>OX345673.1:10007500-11207500 GCA_947044415.1 Eupithecia dodoneata
TATTAAATTACCGGTTAAGAGCCATTATAATATTATAATTTAAGTGGAATTAGATTTAAGTTGAATTTTGGGAGTGAATACAGTTTAGTTGAGGATTCGATCGGGTGAGTGGCGTGTGCGAGTGTGGAGTGCCTGCCTCTGTTGTAGAGTACTGCTGCTTACTGTTAGGTAGGTAGTTTCAATATTGATGCCGTATTTTGAATCGTAACGTAGATACTAAAGCAACGCGCGCGGCTCGCCCGCTGCGCGCGCGCAGCCCCGCGCGTACACTACTACACGACGCTTTTCTTTTAATCAATAATCGGATTATTAGCGATTTTTGTCAAATTTAATTAAAATAGTCTGCTCATGGTAATTACGTAAGATTTTATTTCTTAATTAAAGGATAATAACAACGTAGGGATGCGTAATTAGAGATTTTTAAAATTATACAGTTATGATATGATAGAGTCTTGTTTTGGTCGCCGCTGGGTGGTGCTGCCGCGCCCGCCCCGCAGAGGGCGCCGTGCGCCGCGCAGGACCACCCAACGGACTGGCCCCTTTCAATTTTCGTAACGAATACATATAACATTATTATAATGGTTACACAAGTAAAATAAAATATAACATTATAGCGTCTAATAAAATCTAAATTATATGAAATGTTTATAGATTTAATGGTCGTTTGTTTAGGGTGTCCTTCTGTGCTTGTTGAGAACGATTCCATCGGACTATAGTCGTGATTATATTAGTGACGATCTGATATTTGTGAGTTTGTTTATGAACACGTAGAGGTAATATTGTTTTGCGTTTGACAGTTCTTTACACCGATTCATTTTTTATAGTATTACTCTGTTGGCTAGGAGCGCTGTAAAAATGTAAGTGTTAATAAAAAAACATTTTCAAAATACATATTATCATGGCGTTTCATTGTAACCGGTAATATTTTATTTGATACCCATTTATTTGTTACTTGTGTCCAATAGATATATATATAATTTATATTAGATTGTAATAATAAAGCCTTTAGTAAAACAAAAGCAGCTGTTATTAATTTATAGTAGCCTCCTTTGAATTCAGCTGGCAACTTGAAGGAACAGATACGTAGAGTAGGTAGAGATAGTGAGGTCAAACCTGCGCCTCAAACTCGCGGGATGCGAGCGGGAGCTTCAACAACGCGACACTTCCACTAAAAATTCCAGCATGTGTCGTGTAGGTATGCAAGGCGCCATTGCAGTGTCTGCCGCGCGGGCACCGCTCTTCGCGGCTCACGTGTAGAACAAAAATTTCCGCATTGCGTCACGCGTATTTGACGCGCAGGTTAGGTAAACTGAATGAACTGAAAGGAAGGCTATAGGTGATTGTAGGCTTTCGCTATATAAATCAGGAAAATTGCCAGTACATTAGGCCAATTTATACATAAATGAAATAATTCGGTAGGTTGCTTGGCTTAAATATCGAAAAGACAATTTCTATTATATACGCAAGAATAGGAGCTTGAAATTTTTGCATTATTTTAGTCGACATTAGATGATGTATGCTATAACTCCACGAGTGTGGAGCACTGTACAGTTAAGGGCTTCGTAACTTGATTAGTTAATCGCAAATATCATATTCTAACTAAAGTCTAACCTGACAGTGTCAAATAAAAAACTCGTCAAATTAGGAACAAATAAATATACTTAGTCTTAACTAAAAAAATCTGTGTACACAATGTACCTTCTCCGCTGTGCAGGTATACAAGTAGGACGAAGCTCGGTCAAGTGAACTGAAATGGAATTATAAGGTAAACAGCTGGCATTATGGAATAACCAAGTATCTACCTGTACCTAGGGAATTACGCGCGTTGTTTGTTTATTGAATAACATCCATCACTTTGACTGAGACTTTGACAAGTCGTGCGCAAGTTCTGAGGCCGCGTGAACGTGTAATTCCGACAGAATTGCAGTTAGGAATTGGGCATCACACTTATCTACCTACCTACATAAATGCGAAAGTTTGTGGTACTATGTCATGGAAATCAACACATGGAAATTCAAATTTTACAGTTTAAACTCTACCAAAACAAAGAAACTTTTTTTTTATGAAACTTTGGGCTAAATAAGTAAATTATTTGTGGCTAACCTAACCACAGCTCGCTCAATGTATAGAGCTGATCTGCGCAATGTTCAAGTCTGCCTAAATTCGCCATCTCTTTAGCGTATTAGGCTTTGTTTATGAGATATTAGAGTTTAAATTCGTTTAAAGCACACAACGTTTACCTATACTAAAGTTTTCTAACGCATTTCCCACGACTTACAGGGACCTAAAAACGAGGTTAGGCAAATTTAAACACAAGTTCCTCCATCTTTGTAGCCTATTTTAGTATGAAAATATCTCACATTTTGTCTCTTATTTAGAATTTTTGATAACCTGAAGTAAAAAAAGTACCTAACTGGTATGTATTTGATTTTGTTCTTGTCAGCTTAGGTCTAGAATAGCAAGCGAAAATGTGTCAAAGGTAGGCGAATTAGGGTGTGTGACGATAATGTAACTTATAATGTACAATTTGAGAACCACATTCGCGCTCCCGTAGGTATATATATATATATATATAATAAATATTGACGAGAAAATTATAATTATAGAAGTACCTGCTCAGAAAGTAGCTTATTCCGGTTCCAAACATATATATAAGGTGAAAATACGTGATTGCTGGCGTACCTACCTACTAAAATGGGGAACGGAAAACTCCATGGAATTTAATTTCTCACGCGTTTAGCGGAAGAGAAAAGTGTATGGAAATCCATTTCTAACGTGTTATTGATTTTTTCTGAAATATCAGCCGGTAGCTATGGTTTATTTTCATAATAGGTCAAACGACAAAAAGTTTTTATTCCGAATCCACCATAACGATATCAGCCTCTTTCGTATTGGGAACAATAATTCAAAAAGAAACAAGTGAAAATCGCATGTGTCTAATTACACGTTTATTGCCGCGATCAACGTTTAAAATTTGAATTTACTTGAGTGATTTTGAAGATTCTAAAACGAATATTATCCTATTAGGTGTAGGTAGTATAAAACACTATGTATACCTATAACTCGGGAGAAAGGGATTCCATTTATGGAATACTTTTATAGGACATCTAATTAGTATTGTATTCTCTTTGGAGATTCCCACCTCGTGTTTTCAGGCCAAGGTTCAAATAACAAATTCAATAGGAATTGGTCACGTTCTCGTCTAGGTGTATATTAGATTATAAGAAGTATATTTAAGAGCACAATTGTGATTTCATTTCGGGATGTTTGTTTTGGCAACGTCTTACCTTCACGGCACAAGTCCATACCTACCTTTAAGTAGACAGGTATGCTCGCATCTAAAATCGCATTCGTAACGGCGGCGGCGCAGCACACGTTGTGTTCGTATCGCATCGCTTTACGATTCTAGGGAACTTGGCACCGGTCCAGGCGCCCTAATTGGATGGCAGCTTAATCCAGTTGCGTATTTTCACTTTTTGCGCTTTATTTTTCACGCTCCTGTAAAATATTGACTTGAAATGAGCTGGGAATGATGATTGACATACATTAATGCACAGCAATGTTTTTCGAAAAAAAATATTACGGTGCTCGCTACTTAGGAACTTGTTTCATGGTTGTTTTTTAATACCTTTTTTATAATTTTGTACCGGGACCGATTTTGATCATTTTGTATAGGGAATGACCCCGGGCTATTATATATACCCAAGGGGTTAAAAAAGTGTAAATCTAATGGAATTCGTTGGTTTACTGTTTAGTTATTATATATTTTGGTCATTTTCTATACAATTAGCGTATAGGTAGATATATAAAGTATAAGTAGGTATTTTCGAAGTCGGTCTATAATAATTAACGGAGTAATTAATGAACATACCCACATAAAAAAAAATACATAAGTACTACCTACCTACAGCCGAACATCGAGAATCCTTTTTACCAAGTCGGTTAAAATGTAGTTTTTGCCCTTCCCAGGATACGAGCTAAGTCGTCCATCACCTTACCAACCAAATTTCACGAAATTTCCTTGTTTACCGTTTAGTCAGGATGGTTAGTAATTAAGATAACAAAATAATTTCGTCTTTTGATGAGTTGCCAAGGTTGGAACGGATACGAAACTTCTGGAATGTTCCTTATCATTCCTGCACTTGGCAGGTACCTAATTAATAATTTGCATCGCTAATCGATCGCGTTATCCATCGCGCTCCATCGAATCGCACCGAAGGCCTTAGGGCTCGTACGTGCGCCTCGCTCGTCCTCGGCCTTGACGAGAGACCTCTCCCTTCACCTATAGGTACCTAGCTATCCCTACACCTGTGAGGCCCTTCGAGCTCGTCCTATAGTCGAGAGGAGCGGCCCACACACCCCCTCCTGCCTCCCGACGTCTACGCATGCGCCAAGTATAACTGACAGCTCGTCCGTGCCAACACGACCCAACAACTTCCCTTGCATTGTTTTATCTGGAAAATTAACTGTGAACGTCTATAATGCGTATCGATGGTGTCCAGTGAAGCAGGATGGTGGCCAACATTGGCATCATCAACTCTAATGGTAAGGGCTTGCCGTTATTTGTTGGTAATATCAAAGGCTCTGTGATTCCATCGGTTTGGTGTTGTAGTGGAGGCGACGGCGTACATAAGCGCAGTAGCTGCGTTCGCTGCGATTGTTCTGGTGGTGCTTCTGTTCCTGGGCAGAAGGTGGTGCCACTCCACTGCTTTCAACCGCAAGTGCCGCGGTAACATCCTCCCTGTGAACCCACGAGTGGCCGTCGAGCCGTGCTCGCCTCTGAACAATGCTCCGTTTGGTAAGCCCTCTCTCAATTCTTTGTGTTTTTAACTGTAGCTCAAAATATTAAACTTAGTGTGTACTAGTATTCGCGATAGTGACAGCTAGATTATCAAGTCACAACACAATAGCACAGAGTAACTATAGTACCTACTAACGTACAATAGACATGGTATCGATTTGATTAATAATTAACGGCGTCGTTTGAGCGTGAAAGCGTTAGCGTGTAGAATAGATAAACTCATTACTATTGTAGTAATGTAGTCCCAAGGCCAGCAAGTGCGTCATTGGACTCCCTCGGACCTACATAGGGGTTGATTTCTTTGTTTTTATGCTAACACCTTTAGAGTGAATTAGATTAGTGACTTAAGCACCATGGATTTTGGCCGACGAGAAGTTAGCTGTAAGATGCAACAGATTTATCCTTCTATTCTTATCAGTACCTAGGTAACATGCTAGACTAAACTAGTCTATAATATAGTCAAAATCAAAATAGTTTATTTATTTCACTTAATCTAATACATTTCAGTGTATATAGTAGATTGTAGACTAAGGCCCAGCTAAATTGATAGTGTTATAGATCGCGTGTATTTGATGTAAATATTCTGTTTGTCCTCAGTTCAACAGAAATACAATTTATTGGTAAAATCAATGAACATTTCAAATGTTCATAAAAATAGTTAAAACTATAATACAAATTGTTAAAAAGGTTGATATAAAAATTAACGCAGAGAATAACAAGAACTACTAGCAACTAGATACTTAATTAAAAATAATATTCTTTTACTTAAGTACCTAGTAGCTAGTATACTACTATTTTCAGCATTGTTAAAACAATAGCCGTTTTTTTTAAACTCTTCCTTTGGGCTTTTTCTACCATTGCAGTAAAATAAAGCCAAAATTAAAACTGTTTTTTTTTTAAAGTAAGCTTGGTATCTTTCAGGACTCCTCCTGCTACTCGATTATTTCTTTCTTCAAAGTCTGTAAGCTCTTGCATTCCATTTTATTGCTCTATCTCATTCCACCAAGATCAATGGCGCAATTTCCGTAGATATATGTAAATTAGTAGAAACGTAAGACTAGGCTAGTTCCCACCTTTATTGACGTTTTCCGTAAATCTGTGTTGTTATAGATGCTTTGTCGAAACCGAACCATTTCCCCGAAAGAATATACGCGTACGAGGCGTCCGATTCCGATGACGAGCTGCGCTTGCGCATACAGGTGAGATTGACGTTAATGGATCGTATTTGTACCATTTTACATTTGTGTTTTACGTCAGGGAATTGTCATCAAAAAGATAAATGATAGAATCAGGGGTTACTTTGCGGAAATCCATTGCTTTGCGCGGAATTGTTGCTAAATATTATCTTATATCTTATATCTCTTAAAAGATCGCAATAACCTAACCATTTTGTCCTAATAAATTAAAAGAACGCGATACTTGAAGCTCTTTCAAAATCCTATCCATTTTCAAATGTCTCTTCAAGATATTTTTAAGAACGTTGCGTTGTTCTCAAAACAAGCATGTTAGATTTTGGTTTTCGTAGAAATCATTATAAAGTATTCAGTACTTACTCATACAAATTTGGTGTACGTATCTATAGGGTACGTATATACAGGGTGTTCCATTCATAAACTATCAAACAAAGTGATTCATCAATATGCATCTCTCTGTCATAAAAATATCGGGATAAATCGATGATTCTACAGTTTTTTATCTTTTATTCCGTTTGCATTGAACACCCTGTATCACAGTTATTACAGTATATTTTATGATCCACACATTTCCATTTAGAAATTTAACATTATTTCACTAGATTTAATAATCTTTTTACAACTTTTATCTCAATCATAACAAAAAATTATAAGGACACTTATTATTCACGGGTATATATCGCGTTTATTCACGTATTTTTCCGACGTTTCAACAGGTTTACCTAAACACTGGTCGCGGTATGACATACTCCTGAATAGTTATTTTATTATAATACATCGCGTAAGTTAAAAAAACTTCTTAACACTCAAAATTACTTGTAGGAAAAGGAAGATGTCAAATGCCACTATGAAGAGAAGAACGAAAACGTTTGTCCGTCGACCAAGCTTGACGTGGAACTGGTCGAAACAGCTCTTCGTGAAACCAGTTTACGAGACACTTCCCTTCGTGAAACCAGTTTACGAGACACTTCCCTTCGAGAAACCACTTTACGAGACGGTTCCCTACGTGAAACCGGTCTACGAGAGACTTCTCTACGTGAAAGCGGTCTCAGAGAGTCTAGTATAAGGGAGACCAAGATAGACCAGGTGGTGTGTCAGCGCGCGGACTATATACACACTTTGGAGGCGCAAAGCAGTGTTGAAAGCGATGTTCTTGCACATAATGTAAGTGGAACTCACTTTTCTAGCAACCTACGATTCCTGCACATAACGTAAGTGGACCTTATTTCTTTAACAACCTTTGTGGATTCCTTCTGTCATTTCATTACGGATGAAAGCGGGTTTACTATGAACCTTATTGTTATCGTGAAGGTCTGATATCTATTTTAGTGCATTTTTTTCCAGAGTTTGCAATTTACCAATCGTACCTACCTAAGGATTTATGGGAAAGACTTTTGACCTGCCGCTTCCCTCTATGTCCGTATAGATATTATTGTACGCTATTATAACTGCAATGTTGACTTTATATTTTTTGATGGCCGATGTGGTGCGGAGGGCGAAGGTCCCCCAGCAACGCAGGAGGGTTCGATTCCGCCTCGGGACAAACATTTGTACGATCTTCAGTTCCGGGTATTCTGGGTGTTTTCTACGTGTTAAGCCTTTCATTTATAATATTCGTATAGATTATCTCCTCGTACTTCTCGCAGGACACATCTCTCCTCTGCAGCGAGAGCGGCAGCCAAGACCTGGGCGCCGTGGAGCTGACACTGCTGTACGACGCGCCCGTGCGCTGCATGACCGTGCATGTGCTGCAAGCGCGCGCTCTGCAACAGAAGAACCCGCAGGTCTTGCAGAGTCAGGTAGGGACCTGTCAGGGGTGATTAAACAACTATATATTTTAGGTTTTTCGTTATTATGTGTAAGCCCCCACACTCATTCAGAGTTGGTTCTAGGAAATAACATTAACACATAACAGTGTAACGGACCCAGGCCTATGTTGGCTTTATGAGTACCAGATTATAAATATGTAGTCATAGCGTTTCAGGCTCATTTATTTATTGAGATTTTATATATCAGTGTCTTTGTCGAATAATACAGGTTATGGATTGATAACACTTAGAGCAGGAAGTTTGAGATTATAAGGTTCAGTTCTCGCTGTGGGACTCCAGTCAGTTAAACCGGTCCGCGCGGATTAAAGACCTGTGGTCTGGTTTTAAGACCAATTGATTTGTTCTTAATCGTTCAAATGCCTGTGTCTTCCAGTTTATGGGCTTTACCGGAGGCAGTCCTGCATCAACGGGATGCGTGATAAGTATTTGTATTTTTGTATGAGGGCCCTCGGACTGCTACATGTATGCCGCTATGTGGGTCATACATGTGTTACATTCTAGTTGAAATAGACCAAATCAAATTCAGATAGTGCTCTTTTATTTTGGTAAATAACATTTCAAAATAATGTATCAATCCATTTCTGTAACTGAATGAGTTTACCTTAGCTGTGAGTAAGGTGTTCTTTAAAATTAATTGTTGTTAGAAAAGAGTTTTAAATAACCTTGACCTAAGTTGATTAGCCTAAGCCTCATGAAATCTCTAACTTGCAGGGAAATTTAAGATAAAATGTAAACAAACTGGTTGACAGGAATTTAGTATTGTTTAATATATTTTATACACACACGTACATTAAAATACAGTAAATAGACAGAAAGACAGAAAGAACTTATTGCTAGGGTGCACAAAGAGATAATATGATAAGTCAATTAAACAATTATAAATTGAGGTTGGTTCCGCCACCCTTTCGGCTCTGTAACGGAGAATGTTGTTAGATTCCACGTATGGACTAACAAGATTTTCAGCTATTAGTCCTCCCGTTCTGTATTAATAACAGCGCCTCCAAGACTGTCAAGAACTGAAGGCTGCTTGCCAATCTTGTACCCGGTAACCAACCAGAGAATTATGCAAGGTGCGAAACACAGTCGCCCAGACTCAGGAGAGTTTAAAGGGGATTTGTGGCCTCAAAATTAGGCGGGATGTTCCTGAGAAAAACACAATGTATCGTACGATTGGTTTTAGCCACAGTAAGTGTTGATTATGTGAATGAGTAGGCCGCTCGGGCTTTCTGTAAGCTGAGTATTCAAGGATCGCTAATATCAATCGTATGGGTACAATAATTATAGAATAAACTTAGCTTTGTACTTGAACAGGAACACTCGTCAATCATCGAAACGTCTCGTCCAAACTTTATAACAGATTTTACTTATAAATTACTTGTTTGCTCTACACAGGCTCTACTCTGACGGCCAAGCCACAAGGATTAATACTACCCGAGATATGACTCAGACTTTAAGACTTTTACGCGGTGTTAGGACCTAGAGCTGAGCGCCCCGTTCTCTCTCTTAATTCTGATGACTGATCCCATCCCCTCTCTTGTAAGGGTATATAACCTTCTCCCGTCAACCCCCGCCTGCGTCCGCGCATAACGGTATTACCAAAAATGGCTGCTTAGACGTTGCTGCTAACTGGTTCATTAACGGCCAGGGGTGGAGCAAACTTAGGATGAAACCTCCCCATTTTGTATTGTTTCTGCGTCCCGTCACGAGATGTCGCTGCATGTCGCGAAACTCATGGCTCTTAAAAGAATGAAATGCATGTGCGTTAATTATAACTTATAACAGTATTGGGAATCATTATCTTTGACCTTCCATGATAGAATAAAACTAATATTTCGCCAATTGTATGGCATATAAATATCTCGTTATAGTACGAGAAGCCTTATTTAATAAGTATTCATTTCCGTTGTGACGTCTCCAACGAGAATGAATAAAGCATCATGCATTTATTATAATTAAACTTAAATGTTAACCATTGCCAATATATCTATCATTCATTAAAACTAACTTTCATACTTATTGTTTGTACACGTGCAAGCGATATTAGAAAGTCTTGACGCGCCGAATAACAAAAAGAATGGCTTCTTTTTGTAAAAGAAATCCATTTAAACTGATTGAAAAAAAAAGACCTCTTGTCTCAAACTGCACATGGCGGACAGAATTCTTTCTTATCTTAAAAAACTTAAGAATTTATATTTATTGCGAGGTTGATTGTTCTAAAGTGTTATGTTATCTAAAGTCCTATGGCCTTTCGTGGGATAAATATTTATTGCTACCAGATGTAGGATTTCTTTCAACCAAATCTTATGTTGGTCTTGACGTTTGTAGTTTATGGATTGCGTAGCAAAGGCAATCAACAAAAAAAAAAAAAAGGTCGGCCCACTTGTGTCGTGCGGCTATAGTATGTACCATCACATTCCACCCTCTGAAAATTCTACACGCAGAAAATTTCGAGTGATGAAGTTTTCATAAGACCATTCTCGTATCCAAATTATCAATCATTTTTTTTTCTAGTTTGTTTTTTCTTATTTATTTCCTAATTAGATTGTCATAAGTATAACACCTATGCTAGTAGTCTAGTATATTTATGATATTACCCAAGTCCACCCTCAGACTGGATATACGCTAATAAATTCAATATTGATTATTATTATTTTTCATCTCCTTATGTATATACAAAGAGGAAACGTCCTCTCCAAATATAACTAAAACGCAACTGACCACCCTCATACCTCCGGTTTTTTTATGCTACGCATAACATCTAAACGCAAAAAAAAATGTGCTCATCCATCTGTCACCTATCTACTTTTAATCAATATCGTCATCGTCCTTAGTATATCTCTCCACAGTACACGTATTCGCCTACCTAAACCAATTAACCAATTTCTATATTCCTACCTAACCAATTAACCATTATCTATGTTCCTACCTAACCAATAAACCAATATCTATATTCCTACCTAACCGATATCTACATTCCTACCTAACCAATTTCTATATTCCTACCTAACCAATTACCAATCTTAGTCTTCGTTTATTTATAGTATAAAAAAATATTTTATAATAATAATTGCAATAAAATTGCATCTCATCATTCCTCCGTTCCTAGATCCTTAAACTGAAGGTTCTATTATATTTTAACAATAGCGGTAATATTTTAAGTCAACTCTTGGCTATAATGTGGCCCAAGCAATATCCTTAATTATACACCGTTTCTGATATTAAACCGAACGAGTCAAGGAAACTGTTGATTAAGGTTTTATTTGCGACTATTAATGGCATTATGTTTTCCATAGCCTAAGTTCAACGCTATCATCGCCTTTGAAATAACATTTTCATGTGTAAATCAGTCGCCAATGTTGATTAATAATCGATTCATCCCATATATACGTATAGTACAATAAGTGTAAAGTTTATTACACATCGCATACCATTACTATATTTTAATTTGTTCTTACACACCTTGGTCCTTTGTGTGATTAATGTGCGATCGATTAATTATGGGTTATTTTTACATTTAATGTTATATGTCTTATTCCTATTTCACTTGTTGTAAAATAGATCATTAATGTATAATGTAATGTAAATTTTTGTATAATGACTGTGTTTCTTCTCTTGCCTTTAAATAAAACTTATGGTCTTGGTTACTTGTTTGTAATGCAACTCGCATTATCAAAAATATCATACATTAAATAAATTGACTGCGTTCATTTTTCTCTTAATCAACAATGCATCCCTTCTACGATTGGTTTCAGGGAATCGAACCCTTATTATGCTTCCAGATCGGAGCTTTATAATTATGTATACAGCCTTTCTGTTTATATCTTCGTATGTTATAATAACCCTTGTTACCGTCCATCACTTTAGGGACGCTGCTAATTGTTTTATAGTTGTCGTGATGTTAGGGCATATGCTTATTTTATAATCAGTATTATAGTACCTCATTATGATAGTTTTCGATTCTATTTGACTTTCGTGTTTAAAAAGCTGTTATTTTTCCAAAGTGCACGTCTTGAACAATTAGTTTACAAAACAGTGTTGTCCCTGGTTTCATCATACCTCATTCTACTAACTCAGTAGTAATAATGACTATTAGTTACTATATATATAAATACAATCCTTTGTATTGCCATAATAATCTAATCTGTACCGTTTTTGTCATAAGCAGATCTGTATTAATTATGTTTACAGGGATGTAAAACATGTTTATATATTATATATTTTCCACTAAGAGATTCGAACTCTCGTTTCCTAGGTCATAGTCAAACCTTTATTAATCTATTTGATTAATATAAATACAGCCTTCGCCTTTTATATTGCGGTACATAGGAATCGAATCAGTTGCTTATAATGCTATGATAAGGACCTTTATCAATTATGTTTATATTATATTGAGGTAGAAATTGAACCTTCCCACCATTTTAATTTTTTTCTTTAATTTGTTAGTTTTAATCGAACTGGTGGTCTTTTAAGCATAAAGCTGACCTTTATCAATAAAGTTTTTCAATTATTGATTAGCAGAATGTTGGGAGTCGAACCCGCTGCATAATATGTCTAATCTAAGACTGACCTTAATAAATAATATTTTATTAATTTATTAATTTTATTTTTTTGTTCATAAAAATATCTTATAGGTACGCAAGAGAGTTGAACTCTTGTTTCTTAGATCTTAATTAAACCTTTTTCAGTCCATTGAATCAATAAAATAATCCATTGGATCAATATAAATACAGCCTTTTATATTGAGGAAGGAGTCGAACCTCCCATCTTTTAATAATCTCAATTTCTTCTTCGATTGTCCTTTTCAATCAAAGTTGTCGTCTTCTATACATTAGGCTGACCTTTACCAATCAAGTTTATTCAATTATTAGCAGACAGTTGGGAGTCGAACCCGCTGCATAATAATATCTAAAACTGACTTTTATTAATAATGTTAGCTTAGTTATATACATTCTGCAGAGTATTGGGAATCGAATAATCCCTGTGTATTTTATTGTATTGATCTTCATCAAGATGTAACTTCAACTATTTACAGACTGTCGGGAGTCGAACCCGCCTTTTAATATCTTATATGTCTAAAAATGACCTTTATAAATAAAGTCAATTTAAAAATATATCTGCAGAGTATTGGGAATCGAACCCGTTGATCCCTGTTTATTTTATTATATTAATCTTCATCAAGATGTAACTTCAACTTTTTTCAAACTGTCGGGAATCGAACCCGCTTTTATATCTTTAACAGGGCTTTATTAACTTTACAACGCCATATCCATTAAATTTGAATGACTTAGCCTTGTCTAGTCTAAATGATTTTAAATTAGACAAAACCGCTTCATAAAAATGAGCCTTAGCCTTTAGGCATTATAACTGTGTGCGTTTATCTTGTCATCATTGTTTCAGCCTTTCCTAGGTACTGAGGGTTACCAAACAATTGTTTCTTTTGTAACGCCACCGTTAGACATAATTCCTTTTTGCAATTGTTTTGTACCGTGAATATATTGCTCTACAAACACGTGCCTTAAACTATCGGCTTTTATAAAAGTTACTATTGTAGTAAGAAATAACTAAGCCTGCCTTTCATTCATACCGATTCTATTATCAAAAGTTTGCCTGGAAGCTTCTATACGATAAGGCCACCCATTGTACTTGTCGCATGTAATGTCTTTTATAATTATCTGTATCTGGTGTATACAATACAGTATTATTGTATTGTATTATCAATGTAATACTATAGTTTTATACAGTTGTAACCATACTGAAATAAGGCAATATTCTCATAATAACTGCTTTAGTGCTTAACTAAGTTGAGCCTTGTCCGATCATAACTAGATATCCTAGGTTTGTCAATATTTTTGCTAACTTATAGGCTTGTGATGTCATCATTACCTGCTGTCATAATTCCAGGCAGACAAAATGATGCTCTTTACTTGATCATTTAATTAGCTGTCTAAAGATTTGTGTACCGCTACTATTGCAGGTTACACCATGGCTCTTTCTTCATACAGTAGAATCTCACTTTGAATTTCATTCTATAATTTTATTGTTGGCGGTTTCTCTATTAATCAGAGTCATTTATAATTGATTGAAGCTCATTCAATTGGCTGTCTGTATGCATACGATCAATCTAGGGATTTATCATTTAGGGATTTAATTCGCTAGTTATCCTCCTGTCTCTATTTATCTAACTATTTAATTTATCCTTATACTCAATCTTAAACACCTAATCTATACCTAAATTAAAACTCATATCTAGATGAGGAATGTTTAACTCCTCTAAATCCCTATTTATTTATTTAGCAAGTAACATGATTTAAATAAACCGCTGGAAACCTGTACTTGTGTTGTGCTTTTTTTTCAATTTAGGCGCTATTATTTACTTATATTCAAATAATCAATCAAGATCTTTTCATAACGATGAGATACTTGAGGTAAGTTGGATTCATAAATTTGTAATTATCTTTCAGTATTGAATCCTAACAGAACATTCGTTTGTTGTAGTAATTTTATCTTGTCTTTTATAGTGGTATTTATTTATTGTATCCCTATTACCTTTCTGCGAATGGGTTTATGTGCAAAATTCGTATCAAGACTTTTTAAAATTCGCTTGGCATGCTAAAATAATACCATTATCATGCGCTGTAAGCCTTAAATATACCAACCAGTACTAAATTTCTGTGACATATTAAGTTCAGTAATTTTGTAAATCACTGCATAAATGTTTTTCCCAACAAGTCAAGATATCAGAGTGCTGTCTATTCAACATAAGGTTTACGGCCATAAAACTCAGGTCTGTTCAATTTGAACCAAGTTATGTTTTAATGTTTATTATCACCAGCTCAACTAGCGGCAAGCTCTTTGCTTTGCTTTTTAGCTAAATTGTGCATGTTTATATGCTTTCGACAAATGGTCGTTATTTGTAAAAATAAATCTGGATTTGTGAGATTTGTGATCGTCAAAATGTTAAGTCTACGTTGTGTTTATATGTTTTTATATTACCAGATTCTATCTAGCAGCTAGGCTATCGCTTCGCACTTCACTAGATCCTTGCTCACGAGCACCAAATGTAACGGACCCAGGCCTATGTTGGCTTTATGAGTACCAGATTATAAATATGTAGTCATAGCGTTTCAGGCTCATTTATTTATTGAGATTTTATATATCAGTGTCTTTGTCGAATAATACAGGTTATGGATTGATAACACTTAGAGCAGGAAGTTTGAGATTATAAGGTTCAGTTCTCGCTGTGGGACTCCAGTCAGTTAAACCGGTCCGCGCGGATTAAAGACCTGTGGTCTGGTTTTAAGACCAATTGATTTGTTCTTAATCGTTCAAATGCCTGTGTCTTCCAGTTTATGGGCTTTACCGGAGGCAGTCCTGCATCAACGGGATGCGTGATAAGTATTTGTATTTTTGTATGAGGGCCCTCGGACTGCTACATGTATGCCGCTATGTGGGTCATACATGTGTTACATTCTAGTTGAAATAGACCAAATCAAATTCAGATAGTGCTCTTTTATTTTGGTAAATAACATTTCAAAATAATGTATCAATCCATTTCTGTAACTGAATGAGTTTACCTTAGCTGTGAGTAAGGTGTTCTTTAAAATTAATTGTTGTTAGAAAAGAGTTTTAAATAACCTTGACCTAAGTTGATTAGCCTAAGCCTCATGAAATCTCTAACTTGCAGGGAAATTTAAGATAAAATGTAAACAAACTGGTTGACAGGAATTTAGTATTGTTTAATATATTTTATACACACACGTACATTAAAATACAGTAAATAGACAGAAAGACAGAAAGAACTTATTGCTAGGGTGCACAAAGAGATAATATGATAAGTCAATTAAACAATTATAAATTGAGGTTGGTTCCGCCACCCTTTCGGCTCTGTAACGGAGAATGTTGTTAGATTCCACGTATGGACTAACAAGATTTTCAGCTATTAGTCCTCCCGTTCTGTATTAATAACAGCGCCTCCAAGACTGTCAAGAACTGAAGGCTGCTTGCCAATCTTGTACCCGGTAACCAACCAGAGAATTATGCAAGGTGCGAAACACAGTCGCCCAGACTCAGGAGAGTTTAAAGGGGATTTGTGGCCTCAAAATTAGGCGGGATGTTCCTGAGAAAAACACAATGTATCGTACGATTGGTTTTAGCCACAGTAAGTGTTGATTATGTGAATGAGTAGGCCGCTCGGGCTTTCTGTAAGCTGAGTATTCAAGGATCGCTAATATCAATCGTATGGGTACAATAATTATAGAATAAACTTAGCTTTGTACTTGAACAGGAACACTCGTCAATCATCGAAACGTCTCGTCCAAACTTTATAACAGATTTTACTTATAAATTACTTGTTTGCTCTACACAGGCTCTACTCTGACGGCCAAGCCACAAGGATTAATACTACCCGAGATATGACTCAGACTTTAAGACTTTTACGCGGTGTTAGGACCTAGAGCTGAGCGCCCCGTTCTCTCTCTTAATTCTGATGACTGATCCCATCCCCTCTCTTGTAAGGGTATATAACCTTCTCCCGTCAACCCCCGCCTGCGTCCGCGCATAACGGTATTACCAAAAATGGCTGCTTAGACGTTGCTGCTAACTGGTTCATTAACGGCCAGGGGTGGAGCAAACTTAGGATGAAACCTCCCCATTTTGTATTGTTTCTGCGTCCCGTCACGAGATGTCGCTGCATGTCGCGAAACTCATGGCTCTTAAAAGAATGAAATGCATGTGCGTTAATTATAACTTATAACAGTATTGGGAATCATTATCTTTGACCTTCCATGATAGAATAAAACTAATATTTCGCCAATTGTATGGCATATAAATATCTCGTTATAGTACGAGAAGCCTTATTTAATAAGTATTCATTTCCGTTGTGACGTCTCCAACGAGAATGAATAAAGCATCATGCATTTATTATAATTAAACTTAAATGTTAACCATTGCCAATATATCTATCATTCATTAAAACTAACTTTCATACTTATTGTTTGTACACGTGCAAGCGATATTAGAAAGTCTTGACGCGCCGAATAACAAAAAGAATGGCTTCTTTTTGTAAAAGAAATCCATTTAAACTGATTGAAAAAAAAAGACCTCTTGTCTCAAACTGCACATGGCGGACAGAATTCTTTCTTATCTTAAAAAACTTAAGAATTTATATTTATTGCGAGGTTGATTGTTCTAAAGTGTTATGTTATCTAAAGTCCTATGGCCTTTCGTGGGATAAATATTTATTGCTACCAGATGTAGGATTTCTTTCAACCAAATCTTATGTTGGTCTTGACGTTTGTAGTTTATGGATTGCGTAGCAAAGGCAATCAACAAAAAAAAAAAAAGGTCGGCCCACTTGTGTCGTGCGGCTATAGTATGTACCATCACAACAGTTAACCTTAACGGTTTTTTTAGCTCTCAATATTTTTAGTATGGTATGGGAATGCATTACCAAAAGTCGCACGCAGTCGATATTTTTTGTTACTTACATTATATAGCTGTAAGTTAAACTGAAAACAATATTACTTTCCATACAGATTCTATTGAAAAGTCACGAGTTGTATGGGAAAGTTGTGAAATCATTTATTATTAATGAGGCTGTGCTGAGTCTCTTCATCTTATTAATAATTAGAACGTTGTAATAAGTTTTTTCATTAGTTATCTCGCATGTTTGATCGTCAGTCGCGCGCGGGCGCTTAGCACAGCTACACGCGTCTGGTTATTGTTTGACCACTAACCGGTGTAAGCGGCTCGGCCGCCCCGAGTGCGCTAAGCACTTGTGACTATCTCAGCACTTTATCGCGCGCTAATCTATTACGATGAATAGCTTTGCGATTTTGGATACCGTTTCTGAAGAGGAAAATGATATGATACAGAGGGAAGACATGGAGCTAGTAGTGGAAACAGGTGATAAGGAGACTGAATATGGAATATGTGCGAGAACAAGTGAGAGAAAGAACATGGAGAATATACGTGGGAATATTGAGATAAGTGAAGGAATTCAGAGTAAGAGGAAATTACTGGAAAGTCTAGAAGAAGATAAAGATGACTGGAATGAGTGTTTGGTGAAGTCAAAAAAATTCTCCCGTGGTCGTTTAGAAAATGGTGAGTCTATGAGATTTTCAATAACTAATATCGAAGTCTGTCTAACTGGCTCCGAGACACTCCCTCGACAGTTTGGATTGGCTAAAATGTTAAAAATGGAAAACATTAAGAATGTATCGAAAGTCAAGTACGTAAGTTCTTTCAAGGCTTTAATACAATTTACTGACGAGGAAAGTGCCGATGTCTTAGTAAAATGCAAGTATTTCAATGAAAATGGATTAAAATGCCAAAGACCTATGGAAATAGACCGTTCTTATGGCGTCATCCAAAATATAGATATTGAACTGAGTGATGAGGAGATACAGCAACAGATAACCAGCCAGACGGCAATTTTAGCCGTAAAGAGATTAAAACGCAAGAATACATTCGATGGGCATTGGGAAGTATGTGAATCGGTGAGATTATGCTTTGATGGACCAAATTTACCCGCTTATGTTTTTATCTACGACATAAGAGTAAATGTAAGCCCCTATATTTACCCAGTCACGCAATGTTCACGCTGCTGGCGATTTGGTCACACAATAAGAATGTGCCCATCTGTGAAGATCATCTGCCCAAAATGCACTAAACCACACGCAAATTGCGAGACGACACGTTATAAATGCAACAATTGCATGGGAAGACATATGGCCATGTCAAAAGTATGTCCGGCCTATCATAAAGAAAGACGAGTTAGAGAGTTAATGGCAGAGTTTAATTGCTCGTATAAAAAAGCTATAACTATTTACATACCACCGTCGTCGCCTCAACCAGATGAAGACAGGGAATTGATGGATGAATATCCACCTCTACGAAATACGCCTGAAGCATTGCCTTCTATAAGATCTAGGCAAACAGATCAACTTGTTAGGGAGACAGACAGTCCTACATCGTATGCCCAAAAAGTAAAGGTTACCCCAGGAACCGCAAAGAAAACAGAGGCTAGATCGGAGAAAAAGAGAAACAGAAAAGGTATGTACAGAGAAATAGATGAAGACTTAATTGAATGCGATTCAGAGGGTAGTGGACAAGAAGATACAGAGAGAAGTAAAATAAATACTGAGAAGAAATCAGAACTTAAGGAGAAAATATCATGGAACCTTCTATTCAAAAAACTGAAGAACGCTATATTGGATGGGGATAAATCTTGGGAAGACAAGATTAAAGGCTGTGGAAGCATTTTATTAGAGGCGGTAATATCTTTTGTAATGCAGTTTATAGCAGATCAGCCTTGTTGTAATTTCATAAAACAATTATGGATTACAACCACTCAAGACTTATTGTAAACGTGCTTCAATGGAATGCTCGAAGTATTCGTCCCAAAAAAGTTGAGCTTGAAACGTTGCTTAATCAGGAGAAGGTACACATTGCTGCTTTATGTGAGACTTGGCTAAACCCGGATTGTGAATTCAGTGTAAGTGGCTACAAAGTGTTTAGACTAGATCGAGATGATGAACACGGCGGTGTGGCAATATTAGTCCACAATTCGATAAAATCCCACCAATTCGATGTCACTCTATCGAATTCACAGATCGAGATCCTGTGCGTCAAGGTATCAAACTGTCAGCACTTAGAAACAATTTATTCCGTATATTGCCCACCATCAGCTACAACTAACCAAAGTGATTGGGACCAGATGCTTAGTTTATCTTCTAATAGGACTCTTATTGTTGGCGATTTCAACGGCCATCATAGCATTTGGTCAAGTAAAACAGATACAAGAGGTAATCAAATCGCTGATTCTATTTTAGACAATAATTATTCATGCCTTAATGATGGAACACATACTAGGTTTACATTAGTTAACAACAGAGTACAACGTACTTCTCCTGATCTGTCTCTGGTATCTGTTGATATTGCTCTAGATTTCAGTTGGAAAGTTTTAAATGAAAACCTAGGAAGTGACCATCTTATGATTAAACTTACAACGAGTCTTTGTACACGGAATAATTTTAAAAGAAAACGTAACTTTAAAAAAGCTGATTGGTTGAATTATAAAACGAATATTCAGAGAGAACTCTTAGATTACACTCCTCCAAATGAAAACCAATCAGCTTATAATTCATTCATTGAAGTTATCAACAAGGCAGCTGACGAGTCCATCCCTTATGTTAGAATTTGTAAAGATCCGCTTCATCAAAAGAAATTCATTCCAAAATCGTATTGGAATCAAGATATCTCAAAAGCTGTAGCCGAGAGACGTCGTGCGCTTGCTACTTTCAGAAGAAACCCCACTCCAGATAACTTAAGTGAGCTGCAAATGAAAGTAAGTGCAGCACAAAAATTAATACGATCAGCTAAGTGTAAGTCATGGCAGGGCTTTTGTGATGGTATTGATAATGCGACGTCTGCGGGGGATATGTGGGCTAAAATGAGATGGCTCAAAGGTAAGAAAGCAGTTAATGCAGATATTACACGCGAAGCAGCTGAAGCATTATTAGACAATCTGGCACCTGATTATGTGAGTCCTTCTTCTCCTACCTTTTCTAGTGTGAACACCCTCCTATCATCGCCGATTACTGTACAGGAACTTGCGAACACGATTAAGGACACTGATACTGCACCAGGCTCTGATGATATTTCATACACAATGATAAAGAACCTACCAAATGAGGCAAAACACATACTGGTGTCCTTATATAATAGATTCATATTCTGCAGCTTTGTTCCGCAACAATGGAGAGAGGTTAAGATAGTTCCTATACCGAAACCGAATGGTGGTGATAGCCCCACTCTAACGTCTTTTAGACCAATAGCCTTGTTATCTTGCCTATGCAAGATACTTCATACAATTCTTACGCGGAGGCTCGAGTGGTACTTGGAGCGAAATGATTACTTCTCAGATGAAACAGTAGGCTTCAGAAGATCAAGATCCTGCATGGACAATTTGACAAGGCTAGTCTCGCGAATCCAATCGGGATTTAGTAGGGGAATGGCAACCGTTGGCTGCTTTGTTGATATTGATAACGCTTATAACAACGTTAATGTTTTGAGTCTCTTGCACGGGTTGGATAATCTTGGGGTGGGTAAATCGCTGTGCAATTACCTCTGGCAATTTTTACACTCGAGAAGATTGTTTATTGAATTACACGATGGCCGATTAAGCAGGACTACAGGAACTGGTATTGCACAGGGTGACCCTATGTCTGCACTATTATTTAACGCAACAACTATAGGTATTTGTAAAAACCAGGGTCAGGTGTTTATATCGCAATATGCTGATGACTTTGTACTTTATGCCAGCTGTTCAAATTTGTCGGAATCAGTAACTCTTATTCAAAATTGTTTACACACATTTAATAACAGTATCTCAAAGTTAGGGTTAGGGATATCCCACAGGAAAACTAAGGTTTGTGTATTTACTAGACCGTACACCAGGAATTTAGATAGATTTAATATAGACTTATTCATTAATAACGTTCGCATTCAACAAGTTCATAGTATTAAATATTTAGGTATATGGGTCGATAGGAGTTTAACTTGGGGTAAACACATAAACGAAACAATAGATAAAATTAGTAAATTCTTAAATATATTTAAAGTTCTTTCAGGGTCTAAATGGGGTATACATCCAAAACATTTAAGACGACTTTATATTTCGATTATTAGAAGCAGGTTAGATTACGGTTGTTTTCTATATGACACAAGTGCGAAAAGTCGCTTGTACAGGCTGGATAAAGTACAGAATCAGGCGATGAGAATTACCGGTGGTTTCATAAAAACTACACCCATTCATGTGATGGAAAGTGAGCTATGTCTTCAACCTTTGTTTACTCGGAGAACATATCTGGCAACTAAGTTTTGGCTCAGGTCACAGTCAATACTGAATAATGCAACTATTAATGTTTTGAGCGAACTAAACCAACAATGTAGCGGAAACTACTGGTGTAGAAAAAAAATTCCACTTTTAGTCGAGACTCATAGGAGATATTGTAACGTACCTATACATTCCGAAGCTAAAATGTTGATGTACTCTTTAGATATTTGGATGAGCAGTTTCGATGTATCTGGGAATATTAAGACGACAATAAGTGGGCTGACACGGTCAAAGAAGCGAGTAGATATAAATTATTTGCATAATTTATGTTGTGAGTACCTACATGATAATTATAGTTCTCACTACCAATTGTATACAGATGGGTCGAAGGATAATTCGGGATGTGGATCGGCTTTTGTCGACCCACAGTTAGACGTCTCCGCTAGATTTCATATAGATGCGGATATATCAATAATGCACTGTGAATTGATAGCCATTTCGGAGGCATTGTCGTATGCTGCTTCATTGGATTACAATAAGGTTATTATCTTATCGGATTCCAAGAGCGCGCTTTTACATTTGGCTCGGCTTACCTCGAGTATTCGAGGTCTTCCGATAGCCTATAACATCCTTAGGACTATCTGTCAGCTTAACAATAAAAATAAAGAGATAGTTATACAGTGGGTACCGTCACATGTAGGTATTACGGGCAACGAGGAGGCAGACCGCGCCGCTAGACAAGCGATAAGCGATGATTGTATTACCTATACATGCTTACCTATCCATAGCGAGTTGTTAACCGGTGTTCGTTTAATGTGTAGGCAGTTGTGGCATGAATACTTTGATGTGCGCTCACTTACAAAGGGAATATGGTACAAATCTATACAAAGTCGTCCTCCCCGGTGCCCGTGGTTTGATGAAAATGTAATGATTAGGAAAAATATTGTAACAATTATGAGGCTGCGCTCCAGACACATTCCCTCGAACAAGTTCAAGTTTCTAATGAGAATTTCTGATTCCCCAAATTGCCCAGAGTGTAATATAATAGAAGATGTGCATCATGTTTTGACGGAGTGTGTCCGTAACGAGGCACAACGACAAGACTTAAGATGTTTATATGATTTTAGTGTAGGTATTTGTAATAGCATTTTGTCTTCCCCGTTCTCCGAGGAAGCTAAAATGCTAGTCAAGCTTTATTTGCGAGTTATGTAAGATGTAAGTAGGCATAATTATTATCCTTCTCATCGATTGCGATGACGAAGAATAGTTTAGGTAGAATAGGATAGGTAGTAGGTACTTAGTAGTTTGTAAGCCGCACATTGTTATCCACATTCCTTATGGAGGTGGCCATGCAATGTCATGTGGCAATCGTTATTGTTGTTTTTTGTTAAGTGTATGTACATATTTGCCATGTTTATATTATAAAGAATTGATCTCATATGGGAGTGACATAGTCACTTTGTGACAAAACTCCATTAATAAATAAAGATATAAAAAAAAAATGTTTGATCGTGCAAAATTGGCGCGGAACTCCGCAAATGCGGGATTGGAATACCTACTTCAGCCATTTAACACTGGTCTTGTATGCCTCAAGTTATCACATAGTACCTACTCATGCCTTGACCAACCAAATATAAATAAATTAATAACCCTAACGCTACCTTTATAACTATTATCAGGTGCGAATCGTTCTACTCCCTTTGAAGAAACAGAAGGTCAAATCGAAGATCCGAATTGGAGAAAACCCTCAGTATATGGAGAGCTTCGTTCTTCACAAGATCAACCCCGGTAAGCTACCCTGTAGGTAAATTTTTTTTTTGCCCCATATTGTACTTCCAAAAACAGTTAATAAACCAGCTTCAAACAAATATGCGAAAAATTTAGTATATGTGATACAATCACGAATGCATCGGAATTCATCAGCAGTCGTACAATGCCGGAAATATCCTATTTATATATGTATATTCAATTAAATTCAAATTCTTTATTTCCAGACAGCAATGGTCCTTAGAAAACACAAAATAACAAAAAAGAAAATACAATAACAGCGAAAAAAATAAAAGCGAAATAACCAAAATGTAAAAAAAATAACAGAGAATATTATAATAAACATTGGTTTTTGTATGGCACAGAGGACGTCCACGGGCTAGGCCTTCGCGTCCGCATCTACAACTCCGAGCGCATGCGCCGCCAGCGTGTGCTGGGCGAGGCGTTCGTCAGCTTCGCGACGCTGAACCTTGAGGTGGAGAACAGCCTGTGGCTGCAGCTGGGGACGAGGCAGCAAAATCAGCCGGGAGAAGAGGTATAAATAGACAGACACACAACTCGTACTTTCACCCACACATAAACGCTTTTTCTCACACACTATGTAACACATTCATCGACCAATGTTAGGACGGTTTTGGGTAGTTCAAGCAGGAGCTGGTCATGCGTGTCATGTCATAGGGCAGTTAAGTCAATTTATATTTTATGTAGATATGCTAGTTTTAAAGTACATATACCGTAGAATAAGTTAAATAAGATCTCTTACTTTTCTATGGTGTGAAAGAAATGATTATTATTATAAAAGAGGTGAGACGCTGCTACTACCTACGCCTGAGCCTATGCATTGTTTTAGGGAGCCCTCACACAACAACTATAAGAAATATAAACATAAATTGATTTTTTATTTGTGTATTATGCTAATCTAACTTTCAGCTGTCAAAACTGGAGCTAGCAAGCCCAATGTCCGGGGTCCTAGCCAGCCCCGCCATCTCCACAGCGGTGACCCCGCAGGCGGGCGAAGCTTGCAGCCTCGCGCGCTCCGACTCCGCCTCGTCCTGCTGCAGCACCCGCTCCGCCCCGGAGCTGCTGCTGGGCCTCCAGTACAATGCCACCACTGGACACCTCACTGTAGAGGTAACGTGCCACAGTCTACCGTCAGAGCATCCTCCTTCGATTTCAAACTCTTTGTATTTAGTCATAACCTTGAAAGTCATGGTCTATTCGAACTCGGCGGAGGATATTATAACTTTTTCGAAATATATGCTATATTAAAACTACACCACGCAGGTTGGAGTGCTTAGTACGTTGAGTGCAAAAATCATCTGATGTTTCAACAAATAGGAAATATTCTAAGTGTTTGAGTGAAGATTTTTTTGACGCTGATGTTATCAAAACTCATGCGTCTATTCTACTTATGTTAGGTCATCTGATAAGACTTGACTATGAGCTTATTTTGCTAGCAGAAAGACAACTTCGTTGATTTCTGATTGGCGGCCCAACATTGTTGCAGGTGATAAAAGGCACGCACTTCCGCAAGCTGTCCCCCAACAAGGCCCCGGACACGTACGTGAAGCTTATGCTAATGAGCTCGCTGGGCATGGAGATGGGCCACGTGAAAACCTCCACGCGCCGCGCGCAGTCCAACCCACTCTACAAGGAACTCTTTATATTCCAAGTAAGACCTTCATCAGTAAAGGAACAGGGTACACAATAAAAGCTTTGAACTATCACTACCACCATCAGTGGTCGTCCACATTCAACTCAACGTTATTTACATTGTCAAATGCAGGCACGAAAGCTTCCGGTTTCTACGTCGAGGAAAGCTTTCCTCAAGTTAGGTGCTGTCGTGTATCGTAAAAACATTTGTCCCGAGGCGGGAACCGAGCCCGCAACTTTCTGTGTCGCAGGCGGACCTTCGACCGCCGCGCCACAGACGTCAAGGAACTGCTCCATCAACAAATTCGTTTTCTTAGAATCAAAGAAAGAAAACAATATTTTATAGACTCTACTTCTCTAGCACGCAGAAGATGTTCACTGCGGCCGCGCGCGTCTCGTGTGAGGCTGAATAAACGTATACATACATAAACGTATCCGCATAACTAAGTTTGCATGTGTTCCCACCAGGTGGCGCTGTTCCAACTGACGGATGTGACGCTGATGGTGTCAGTGTGGTGCCGCCGCAGCGTGAAGCGGAACGAAATGGTGGGCTGGTTCTCTCTCGGGCACCGGTACTCCAGCTGCGAGGAGCAGCGCCACTGGCAGGACCTGTGCGAGCGGCACCAACAGGTACTAACTATTACAATATACAGGGTGGAATTTTGTAATGCCACCTGCAGGGAAAGTACCTACATTAATATTATGAAGATTAGAGACAAAATTTTACTCAAAGAAAACATTCGTTTATTTTTGTGGTATACCTACTTGACCCATTGAATTTATAAGTCCAGATATCATGGTTTTCCTTTGATGTAATTTATCTAGTTTGTTAGAGAGATTTCATCGTTAGGGTCAATTACCCTAACGATTGATGCAATAAAAGTCCAGGGTGAAATTTATCAAAAATCTTTGAATCAGCTCAACTGAAATGAAACAGTTCAACGAAATTTATGAAATTTCCTTCGTTCAATAGAAATAATAATAGGATAAAATAGGTGGCGGCGCTACCTGTGTGCCTGTGCTAGGTAGACTATCTAGTTTTCAAATGAAACTACTTTGAATAAAATACACCGTTTACTCAAAAAGAAACGAAGAAAAAACCAGATGAAGTAGTTTTCATTAAAAAAATAATTAAATCGGTTTTTTAGATAGATCCTAACATATAATTTTTTATTTTTTGTTTTTATCGATAAATATATGTCGTGTATCCGGACATCTCGTTTGATCAAGGTTCGACAAACACATTGTATAGATTTTAATATGTTTTTTTATCTTCAGGTGCAACGCTGGCACGTGTTATTGGACTCCTGACATTCGCTCACGTAGGTACTGCGCCGCCGATAGCGCGCTCTGAGCACGTCCCGCCCCGCCCAGCGCGGTGTCCTACCCCGTCGGCACGGGTTGTGTACCCTACGGTACTTTTAAGACCCAAAGAGGTCTTTGTTAAGGCCAAAAGCACTTTTTAATGTCCATGAATACTCATGATCTAAAGATTTGCAGAAGAGCTTTTGAGTCCTTGTCTTTGTAATTGACCAGTTCTGACCAGAATTGCACGAATCTCTTTAAGGTCTTCAGGCCTTTTTAGGGTCTTCGGATCCCCAGTGTTGAAACACTGGTTGCTTTTGTGAGCACGAGCGATTTGCTTTACGTTATGTTAAACGGCACGGATTTTGAGTGACGTTTCGGATGGTTACTGGTGAATTTGTACTGAACGGAGAGCACTGGAATTGTAAGAGATATTTTATAAATTGTTGAGGTCTGTATAGATTATTTCGAAGTAACAGGTTTGTAGTAATAACGATGAGAAATGGAGCGCACAACTCATGTGAGATAGTATAGCTGTAGATGGATATTTATTATCATATATTACAAAAGTTTATTCTAGTAGTCTTATTGGAGATAGTAATTAATATTTATGGGGTTTATGATACCAAAAGCATTTGATATTGTTTATTTTATTTAGAAATTGTTTGCATTTTGAGTTGGAACCCGTGTAAAGCCGGGTTTTGTGAAGTGAATGTTAAATGTGTAGTTCTTTAGATATTTATTGAGACATTTTGTCGTTTCTTTATAATTAATCTCTTAATAAAATAAAATTAATATTTGTCCAAAAGTTACTATAATATTCATATATAAACGCTTCAGTTCACTAATTATTTGTATTTTGCTAGACAAATAATGAATGAATGTTTTTTTTTATTCAGACAACTTAATAATAATAGGTATACTTTCTTGCTGAATTTTCTAAGCTCTGTAAAATAGTTTCTGGCTCCCGATATAACATTTTTATCCTCTTTAAATATTATTAGATAAGTACCGAGTAGTTTGCCATATAACAGGTTTTATAATAAATAGAGTTTTATATCAATACATTAGCTTTCATATCTATTTTGTATTGCTGAAATGACCAAATATATAAAATTAAACATGCTATATTTAGAATTAGTTTATCCTTATAGACAGGTTATAAGACATCGTTATTACGAATAGCTATTTCATAATACTTATTATTAGACATATTAATTATTCGTACACTTAGTACTAAAATATGATATATTGATTCCTATAAGAACCCTTTTGGACCTACCTAATACTTTGTAAAAGCCAAATTAAGTACCTGCGAAAATATTTATTTACCATGTTTAAAATATATGTTGATTAATAAGTCTTGACATAATATAGCCTAGCCTAAAATGATTCTACCAGTGCAATAGAAAAGTAACTTTTAATCATACATAGACAAGTTTATCGTAGGGCAACATTCGAATGTCTATGTTATCGTAAAAGTAAAACATATATTGTTGAAATAACAATGTACATAAGCATTTTGAGGAATTACAGGATTTATCTTTAAATGGTGGGCTGGTAATGGCCAAAATTAATCAATAGCTACTTAAAATCACATTATTTATATATGATAAACAAATTAGGTACATAGGAAATATTGCGATGACCATTTTACAGGAAATATAGTCACATAAACTGATGTGCCTATTATAACCGAATCAGGAGAAAACATCAAGGACTTACCTACGTCCGATGCGTCCAATAGAGTCCGTTTTTCTTATTTATGTAGGTCACTAAGATAACCCGCTATCTTTGTCATCCGTCTGTCATCTTTAACACAGCGTGCCCACGATGCACAGCTGAATTAAACCTCATCCTTCGGCGGCGCGAAAGCTGAGCCTGGGCCGTGAAAGCCAACTAGTAATAGTCTAAGGTCAACTAGTTATTTTCTCATTCTTTGTGAACAGAAAATAAACTGCTCATAACTATTTTTCAAAGTAAAAACAGCTTTATACGAGGGTGTGTTTCAAGTTTAAAGATGTGCTTACGTATTACTTTGAATTCATGTGCATGCACTTTCAAATCGTGTTATTTCTTAAACATAATATAAATTAAACAATGTGTAATAATAGAAATAAGTATAATTATTAAGCATACTTGTGTTGAAGTTGAATATATTGTAGGTGGTAGGGTGTTTAGCTAACGGCCCGTCTGGGGTGGTACCACCGTTCTGTCTTTTTCAACGAATAGTCCAATTTTACCCATGTGTCATAATCATAAATACATGTTATAATACTTCAAAGTGACTAATAGTCCTAGAAAATTACAAATTTACATTTAAATACCGTATCATGCATGTCTCAAAATATGTTGGGAATTATTCAAATGTTAGAAACCATTCATTTTTCCTTCGATACCATAAAGCGAGGGTTAACGCTTAACGATTCTACTTAAAAATTGTAGCACCTTATAATGGACATGAATGAAATAAATAAAAAACTAAACAAAATAAAAACGAATGGGTGCAATTGGTTTTATCGTAACTTTGGCCAGAGAGACAGGATTGCCAGTCATGTGTCTGGAGCTTAAGACATAACATCTAAGGTCTTGTTTGGTGAGTTTTTTAGGTTATGATGTTTATTGTATATTACCTATATCATGAATTCAGTGTATTTTTATTTATTATATACTTACCTTAATGTATTAAGAGTTATTCAATAAAACTATCAGTTGTGAAATTATCATGGTTATTAAAACAAAAGTCATTTTAACGGCAATTTTTGCCGTGATTTGACGACCTTTATGAATCATGGTAAATATCCGTCTATAACTTAAGTGTTATACCTACTACAGTTGCTATTCCATATCGCAATTACATTCTTGTCAATGTTCGAATGTTCGAGTCTCTTGTTATACATTTTATAGGTTACCTAGATTTTGTCTGAAATTGGTTGAACAATCTGTCAAATTGATTTAAAAAATTTCTATGAACGCTTGTCAAATTATTGGTCAATAAATAAGCGCGTTTAGAAACATTGTTAGAAACCAAATTATTGTTTAAATTTTCTTATAATCATGTTATGAATGCTGAAATGTCGTAATGAAAGCGTTTCGGCAATCCTTCCCGAATAATGTATCAATTTGTTACCATCCGCTCACTGTCATTAAAATTTCAAATAAACTTTATACATTTCCTAAATCGTGTTTTACTTACCTTTGCACTGAATAAACATAAACATATTAATGTATCTCCGGCCAGGATGACGGCGAAAGACTGCAGGTAGATGCTGGATGCGGCAAGCTGAAGACAGGGCGCTATGGCGCTCTTTAGGGGAGGCCTATGTCCAGCAGTAGTACCTATTATAATAGGTTGATGATGATATATATATATGTATGTATACCGGATCACTGCCCATACATTGTATAATAATAATAAACAAGTCTCTACCCGCGGCTTCGCACACGTTGTTTCCATGTAAACGTTTAAGGTCATTTTTATCGCATGGGAACGGATTTATGAGATACAAAGTAGCCTAAGTTTGATTCTAGGCATAGGGCTACATCTAAGCAAACATTCAAAACTTTCACATTGACAATATTAGTGTGATTTGTTTCTGCCCGCGGCTTGGCATGAGTTTTTCTTGGACAAAAAAGGCCCTGCATGTTATTCCAGGGACAGAACGTGTCCACCAGAAAAAAACGTCTAGCTTCATACGTACACTATTTCATCTCGAGTTCGATTAATTTCGAGAGTTTCTAGATTAGACCTATATTACAAATATTACTAAGGTAAAAAAAAATCACTTCGTCACAAACATTCACCTTATAATAATGGTAGGGCAGTATTAAATTAAAGTTTTAAATGATATCGTGTGTGTTTTGTCGTGACGAATATTAATTAAAATAAACTAATTCATGGCTATTAATTTGATGTAAATAGATGAAAGATATTAACCGCTCGATATATCCCACACCTAGTTTTCAAAGATCACTGCTTCGCTCAATCGGTACATACTCGTAGTGTGTTGAATTTTATTTTTTACTTATTGTAAAATGAAGGGAAATTTCCGAACTCTATTGCGCAAGTTTTGCCTAGAGAGCACTGTGCTAGGTCTCAAATATTTCTACTTGTATCCTGATCGCTTGTCAAGGTTAGTTTTATTTATAATTTCTATCGCCAATTTTCATAATCAGCTATGTTATGTACTCTGTAGAAGGACAACGATGCAGGTGTGCTACGATGTAGAGGGGTTACGTTGTAGCTGTGCTACGTCGTAGTGGGGCTCCGCTGCTACGTCGTAAAGGGGCTACGCTGTAGCTGCGCTACGGCTGCGTCGTAGAGGAGCTACGCTGTAGCTGTGATACGGCTGCGTTGTAGAGGAGCTACGCTGTAGGTGTGCTACGGCTGCGTTGTAGAGGAGCTACGCTGTAGGTGTGCTACGGCTGCGTTGTAGAGGAGCTACGCTGTAGGTGTGCTACGGCTGCGTTGTAGAGGAGCTACGCTGTAGGTGTGCTACGGCTGCGTTGTAGAGGAGCTACGCTGTAGGTGTGCTACGGCTGCGTTGTAGAGGAGCTACGCTGTAGGTGTGCTACGGCTGCGTTGTAGAGGAGCTACGCTGTAGGTGTGCTACGGCTGCGTTGTAGAGGAGCTACGCTGTAGGTGTGCTACGGCTGCGTTGTAGAGGAGCTACGCTGTAGGTGTGCTACGGCTGCGTTGTAGAGGAGCTACGCTGTAGGTGTGCTACGGCTGCGTTGTAGAGGAGCTACGCTGTAGCTGCGGCTCATAGAAATAAGAACACCATGTGCGTCAGCGCATCGATTGAAAGTGCTCAAAAGGTTTTCAAGAGGGAAAGTTTATATTACATACAATACAATTACTCTTTATTGCACACCAAATAAAAACTCTTCTTCTATCGTCTTCTTCTAGATGTTTCTGGGCCGTGAACCTAGCGGCAGTAATGCTCCTCTCGTTCACCCTGACCTCCCGCCTGTACAACCGGTTCTCGGAGATGCCCACTCGCATCACGATCGAGAACCAGTACGAGTTGACCAGTGACCTGCCGTACCCCTCGATCACCATTTGCTCGCCGAATCAGATCATTCTCAGTTCGCTTAACGAACTTATTTGGCAGTTGGGGTATGTGTATTTTTGTGCTGAGATTTGGAAGCTGCATTATTCAAACTAATCGTCAAACACAGCCTTTTAGCTAGATTCTAGAATCTATCGATGATAAAAAAGCACGGGACGAGCTTTGCTACAACTCAAAACCGAACAACCTAACAAGGCAAATGTGTGTATTCAAAATTGTTGATATTTTTGTGATGTGATATTTAGTGGTTTCCATTTTTAACAGAAATGGAACATCCCAGTTGAATGTGCAAAGTACAATTCGTAGCTTGCTTGGCTTTTACGAAATACTTCCACCGGAAGGCGTCACGAACGAGACTGACCTTAGGGATTTGCAAGCTGAACTCGACCGTGTCAACATTACTGTAAGTTTACTATTTTTGATGTTGTTAAATGTAAAATATTATTTTAAATAGTTGGTTGTTGATGTAAAGGCCTCACACTAAAGCCGCCGCCGGTTATTTCGACTATCGTAAAACTTCCAAGGAAAAGTATTTGTACCGGAAAACCCGAAAAAAACAGTTAAAAAAATACTAAATACCTACTAAGGAATTTGAAGTCTTTCTCTTTTTGAACTTTAAAAAATAATCAAATTATATGCGCATGCCCAGCAATGGCCTATTATAAGGTTCTTGATGATTTATTTTAACTTTGTAGGATGCACACACAAGGCATAACGATTTATTGGTGGGATCCCTGCCTATCTGACCTTTCATTCATGTATTCATTCTATTATATCGTTCAGCGATCCCACTCACTCACGTAAGTCGGGATCATGTACTCGGTCAATACATTTGTATTTCTTACAACGAATAAATGACTATGTGAAACCCTACAACTTGTTTTACTAATTTTGAATGTTCAGATTCCGCAGCTGATGGGACGCCTGGCCCAAAGCTGCGACAGCTTCTTGGAACTGTGCTACTTTGATATGATCCCTTATCCGAAATGCAAGGGTTTGTTAGTACCAGTTCTGACCACGCGTGGACTGTGCTGCACCTTCAATAACAAATACTCGTTCAATGGCGAAATGTAAGTAGTCAATTAATCGACGTGGAGTTACTCCAATGAATGTTATGTTAACTCCTGCCAAATTTTGACGTGTCATGGTTGGAAACTAACCAAACCACCCATACTTAACCTTAAATCTTCCTTAAAATTTAATTTGTTGCCGGGTATGTTAATACGTAATTGTCGATTTGAGATCATCCCTTCAATAAAGAGTGCTAAAGTTTATACCTGAAAGTGGATGAAAGTCCCAATCTTGGGTCGTGAAATTTAGCATTTTTGTAGGTAATTTGATAGGATATAGACGTTTCTTTAAAAAAAATTAACGAAATGGTAACATTTATTTTTATATAATTTTCTCTAATTTATGTCTGTCTTACCTTAAATACATTCTTTGGTAACACTTCGATGTGGTGAAACATCCATTAACCTAATATATAATACCTACCTATACAGGAACCAACACAAGCCCGAAGTGGAGACTAAAACCGTACAGAGCACCGGCGAGGGCCGCGGGCTGGTGGTCGTCGGGGACTACAACCCTGATGACGCGGCCGATGGCACCATACTCAGTGGAGGGGCTGTGAAGGTGTCTCTATCATCCATTATCATCAGCCCTGTTAGTCCACCGCCGCCGGTCTCCTAATGCAGCGCACTGCCTTCACTTTACCACATTTTGCATGCATAGACGACCTCTGTGGCGCGGTGGGCGAAGGTCCTTGTTTTAAAAAACCTAAAAAGTGAAATCAAAACCCGTTTCTTACTTTTGCCGGTTTTGCTACCTCTGGAATATAGTTTTTATAGGACTATCTCGGAATCACTCTCTATACAACAGAAAGGCTCCTTCAAGCCGGTTCACATTTAATGGAGTAATCGACGAACATACTCACATAAAAAACTGCCGAACATCTTTTTTGTTAAAAGGCATCAATTTTCAGCATTATCGAAGCCTGAACAACCACAGCTGGCATTACGAATTGCAGGGTGAAAGTATGTATCATATCCAATTTCAGGTGATGATAGTAGATGCAAGTGCGTTTCCCTCGAACCGAGAGATGACGCTCGTGGAAACGAATACCGAATCTTTTCACATTCTGAATGCTGCTTACACGTACTGCTCCGAAGAAGTTATGACCTTGCTACCTAGAGAGTAAGTTAATTAGTAAAAAGTGATGATATATAGTCAGCAAAAAAAGATAATATCGTCAATAATATGCGTAATTTAGTGCCTGTTATATATTTTATGTATGCTATTTTTAAGGTATATATTACTATGGACCGTAGAATAAGTTGAATAAGATCTGTTTCTTTTCTATGGATTGAAATAAATGATTTATTATTATTATTATTGTACGGCAATGGCACAGCGCCAGATACTCACCAGCACTTGGATTGCGTTTCGACCAGACGCTCTGATATATTTTAGAAAACCTGATGACCCTCGTACCCTAACCCATGGAACTAGGGTCTCGACGGTAAAGGCCAATTGTTATATATATTGCCTACGCAATTTCGTAGACTCTGTCGAGACCTGCGTGCCTCTTGAGATCCTTAGCCAAACCTGCCGCCGCGCCTGATTACAATCTATTTAACTTTTCCAGTCGTCGATGCTTCTTTGACTACGAGTTCAATCTCCCTTACTTCGAGACATACAGCAAATCAGACTGCGACTTGACGTGCATAATAGAGACGATGGAAGAGGAGTGTGGCTGCGTTATGATCTACGTAGCCAACGTGACCTCTCATCGCGTCTGTAACGTCACGCATATACCTTGCATTATTCGAGTTAAATGTGAGTAGACCTGGAGAGGCGGCCGCGGCGTGAGAATAGGCACCTACCTCCAGCTGAGCCCTTGGATATCGTAAGAGACGATTAAGGGAACCTAGTAGAGAAAGGACAGCAGATTCCTATAAGAAAACATATTTTATGTATATATAGTTATTATTTTATATGACGACCGAGATGTGTAGGCGAACGTGTGCCTGCGACGCAGGTGGTTGGAGGTTCGATTCCCCACTTGGGACAAATTTTGGTTCGATCTGCAAATATTTATTGGGTATATTTTATCTATAATAAAAACGTATCTATCTATTTTATTTATAGTATTAAGTATATCAGTCATCTAGTACCCATAACACAAGCTCTGCTTACCATGGGGCTAGAGGATGATGTGTGGATTGTTCAGCATTATTTATTTTAATTTATTTATTATTGATATTTTACAGATTTAAGCAAAGCGATGTACAACTGCGGCTGCCTGCCCGACTGTGTGTCTCGGCAATATACATCGGATATCATCATTGGGAACTTCAACGCTATACCTTACATGCTCCATAACCATTAGTGAGTACCTACCCAACTGTAACACCGACAGAACCTAGTTTTTTTATACAATATTGACGACCTCTGTGGCGCGGTGGGCGAAGGTCCGCCTGCGACAAAGATATACCTACCTAATTTTAGGTAATACCTACCCTACCGATAAGCTCCAAGGTTTATTTTAGCATAACACTGGGCTTCATTATTATCCTATCCTACTAATATTATAAACGTGAAAGTTTGTGAGGATGTATGTAAGTATGTTTGTTGCTCTTTCACGCAAAAACTACTTAATCGATTTTGATGAAACTTCACAATAATATAGCTTACATATCAGAATAACACATAGGCTACAATTCATTAAAAAAAAAACAAATCCACTGGAATAACTTCGATTTTATAAGTGTCACTTGATTGGGTATTGAACTGGCTACACCGTAATATAAATCACAATAGAGATACCTCAAATTAAACCACTTTTACGATTTAAAGATCGCGGAGTCAACGAACGTAGATGTTGCCTTGAATGTCGCCAAGTAGGCAAAGATATATTGTATATTAGATATCCAAAATATCTATCACCACGCGGGTGAAACCGCGGGGCGCAGCTAGTAGGTATCTATCTATCTAATTTTAGGTAATCCCTATAAGCTCCTAGCAGCTTTAGGTTTATTCTGTTTCAGTGATGGGATCAAATTCAATAAGAGTACGTTTATCATGAACTTTTTCTTCACCAACGCGATGTACGTGAAGAAGAAACAGGAGACTGTAATGTCTCTTACCATACTGGCTTGTGAGTACCGACACAGGAGATTGTAATGTCTCTCACCATACTGGCTTGTGAGTACCGACACAGGAGACTGTAATGTCTCTCACCATACTGGCTTGTGAGTACCGACACAGGAGACTGTAATGTCTCTCACCATACTGGCTTGTGAGTACCGACACAGGAGACTGTAATGTCTCTCACCATACTGGCTTGTGAGTACCGACACAGGAGACTGTAATGTCTCTCACCATACTGGCTTGTGAGTACCGACACAGGAGACTGTAATGTCTCTCACCATACTGGCTTGTGAGTACCGACACAGGAGACTGTAATGTCTCTCACCATACTGGCTTGTGAGTACCGACACAGGAGACTGTAATGTCTCTCACCATACTGGCTTGTGAGTACCGACACAGGAGACTGTAATGTCTCTCACCATACTGGCTTGTGAGTACCGACACAGGAGACTGTAATGTCTCTCACCATACTGGCTTGTGAGTACCGACACAGGAGACTGTAATGTCTCTCACCATACTGGCTTGTGAGTACCGACATGACTCTGATATTTGGCAATAAGGATCGATTTCTATAATGGTGGCACTTCAAATGGCTATTTGTCAGGGTTGGAAAAAAAACAGTTTTTTTTTATATTTTATAAAACAAACAGTTCAAAATGTTTAAAACAAGTGTTTTTTTGTTTTTTTTTACTTTTACCTTAAAGGTATCAATTTCAAATGAATTATAGCGAATAATAAAATAATCCATTTCTAAACTATTTCCTAGTTCACCGTTTGCCTATTTGACAAATAAGGCCAATACCAAATACGCGTTACCGTGCGCTTGTTAGGTTTCTCGAGGCACATCAAAGCAGTCAAATAGGCAAATACGCAATAAGCCGTCCACACAATGGCCATATTGGCACCTTGCGTTTTGCTCAGTTTGCTGCCAAATGTTTGTGTGTTTGTTATTTGAGTGCCATGTGTGGATGGTCGTATTTACCTCTTTTTGCATGTTCGTCTGAACGTCATATATTTAGCCAAATAAAACAAATACCCAATAGCGAACACAAATAGCCATGTGAAAGCACTCATCTTTGTGCTTTGGTGTCGGCAGCTCTACGAAGAGCTGTGACACCAAAGCACAAAGAAGTCATATGGTAAGTAATAACAACAGCCAATACAATCTCAACTTTATATTTAAATAATAATAATAATTTATTTCAATTTATTTTTAAAGTATTCCCGTATTGATTGAAGTCCCGTCGAAGTCGAAAATGTTTTATATTATTTAATTAGCTAGGTACCTAATCTAGCTCCTCTAGGGAAAAATACCCCAAGTAAGTATACATCATCATCAACATCAGCCTATATTAGTCCACTGCTGGACATAGGCCTCCCCCAATGAGCGCCATAGCGTAAGTATACATATAGTTGCGTAATTATTTTATTAGAGTGTTATATTTTTATTCAACTTTAAAAACTTTAAAATGAAGCAGGTTCTATGTTCGGCTGTAATAGTATGTTTGTCCTACTGTTTGTCCATATCTCCATCAATTATTAACCGATTTGGATTCTTTCGCTATTACCTATATGGAGCATGATTCTAAGGTGGTTACATAAAAAAAAATTATTTGTCCCACTTAAAAAACTCCAGTAGATACTAAGCAATTTTCAGTCGGTTTATTTTTTTCAAAACATTAAGTTGTTATATTTTCGTAGCGAATCTCGGCGGCATATTCGGTCTATGTATCGGCTGCAGCTACATCAGCCTGCTTGAGATCCTGTTCTACCTCCACGTGGTCCTCAAGAACTACTTCCGACGCAGCTGGCAGCGGTCATTCGTCCGTGTTATTGAGTACAAGAACTGAGTGGGTTCTTAAGCTGGGTACTGACTGGTGTTACGGTGCCTTATGTATGTACCTACCATTCGTATCGACCATGGTACGTTAGCAACCACGTGGGATGACGACCTGCGAAAGACTGCAGGTAGATGCTGGATGCGTTAAGCTGAAGGCAGGGCGCTATCACAGCGCTATGGCGCTCATTAGGGGTGGCCTATCACCAGCAGTGGACTAACATATGATGATACGTTACGCCGTGTGATAAAATCTGTTGCTCGTTGCGATCTCCATTCTCCGTACTGCACGCACGCTCGCTGTGACACATTACACTTCGCCCCGTAACGCTTGTAAGTAAACTTTTTGTAACTTAGGCGTGAGAAATTTTACTAAAAGCTGGCGACATGGCTTTGATTTGTAACGTCAGCGTGGATAATTGTAAGAAAATAATCAAAATAGGCAATCGCGCCAGCTTTTAATAATTCTTGTAATTCTTTATTGTACACTAAAAACTTACAAAATAACTAAACTAAAAAAAAGATATGTACATAGGCGAGCTTAACCCTAACAAAGAGTTTTCTTACAGCAAAACCTTAGGTTTAAAAGAGAAGCGATAGAACAGATAGAGGAAGTGTACAAAGAAACAAATTAGACGAATAGTATAATACATTATGGGAATAATAATTTACCTATATTATAAATAAATAAATAAAATATAAGTATGTTCTTTGGCAAATCATGTGTACTTGTAGGCTCATGAAAGCCACATAATAAGGGTACCCTTTGACCCGCACTTTTTTTCTTTATCAATGGTATAACTTAACGATCTAAAAATAAAAAGCCCAGATCCAGGTGTATGTAAACAAATTTATATTTTTCAATTCACAGTTAAATATCTTAATCTGGTACAAATTCAAATAGTATCAAATATATTGCTTTGCTATACATTCATGAAAAAATACAAAATGTACACTACATTGCTTATAAAATGTCATAGAAAAAGTTAAATTTTACGATCTACTCTTATTATGCGTGATAGTTTTAAAACTGTGTGCATTGCACAATCATGTCTACTGGATAGTGTCGCTTTGAACATACATTGTCCTTAAATAAATACTCTCCGCTAACCCAGCGCAGGCAGTAGTAATACTTGGAAGGGAAATAGCTAAAACTAGAACCTAACATATGTATAAAATCAATATTTGGCTTAGATTTTACATTAAAACTACAATAAAGCATATAAAATAATATTTTGGTCTAAGTTATGCGTTAAAATTAATTTTAGTGCCCTTAGTGTAGTTATTGCCTTATTCTAATAATTTAATTCCAGTTGTTTATAAAATTGAGTCGACTCATGCCACAGTAACATGATTTACATAATTAAAACAATGCTAGACGAGTAGGTAACTATTTGCGATACCTTATATTTCAAATATTGTTTATCAATTTAATAAAATAAATTAACCTAATACAAAATGCCATGGCATGAGCCAACATACACACAAAGCCCCGGGCGGGACTCTGTATAATCTTTACTGGACGTATCACAAAAGGCTTAAATTCCAAACTACCAATACCTAATTCAATGGAACGGTACAATCGCTACATTAACATTGAGCTAACTTACATCGAATATATTAATTATATTAAGTAATATATATTGCTGTTAATGGGTTACTATATTTATTGTATCCCTGAGTAGATGTAGTTAATGGCACTAGGTTTATTATGACAAGATATTTGCAGAACCGCGTGATACTGTGCCGTAAGGTTCCAGAGTAGAATCGTAAGGTTACAATACAACTAGACTAATCGTAACGCACCTATGGGCCTAGCCACGCTAGAATAAGCACAACACGAAAATAAATCCCTGAAATGCTTCAAATAAAACTCTGTTTTATTTTACATCACAATTATTATTCTGCCGAAATACACATCTATTTTTATAAAAAATATCCTCAATTGACTTCCGTAGGCAACGCTAGGCCATAAAAAACTACGTTAAAAGCAGTGAGCAAATTTACTCAATAAATAGAACAGTCGTGGACCGAAGAAAGATAGAATAGAGTAGAAAATAGAAAATACATAGACCGAATACAGTTCATAGACAAGATAGACGTTCCGAATCTATCATGTATCATATACACAATGGTAGATGAGTGTTGCCACTTTATATGCTCTGTAGTTGTTCAAAGAGCGTGTACGTGGCATCGAGTTGATCTCAGAGCGAGACGAGACTGTTGTGCGAGTCTGGGGAGGGTATCTCCGGCGGTGCGCGGGGGTGGTGCGGGTGAGGGTGCGGGTGGGGGTGCACGGGGGTGAGGCCGGTGCCTCCCTCCATGAGGCTGTCGAAGTTGAAGGGGATTCCGTTGGAGGGGGTGCTGATCTCGATGCCGGCTATCTTGTTGTTGCCGAGAGCCTTGTTGCTGTGCATCTGGAAAGGAAGATAGAACATAAGAATTGCTGCTAAGATGTACATAGTAAAGTATAGGATGAATCATCAGTATATATAAAAAAACAACGCTGGATGAGTATAATCTGACCCGACACGAATGTCAGCAAATATGTGCAGTTTATTCTTCGCAGAGAAGTAGCACCCCATAGCTACAATCATCGTCATCATTATCCAGTCCACTACTGGACTGCACCTTTTGAAACCATTTATTACAGATGTCTGTGTGTGCTGCAGCATGTTAAAAGGCCTGGGCTCAGCATAATATTTTGCTCAAGCAGCAAAATATCTGATTTTCAGCCAGACCTTAGAGTATATACATACATAGGTAGACCTATAGAGTTAAGCCTATTGGTGCGCGACATTGCAGCATTTAAAAAGTTTGAATGTGCTTTACTTCTTTACACCAAAACTAAAGAACGCATCGGGTTGAAATTTTGCATTCAGGTAGTTCTACTTTTTATCCCATGATTCAGTTCCCATGGGATATCAATAACTTTAAACAGGTGCGAAGACGGTCCGAAACCAGTTACTTATAGTTATGGTACATACCTGTGCTGGGTTCAGCGTGAGCGGCACCTGTAGAGAGTTGGGCCTGTTGGGGCGCGACATGGAGAGCTGCACCGGGGGGGTGTCCAGCGGGAGGGGGGAGGTGCTCGTGACCACGGCTAGGTTCGCCGCCGACAACATTATCCTGGAAGAGGAGATAGGGGTTAATTTCTTCAGTGAATTGCATTAATAGAATAATAGAGGTTTGGTCGCAGACTGATATTTAACAGACTTCAAAAAAGGAGGAGGTTCTCAATTCTATATTTGTTACCTCATTCGACTGAGTGAATCGATTTTGATGATTTTTGTTTTATTTGAAAGCTGATGCTTCCCGTGTGATCCCATTTCAATTTGGTCCGTTTCTCACAATGGCATCCATGTCAAAATCATATAAGTCTTAAGTTTGCATTAAGTATGTGTGCGACAAATGGGCGAACAACTCAATATCACGCCAACCGATTTCGATGATTCTATTAGTTTACAGTAGTTACAAATTACCATGGTAGTTACTTTTGTAACCATGGTTACCATCACCAAAACAATATTTAGATAAAATATAATATCCTGTTATAAATGATTTTATATAGGTACCCTTAGTTTCCCTATCCGAATGATACGGTTGGTCATTTACCCTAGGAGGGAAAATGTTTTTTTTTATTATGGGCATTATTAACAATAATAAACACGTTAAGTGATTTGGGGACAGTGATAGTGTTGCCCTGTGCTAAATTGAAACAATAGAACAATGAGGGGAAAATTTATGCGGAAAAAATGGGTAGCTAGGGACAATCTAAAATATTATTAGCGACACCGGACAGTCGCATCGGAAAAAAGTGATTTGCAAAGTTTGGGTTGATAGGCAAAACCATGAGGTAAAATATTATTAACGACAAAATAAGTAGAAATCGCAAATTTTTCCAGTAATATCATTCGTTGTATTTAATTTTATTGTGTTATTTTATGTGACCTTTTTTAATTTGTAAGTGTTATGGATTGCGAATCTAACTTAAATGAGTTCATAACAATAATTATACTAAAAATCCTACAGAAACGCCATTATTTTGAACACATGTATTGACGATATACGCTATACAATAAATAGCTATACAATTATTTCGTAAAATCACAAGTAAGAGTAAAAGTGAACAAACGCTAAGAGGCGACGAGGAAGGCCTCGAGGCACATCTTCCATCGTGGCATGTTGAAGCGTTGGATCGCGAGTGGAACAATAATAATAAGTGAAGGTAAAGTCTCACCTTTTATTGTTAGCCGGAGATGTGAACATATTATCCATGTGCCCCATCACCGGGTCAGTGGTCTGCTCCACATCCTCCACCTTCACCCTCACTCCATCATCAGGCATGGGATAGGGATACGGGATAGAGTCCTGGAAGGGTTTCACATCGGGCGGGCTCGCGCAACGCTTACCCAGACGACAGGATATCATATGAGCTTCGAGAACAGAATGTAGCTGCTCCCGTTCAGAGTTAAGCTTGCGGATTTCTTCTTTTAAGTTCTGTTTCTTTTCCTCTAGTTTATCAGTTTCGTCTTGCAGCTCGTTCGTGTGATCGAGCCTTCGTTTGCGGCATCTTGCGGCGGCCATTTTGTTTCGCTCGCGGCGGACTTGTCTGCGTTCTTCTTCTTCCGGGGAGATGTCTTGGGGTGCCTTGGTGGGTCGGCGGCCGCCCATGTTCCGCCGCTTGGGCATCGGCAGGCCGGGACTGCTGCTAAGGCTGTCGCCGCTGGCGGAGAGCGGGCCCGGCGACACGTGCAGCGCTGTCGTCGGGCCGGAATCACAGTACCCTACTGAGTTCAGCATACCTGCAATTAATATAGGAAAAATTAATGAAATAGGATTTTTTAAATCTTTTATTTATATATTAATGCTAGAAAATCCACACGGGATCATCTAGCCCCAATGTAAACTGAGCATCACATCAAATACCTCTACATAAGTAGGTATTATTATAATTCATTGAAAACCATCAGAACTTTGTTCCGCGTGACAAATACTATTTGTCCGGGAATCTAACCTGGACCTTCGCCCGCTACGCTAGAAAGGCGGAGTTGACGTTCTGACTGAGCGCGTAAAATCCATAGGACAATATAATGTCTCTAAAATGACACGAACAAAGGAAACCTTATATGATGTTTGGAAATCCCAATGTTGTCCACGGTTATGGCTAATCAATCACCTACTAGTAAAAGGGATGACAAATTGACTTGTATCAATCCAATGCCCTGATTGAGGAATCATCAATCGAGATTGAGGAATTCACAGTGACGTTTTGTGGTTCGGTGGTCTTATGTGTTTTATTGAGGCCGTATGAGTACTTAGATTCGATGACTAATTCGTAAAAGTCCTTTGTTTCCATATCTATTGACACAAGTTGCACCAGAGACTGGCTTTACGCTTTATTTGTCGGATAATTTAGCTTTTTTATAGGAGACTAGCTGCGCCCCGCGGTTTCACCCGCGTGGTGATAGATAATATATCTTTATGAATTGTAGCCTATGTCTATGTGTTATTCTGATATGTAAGCTATATTATTGTGAAGTTTCATTAAAATCCATTCAGTAGTTTTTACGTGAAAGAGTAACAAACATCCATCCATCCATCCATACTTACAAACTTTCACGTTTATAATATTAGTGGGATACTTTTGAGACTAAGAACAGTTTCTCTATTATCATAAATCAAGCTTATTTTCTCTTGAAACTCTCTGAGACAATATTCATAGGATGATAGCAGAAATGTTACAGTATTTCGGTAAATATAAGGGTTGTTATCCAAACTGTGACACAGACAATCGGGATGAGTGGCGAGAATGGAGGTAGGCCTTTATCCAACAATGATTTATAATTTTTCAACACAAGGAGATAGTCTAACTGATGTACATAAGTTGTGTAAACGTCTCGCCTCTATCCAGTCTAGGAGTGCGCTTTATTCCGTAAACCTGAGGAATCCCTCATGTTCTAAAGTATGCTTCTTGTGCCTGTAATTTACCCGGATGGATGATCAGATATGTGTAGGTTCTCAGTATTGTAGTCATCATCAGCCTATGTTAGTCCACTGCTGGATATAGGCCTACCCCAATGAGAAAAGCGCCCTGTCTTCTTGTCTGCTTGACGCATCCAGCAATGCAGTTTCGCAGGTCATCATCCCACCTGGTCGGAGGGCGTCCTACACTACGTTTACCGTGTCGTGGTCTCCACTCAAGACCACGTTTGCCCCAGCGGTTTCGGCCAGTATTGTGGTACGTACCGTAATTATTGGCGTGCGCGACCGAGGGCGGCACGAAGCCCGCGTGCGTCGCCTGCTCCGAACGACAGTTGGTCAGCTCTATGTAAGTCTGTTCGAAGTTCCGCAGCTGCGTGGGTGTTATGGTGGCCGTGGTGCGGGTCGGGACCCCCGACTGGAGGCCCTCGAGGTTTGCCAACTGGAACAAAAGAAGCAATAGGTTAGACACTGAAGACTGCCTGAAGACTTGCTGATAGTCCGAAATACGCAATGTTTCTCTATTTGCACTGACTCAATTTTATTTTTAATTCTAAATCGTTAACTTATATTGCTTAACTAACTACCTAAATTGTTTAAGTAGTAAAAAGTAAATATTATTTCTATGTCTAAATATTAGCCGCTAGGGTCATGTTTCCTGAATGGATACTCTGTGTGTTAAACATGTAGAATAATCAAGATTTTGATAATCAAATTACTACCTTCATTTTTATTTTGGAGATGGTTTAGCTAGTTTTGGCAGTTTAGTAAGTGTCACCAAAGCACTTGGGCTCTGATTTACTTGCTTTTACGTCATCTTACAGGAAAATAAAGATATAGACTATATAAGATATAGACTTAAAGAAAGATATAGACAGTAAAAATAACTTAGGATGACTGTGTCAAACTGTCTCATTTACTCTGTTGAACTCTAGAGAACTGCCAGATGAGCAGTTAACCAAAATAGTCACCAGTCAGCATGAGTCAGCGAGATTTGGGAGGTGATGCGTCAGTTAACTTTAGTTAGTTTTATTCCTCCACTAACCTTAGAGGCATATTGAGAAAGCTGTACCTTCAATCAGGACAGCCTACGTTTTAAAAAGTAATCATCACAAATTTAACGTAAATAAGGAAAAGCCATTGAAGCTATCTTTTAAGCCAGCAGCTGCCGTCTCAATAATGAAATAGTTATGCAATATTTACTGTTTTGTTGCAGATGCTTTGCTTCCACATTCCATTACTGTTTTATCAGCAAAATATTTATATAACAATGTATCACAACAATAACATTATTATAACAAAATAATTGATATATTATCGTTACATGACACATAGTTATTTGACATAGATATGAGAATATAGGTGAAGAATTCTAAATTGAAAGCTTTTGGAGTCCATAAATCAATCAGCGTTAATCCGTAAAGTTTGCGCTACTTCTGAATCTTCTAATGCTTTTCTAAATAGGTCATGAATGAGAGATGCTTCTACAAATATGTATTCAAGAGTAAGTATTCAGGTGATTTCTTCAGGAAAGGTGTATTTTTATCTATTACACGTTAATTTATTCGACGGACACCTGGAATCGTAGGTGTTTGTTTGAGGATTAGGAAACTTTGGTAACGTTTCGTTATCTCAAATGAATATAATACAAAATTGAGCGTTGACCCTTACCGTCTTAATAAGGGCGTATTCTTCAGAAATATGTTTTGGCTAGAGGATCAGAGATCCCATACGATATCTACGATATCACCTGTACTAACAACCCGGAAATTTTTATTCCCATCATAGATAATAATTATGTAAAGCGATTCTTGAATACGGTCTTAGTCAAGAGCTACGATAGCATAGAGATGTTAAGAAGTTGACGATACAATACAATACAAATATTCTATAATGCACATTTCACTCTCTCTATTTGCAGCTAGATATCTCATCTATAATACACATAAAAAACAGAAATATAGAACAGAAAAAGATAAATTCAAATAACGTTGTAGAATGGACGGTCTTACCGCCAGGACGGCGGTAAGTTCAGGCTCACCTGGTGGCACCATAACTCTGTGGCGAGGATGTTGGCGATCTCCAGAGGATCTATGTTTTGCATGTTGCGTCGCTCACTCAAGCACGTTTATAATTAGACGCTTACTCTATTGTGTTGCGCTTTTTGCGACGCGACACCTTCGTACGGTTCGAGTTTGTTAGTCGATTTGTTCGTTATAATCCGCCCTCGCAAAGTGCAGTATTGACTACAAGGAGGTCGATCCGTCTGTGCAGTTCCTTTCGGTTTATAGGGTAAGTGGTCGTAGTAGTTGGTGGTTTATTGTTGTTGGCGTTGTTTCGCGGGCAATGGGGCGGATCGTATGTCGCGATGTATCGCGAGGGTATCGTGTGCGCGGGAGTGCGGGTCGTTCGTTCGTTGCGCGCGCGGACGGCGGCGGCCGCGGCTGATCGCGCGCTACTGCCGCGCCCGCGCCGCCGAGCCCGAAATCCTCGCCCACGAGCGACGTCCAATCATTTATTAATAGAATACTCCTCTAACTCCGGAAATATTTCGCATCATTTCGCATCACACGCGGTGCCGGCTCGTTATCTGAGGTAACGCAAGTTTGCCGGTAAATAACGCCGGCGGCATCTCGCGGATTTCAGCGAGCAGTCTCGCTGGCAAGCTCATTAGTGAGATTATCATGAAAAGTTACAAATGCATGAAAGGGGAACATCGCAATTGAAATCAGACCACTTTCCAGTCTACAGCATCGACTAAATCATCTTGCGAAGAATCTTGCACATAGGTGAATTCCTTTCTCCCTTCTAATTTTTCATGTATTTCATAGGCAAGATTTACAGTTATGTCATTCGTGCCGAAAATGTCTTATGATGCTGCTCAGCACCAGTGGGCGGTGGGCAGGACCTTGCTGCAAGGACGAAGCGGCCCGTGGGCGCACACATTCAATACAGCCTTATTCGGTCATCCGACTATGACATGTTATCATATGTAGGAAGCTATAATACGCCCAAAAGAGGCTAGAGAAAATCCGTATACTATTCCGCAATTGGTTATATTATAACAGACAGGTTAGCTATTGGGACACGATCAGGGTGCATAGAGTTACAAAAGAGAGAATGGACAGGACAATCGCTGTCGTCAAGATGTAGATAAGCGGTCATTAGTAATTGTATCAACTGTGTCATGATGTTAGCGCATTGCAGCGGACACAAAGAGCACCAGCTCCGGAAGGCGCTCGGCGCGGTCAATTACCACAATTGCTTAAATGAAATTCGTCTCAAATAGCCACAGCTCGCTTCTGTGCGTTAATTGGTCACGGTGGTTTACCTAACAATTAACTGACGGATTATGAATTATCTCGCATTCTTGCTTGTTACTGTTAATTTATTAGGATCCGCTTTTTTGTGTTTCCGTGGCTACTAGACAAATGAAGTATGATAATACAAATAAATAGTCCTAGTACCTTAAATTGACCTAGAGGCTATCATCCTAGAGGAGGACGCCTATCCCCAGCAGTGGGTAGATACGTGCTGATGATGACGAAAAATAGACTCAAATTTTAATTTGTCTTTCACCGCTTCGTATACCTTGATCAATGCTTCGTACCTTTTCCAACATACAAAATTACGCGGAACCAAACGTTAGATATCAAATCAAATTAAAAAAAAAACTTTATTTGGAACATAACCAAGGAAGTCAAGTTACCACTCAGAACACCCGGAACAAATATTTGCAGATCGTACACACAATTATCCCAAGTCGGGAATCGAACCCGCAACCTCCTGCGTCGCAGGCGGAGCATTGCCCACTGCGCCACTGAGGTTGTCAATCACTATTATGTACGCAATTGTCTGAATTAATAAACGAATATGATTTAATTATATGTAGTTATTCGTGTCATCCCTTCCTCGAACGCTACGACTATAATTCCGCGAATGACACGCAGCTCGAGCCCTTACGTAGTACACATCGGCCTACCGCGTTATCGGCCGCAAGCGATGAGATCACCACTATATCTAGTTGTGACGTATTGCCGTGCGACCAGCGAGCACTCCATAATGTTACAACTGTTTTTATACGACAACATCGGTGACCCTGACTGCTACCAACTATTGGGACTGGTGCTTTAGATTACCCAGATTACCAGTCTAGTAGTTATTGATTTGTTGTTAAGCACAGGGTTAGTTGTCTAGGGTAGAGAAGAGAAAAATTAAACGTCAAGTGCGAATCGGACTCGCGCATCGAGGGTTCCGTATAATTATAAGACCTTGTCTCACAACGTAATCGAATCCAAATTCAACTTCAATAATTTACGGAATGTAATGCTATGCGATGTAATTTTTGTCTTACCTAGACAACAATCCCTTTGCTTGGATGGATTTGAAACCACTGCAGGGCATAGAGGAGTTCCGAATTGTGTTCAATCGATTCCCCGCCATATTATATTGTCGACAGTAAGTAGAGTCGACTGTACGATATAGTATAATATCGCGATCGTCGATTTTAACATCGCAATACAGTCTGGTACATTCACCTCGTACGATTCAATTTCAGATGTCGTCGATAGGACACCGCAATCGGCAGGCGATAAGCCAACCGTTATCCGCACGTGTGCTCTCGCCTACACTTCAATCTGCCCGAGAGCCAATGCCCGCGGCTCTACTTATCTATTACTCTGTTCACAGTACAATACAATACCGAGAAATATATTTACAGTCTGAATTTTCCGCTATTTTCTAGACTTTATTTCAGGAAATGATAATACAAACATAGCAGCAGGTAATTAAGGAATTAAATAGAGTTTAAATTGTCGTAAACAGTTGTTTTTATGGAACATTGTCGATAATAATAAGGTCAATATTATATTCGAGGAATTCTACAATATGAAGGACACACGTGTTTTATCTACACGCACGGCTAATGAATATTATATTGTTATAGAAAACAAGATTAATGAACGTTTAACAAAGAAAAACAAATGTCGCGTGTTTTCCCCGAGTATCGGTCATAGTTTTATTTAGCTCCGTATCTCAATTTTTCATGAAACGATAGCCGCACCGCTAGCGCACTGCAAACTTTCCTGTTTAATTTGATACAAGCAGAACATCATCTGGCATTGAATGGTAGCTGGTCAGATCGATTGGAACGATTGGCGATTGATTTGAACCTATTAACAACAAGCCCCAGCACAAGATTTATGTTTGCTGGTTTTAGGAAGCTACTTTAACAAACAACAAGGTTAAAATCAACTTGATATCTTTCAGAATCTGTCTGCGTTCGGGGTAAATCGTGATCTATTCTATGAAACTCCGAAACGTGCGCAGGCGCACGTGGCCTCCGCGTGATAATGCGACAGGTGAACGAAACGCCCACTGTCCAACGAAATTCGGACAAACTTCGCTCTATTTATTTTATTCCAACTATTCCAATTCCCAGCCAAGACAGTGTCGAGTGGCAGTGTGGACAAGCTTATCTATGTACATAATGTCCTTGGACTTCAGATTGACGAACCTAAGCACAAGATGGACTTTAATTGGAGCGTTGAACTGGAGATGAGGAAAACGAATTGGTACTTGAGGTACTTGAACGCATTCAGATGCAATAAAACAATATAGGAGGGAGGACGATAACAAAGCTAATCAAAAACTATATCGAGGAAATATACATAACAACAACATGGAAATAGAGCTTCGTTATATTAAAAGCAAATGAAAAGGTTCAATCACAAGCGAGGCAAAAACAGTATACCTATAAGGCGTAAATTCCTTTGGAGTCATAAACCAAGCCTTGGACACTGGCCTTCTCAAAAACTGACCCCAATTCCATAGAAATACGGAACCGATTCTCACCGCAAGCAAGCAACGCAATAAAGCACGCCCAGACGAGCACGCTATCAAATCTGAGTGGCGATCAGGCGGAGGAGTGATGGGTAGAACTAGCGTATCTCGTATCTGTTCGGGTGTCTGGAGCTCATTAACACAGCGCTAATTGCTCGCACTAATAGCAGTGCTTGGTTCGTCGAGTTCAAAATTCCTTGAACTGATTCTAAATAACATAAACCAAGATCTGTTTGCAGCGCATCTTGTGCCACGGATGGGTGCAATTGGATGCTACAGCTAATAGCTCTTAACGAGGTTAATCATGTGAATTCGTGTAAGCGAGTTCGATGGGACATCGTTGTTCTGATTGCCAATTGCTGCGTCAATTTGTAAGCGAGTAGAGTCGTAGATAAATCCCTGTAAAAGGATGCATTTGGCGATAAAAAGAACATAATAAAGCTTAAAAGTGAATTAATACAAGCAACACATGCAAGTAAATGTGCGGCGCCGACGGCTGTCGCGACATTGACCGCCACTGCGCGAATAATAAAATAAAGCGACGACGACGCGCTGGCACCGCGCCAACGCAACGTCCCTTCACTTCACCTTTATTGGATGAAACTAACGCGCTCGTCGGGACCATTGCTGCGCCAAACAGACAGCATAACAGCGAATCTAAATCTAGCTAGCAATGAACCACTCCGAGGAAGGGAGCCAACTTTGTCTGAACCGATCGATTCCCTTTCGCTTTCCTAAACGCACCCCACCAGTTAAACCCTCAAGTTAAACCACAAAGGGTTAAGTTATGAAACGCAGGGCTTTATCGATGACCTTTTTCCAGGAATTTGTTTCGCTTTCATTGTTAAACGAAGTAAATTACCCGTCGGTGGCATAAAAAGGGTGGCATTAAGTAGTCTGCTCGGTCGGAGGCGACCTTCGTTTTCACGAAAACCGTTCCATTCTGTGTTTCTCGGAAAACCCGCGTGAGTCACCGCGGCTCACTCTCTATCGCAGGTCACTACGATTGCGTATTTACATTCGTCGTAGGCACAATTCAAAAACTTGATTACGTTGAATGATTCATCGCGCTATGAATCAGCGTGGCATTGGAGAAAATTTCGCTATTGAATGTTTTATGAGGTTCCCTTGCTTTGATCGAATAGTAGAATCATTTACTAATCTCCACCGTGAAAACAAACACTCAACATGCCTACTTGAGTATGCGAAGTCCTTAAAGAAAACTGCCCGAAGGTTGCTCATAAGGAAATGCAAAGTAAACAAGAAAAACATGTAAAGTGGCGGAAATATTACAGCCTATAGCCATACTTGTATTATCTTTACGTGATGGATGATTGAGTCGTGAAGCGCGATTGTATTTTGACATGTTTCAAAATGGAGACATAGGTATGTTTGTTATCTAAAGCTGGGCGTATGGCGCCCGACTGCGGAGCGAAGAAACGGATATCGTCCGGAAATGGCGGGCATTCCGTGCGGCGCCCGCGCCGCTGCCAACCGCAGAGTTCGCCGAAAAAAACACACAAAAAGAATCGCACAACGTAATTGGAACTCGCCACCTTTTTGTTTTGTATCGAATGATTCTGATTCGTGATTTACATTTTTAGTATTACTTTTCCTTAAAACAAAGTGAAACCAAATAAGACTGGAGTGGTTAAGGGTACAGAGGGTTATCTATACCGAGACATTTAAAATCGGTAGGTTCACTTATTGCTAGGCGATAACGAATAGCAGCTGCGCGGTTCAAACAAAGAGTTAGGTCATAATAGGTTACAAGTATAACCTTAACACGATAAATGGTAATGCGAGTCGCACTTTCAATTAAACATTTATTGTGACTCTCAAAACGGTCAGGTTGCGTCCAGTCCAGTTATGTGCATTATCTTGAAATAATTAGAAGTGATGTCGCAATTGTTAAATCGATAAACCAAAGTACGTCGTCAAGTAGGCTCATTGTTTGAGCTCTGTTTATTAAAATTGATTGATGTATAATGTAATCAATGTTTCGCTTGTGCAATTATGCATTGTTACTATTACAGAGTTTGATACTGTATAGAATTGCTCTCTAGTAGATGGCGCTCGGGTAAACGGTAAACGTGTTCCTGAGTGGAGACCGCGACTAGGTGAATTTAGTGTAGGAACGCCCTCCAGCCAGGTGGAATTCCGACGTGGGAAAAATTGCAGGGAGATGGATAAGGCAAGCTGAAGACAGGACACTATGGTGCTCATTCATCATCATCAAAAACCTAATAAAAACGCCATAGCGTCCTGTCTTCAGCTTGCCGCATCCAGCATCTGCCTGCAGTCTTTCGCAGGTCGTTTTCCTACCTGGCCGGAGGGCGTCCTACACTTCAATTGCGGAGTCGCGGTCTCCAATCAAACGCAGGCCTATATTCTGCAATGGCCTAATATGGGCTGGTGATGATAATGATATAGCGTAGTAATCAAACTCTTGGGGGCACCATCTACACACATTTACATGTTTGAGGTAAATTTTAATTACGTCACCCACGTTGCCAATGTATGGACTCAACATTCGTGCTTCTTCGGATGCCATCACCCCAAAACCCTATCACATTGAAAAATGCAAAAACTTTATTATAATTGTCCAATTAAGAACATCTGGGTACCAGAAACCAGTTAATGTCCGTGTAAGGGCAATGTTTCAAAGGGTGTGGAAGATTTGGAACGCGATAAAACGCAACATCAACTCGAAATGTTTACATTTAATTAAAGTAAACCTAAAATTTAAGAGCAGTTTCAACTTTGTATGACTTTGTATTTTTCTTTTAGTTAGATACATTCCCAGGTATTTCGTTCAGAAGCCTTATTACTAATTAAATAAACAAATAATACAGGACTTTACCACCGATCAACATCACGCAAATCCTTCGCAAACTGGCTCGGGAAAAATATTTGTACGATCTGCAGATATCTGTTACTTTCAATTTAAAGTTACCATTTTAATAAGGAGTTATGAAACAGTGAAGGAAATTGCGTTTTCTGTAGCTAGTTATGAAAACAGTTTTGAAAATGGAACAAAGGGTCCAAAATGGACCCTGAAAGGACCTGACCCAGTTATTAAAGGGAATAAAAAAGTCCATTTTAATAACTAGTTATGAAACAGTGAAGGAAAATGCCTTTTTCGTAGCTAGTTATGAAAAACAGTAATGAAAATGGACTAAACGAATGAAAAGTATCTATGTGTCTGTGTGTAGGTAATCAGAATGTTACAACGCCCTAATCATCGCCTGTTCATGTAGGTAGATAGAATCTATATAATATATGTAACACCTTGGACTGGACATTAATGCAACGGGCTGCCTTACCGCTAAGATTGATTTCTTCCAAGCCACCTTTGGATAAACACGTAACGTACAAATACTGCTCAGTTTTTGTTTTATACTGGAACCGTATTACCGGCTAATGGTCTTTGTCGGTGCCATTTAAATTACTTTGTCGAGTGATATTATAACAGTTATGGCGCGACCTGCCGACAGGCAGACAAAGCCATTGTCCTTACGCCTGCTCGCTGTGTTTGGCGGTACTTATGTTAATTTCTTTTGAGGTCCTACGGCCATCCTTCGAGCTAAATGTTTTATTGCCTGTAATATTTTTAACAAAAGTAAATGCGGCGGTAATGAACAGCCTGAGAAGCTTCTGGAAATTACGCTGCTGATGGTTTTTGACTCCGAAATCATATAAATAACTAATGCTGAACAATCCACGCAGCATCATCTAGCCAAGTTAAGCAGAGCTTGTGTTATGGGTACTAGATGACTGATATACATAATACTATACATTAAATAGATTGATATTTTATAATACATAGAAAATGATCAGAACACCCGGAACAAATATGTGCAGGTCGTACAAATATTTGTCTCGAGGCAATCGAACCCGCAGCCTCCTGCGTCACAGGCGGGGCCTTCACCCACCGCGCCACTGAGATCGTCAAAATCAAAACCCGAAACCAAATATACTATTCGTGGTACTTAGTACTTACTGCTATCATCTTAAAACTTGCGATTTTGGAAAGTGCATCGTCGTAGGTCCATAACAATGTTTCCCGTTATAATATAACAAATAGCGACGACTGCGCGTGCGCTTTGGAAAGCGCTGCGTTTATCAGCTGGGCGCAGAGGCCCGGCCGCAGATAAAACGCCCATTTAAGTAAAAATGTCAACTGTTTGAGGAAAAAGCTTTCAGAATTATCTCCATCTGTTTCGCGGAAAACACATTCTACTTTACGCTCAAAAAATTCATTGCAACGTAATAAGATACTTTACATACTGTCTTATGTAGGTATCTTTTACTTACAGTGTTTAGTTTTTTCGTATGTTACTATTGTATTTGTTGATTGCACAAGGTTTACAAAGCTATCGTATAAAGATCTCTTTCTTCTTATTTTCATTGGAACAGTTCCAAGAGAAGAGGGTTTTCACGGAAAATATTGTCAATGATCCAAATTTTCAGTCTCGGTATCAATTCACTATTCCAAGAAACAAGAGAGTAGTTTATGAAAGTTCATAGTTCCTCCGAGAAATATTTTGCCTTGAGCATCCCCAAATCCCTATGCTTAAGAGGTTGCGAAAGGGGTTCGAAGATTTTGGCCCAAACAAGTAAACACACTATTTAAAAAAACCCGCTGTGCACATTTAAATTTATATACATATTTGGCTAAAGGACACAATTACACAAACAAAAAATGTCCTGTAACATAATTTCCTAATGCGTCAGGTTTTTGAGATATAGACATATGAAAAAAATCATAAAGCAATAGTTATTTTCACCTGTAAATATCTCAGATTTCTGAGATATTCCTAAAGTTTAGGACATTATGTCATGGAACATTTTTTTATTTTTTTATTAAGTGTCCTCTATCCAAATATATAACTTTCATTGTGCAACGCGATTTTGAAAAAAAAATAGATGTTAGAGACACACAAAATTCTTCAAACCCTTTGTGAAGCTTTACTCTGCGTGACACTTCACATTTTTGTGGGACAAGGTTGATGCTGCCTAGTGGGTAGAGTGTCCAAATATTTGGTCTTTAAAATGCAAACAGGACAGCGGGCAATTTTGTTATCAGCGCGTAGATAGCGGCGTCCAAATTGTCTGTTCTGTTTAGCCCTGTGGCTTATCGCATTTCCACGTATAAGCGTACAAACACTTGTATTTATCGCAAATATTTCACAATCACTCAGAAAATACCCGTTCGATGGAAAATATTTATACATTGTCATGTTGTGCATGAAGTTTTGATAATTTAGCAAAATTTCAACCAAGATTTCAGTTTATTTTTTTATTTATCTATCATGCTGAATTTAAATACCGAAGTCTAATTTCTGTTATTCAGGCTAAGCTTTTTCTTTAACCATGATTGTATTGTATTTTATTTAGTAAAACAATACCCAGAAGAACAAAAGCGTTAAGTCTGGCTGCTGATTGGCAGCCATCCAAGGTTTCTCTAGTTGAGACTGTGCTCAATTCAATAGTCATTAAATATGAAGTGATCATTACATTTACTAGTGTGTTGAAACCACTGATTCACCTCTTTCGTTTACTTTAGAATTTTAGATACACCTTCATTGTGATGCTTCTTTCCATATGGATAAAGAGAACTTTGATATTCTAGTTTACCTCTCTGACAGGTTCCAAGTCATCGGTAATTATTATTATTGGTCTGATCAAAAATTCAATTCGTTGTTTATTGTTCTGGATTCTAAGGAATTGGCTTCAAACTTCACATAGGGGCTACCTAATCATCGATAAAGCTATCTGTACATGAAAGCTAACGAACTAAACTTCAACAAACAAGCATGTATTAGGTGTTGAAACTAAAATACTTGATAAGTTGCTGAAAAAAGAGCTGAAACTTGGCATTTAGATTCAGATCTAAATGAGTATTAAAATTTCAGCAAAATGTAGATCATTGTACTATCTTTCTGTTGCATATTTTGTAGATTATAGTGACATGGCAAAGGGCAAAGGATACGCGCATCGCCAAGGACAACTCATTAAAAGACAATGTACATTTACTACACAAAAGGAATAATAAGCCCGTATGAAATTGATTTATACATTTTTATAAATCTGGGAGAATAATAGCTACTGCAAGCATGAAATTTGAATACACGCAGGATGTATTGTTGTCAGTTGAATATGTGAGTTTGTATTGTGTTATAGATTTATTAACATTAAATACGATAAAAGTTCTGAAAGGCATATAGATTTGAGTAAATAGGTGAAAACAGCGAAAAGCTTAGTGGCGTTTAAAACTATTTGCGTGTGTATCTTCTGTGGAGCCTCTTCTGCTATGGAAATTTATATGTAGTTTGTTGAGGACCACTCAACAGTTTTTTTTATTGAAATCACAATAAGCTGTGAATTGATAACAGATACAGGTATGTAGATAGTATGGGCTGTTATGTTACTCCTTTATATCTTATCGCTCGCATTTACTAATAAATCAAAGGCCCTTCGCACTATGTATCGCATATCAAAGATCACATTGAAACAAAATATTTCAAAAATGTGAACTGTAAGTAAAATTATGATTGGCACAATAGTATACCTTACGATCATATCTAAAGAGACGGTTGAATTAAACTGATTTACCAAAGGATCCTATACCCCTCATCCACATTTAAATATTTCTACTTTCAGGTAGTAAATGATACAACTTGGATCACCTACGAGTATAAACGAGAGGGTTACATACGAAAGCTCAAGAAGAGATAATTAGAGGCGTGATTACAGCCCACGGTTGGTACAATGGTGATGCAAATAATCGCGATTATGGCAAGGTTGACGACGGTCGGCGGAGGGTTCGTTAAACTGACCGCGAGCGATGACACGCCGCACGCGCAGGCGCGACGTCACACGACCCGCCACCACCAGGCACCACCACCCGAGGACGTAGTGATCTCACCACGAGAGACAAAGGTCGAAGACAACAAGCTGTTCGAAATAACGCCACCGGTAGCGGTTGTACCGACATTTCGACAATTGATGCAACAAGGGTGCAATGGAAAAGTTCGATCAGATAACGCACAGATGTCAACAATAACAGGGGCTATTTTCGTCGGTGCTGGTGCTTATCTAGAGGATAATAAATTGTTTGATACTTACAAAACTTCCTCAAACTGCAATCCAAAACCACAGTGTCACTATCACAACAACAACAATCCAGTACTGAATTATATAAAACTTATCGAAAACTTGTCTGAACTTGATTAAAACACGCGCGAAACACGCATGTGCGCTACGAAAACAATCGCCTGGCAGATGTCGGTCGGGTGTCGGAAAACCCCCCAGAAATTACGCCGCGGCGCGGTGCACAATTTGTAAATATTATTGCTCCGGCTGGACAAAGGTTTTTGTTATCTAAACCGGTGTCAGCGAGCGTGGACGAGACGGGCGCGCGGTCAGCGTCAGAACGAAGAGTGAGGCTCGCGCGCCGGCGGCCCCGCCACCGTCTGATAAGCCTGGCGCGACGCCCCCCGGCGACGCCTACGCCCCACTCGGCGCCGGCACACCGGTGCATCGTACACACCACCCCTCGGCTCCTGACACCGAGCCGACCAGACAGGCCCCCGCGCATTATACACCGCACCTACGCTAAATTGCACAACATAAACGAGCCTTGCTGCACAAAATCAAGAAATTTCCATACCTTAAAAGACGAGGAAACAGAGCCCACAATTGCAAAACTATGGCGGCAGCCCAGATACCGAGGAGAACAATGAGGCGTAAACGAACACAGAACCTTTTTAGTGTCTTCCTAATTGGGCTAAAGGAGCATTTGGTCAGCAGAAACTTGGTACGGTATGTATGCAACGCGATCGGCTGGCAACATAAACGGAATAATTGAATCGGTGCGACAAACCTTACATTTAAGCAATTCAACAATATACTAGTTAGTTACATGACTATTCGATCTGAACTATTGGTAGAATTCTGATAGTACGTAACACAAACAAATAATTGAACAACCGAACCTACTAACACAAAATTTAAAAAAAACACAAATTTCTGCCTTGTCATAATCCTCCATAACACGAATAAACATTGTACTCAAACTCACAAACCCAATGGAATATAAACTTTTTATAAGGGACATAATAAAACTTAACAACTTTAATATGACTAAATATGAAGTTAAGTTCCCTGCATTTACGAGGGCCCGCATTTTTAATGTTCACCTATTATACACTGTCTAGTTTAATGACTGCCTCATAAAGAAATGCTTTTTAGAAAGAGTAAAAAACAACTCATACCCAACATACTAAACAAATGGAATAAATTCGAGACTATAATTGGATTATGTATTTGATGGATAATGAGGAAAGGTTAAAAATAAACAGATGCTATCATCAAACCGTCCTTGCTGATCAATCAAGTCCATACACGAAGGAGTACTGTACTGTGTCTAAGTTTGATCACCCCAAGCATGGGGTTCAACGAACGACTAATAAGCAGTATAATGACAGTAGGTGTTTATGTTAAGTTGAAACAGCGTAGTTTCGCGAAGCGGAAATTTTCATTGTTCATCAACCACGAAACCTCGAAAAGGGTCAGGCTTCTTCTTCAATTTCTCAGTATTTTTCAACAAAACCGACTTGACCTTTTACTGGAGAACAGTTGAATTCGCGTGGGAGTAGCTAAATACAAAATTGGTTTCGTTGAATTGCGGCAAGTAAAGCAATCATTCCAAAGGCATTAATTTAGTTTGTTGACTTGTCTTGTCTGTCAATATATACTTATGTACACCTACGAAGTCAGTAAAAAACTTTAGGTGCTAATAAAAAAGCGAAGAACAGATGACAATGAAAGCAAGTCAGTCCAAGCTGGGCAGTTTCATTAAATACGACTTTATGGAGCATTCTCATGCCCTCGCGAGGATGTCATAAACCTGAGATATTGGACACCATCGGACATCGCGAAAAAGTATAAAGGTGCAGAAAGAATTCAAAAATAATTTAAAATAGCATTGAAGTCCAAAACGCAGCAGTCATAAACATTTACGAGTACATTACTCTCGGTAACTGGCGTGGCCGTGCAAATTATCCTCTCGACAATTTACGATCATCAGAGAATTGAGTTTCATTTCATGATTATTACCACCAAGTTAGCTGGTATTCGATTCCTAACTGAGTGAACAATAGACTTCAAAATATTTGAAATAGAACCACATAAACTTCAGCCATCACCAATTGGGGATTAGAAAGCCGAAAAAACGAGGCCTTTTATTGTTAGATGGATGACACGAAATCAATTTCATATAAAGCAGTCCGTCAAGCGAGAAATCTGGTGGGGCGCATAAGACCCACATAAATTACGAGATTAATCTTTTCAAATAATTTGACCTTTTCATTTGACGAGGGTTCATTAAATAATGTGTCTGTATCGGTAGTGCGGTTATTGTGCCGTCCATCACAAATTCTGTTGTGGTTGAGGGCGGGATTGGACTTCATTTACATGCCTTTTATCCTTTAAATCTTAAGAGTTATAGCCATCCTGGAATTAAACATTAACAGCGATGCAATAAAGGACCGGAATTCATGTTTACCAGTGTAAGCACAAGGCGACCTTTGTGTAGATAAAACAAAATAATATCAACGCACGTGCAACCTAAGCATGACATCTTTTAATAAGGCAATCTAGGCGGAAACGTGGAAAATGTCAGTAATCTATAGAGCAAAAGGCACGATTCTTGCCCATAATCGGTACAAGGACTACGCAGCTGTTGTAAATATCAGCTCCGTGATTATAATTGTGACGTAATTATACAAAGCGAAACAAAGAAATATAAAGCACGGATATTTGCTGTGAATCCTTTGTTATGTTATGACTTTATAAAGTTGTTCATTTTACATGGCGGTGCATTTACCTATGCCGATGTAAAGATCAAGATAACAGAATCGGAATGAAGAGAATGTCCGGTGGAATGCAGAGCGGTCCGGCTTATGACTCACTCAATACCCGAGGTCTCACCGGGACCCATAACGGACGCAAAACAAAATACCAGACCTTGAAGCAATTATTGTTCAAGTAATATGTTCAAAAAACTGATACCTTTGTGGCACGCTCGAGCGGCTCGTGTAAACAGTTAAACACCCATTCCAGGTTTTATGGCATTTTATATCTCCCTTTGTGACATTGTGAAGATGAAAAGATTTGATATCTGTATTGAAGTGGACAGTTAGGTTAAGCAAAAGTTTGTATGGAGAAATTTAGTGGTCGATTGGGTATTTATTTTGTAAAGGCAAAAAATACAAAATGCGTTAAATGTTGTCCCTTAAAAAAAAATGCTTTATAGAGACTGCTATGCAGCGCATCCATCCATCAATCAATCAATGACAAAATGTATTCGTAGTTTTAACACCAAATCCGCCGCGGTATCCGGCTCTATTGTATAAAATTAAATTCAAATTATGTCATTTAGTTTATATAAACAGGAAGTGATAACCAATAAAGGATATAGTAAATATAGCACAAGTTGTGTAAGTAATCATTCTTATATTGTTTGTGTCACTAGAAAATATAGCATAATATTATAACTATGATGTAACAACTTATGAGGACAGTAAAATTAATAAACCTATATAAATGCATATGTTACGTGAATTAATACAATTTGAGAACAGCGAATAATTAAACAAGAACAAAGTAAAGGAACCAAATAGAGTCGAAAAATCTAGGGTATTAAAATTTTGTAAAAAAAAAGGAATTCATTTTAAAAATATGTAGGTATGTATAGGACTACTTTTCCGACATCGTGGGTGGTTAGCGGCAGCGCGAGGTGCGCGGGCGCAGTGGTGCCTACCTCGGTGACAGCGAACAAAGCTTGACAAAGTAATGACATTGAGAGAAAATGACAAACGGCTACTGCTGTCTGCATACTAATTAGGTGACTTTAGGATTGAAAAGGGCATTGATAACAAGTGACAAACTACAACCTAAATGAGAAAATAATATTCTAAAATACCAATGAATATGGCTCGTACAAAAAATCTAATACTTAAAGTCGCGATGGAAGTCTTATGTATGATCGTGATATTTAAAAAAAAGGTAAGCGTAACATCACCCCTTGACGTTAAACACGCTCAATTCTATGGTCTTGTTACGTGACTCTTATCATCACTTTTGACTTTATCACTATTCAATTCCATAAACGTAAGTGAAGAAACAAAGGGCAACGTTGCTAATGGACAGTTGGTCACGGACCACTCCACGTTATCTCCAGAACCATAAAGTAAAGACATCAAAGGTAAAAAGACCATAAAGAAGCTAGAGCTACCTTTTAGGTTGCTACTTGGGCAGGGCGTTGATTGTTTTATGGTGAAACTAGAGAACACGAAAGATAGGAATGGCAAGATAATTTTCAAAGTAATCGTTAAATTTCGAACAACAAACTGATACCTGATATTTATACAGCGAGTCACTTTCTAACGGTAACAAGAATAACAAAACAAAGGAGAACAATGTTGCTGTAATACCAAATGAGAAACAAGTTATAGAAATTATACAGAAAAAGTTGGCAATAGCAACCACGTTGTTTATCGGTGACGTCAGCCCGGTTGCAGGTGTGCTGCCAGAGATTTTTACCTACATAGGAGAATTGCATCAGTCGTATCGTAACACTTTGAGGATCCTGTTGAGATTATGACCTCAGTGGCGCCGGCTTGTGACGCAGGAGATTGCGGACTCAATTCCCGCCTCGGGACAAATGTTTGTACATCATCAGCCTATATTAGTCCACTGCTGGACATAGGCCTCCCCCAATGAGCGCCATAGCGCCCTGTCTTCAGCTTCACGCATCCAGCATCTACCTGCAGTCTTTCACAGGTCGTCATCCCACCTGGTCGGAGCTTGGGGTTAGGTGATATTGTGTAGATTGTCCAGCATTATTTATTTATTTATATATGTATATACAAACTGTAAGCTGTAGTACTGATAGGCTGATAATATCACCACGGCATGAAACTATTTGTAAGATAACCTTGTAATATCGCAAGTCAAGAACAATATTAAAGAAACGTCACATGTAAGCAAAGTATTGCTTCCGATGTAATCGGCGCGGCGGTGACTCACAGATTCTCGGAACAACGCGTGAGAACTGAAGATTACCTAATCCGTTACAATGCGAGATTGTGATGTGATAGAGTAACATTGTTACTGATTAGTTATGATAATTTGCTTAATTCCTTCGAAAAACAGGTTAGGGGTTTGATAGAATAGTCAGCAAGCGTTTTCCTTATGGGCGTAGTCGTGCAATGTAGGTAGAAGACGAGTTTATTACAATTAAAGCAAATTGTCTGCATCCGGCCCGTATTGACGGCAACCGTTTAATAGGTGTTGGTCAATAAGACCCATCTGCACGAGTTAACAAGGTTAATCAATAGTTTAATTCAGACGTTTCGATTGACGACTACTATAGTACAGGACTGTATATTGACCTAAAAAGGTCTCGTGTCATGAAGAATAGTGTTTGATATGAATGTGGATGGTTATAGGAATAGAGATAGGCTAAGATGCTATGTCATCAGTAAGAATGGAGTGGGTGTTGAGATGACGGCTGATAATGGATGTATAAAAAAACGTGCATTTCCCGCAACATTTGGGAAAGGACTAGAAAACGATAAAACTTTTGAAACTGTCATAGTTATTAACACAAGTCACTTTAATCAATAGTTATTCCGTGATCATGGCGCATATTAATGTGCCGAAATATTGGACAACTCAAAACCAAATTCAGAAAATGATAGTTGATGACCAGACATTATAGGACACATTTTATGAAAGAGCTTATAACTTCGATAAGATTGGAACAGGGAATTTGCTGCGCGGGTTTCCCCAACGCGGACGCATGGACGTGTGTTCTTGGAAGTCAGGCGATGGAGAAATTTCGCAAGCGCCCAAAGTGGGTCAAGTCAGCCGGACTTGAGGTTTTCGCCGCGCAAAGGTTACCATCAGGCCCGAGCCACGCAAATCCGGTTATTGTTGTGCAAGCGATAGGTCTTGTGGGACAGATCCAAGAGCTTTTTAGTAAAACTGACCAATATGGAGAATAGATTTGGATATAGGGTATGGTATATTAGTTTAACATCATTCTTTTTTTATATTAGCTTGACTCAGGTTCAGATGGGGGTACTCCATTTTCCGCATTTGGACATTAGCTTGACTCGTCCCACAGCTGGGCAAAGGCCTCCCCCAAATCTTTCCACTCTTTAAAAAATTAAAGTGATAAATATAGGGAATAGAATTGGACATAGGGTATGGTATATAGGTATACGTGTTTAATATTTATGTGCTTCTTTACAAATATTTCCGAATTATTGCCCGTGTCATGCGAGTTAGAACCTTCGTTGACACACATTTTTAACCGTAGATTTTCACGGCAAGAAAAACGTGTATCAACAACGGCCCTTAGACTTTTTTTTTTCGCCTTGAAAGATTACTGTTTCCATAGTGATAATTCTGTCATCAGTGAGTAGCTAATATGGATTCATTCTCCGTTTACATACTACTATTCAAAAATAGGAAAAACCAGGGGTTTCATTCATAAATTGAACTTGTATAAATTTTGGGAAACATTAAAATATGATTCATTAATAAAGTATTACACGTACGTGAGTACGTGTCATTTGATAATTTACCTTCTGTATGCACTGGTACTATTGCAATAGAAGCAAATTGGAAATTCCAAGGATTCATTCATAAAATAGGTTTAAGAAATCTCTAAGTGTAAACAAGTCTGCGGTTGTGACGCCTGCGGTTAGCTAGGTTTATCAATTTAGTGGATTAATTATAAATTGAGTTGGAGTTGGAATTGTTGGAAAACATTTCAATCGCGGTTTGTAAGCAATGTAACCGCGATGGTAAAATAATTATTCAAATATTGAAACAGTCTAGGCGATAAATAATAAATAATGCTGGACAATTCACACAGCATTATCTAGCCCCATGGTAAGCAGAGCTTGTGTTATGGGTACTAGATAACTGATATACATAATACAATACATTACATAGATAGATATTTTTTATTATACATAGAAAACGACCAGAACACCCGGAACAAATATCTGCAGATCATACACACAATTGTTCCGAGGCGGGAATCGAACCCGCAACCTTCTGCGTCGCAGGCGGACCTTCGCCCACCGCGCCACATCGGTCGTCAAAAGAGATAAGAGATAATGCCAATAATCGTTATTTTTCCAGTAATACGCAAAATGAAACTACCTACTAGCCAGCATATTTAGAAGTATCAAGCTTATGCTTGATACTTCAATAATAGGTAGTTTCATTTATTTGAACAAAGTATAAACTTTGTTAATGAAATTACCTACTTAATAGAATAGGACATAAAGAAATGAATCGCTGCAATAACTCGCTAGAATTAATACTGAACCAGCCAAATGACCGACGACCGCTGGGGCAAACGTCTTCTTGAGTGGAGACCGCGACTCGTTAAACGTAGTGTAGGACGCCCTCCGACCAGGTGGGATGACGACTTGCGAAAGACTGCAGGTAGATGCTGGATGCGGCAAGCTGAAGACAGGGCGCAATGGCGCTCATTGGGGGAGGCCTATGTCCAGCAGTGGACTGATATAGGCTGATGATGATGATGCAGCCAAATGATAAGAAAATAAGAAAAGCTGATTCAAAGTCGTATTCAGCAAACGTAGCTCAGGCGATAAATCGTACGATAGAGTTATGTATGAAATACATAGGTAGCTCGTATTCTACCAATCCAATAGCATACGTGACTTGAGCCTCATCATGCCTTTTGCCATATAGGCTTGTCGGTATTGAGGTAAATCCCAATCGAATAACCTGAACACAGACTAATAATGTAGCTTTGAAAATTCCCTTTCATTATTTGAAAATATAATACCTAGAACGCTGCTGATAGTGCAACAACAGCAAAAGAGTTTCCATTAATCAGCAGGACTTTACGAAACTTAAAATATAATACATATATAATACTAGTTAATTATAATTATAAGACCCAAAAATTTTAGGTCGTTTATAAATTTGGTAGGTAGGTATACATTTCTAAGAAGCGAGCGGTGCGTAATGACGTCACCGAAGTCGCGTCGCGCCATGAATGACGTCACGCACGCCCGCCAAAACTGGCTCATCGAGTTATAGGTACCTACCCAGTGAGCGTAGGCAGAAAAAAAAACAAAAAGTTGAGCCAAAGGGCGAAAAGAATTCTATTGAAAGTAAAGACAGAAATCATTTATTGGACATAACAAACAAAATTATAAGAAATTTAAATTTAAAATTTATGAACCAGTAACGCCATCTATCGTACAGTTTAGGAACCTATTTGGGGTCTCCTGTAAAGTTTTTGCCAGTGATGAACGATGATAGTACTTCAATTCACATGTGATAAAAACTCGAACTTTTAGGTAGGTAGGTAGGTACTTGTGAATGAGATAATGTAAACATTGTATATCATGCAGTTATTAACATATAGAATATACCTAATATGTAAATAATCTACAAATTACATGTGCGTTGCGTGCATAATGAAAGTTTAACCCCTAGCTAGACCTCAGGCTAGACGGTTCTAGGAAATATACATACATATAAGTTACTACTGTATGTACTTATGTAGTATTTTATTTACACACATTAAATGTAAATGAGACTTTTTTTATAAACGAAAAATCTGAAAAGAGGGTTTTTTTACTAAGCCTGTTTCCGCTAAAAGATCACACACAGCTTTATTTGAGTTTAAATAGCAAAAAGATAATTTTTTTTGGAAAACGTGATTGTACAGCATTAAAAATAAAACTGTAAAATTGAATACATTATATTTTTAATATTAACGCCTTTTCAGTTCCGATTAGCTATGAAATGAACAAAACAACACTTGCGATGAGTCATCGCTAAGCAGAAAAACACTTGACTTTGGTAGGCTGTTCCTTGATTTTACGAGCACGTAAAGGTCTATGAATAGTTATATAATCGGTTGTTGGTTTGTTTTTAAAATACGGTACCAATACAACTAAAGCATTCATTGAAAAATAACTAATAAATGATCAAATCAAGGCAATGTTATATAGGTAGGTTTTTGTGTAAATGCGATGACGCAATAATACTAAAAACTTTAATTTTTACGTGTTTGGCATATTGCAAAAGAATTACGCAGTATGTGATTTCGAGAAACTTTTACAAAGTTTTTTTCTCAACGTAGGTAACTAAAAGTTGCGTTTAAATATTGTTAAAACTAAAGCACTTTTATAAATAAACTTACCGTTGGCTTTGAATATTCATCTGCCTGGTAATCGAACATAGTAGCGAACATTAGACTGTCGTCCTGCTCGCCGCTGTACATGTGGAAGGGCACCAGCTGAGACATGAAGACTGGTTTCCACAAAAACAGTCCACAATAACAGTGCACAAGGGCCCAAAATCCAAAAATCACTTTACAGAAGTTCGCAAATACGAGAGCGTAATCAGTTCACCGTGATAATACTATGAGTCATAGGTTGACTACTTGTAGACGTACGTGTAGCTAGAATGTTTTATATCAGACTGAGTCAGTTCGCGGGTCGCAGCCGGTTTTGTATGATGGCAGGCGACCGCAGCGCGCACGCGCAATAACCACTCCACTTCCAAAACGACTTACGAACCAACAGAGAATTCCAACTATTCCCTAACCCTAGCCAAGAAAAATTCGTGGATCCTCCATTGAAGATATATTTCAGTGAATCAAGGTGGATTCAAGGAATAGTTTTCCAGTGAAACCAGCAAATAATTTGGCGAACTGTATCACTTGGCAAATAATACAAAAACATCGGATGGAGGGAAAGATGATAAACATCAGATAATTTGTAAAATTCCTTTTCATAATTATTTGTATTAAGAAGGAATAAATTGGTGTTTGGTTACAGTTAAAACAAAGGCCTGCTCAAATTCAAATATTCTAGCTAACATGGTTATGTAGGTCATTAGTGCGGGCGACGATAGTAATAATTATTAATTTGATATCTAATGTACTTACCTATAAAAACAGTATGAGGAAGGAACATACTAATAATAAGCAAATAACAAAATAATAGAATAACAAACTGATGTAGAAGGACAAATTGTGAAAAAAATAATGAAGATACGGGTAAAGAACCTGATAATTAAGTACAGTAAAATTGTAATACGAGCAAGTGACAAATATCTGTGTAGTTTAATATTGAGGTAGCTGACAAAGACCGGGGATGCGAAAATGTTTATAACTACTACTTACTCTGTGCCAGTAATTTTATTCCGTGATCATGGCGCATGAAACTGCTTCGTAATATTGGAAAAATCAAATCATGGTAAACAAACATGGTCCCGCTGTAATTAACCACGATAGTTTCATAATTCATCTTATTGGATAAATCAATAAAGAATCCTCCGAGGGAATTAAGCATCTTTTTAGACTGCGATGCAGCCTAATCCGTTGATAATAACAAATAAATAAATAAATAATGCTGGACAATTCACACAGCGTTATCTAGCCCCATGGTAAGCAGAGCTTGTGTTATGGGTGCTAGATAACTGATATACATAATACAAAACATTACATAGATAGATATTTTTTAGTATACATAGAAAACAACCAGAACACCCGGAACAAATATTTGCAGATCGTACACACAATTGTTCCGAGGCGGGAATCGAACCCACAACCTCCTGCGTCGCAGGAGGCGCCCACCGCGCCACATCGGTCGTTCAAAAAAACGTGGAAAACAAAGATCAACCAATTGAATTGAATTCGTTGCTTGTAATTCATTATGTTGACTACACTATTGTATTATGTAATAACTATAAAAATAGGTGTATAGTCTTTGAATAAATAAATAAACACGTTGGTTTAAGAGAAAACATGTCCTGAAAGCCAGCAGTAAAGTTTTTGCGGCGACAGAAACATTAGCAGCTGCTGACTGCAATAAATAACTTATCTACTGTCCCGATCGATGGACCAGTTCTCAATACCTGATATTTAGGGCGATATCTCACAACAGACACTAACTACTTGATAAGGGATAATAGATGGCTTTGTATCCTTGCGTGATCTGGACCGTTTGAAATGAGACAACGGCGCCTAGACCATTTCCAGACTTGTTTGTAGTACTCTGATAGAGATAAGCCATTTTAGATTTCTACCGTGTTTATATAGGATTTCCAAATAATATGTAGAGGCGTATGATTGTAACATGCGTGGAGATGTAAGCGGTTAAAAGGGATGCACGTAACCCTTAAGAGACTATTGACTGTTATGTACGGAGAAAATGTATTGTGAATATACATAGAAATCACCAACCATTAAAAACCTGTAGGACTCCGTCACAGCTGGTGGCAGTCTGAAGCAACGTTGCTTCAAAATTAGGTTGAAACGTTGGCTTGTCGAGCAGAATTCGGAAATTCTTTTAAATTGTAATACCAACTTTAAATTTAAATTACTGATTTTACAATACAATTTGTATTATAATTATAACTATTTATACAAATATGAAATATTTACATGTAAATTGATTTTACCAAGAAATTATATTTTTGTATTACTGCATACAATACAACATTGCCAAGAAACTTGACAATGAAAATGGAAGGCTTCCAAGTGAGAGCCATGCTGTCTGTATACCCATGGTGACGTCATCCGAACGTCTGCCCCTACATAACGAGCTCATGCCTTGTTTACTTTATCGATGTTAGATTGTAACGTCATGCTACAGCGAAATAAATTATCGCTATCAGTATAACAATTTCAATCGAATTCCTTCAAAAAGTGCGTTTTCCTCCTTTAAAACCACTTTGGGTTTCGTCGAATTGAATTGTAAAATCGAAATGTTGTTGATGACCTAAAATTGGTGGTTTGACAAAAATGTAGAGCATTTTTACAGCAAAATATAATTTAAAATTCAAAGTGCTTTATTTCCTTACACCTTACTCTCTCCCTCTTCTTTTCTATGATTATTCTTACTGGACACGTCATAAAATTCAAATTATAAATAAATCTATATTTATAAAAGGAAGTCGTGTTAGTTACACTATTTATAACTCAAGAACAGCTGAACTGATTTGGCTGAAAATTTGTCGGGAGGTAGCTTCGAACCAGGAGACGGACATAGGATACTTTTTATCATTTAAACCATTTGACACATAGCTTTCCACGGAGGTGAAGCCGCGGGGCGCAGCTAGTAGATATATAAAATAAATATAATAATTATCAATGTTACTACCGAATTATTTTTCAATACGTGCGTCATCTCAATTCAACCCTATTTCAATTTCTTTAGACCACATTAAATACAATAATTTCCTTATTTCAATAAAGTTCAAACGAATTTCGTTGGAAATTAATTGGAACAAGGAAAAAAATTCTGATTCACTTTCATGGTTTCCACGGACAAAAACTGCTATGGGATTTTCTAGTTAGGGAAACACCCTAGCTAGACAATCCAATCGATCGTGGCTATGAGCTCGGCGGCTATATTTCTCTTACAGGGGAAAGTCTAAAAAGAAAGAAACTACATACCATAATTTATATTTCAAAGATGTGGGAATTTCTTGAGGCCTTTGGCCAATAATGGGACACCATAGACTGATGAATAAAGAATATTGCTGGACAATCCACACATCATTATTTAGCCGCAAGCTAAGCCGAGATTGTGTTATGTATGGGTACTAGATAACTGATATACATAATACAATACATTACATAGAGTTTTTTTTATTATACATAAAAACGACCAGAACATCCGGAACAAATGTTTGCAGATCGTACAGACATTTGTCCCGAGGCGGAAATCAAACCCGCAACCTCCTGCGTCGCAGGCGGGCCCTCGTCCACCGTGTCACAGAGGTCGTCAAAGCCTTTGGCCAATAATGGAACAACATAGGCTGAATATGCTGTGGCTTCAGAGTTCAAGGCCTCTTTCTTCTACGAAGGGAGGTCGTTCTTGTCCATGTTTTGAAGGTTAAGTGTGATCGAAATTGTTTGTTCTTTCTATGGAAACGTTTAAAGATATTTTATATCCGGGGATTGTTCTATGGCATAAAAGTTTGATCCCAGGCCAGGCCTACTTAGATATTTTGTTCGCTTCAATCTTTTTAAGGTAAAGTAAAGAACAAGAAACCTTTACCTTGTCAGGTTGTTAGTTTTTGAGTTGGAGCAAAACTCATCCCAAGCTTTTTTATCGTCTAGAGATAATCTGATATTTTGTAGTAAGCCTTTTTACAAAAGATTTTTTTGAATTTATTTATTGATAATTTTTGCGCTTAGTTGTTAGGACACAGAGAGTTTATTCTTATTTCTAGTATTTAAATTATATATATCGATATTTTTAGGGAACCAATTAATATTTTTATGAGTGTACAACAAGTTTTCATAAATATATTGATATGGTACTGTCATTATGTTTATTTCTTTGAACTTATCACGTAAGGTAACTCATACAAACTTAAATATTATATTAGTGTGATATCAAGCAAGTAAAAAAGAATATGTACTTAATTTTACGAAAATGTAACAACAACACAAACACAAGTACCTACTAAGTCTTTGGGTTCCCATTCTATTCGACAATAACGAATCTATCATTCGGAATTTCCGATTATTTGCTTCTTTTGCTTGTTTTAAGGCACAACTTTCACTTAGCAAGGCTAAATCGTATAATCTTTGAAACGACATCACAGCGTGTTATGGGAAGGATTTACTAGAACAATAACTCGTAGGCGTTTGTATGTTGAGTTCTTGCCCAACCTGAACTCTGTTAATTGACTTGCTAATGTATGTTTACTTGCGCGCTCGCAGCTATTCTACGCACCGACATATTCTTCTAGAAAATACATTTATTTTGTTTGGAACGCTTTTTACAAGGATAAAAGGTAGCATACAAGTACAGATCCACTATATCTCTGGAAAACTTCAGCTTGATTTCATCATCTTCACATACCACAAAATTCACTACACGTATACGTGAAGAGAATACAAAAAACCAAAACTAGCATAAGTTAAAAAAATCTAGCTAAATCTATCACAGTGATAATAAACTTAATTACAACTGCCTGACACTACACTTACGGAGTACATATATATACAACGAAGTATGAAGCCACGGAACAAGTAAGCTTTAAATACCTATATAGACGTGGAATGCAGCATTTAAATACTTGAGGGAACTTTGTGTTTAAGATGGTGGCATCATCATCATGACGCCGAATTATGATGACCATTATCTTTAAAGAAGTCAACAAGACTATTATCATGTACCTAACTGACACAGAATGTCTTTGTATTCGGTCTGTAATAGCGTCGCCTTGAAGATACATTCAAGGTCCACGTGTTAAGCGTCAATAGACAATTCTGCGAATCAATTCTGGGCAATAAACATGCGCCGAGGGGCGAATAAAGTGCACACTACGTTTAGAACAGATGCCATGCCAGTCGAAGTATATCTATTAGGTAGTACCTACATTTCGTTGTTTTCAAAAACTATGTGCACAGAGACAGATCATGTTTATTACAGAGACTAGATATGCTGACTGGCAAGATACCACCAAATATGGAGCTAGTCCTCAGAAGTGTCATGTAGTAAAGGCATGGGCGCCCCCGCTAGAGATTCGGTAGGGTCGTAAATTTTATATGAATGTTTTGTTCAGATATATTTATTTAAATAGTCGTAGTTAGTAGTAATAGTAGTCTTGAGTTTCTATTGTTAACTAAAATTAGATAAGAAGCTGACAAAATTATAATTATCTCCATATTGCCTACTGTTCAAAGGTGTTTAATCGTTTGGTTCTTTGGAATTCCTTTTTTCCTAAAAACCTCCTTCTCTTAATATGTTCAAAAGACAAAACCACCAAACTTAACAAATCAAGACAATGACATGTAAATTCATGTTTCTAATCAATCTTATAAATAATTCACAATTTCACCGGAACGTAAGCGAAGACGCAACGTGGTCATGGATAAAACAAAGAGTAGGTAAGATTGTCGGTATCAGTTAACCACAAAATTTACAATTTGTTGTCTGTCCATGGTGTCCATAGGTGTTATTTTACATTATCCTTGTAAAACAGGAAAATTACTGTGTTTAAACCGAAATTTTGACATAATAAAAATCTAATTCGTAGCTGGATTTATGTTACCCTTGTTTGTTCACCTCAAATTCATTCTCCTGCATCGATGTTATATCAACTCTGGCAGGTAGCTCCTTCGAAAAATTCTGCGCAATATTTTGCGTTTCAATACATAAAGCAATAATAACAAACAAGTGGATTAGATTAGATAGAAAGTTTTGCAAATATAGAATGGAATTTATAGGGCACCCTGATGATTATGCCTCCCTGGTACGACGAGGTCCAGGGGTCACCAGCTGAAAAATGCACTCAGCTCATCGCTATAACTATAAGAGAGTCGCCTCCATCTATCAACTCCTTGTGACACTATCGCTACAATGTCGTCGATCCATCGGAGATGGTATTCAAAACGCCAATTGTCCAATTGTTCAAATGCTTCATGTTAATCGATTTTTCTAGACAATGTCTGTTAATATCTACCTCAAATTCAGTAATGTTACTTCTTAACTGTCTATTTACTGACAAGCTAAGCTAGAAGTGCTGCGCCAACGCCGAAGGCCCACAGATCAGCAGCTATTAGAGGCGCCGAGTTTTCCTCGAATCGCTGACGTCATCGACGCGGTCAACGCCTCACGAATGTTTTCCTGCTATGTAATGTAACCTTGTTGTTCTACAATTTATGTATTGTAGAGCAGCTTATTATTATCATGGAAAAGTCAAATACATAGGCTTATTTTTTGTAAAATCCAATTAGTAATTTGACAATGTAATGCGCTTTGTCACAGGTAGACATATTTAATAGAAACAGTAAAACTTTATACATAATCTGTACTTACCATAATTATACATAATTTACCTATAAATTATTAGATCACATAGGTACTTGAGTGGAGACGTGTTCTTGAGTGGAGACCGCGACTCGGTAAACGTAGTGTAGGACGCCCTCCGACCAGGTGGGATGACGACTTGCGAAAGACTGCAGGTAGATGCTGGATGCGGCAAGCTGAAGACAGGGCGCTATGGCGCTCATTGGGGGAGGCCTATGTCCAGCAGTGGACTGATATAGGCTGATGATGATGACATAGGTACTTGTTTTGTTTTTTAAAAGGCAAAGATAAAAACATCACGAGGATTAAGTAGGTATAGTTTCTGGCAAATTACTTCAAATGTTTTTATTTAAAAATGGTGGTGACTAGTGCAATTTATCAGATAAGATTATTTTTATCATTGGCATATTGCAAGAACCTTATCATTATTATATCACGGATATTATGGATATCAAGTTTCTCAGTACTTTAGTACTACTAAAGTGTAAAAAGTTCTAAGAAAAATTTAAAGGTTAACATAAAAAAAATTATGACCATATAATATATTTTAAGCAAAAATTCTTAATGACCTTGACATGATTATTAGTTATTTAGCACTTTAATTATTTATTTTAATTTATCTACATAAATATGAGGAAAGGAAGGTTTTTACTAGCTTTGTTCTGATCAATTAGCTGGTCTCCCTTAGGACTGGCTGCAGCGGCCAATAATTTGGCTAGGACCAGATAATTTTGAATGAGGGTAGATTTTTGTTCCTATAGCACAATGTTGACACAGTAGGTACCTTATCTCACAACACAATGTAAAAATAGGATATGATTACTCTTTGATGTGGGTTCATGTCAGAGTGAGTACTGGCGGAAGAAACTTCTGTTGCCGCTGCCACACCAGACAATATAAGTCCACTTGCAAGATATTTGTAAACATTGAATTAACTAAGATAATTCCTATAGGACTGACATAGTCATTGTAGGCTCAAGTCTCTTATTTAAAAAGAATAGAAAAGTCTTACTTTAATAAATATCTAAGGCTTATACATTTTTGCCCACATTTTAAGGATATTATATAAAGATCCTGATCCCTGAGTTTTAAGCAAGAAAATAATAGGTAACAGAAAATCTATTGTGAATAGCGTTGATGATAGACCACTAAAATATCTAGTAAATTTTTGTTATTTTTAAAAAACACAACAAAAATCTAGTTTGAACTTGTTATAAGTAGGTTTACAGTTACCTTGGGGGGAAAATTACAACTTTATTTAAATTTTATCTGGGTGAGCAGGAAATTAGGTAATTTCAATAACAACATAACATAGGGATAAATTTATGATAAGTGCCTACAATATGTGATAAAAGTTAGTATTATGTCATATTTTTTGTAAACATTTTATTTAGGTATAATAATAAGTAGGTATTTCCCTTCTCTTTATTATTCGAGTCAATGTTCGCATTTAATGGTAAATAATAAATTATAATGGATGGAGTCAGCTCAGGACCACTATTTGTAACGTTATATGAGGAGGCCCATGTCCAGCAGTGGATGTGTGTGGACTGATACTGGGATAAAAAGTTTAGGTTTTGGTAAATGCACTCAGCCTGTTTATAACTAATATTCTACTATTCAATGTACAGTTGCTTTTTTTCGATACTTTTCTTAAAGATAAGGTTTTGAGTCTCCGTCAAATAAGTGTGGAGCCTATTCATCCTTGCAAATTGACATGCCTCTACCATTTTACCTACGTTTAGTGTTCTTGGAATTTTCCATGCATAGAATGCCCTATCAAGGCTAGTAATGTAAGTAGTTAACATTATCGATAATTTTGTCTAATTGCTTAGCCAATATATCAGGAAGGAAAGCGTGCCAAACGGGTGTGTGGGTTTTACTTACCGTGAGCAGGGATCTCGAGGTTGGCACGGAGGAGACGAAGTCATTGGTAGACGATCCCTGTGACGATTGACTATCAGAAGAGAAGTCCGAATGGTTCGATTGACTGTCACTGATTTCCAGCTTCATTGTCATCAGTTCTAAGCACTTTATTCCACTGTTTATACAGAATACGTGACTGAATACGTAATAAATCAAACACTATTTATTTTCTACACGCACTATCGCAACATTCCTACCCCTTCTATTTTGTTTGATAGTTTTTTGACAGATCAAAAATGATTGTTTCTATTGATTGACAGATTCTAATGTGACACTAATCGCATTCCAAATTAATAAAAATAATGCGCCTTTCACAAGTTTTATCCACGAAAAACAACACAACAATGATGACTCATCGATGCAGTTTGCACGAAAGAAAAGGATAGATGGGTGACGTCGTCGTTGCTTGTCATCGCTGTGGGGATAAGGGCATCCCCACAGCGATGACAAGCATGAAATCCATGCAACAACGTAGCGCTCCAAAACGTCTTAACTACCTACTGATAGCAAGAAAAACTTATCATTTCGAATCTAATACTTATTTCATATAATCAAACGGTGACCTCATGTTCTGTTTTTAGATATCGCGTGATATTCAGCCAATGAGAATGTTCATTTTCAGTGACGTCATAATATTTCAGCCGGAGCGTTCAGCAAACTAAAGCCTTTCCCCCACATGAGCGTTATTATCGGTCGATGCGGTATTGTGATATCTGTTTTCATTTTGTATTAGAACGCATACAATCTTACGGCGGCGGCGCGGCAGGGCGGCGGCGCGGCGGCGCGTGGCGGCATGTAGAAATATCGTGCGATAAAAACGCAGCTGTGTTTGTCGCAATATCGCATGCGATATAATCGAACGTTAAAAACGCGCCTCTGGGAGAATGGCTAAAAGTACTTAGGCACCTACTGTACAGAATGTCCGTATGTCCGACAGCTTTGGGAGATGGAGGGCAAGCAAGTAGCTACTAGAAAATCAAAATATTGTAGATGGGAAGTTTATTCATTGCCTTTTTTAAAAGTAGGTATGTAGGTAAGAACCTAAGTATAGATGCTTTCATTTAAAACATGACTTGCTTAGAAATTTAACAGTGGCCAAAAATTAAACCTACAACCATGTCATGCTCACAACTTGAAGTCGAATTTTTTGAACATTCTTTTAGATATTTTGCTAGTGTATCTGAATAGGTATCGAACCCACAAAATTCTTGCACTTGCATCTCCTAAAATACTTGCCCTTCGTGTCTCATGACCGTGGGACTCGCGTATACTTACGACTTCACTCCTCTTTACTCAACTCACTTCACTCGCAAAAGCGGAATGTTATGTCAAAAAACGTTAGTAGGTATTAATATCATGGACGAAATCTTTATTATAATTGTATTATCATTCAATCTCTAGCCAAACTCCTACTTCAACTCACTGAACAAAACTCGCTTAATATAATGTGTCCACCAGTAATTGGTTTAATATACAATCTCTAATATAATACCTAAGAACAAGCGTTTTGTTATCAACACCAACACATAGCCCAAACCATTGGAACAAAAAAGCTAAAATTAAGAGGGCAGATAACTTTTACTACACAATCTCCTGCTAGGAAGAAATTTTTGTTTGCTAAGTACCTACATACTGAAATTTTCATGTCTGTAGCATCACATATTAAAAATATACGAATCTCAAACTTTCCGAACCCGATTTACCCCAGTTTCAGGATAATGTAGAAAAATACTCAAACACAAGATCTATGATTTTACATTTTCAGTATTTTCTGTAAGTTTCAATAAAACCGGGCTACTGGTTAAAAGTAACAAAATGAACTTCAATCCCCTATTCTGAAGGAGTGAAATTTCCAAAAATCCTTTTGTAGGTGTAGTAAAAGGTCGAATTGTAAAGAATTAAGACATTAACATTTGATTAACGTTAGAAGGAATCCTATTTGCATTGCTTTTCACGGCTTTTTATTACGAAAGACCTAGAGCGCAGCGGTGCTCAAGTGTAGGTAGCGCGAATGAATTAATTTAGCGTTCATGTTACATTCCGTGATGCCATATAGAATAAAATTCTCTATGAAAATGTCATTGTTAAAAACTGACATTGATTGTCAAAACTCGATCAGCTGTTCGCTCGCACGTAGGTATTCGTCCCGTCCAGTCCATTCCTTCCTTCATGATTCCTTCCATTGATTCATTGATTGAACAGACTAACTTCAAAGAGAATAGGTACAAACATTAATTTCATGCGGGGAATAAAAGTAGTTATTGTATTTTCTTTGGAATAAAATTCTTCATTGTTTCGTTTTCGATTTCATTAGCTTTGCTGTTCCTACGAAATCGATCCTCTTGCTTCATTGTTATTCAAAGGTTCACCGATTCCAGCAGTCACATTTCACCCTTTCAGATCTCTCACGAGTTTCCTTACCTAAGATCTCATGCCTGCCGTCTTCTGTTTGGTTTGATACGAAAGACGGCTTTACGCCACAACCTGGTTTCTAAACCTACAGGTAAAAACTTGTTTACTAGCAAGATTTCAAGAATGTTTATAGTAACAGTGTGTAATCTCCTGGTACATCAACAGTACTAGTTAGTTACAAACAAGACTAATTATCTTTACAGAATAATGTCTGGCAAAAAATGCAAGCATTGTGGGTCTTCTGACATAGAAGTAGACCCAGCTCGTGGAGATGCTGTTTGTACCAACTGTGGTTCAGTATTGGAAGACAATATTATTGTTTCCGAAGTTGAGTTTCAAGAGAATTCTCATGGAGGAACCTCAGCTATTGGGCAGTTTGTGTCTGCTGACTCTAAAGGAGGTGCTACTGGATTTGGCAGAGGTACTTATGTGGTTTTAGTAATGAGCAAGGCTAGGTACTGGCTGAGAACAAATCTATGCAATTCATTTATATAAAGCTCTCAATAGGTCTGGCTGAAAATCAGTTCTTTTGCTTCTTTAGCAAAACATTACACTAAGCCAAGGCCTTTTTGACATACTGTAGCACACAAACATCTTACCCATATTTTAAATTTATCATCATCATAGTTTCTTTTTTAGTCAACTGTGCTTCATGTTTTTTGTTTTACTGTGTACTGTATGTATACTACTTGTTGTGTGTCTAAGGTTGTAAATAAATAATTTATTTATCTTTATCTAAAGTATCATAAGTCTGCACTGCTACTTCACTCACATTGTGTGTGTGCCTGCATTGTAGCACAGTATACCCCATAAAAACCCTTTAGATATTTCTTCTGTTATAATAATTCTTTATCTTCCTCATTTCAGCGTTCAATGTTGGCATTGGTCAAGAATCAAGAGAAGTCACACTGCGGAAAGCACGAGAGGGAATCACCCACCTTTGCCAGCAGCTCAGACTCAACCAGCAGTGTATAGATATTGCCTGCAACTTCTACAAGATGGCGCTGTCTCTACATCTGACTATTGGGCGACCAGCAAACCACACACAGGCTGCCTGTGTCTACATGACCTGCAGAACTGAGGGCACACCTCGTATCCTTTACAAGATATTAAATAAATAATGCTGGACAATCCACACAGCATTATCTAGCCCCAAGCTAAGCAGAGCTTGCATTATGGGTACTAGATGACTGATATATATAATACAATACATTACATATTAAAGTTATTTTTTATTATACATAGAAAACAACCAGAACGCCTGGAACAAATATCGGCAGATTGTACAAACATTTGTCCCAAGGCGGGAATCGAATCCGCAATCTCTTACTCGCAGGCGAGCCTTCACCTACTGCGCCACAAATTAATAATAATAATTTTGTGATCTTTAGAAAAACACCTATTGTATAGTTCAAGGCTCCGGAAAAAAAAATTGTTTTAAAGGTGGGAAAAGCAGGAAAATGGGAGGCTTTGCACTGCAGTGGGACTCCACAGGCATAATAAGAATAAACCCAGCCCTAAACTGTTATAAGATATATGGATTTCTGTTTAGCAACTTATCAAATATTAACCAAGTGCAGTTGGTGAAATATAGAAAACCATATTCTTATAAACATTTTAGGTCTAGGTAAAATAATTATATTACTTTTTTTTATCTCTTAATAATTGTTTAAATTTTTTGATTTTCCTTAACTAAATACCAGATTTGTTGATTGATGTCAGTGATGCAGTACCTATTTGCTGTTATCAACTGGGTCGCACCTATTTCAAACTGGCTAGAGCTTTGTGCATCAACATTCCACCTAATGGTGAGTGTTAGAATTAGTTTTTCAATTACAATTAGCTTGTCCCATGATTGGACAAAGGTCTGCTTCCTGCTAAAGGTGTCCAGTTTGTCACCCGCAAGCGTTTTCTTAATGTATAGTATTATGTTATCTGTGTCACCTTGTACCTATAAAAGGCGAACGGGTTCCCATTCGAGTCCCTCAAAGATTCCTAACGGGATCTTCGTCAGGCCAACCTGACGCTGCTAACTCTGTAGGTAGGTACTGGTGCACCGGGACACGACGCGACGCCCTACTCTGTTGTTGGGACCCACAGTTTCTTCAGAAAACAAAAAGTAGTAGTAGTTTTTTTACAATTTTCGGTTCGATTCCCGATTCAGACATGAGATTATTCTTTATTTTTTTTAATCAAAACGAAGTCTTTTTAATCATCTATATTACTTTTTTTTTTTTTTGCTTTGGGGTGGCTTTCGTATCGCAGCGGCCATGATATGGCCTATTGTGATCGCCACTTTTACGTTTCAGCCCCGATGCCGTGGCGTTCATAGTTCGCCACTAACCCTTGCAGCTGCTAGGAACTGTAGGAATTTCGTCTGGGCTATGCAGATGCTTGCCCAGATGGATGCTGCGTTTGTTCATCAGTGCTCCACACTCACTTAGCAGATGGAGGGGCGTTTCATCCGCCTCCTCACAAAATCTGCAGGATTGTGTGTCGCTTAGCCCTAGTTTGAACATGTGCTTGTTAAGGCGACAGTGTCCAGTTAGGGCTCTTGTCATGATGCGAAGGTTACCTCTGCTTAGCGCTAGGATTCGGTTGGTATATTGAAGGCTTTTATCAGAGATTTTGAATTATCCATACCCGAGGAGTTTCTCCAGAGCTTGTGCGATTCCTCGAGGCAGGATCCCAGGAGTGTTCTGTGCGCCAAGCTTTTAGGTATACTAATATTATTATTAACCTGAAGGTTTGCATGTATAGATATTTGTTACTTTCACGCAAAATTGAATGGATCGGCCTGTCATTTTGCATTACAGTTAGTTCCAGGCGAGGAATAAAACATAGGCTACTTTTTATTCCACAAATCAGTTCCCATGGTATAGAAATCAAAACGTTTACATAGAAACAACGCGTGCGAAGTCGCGGGCAGAAACTAGTCTACAATATTCAAGATACTTTCCCTCCATGTGGCTTAGCCGTGGGACACCCTGCTTAAGTGCATACATTTCATGGAGCATTGGCCCAGAGATAAATAATAGCATTAAGCGTTACTTTGCGGAAATCCATGGCCCTTCACTTTACTGCTCTTTGAGCACTTTGCGCGAGAGAGAGAGAGACAACATCACTAGCTGGCAGAACTATCTGTCCTTGTTGCTTGGAACAATCAGCAGGCATCTCTCAGCAACAAAGCCGAAGATTGTGGTGTCCTGATGATGTCACTTGGAGACTAAATTAATTGAAGACTTACTTTGATATTACTTGGTTAGATCTTATAATCATTTCATATCAGAGATTTGCGCGTAATTGTTACTAAATATTTTCATAATAATTATTTTTAAATACTTATTAATTGGCTTAGTTTTTTTACAAAACAGCAGCATTCGTTTGACTAGGGAGAATATAATATAAACCTACTAATTGCAAAAATCCTGTTTTTATATTTTGACGTGACTACAGTTTTTTCTATTTCTATATTATCATTTATCAGCTATTATAAAACATATCATGTGAGGCTTTATAGGCCAAGCCGTCTTCTAGTATTTCTTACTAGAAGCATCTTTAATCTATTGATTATCAATAAATAAATGTTTTATTAATTAAGATATTAAATTTATCCGTTTTTCAAGTTATTATGAATGACATGAAGAGGAAGTCATCCACCAGGTATTGGTAACATTAATGACTTTGACCTATGTTGTAAGAGACGTAATTAATTAATACATCCATTAATATAATAGTACATTTTATTTGCGATTTTGTTAAGGGAAAGGGTTAGATCTAAAATCTACAATAGAGAGCTCTTTACAACACCCATATCACATTCTCAAGGTACATACTTATTGACTACAACTCCAACAATCTATACAATTCAATTACATCATTTAAAAACATTTAAACAAAACAATTTTCCCACTTTAGGAATGGATAAGTACAATTTATTAATTCACCAATATAAATATTTTAAAAATTGGGAGAAGCTAAAATATGGCCCTATTTTACTGAATAGTAACTGCGCGGGCGAGATCTAGTTGTTGGTCAGTCCTCATTCACATTTGAGTTTGCCAAAACATTATTAACAGTGGGTCCGTAGTAGATCAGTTCAGGGATCTGCCCTCCTTGCACTCCAGTTCCGTTTGTACTTTCTGATGAACAATGGAATTGAAATGTCACAGTGCCCATATAAACCTCACTCAGCCCCTCCTGGCCAAAGTAGCTCAGCTCACTGCCATCTAGTATTGCCGATGCTGTGTAAGAACATTCAGGTTCTATCTGTATTGGGTTTTCAAAGTAAACATGGAAGGTGTTACTTGAGCCATCAGAGAAAAACTTTGTGTTGTTCTCAGCTAGCACTCTTCCTAGACGCTTCAGTTCAATCTTCACATTGTAGTCAGCTGCTCCATTAGAGGATCCATACAATCCAAATCCAACCACAAAAATCCTTTTGTCTACACAAAACTGTATAGAGTCACATCGGCCTCTGTATCTCCATTGATTACTTCTGTATGCGCACGACTGGAATCTGTGGCATATCTGAGAAAAAGGAAAAGATGTTTTATATGATTTGTTTGGATGCAAGTCAACCCAATGTAATTATGTACTTGGTAATTTTAAAATAATACCTGAGCTTTGAGTCCAGTCCTCTGCTTGATAGGATAAGCCAGCTGTGGTTTAGTAGCTGCAGTAAAATGTAGAAATATATCTATGGTCTCCTGAGGAGTTAGTATTCCAAGTTGTGCTGCACTGTTTGCAAACTCTTCTAATGTCATAGTGGGGAATCTTATGAGGTATATGGCACTTCCAAGCATTGCCCTTTTATTATTAGGAGTGGGCTCAATTTCTCTTCTCATGCACTCGGCATGCGCCCAAGTCAGGGCTGCCTCAAATAGATTTATCTCTTTGCAATTCAGTGTCTCCCTCGCTAAAACTGACTCCAATGTGGACACATCTATGTCCACAAATCCTTCTGAAGTCAGTGACATTTCAGCCTAGAAATAATACTTCAATTTAAAAGGGAGGGTTAAAATTAAAACTGCAATACAATTTGTAGAGATTCTTTATTCATTTCATTTACATATGGAATGATTTTACAAAATGCATGCTTGACACAACATCTATACATACTATTGTGAATCTAAGCAAACTGTATTGCAGTAACTTTAGTTTAGCCTAGACTCTTGACTAGAAACAAATACATATTAGTGCACAATCAGGTTACACTCAATCACACAAACTTAATTACTTCACAACCAAAGATCCTTAATAAAAATACATATTATAATGGCTCATTTAAAAGTCTAATTTATTCAGAAGGGCAGGTCAAGTTTCCAAGAACACAAGCAGTGAGTTGTGCAAATAGGTTGCGACATTTGAGCATAATAACTTAATAAAATTCTTACAGGATATTATGTTTTTAGTTGCAAATATTTATACTTTCTTTACTCCCTGGACTAGACAGCTGACTGGAAGATTCAGAGAGCTCCATGAGCAGACTGTTGTAGGATGCGGATTGTTCTAAGCGGATTGCTGCTAAGTTCTCACTTGATTCACATACCTGGGCATCTATAACTTCCCAGCACCGCTGCATCAGCTCAGGTTCCTCAAATAGCCTTGACTGGCTAAGAAGAAGGCAAGCATTCTTAGCTGTGAGACTTGTTTCTAAGTAATTGACGCATGCCTTGGCCAAGTGTGGTACAATGTACTTCTTTGCGACATAAAGAGTTGATAATACTGTGTCTGCCTCCAGTTGAATCTCATCACAATAGATGTATCTGGAAAACAAAGTATTATAATTAGATAACTAAGAAAATATCACAACAGACATGAATAGTGTAGAATAAGGAGTAGTGAAAACATACCTCAATAATGTGAGAAAAGCTGAAGGTTCAACATCGGGGACTTCTATTTCGTTTTTGCATTCTGCCAATCCTCCATAGAACATGGCATAAAACACAGAGCTAGCAGTGGCTAAGACATATTTATGAGCAGGTATTATTTGTGTGTGACCTGAAATTAATAATCTCATTAATTTGATTATAGAACTAAATGGATTTCATGTGAAAGAGTGGCTGTTAACTTACATGGACTGCCAACTATGAATGTGATGTCGGACATGAGTTGATTGTTGAACATAGCTGCATTTCTTTCTCGCACTGTTGGTTTTGTCGCCTGCCAGTTAGGGTCGATGGTCGCAGAGCCTGGCGGTGGCGCTGGAGATGTTGTGGGTGTCGGGGTGACACTCGCCGACCCGCAGGGGGACGGTGGCCCGCTGTAGCACTGAGACACCTGGGTCCCTGTCTCACGTTGTGATATCGTATGTGGCGGCGATAACGATAAGCCACCACCATTGTTGATATTTTCAGCTGCAAACAATAACATAACTATCAGTATGGGTTTTATACAATGTACTGAAATAATAAGTGAAGACGGTATGTAAAAATGACTCGGGCAGACCGTAACAGATTCACAGGCATTACTGATTAACCTACTAGTTGACCTTTTCGACGCAAAAATACGACTATAGTATATACAAGTCACAGGACAGCTAAATCAATACAGAATTTGCTCACCGTTCATCCATGTATTAGTTTGTGCAACGGACATGCTATCTCTACCTTCCTGTAAACGTTTCTGGTGTCTTGCAAGTTTTCTTGAACACAAATTAGACATTGTGAGTACGTGGTCTGATAATATTTTACAATTCTAATTCGAACATTGCGAGCGCGACAGAAATCAATACACACACAGTGTCAGGTCAGCCATGTTGTTTGTCTTTGCTGCCTCTGTCAATTTGTGCTATGTTGCCAGATTGCTTTATGAATTTCCCAATTCGGTTTGAATTGAATTGGAACTTGAGAAAAAAGTTAAAATTGTATGAAGGGTATCTTTCGCGGAGATGATGAGAATGGCAAACTATGCACGGTCTATTGAGCTTCTTTGTCATTTTAACTTGAGAGACCCACATCAACCCGCCCTTTTTTTCTGTCTGATCGAATTATTTTTGTACATTTTACAGAATACGCCTCATTATCTCAATAACATGGCAGATTATTTAGCAGAAAGGACAGTTTTAGATAGATAATTCTGGGAAACCACCTTGCCTATGCCAAATTTGAAGAAGAACTTGCAAGTTTCATATTTGCGTTTCAAGAAATTTACGAGTAAGTTTCTCTATCTTGCCATTTCGTAACTCTTTTAAGTTGAATTGTATTTTATTTGCGAGTTTCATTCAATTGCGCGTTTCATTTGCGTTGTTATTTCTATTCCTGAAATGACCTTTGCATAATTGCATCATTTTTTTATGTCTGTCTGTTTCATGTAATAATCAAAAAAGTCGGATATTCACAAGCAAAAACTGTCTTTATTGAATATAATATTAATTTATTATAAGTCCATATTAAAGTACCTAATTATAATGTACTTTTCTTCAACATGTTTGGGAGTTTTTTTTTATATAGCAACACTAAAATAATGTAGAAGGATAATACTGCGCATGATCCAAAGTCAGCCAATCAACAAAACCGGTTTCGTTCAGAAAAAGAAACAAAAAATTTTGCAACACAAAAAAAACAGTTACCTATTTTTACAAAGGTTTAAAAATTTGGCTTCCTTCCTCCTACGTAGGTATTTTTGAATCCTCCTTCCTACCTCAGACTTCTAGAGGCAAAAGTACCTAGGTACTACCTAAAAAATAAACGTCAAGAAAGAAGGTACCTGTACCTATTCTACTTACCTAATTAGAATACATTTTATCAGGGGCAAAAACATACAGTCAATATGCAGTGAAATGCGAAGTACCTAATCAAAGTGTTAGGATTACTCACTTAACATGAATGAATCGCTAGACCGATCCGATAATATGCGCTTTTTTCATCATGGCTAGATAATTTGACGAAATTTTGTCCCAAAGACCGTCAAGTGTCGACGTTAAACAATCTAATGAGGCTGTGTCCCGGGCCTACAGACTCTTTTAAATCAACATGAAAAACAGTGCATATAATAAAACACTACCACAAATTCTTCGCGGCTCGCGTCGTTCGCAGATTTACATATATCTTGTGTTTTTGGCTGTGTTTCAGCGCTCGAGCCCCATTTCAGGTCCTGACCTGAGCTTGACTTATTTAAAGATCGCCATACTTCATATAAATTACATCACAACTAGCAATATATATTATTTTTTAAACCGTTTAGCGATTTTCGGTAAGGTCTGCCCCCTCAAATTAATTGCTGGCTACGGCTCTGAATCAACTTGGTCCATAGGCTGGCGTGGCGACGCCCTTGGCTAAAGTACCTACCTATGTAATGAAATGATATGAAAGCTGCCTGCCCTTTTAAACCCAGGTAAACGTGCCTCGTCCTAAAGCCACGACTGCCTCAGCTAGCCGATTTTGTAGGTACTAGACAAATAAACAAACCTTGATTTATGATTTGTCGCTGCCGAGTCCGAAGCCCCCTCGGTACCGCCGGTTCCTGGCAGTTTAACTCTGCGAATCGACCGTCCTCATCGATGAGGCTCTCGAAGAAATCCACGCTGCTGTTCATTGAGGAGCGGACTTGCAAATGACAGGCATACCAAATAAAACTGAAACAATATAAATAAACTGAAAATACGTCTCGCTGGCCTTGGAGTGCAATGGATTTAGGGCTGCCAACGCCAACTCGATTACAATCATATTTCTTACGATTATTATTATAATTATTTTTATTATTTCTGCCCTTAAGTTACTGTATGTGGAGATGGCACAACATGATATTACTATCTCCATCATCATTACCCCATATAAGTCTACTGCTGAACATACGCATACTACCTTAACTGAATTTGAATGGAAAAAAATGGTTTATTTTAAGTTTAATATTAAGTGGTAGTTAGTAGTGTGTAGAATGTTAGTTTTTTGGTTTGTGTTTTAAGTTTAAGTTTTTTGTTATATTTCTTTGTCGCTTTGGTGTCCAACTGTAAAGGCATTGTAAATAGTTTATAAATAAATAAATAAATAAAATTTAAAATTACATTGTGTTAATTTATTCAAGCTAAATGGTGCTACGTGGATTGTCCAGCATAGGCTATGCTGGACAATCCACGTAGCACCATTTAGCCCAAAGTTAAGCAGAGCTTGCGTTACGGATAGATGACTGATCTACTTAATAGAATATACTTAAATTGTTAGATATATTTTATTGTACATAGAAAGTACCCAGAAAACAGGCAGACCTTCGCCGTTTTCGCTCCATCGTGCGTCAAGAAGAGAAGATAATGGGTACTATATAGTGCGTGCAGTTAGCAGTTATAATAATTGCTATTTAATATTTAAATAGTATTTAATAACTACCTATGATAAATAAAACGTACAAAATGGCGACCTTTGCGACATAATACCGATGACCGACATAAATGTTGAGAGCGACATTGGAACACCCGGTCCGTGTTCTTGACCGACCTTTTTATTGTTTTTCTCATCGATATTCAATACGCTTGTATCTCTACCCATTCTCTCTTTATTGGCAATCTCAATCTTTTTACCCTTGATATAATGTTTAAAATATCTCCTGCGAAAAACTTTCGAAATTTGTCCCCTATAGCCCGGCCACATACTCCATCTTGCTTGCGCAGTTCAGTTTGTGCAGTTATAAATGTTCAAGAAATCAACACTGTACAGTGGCCACGTGCAAGTAAGCTCGTGGTAACTAGTCTGAACTGTCGAACAGGGCGGCGCGGCGTGAAAGACTGGTCAATAATTAAACAAGCTGCGTTACCCGGTGGCTTGCGCAAGCTACCGGCTTGTCGTGCCGTCCACACGCTCCGTCTTACCTGCGCAAATTAGTTTGTGCAGGCATGTATACAAGTAAGACGGAGCGTGTGGCCGGGCTATTCATTATAAAAATCGGACAACGCTCACTGATAATAAATAAATAAATAATTATGGACAATTCACACATCTTCTAGCCTCAAGCAGAGCTTGTGTTATGGGTACTAGATGCGTAATGTCAAAGCATTATTTTTTCACATGCAAAGAAAAATTCAAACGAAGCAAAATACGATAGGTACCTAAGTATTATTATGTTTATAAGTGGTTTGGTAATAATATGCAATGCAACTTACTTTTCTTTACACCAACCTGACGATCTTGAAATCTTTACGAAACCGAGTATAAAACTTAATATAAATACAAAAATAACTGTCTCGAACATTATTGCGATATGAATTACGAATTATTTAAACGAGTAACGCTATATTACGAGTGCTTTCAATCAAACCGTCGAGCACAATCTGCATACGAAAGTTAAATCTTGTTGCGAATCCCCGAATAGGTTCGGAATAGGAAATAGCGAAAGTTGAGTGTTACGTCAAGTATTATTTAGTGCTTTCCATTGCGTAATTTATGTTTGCGCCAATTAAGAGATGGTTTAATATCTATATAAGGAATGCCTTATGGTAAGAACCTTCAAACAAAATTCCTACTTATTGAACTAAACCCCGTTCATCATCATCATCAGCCTATAGCAGTCCACCTGGACATAGGCCTCCCCCAATGAGCGCCATAGCGCCCTGTCTTCAGCTTGCCGCATCCAGCATCTACTGCAGGTAGATGTCTTTCGCAGGTTGCCATCCCCCGGTCGGAAGGCGTCCTACACTACGTTTACCTAGTCGTGGTCTCCACTCAAGAACACGTTTGCCCCAGCGGCCGGTTAACAATAATTAAATAAGGTATTGTGGTTTTACGGTATCATCATACCCCCCCATAGTCTTAAAATTGCAAAACAAAAAAATTATCAAAACAACGATACAGACCAGAACCAGAAATCTTGGAACATATGCATAAAAGAATACATACCTACATACAGCCGAACATAGAACACCCTTTTGTTTTTTGTCGTGTAAAAAACCTAAACTTGTTGTTATTACGAGACTTGGAACTTGTCAGGGTGGTTTCCTATCGAGGCTCACTCACTTTATTTTTATATGCATTGCAATGCATAATGTCGTGGCCATATCGTAGATTTGCTCACTTCATGAAATGCACGAGAATTTCATGAAATGGTCGCGCCTCTACCGGTAATTCATGTAACTACTTTACGATATGAAATAATCTTGAACTTTTCATGAAGAAGCCGCGCGTTTATTTGCCCATTTCGAGAAACGATTTCTTATCACTGTTCTGCCCAAATCAGATCATGATGTGCCCAATAGACAGTGAAATATTTCATGAAATGGTCGCATTTCATGAAATTCTCGAGCATTTCATGAAGTGAGCAAATCTACGACATGGCCATACAACACCCACACACAGTTCCGAGTGCAATGTCTATCCTAAACTCAGTGCTTTATTTCTGGAAAAACCGTACCTACCGATTCATAAGAAAAGTTTTTTAAAATCTATGCGGGAGTCTGGTGCGGCCGTGCGGCTCAATATGCGTTTAAAATTTTTATCCATCATTATTTATAATCTATATATTAAAAAGAAAGCCGTGTTAGTTAGACTATTTATAACTCCAGAACGGCTGAAGCGAAACCTTTGGTGGGGAGGTAGCTTTGAACCAGGAGACGGACACACGAGTAGGATACTTTTTATCATGTTACACCATTTGACACATAGATTTCCACGGGGTCGAAGCCGCGGGGCGCAGCTGTTTATTTATAAGGATTGGTAAAACCTAGCCCAGCCCCCAACCTTGGCATCAATATTAAATATAGTCTTAATGTTGCGCTTGCACAATATTTACTGCGAGTTCCAGTAAACATGTTTTTTCGAAGTCTTTGTAAGGCATGCACTGATCGAAAATGCTAGTTCGATCAGTGGCCTTCAGGTGGGGGTACTCCTTTATCCGCATTTGGACTCCAGTTGGTCCTTTATGTGTATGATCAGTGGCCTTATGATAGGGTTGACTCAAGATCTAAAAAGTCACTTATTAAACCCTGTGTTATTTTGTTTTTAATATATCAAAAAAGGGTGTTATACTTTTTAAGAACATAAAAACCCAATGGTTTTGCATGAATGACACAAATGCGAAAGACAGGATGTTTAGATTTTTGGATGGATGTCTGTTACCTCTATACGCCAAAACTACTGAACAGATCGGGTTTTCTTCGATTTTTATTTCATAAATCAACGCGTGCGAAGCCGCGGGCAGAAGTTAGTATTATAATTGCGAAAGTTTGCATGGGTAGATGGATGAATGGATATGGATGTTTGTGACTTCTTCTCTCTTAAACTTCACTGAACAAATTAAGCTGAAATTTTGCATAGATGTAGCTTTAGAACTGGAGCAAAAATAGGTTACTTTTTATCCCATTAAGAGTTGATACTATCTGAAATCAGTTATTTTCAACGATCATATCTTCCACAATTCTGAAGCATTTACTTTGAGATTTTAATATGTTATAGTTCAGGATTGATGCTAGACCGCTAGTGTTTCGAAAACACGATTACATGAAATTTTCTCGATAGAAAAAAAATCCAAAGTTCACTCTAAACTGTACTTTAAACCGTCGCTATTCAATAGATACGTTAAAATAAGCCTTGATACTTTATACAGTAAACAATCAGAGTATAAAGCAGACGATGTGTGTTTTAGATTTTCAAAATTACTATTATTTTTACCGTAAAAAAATAATACCTAAATTTTCACGCGCTATCTTCCGTCCGGGCCATAATTCAGTCTAGCTTCGGCCTTCGGACGGAGAGCCTGTGTCGCTGCTCCGCGCCTCGTGTCATCGGACTTTGTATATTTGTAAATATGGGAAATCTTTATAATAAGTGTAGAAAGCGACGACGGTCCTACCTAAATAAAATATGACTTGTCTAAGTGCTTATTTGTAAGCCTAAGGAAATAAACTTTCATTGCATTTCATTTCCTAGGTGTAAATACAAGGTATACCCACCTCAATTTGTATCTCCATGTGATAGAAGTAGTATTTTCACAACACATGATTATCTAGGTAGAAATATATATTAGGGTTCCGTTTGACTATCAATATTATAAAATATTTACACCTAGTTATACCCACCTAATTTGTATCTCCATAATATATGATACGTGTACTGATACATGATGGAAGTAACATCGAATGATCTGGACATTTTGGATACCAGAAAAGATCCGTACCTACGAGATTTTTTTTTACCAATTACAAAACATTGAATTGTAAGTAGTAGGTTAGGTACCTACTATAGTTACTAACTATAGTACCTACTGTCTACACCTATAATGTATTATAACTTTCCTAACATTTTTACGAGTTTGTAAATTTTAGGGTTCTGCAATAATTAATTTAGTCATGGTTCCTACCTTACGAACACAAGCTTTTCTACTTTTAGTTCATGAAAGTGAAGATATATCATGAGCCGTTCTTGAGTTATAAATAGTGTAACTAACACGACTTTCTTTTATATATACAATGTGTATTATCGAACCTTGATCAAACGAGATGTGCGAATACACGACATATATTTATCGATAAAAAACAAAAAATAAAAAATTATATGTTACCTATCTCAAAAATAAAGCCGATTTAATAATTGTTTTAATGAAAACTAATTCACCTGTTTTTTTCTTCGTTTCTTTTTGAGTAAACGGTGTATTTTATTCAAAGTAGTCTCATTTGAAAGCTAGATAGTCTACCTAGCTAATAAAATAAGAAAAAATACAATTTCGGTACATTAGCCTAGTAAAATCAATATTTTTTTAGAAATTTGCAAAAAAAAAAACGATTTTTATAAAATTTTTGATCTGTAACTTTAAAACTGGGTTATTGAGGTGTACTTTTTTGCATGTTGTATTAAATTTCATAATTTAATCTACAAATCCTCCAAAAATTATGGGTCTATCTCTTTTCGTTGTTATGTTATTCACCATTGAAAATAGGTACTCTCTGCCTTCTACAAAGATCAACAGGAATATCAACTGATTTAATCTACATAAATTATAAAATAAAACGAGTCAAGATAGGAAGAAATGGAATGAGGTCTTTGCCCAGCAGTGGGGTAGTAACGGCTGTTTAAGATAAAATTTTTGTTTTTTTTTACTCTTGACAAGACAGAAAGTACCTATTTTAAATGGTGAATAACATGACAACAAAAAGAGATAGGCTCATAATTTTTGGAGGATTTGTAGACTAAATTGTGGAGTTTAATACAACATGCAAAAAAGTACACCACAATAACCCAGTTTTAAAGTTACTGATCAAAAATTTAATAAAAATCGTATTTTTTTGCAAATTTCTAAAAAATATTGATTTTACTAGGCTAATGTACCGAAATTGTATTTTTTTCATATTTTATTATATAGGCAGACAATCTAGCTTTCAAATGAGGCTACTTTGAATAAAATACGTTTACTCAAAAAGAAACGAAGAAAAAACCAGATGAAGTAGTTTTCATTAAAAAAATAATTAAATCGACTTTATTTTTGAGATAGGAAACATATAATTTTTTATTTTTTATTTTTTATCGATAAATATATGTCGTGTATCCGCACATCTCGTTTGATCAAGGTTCGACAATACACATTGTATATATACAATAGATATAGATTAGTGTGATAAAATATCATTTCATTTCAGATGAAAGTTGAGATCATCGAAAGGGATGACGAATTTTGGGAACAACTAATGGAACCAAAATTAAAGTTTTTTTATTTAATATATATGTTGCCCGAGTTATGCGATCCCAGGCATGTTCGCAATATGAAAATACGAGATATAAGTGAATTGAAATAAATTGAATATAAAATAATATATATTGTTTATAAAGTTAAACATATTATGTATGTGCAAATATAATCTAGACTATATTTTAATTTATTACAATATTTACCTGCACACTACTTGTCATACACATCCTATTTCCACACAATGTTTTTTTTCACAAAATTCAATTTTACTTAAAAAATTAATATGCGGAACCCTCACTCAATATACTTAGACATAAACTTGTATTCTATTTCATTGCAGTAGTTTTACCTTATATAGGTAGTAGTACCAATCTTCGTTTATATTAAATCTGTAAACAAGGTGTTATAATAAAAAATCCTATTTATTAGTACCAAAGAATAAATAATAGTACTACGTACCTATTTTTAGGTTAGTAGTAGGCATAAGTATAATTACATTTCGCAGAACACTATCTTACTACAGAAAATAATGTTCGGAACCCCTCAGCGCTATAGCGACTCGCACCTGTCTAGTGTTTGGGTAGAAAATAACGTCTCGGGCGCGGTGGTCTAGTAGCAGTAGTAGGTATGTTGGCAACTACATTGAAAAACAATAAAATAAAATAATGTTTTGTAATTGTAAGTAGGTAGGTACCTACCAATACCCAACTATCATAATATTAGGTAGGTATAGGTTCATACTAAGGTACAAAGTTACTAAAAAGCATTAGCTAGGTTTTTGATAATTTCATTTCTTAGTAGGTACCATATAATTAATTACCTACCTTTTAGACAAGAATATTGCACCTAACTAACTTCAATAAGATTGTTTTGAACTAGCGCTTGAACCCAACCCAAAATAATTTTGCGCGCGAAGTAATAGCGCAGCGAGTAGGTACGTTGCCTTGCCACCGGCCGTCCGCCCCGTGGCGCCGCCCGTGCGCCGCGGCGCGACGTCGAAACGAGCTGAGGCGAAATTTGATTTTCTGCTGAGGTAATGTAGGCCCTTAATCAGTTTCCATAGGACGTAAATAACCTAAAACGCTCCCATACAAACTGGTCATGCGAAGCCGCGGGCAGAAACTAGGAAATTATTACTTTGAACCCTACGGTAAAGCAGCTCGTTTCATCTCTTCTATTAAATCATTGATCGGTTATCGTTATCATTATGACAGATCGTTAGCAAACAAGGTTGTAATACAAGTTGTATTATTTATCGGAGTTATACTTGGCCTTGCTATTCTAGCTTGTCACGAACACAAAATAATTATCTTTTTATACCTAATGTGACATTATATTTGATCTAAAATCTTGAAGACATACGCAAAATGTATTCAATGTAGCATAATCATGAATACACATAACAAACGTATCCCGAATTTACGAACTATGAACTAATAGAAATTATGGTTTGGAACACGTTCTCTGCTATTGTTTTTCCGGTCAATCACTCTCTGCAAGACAAGAGTTAATAGGATATCTTCTAGACCTTCGTGATACATTGTCGGCCATATTTTCACATTACATCAGGCGAGACTGTGGTCAAACGAAGATCTATTACTATAAAAAAGTCACAATCTAGTGTGTATTATAAATTATACATAATTTAATTTATAATGTACACCTATCAACAGGTACATATATACATTAGATCCGTATCCTATATTTCTATCATTTAATATTTAGATTATCGCGCGCGGTGTTGTTTACAAACACGAAATTTGTTTTGTATTTTTGTTATGTTGGTGGTTTTTTCCGACGATAACCTTCTTGACCGATAACATACCATAATATATTTATCAGCCTGTAACTTATATTACAGGCTATAACAAAGTTGTACTTGTCCAGTGGTAGTAGTTACCTAGTTACTGATAAAGGATATTGTATTAGGGTTTTCAGATATCTCGAGATTTAATAATACACTGGGAGAAACCGATAGGTACGGAAAACCCGGCGTGATGGGAAATTAACAGATACCTAACTGTGTTCAATGGTTTGATTTTCCACGTAAACCGGTATACATGTATCGTTAAGCAATTTTTGTCTGCCTGTTATTAATAATGAATAAGCCTAAAAAATCTGTCTAATAAGTATTATTTATGTATACGCTGTTGACGTTCCTTTCTTTATAAATAATTTAATTAAAGAAGATCCTTAAATAAAAAAACAAACCGATAAACGAACAACACTAGATCAGCTTTCGTGAAGATCCACCTCAGCAGCACTCTTCCTAAGATGACGGGCAACTTCCTTGGTAGTCTCGTGGACTTTCCCTTCATTTCACTCCTCACAGGTTTACAGGACACCGGGCAATCCCATGTCCATAAAATATACGATCCTTTATCAAAAATCTCAACGTTCACTACACTTTTGACACACAAACGTCACTGTTATTTGTTTTTTTTTTTTAGTTTGGAATTTCTTACTGGTAGAATGCGCGCCGATGTGTTCGGTTGAGTGGTCGATAGCGTTCTGAAGGCGCGAACGCCGGTCGACTCTTGCGCAAGACGAAACCACTAGGGACACCTGTTTCTTCAAATCCAGCTAGTGCACAATACTCATGAAAGTAAAATGATGACATATTTATCAATATAGAGTTGTAGAGAGTCGATAATTATGTGCAATAGGTGGGTTGCAGCTAGCTTGTTGCTATCAAAACACCGGTTCTAGATTATTTATTCTTGTTATTTATTTTTTCAAAATATTTTTTTTACATACGTTTCCTACTATACAGAAAAGATAAAGCCAGAATGGCAACGGTCGGACTGGCAAGAACTTGAGTAATAAATGCAAAGAAAAAAATTATGATTTTGTCAAAGTTTATTCACATTTAGTTTCGAGAAAATATTTAAGGTAAGGTAGGTAAATACTTTATTTGCTACCTAATATTTCTGATATTTTCTACCTGTTAATGCATTTACCATCAGTTAAATACCTATATTTGTTTACAAAATAAAGCCAAAGACGATTGATAATTGCTGTAAAAATTTGCAATTACTATTTTTAAACTATGTAGAGTTAAAAATGCGTTGAACCGATGTTGTTCCATAGTTGGTCCCAATGCAAAAAAATGCTATCGTCAAAGTCAAACTGCGTTTTCCTAGTTCTTTTCGAATTAGATTCCGTTCATTTTATTAAATCTCCAAAATTTCTTATAAATAAAGGAACTTAATTCAATTCTTATAACCAAATTAAACATAACATTACAGAGTACTCCAATGCGAAAGAAAGAAATATTTTAATTTCATTTGATTGGCCTGTCGACCTTCGTCTACGAAAGACGAACAAAGAGGCAGGCCGAATATAAAAAAAAAATATATACAAATTCTGGACGATTGACACAGCATCATCTAGCCCCAAAGTAAGCAAAGCTTATGTTGTCTCCTACATATCGCAAGCTTTGGTAAGTCTGGGCCGTCCAGCATTTTTTTTATTTTTCTTTACTGAATTATACAATACAATATAGCTTTATTGCACCATCAAATACAAAGAAAATAATAAAAAAAAGGATCTTAATACGAACTAAATCTAGTGGCACAATCGGCGGCCTTATCGCTAAAAGCGATTTCTTCCAGGCAACCTTTGGATGGATAGGATCGGTAGGTATTATAGCTGACGGTGGCGTAATTATTTGGGATATTTATGTATAAAATAATTCATATTTATATTAAGAACGTACTTAGATAAAAATAGAGCACAAATACACAAAAAACAAGAACAATTAACATAATAACATAGAAAATAAAAACAACAAAGAACTATATTATATTATTATACCTATGTAGACTTGCCACACGAACTAGGCTTTTGAACACGTTTTCGTATTACCTGCAAACACTTCCGATATCTCTAACCTTTAACACATAGCCGGCTTTAGAAGGTCGTTGGCAATGGCAATGCAATTCGATTGCGTGAGTGTCCAGCCTATTGAGGAGTTGAGGTCATTTATTTTGGTTTAACGACCACATATATTTCTTTGGCCTTATGAGTATAGTCAGCGTCAAATTGATATGAGCGTCTAATAGAGTATTCAAAATGATCTGAAACTGCGTATATCAAATTGCTTTTATGTTTTTCAGATCATTTTGACTTCTCTTTTGAATTTGACGCTGACTTTACATCCACGCAGGTGTTTATGTAGTGTTAGTTTTTCGACACTAACGTATACAAACACTAATGTAACCTCCAGTTACGCGGTAAATTTGTTAATTTACTAGCAGTTCCCCGCGGTTTCATCCGCGTTAAATTAGAATTTTATAATATTTCTAGGGGGATAAAAATATATTTTTCCTTCAGTAGTTTTTCATGAATTCAGAATCTCCTCCTTTGTTTGGTTCGATAGGACGGAAGTGCAATTTTACGGATATTCCTGTAAATCTCCCCTGGGAATTTGAAGTTTTTCCAGGACCAAAGGTACCTAGCCTATGTTACTCTCCATCCTTACAATTAACTCTGTACCAAAAATCAAGTCGATTAGTTAGTGCGTGAAGGAAGGAAAAACATCTAAACAAACAAACAAGCACACTTTCGCATTTATAATATTAGTTAGCAATAGAATTGCACATACCTACTTGAATACACAAAAAGGTAACTTTAGTAGTTACTAGGTACCTAACTACCTATTCTTATTATTTCCAAATTACGGCGGGAACTTCAAATACCCATACAATAACGAAGTTAGTTTAAATTGTATATTAGCAAACCAGGGGCCCGTAATAGTTAATTACAGGCATTTTTAACATAATTATTGAAATATATGCATGATAATAAGACACGAGGTTGCGACCGATACCTAGCTCAGCTCGGTAATGGGCACCTAGTATTCTTTAAACAATATCTAACGAAATCAAGACATAGCTTACTAAGACATAGGTACCATCTGTAGACGTTTCACTCCAAGACAAAGTCGTTTCAATTTCAAGGGATATTTCTTTATTCAGCACAAAACACAAATAGTATTGTTTGAAACCAGAATAGACGGAACCATGTCAAAGGTTAAAAGACCAACCATTTATTCACCCATTATTAACTGACGAATAACAAAAGGAGGTACGGCTGTTTGTATGTTTTTTTATGTATATTCGTAGATTTCTCCGTCAATTATTTTGGACCGATTTGGAAAACTCTTTCGCTATTGTATGACATGGAAAATGATCCCGAGAGGTGGTCCCATAAAATTTTTATTGTCAAGTAAATACTGAGGAATTTTCGGTCGGTTTTTGTTTTTACAAAAAAAATCAAATTATTAACCATGTAAAAACACAGTTTAATAATACAAAATAATGACTAGTCAGATTAGCTTATCAATCAAATCTATGTGGTCTATGAACAAGATTGTAAAAAAGCAGCGGCATGAGTTCTATAAATAACGTCTCACATAATCACTCATAATTATAACTACATTAGATTTATGTAACTGAACCGAGCGTCTTAGTGGGTACTTCAAACCTATCCATAACATTTGTATGTCATGTCCAAGGAAGTCCTTTGGCGTTGCTTTTTCATCAGGTCGGTGCTTAAACCTGAATGACCGTATAGTTCTTTCTACCCAAACGGTATAGAATGAACCGATATCCGAAGGATCATGTACGCTACCCTGGTCAACACACTGGAGATTTCTTGGACCGAGAAAGTAGAGATGATGACCGATTCTAGGTTACGGTGTCCTTCTCCCTCTCTACTGACAAATAACCCCAGGACATGCTATTTAAATTAGATGCTTATCCCTCTAGATATTAATCTCATTGACAGACTGACATGGGCTGGTCTAGACATCAAGTTCTTGCTAGAAGGTTGCATTCTGCCAAAGTTGAGTTAACAGGGACTGACATAGGCCGATCAAAGCATAGATGAGTTAACAGTAGAATACAACCCACGGACAGCCAGCATCAGTATTCATTCCGCGCCCGAACGAGTCTATAAGCAGACCATATACATGCCGCCGCATAGATTACCTTTGTTCCATCTGGATTCCGTTGCGATGTCACGTTCGCACTGCCCCTGAGGGTATCAAATGCTCAGATTATCATTGACTTGAAGAACTACATTCTGAGTGGTAACTTAAGCTAACTCGTGTTAAAAGGAGCCTACGTGTATGTTCTTCGGAAATCTTACTTTAATTTAAAGACTCCAAAACAATCCTCTAGGAAGCAATAAAATTCAGCATTATACCTCTCTCTCTATGTGTATACGTGACTCCAACATCAGCCATCGGTTAATATAGGCCTCTGCCAGCGTCCTCTACCGGATCTACCGCATCCAAGTGCACCCTGCTACTTTGAGCTTCTAAAGCCTGATTGACCTACTTTGTACGTAATGTAATACGTAATTCGTAGTGAGTACGAAACATTAAAAAATCGTCTTGTTGCTCGTTGCGACCGTCTTTTTTCCCATTACTGATTGCACCAAAGCTCGCTGTGTGACAGTGTGACACGTGTAATAAACGCCCCGTAATGCCCCGGTCAGTACCCGGAATAATATTAACATTTATCACAAGTAATTTGTAGATTAGTCTTCAAAATTTAGGATTTTTGGAATTATATTAATATCATTATGAATGTCCTTTAGTGAAAAAATAATAAAATTGATTCTTGTGATAATTATCGAACGAAACATGTTTTAAGCAGACATTATTACTCATTAAACGAAGTAGTGTGACTGGTCTGGTTGATATTTCTAATCAACCAAATCAAACCCGAAGTATTATATCAAAAGTAGTATGTACTATTTTAAATACCTATACATACATCCTATACATAATTATTAAATACTAGATAATACTAGATTCTGTTCGCGCCTAATCATGTGGTTTTCTGAGATGTTGTCTAGGTATATTTTATTCCAGATCATGCATGCAACATTTCAGCCCTATCTGATTAGTGGTTTTGATTTTATGATTGCATGGAAGCCATCAGTATGGTACTGCGCAAACATCCCCGATGCACTGCAGAATCGGGGCAGTCGCAGTATCATCCGAAATATTATTATATTGGATTCGCAGGGTATCCATCGATTTTTTACTATGCCGGAGCTTTTTTGGTATGACATCCCGTGTAAAAACTCTGACAATAGGCCTTAACAGATAAAAGCGTGATTTAAAGTTGCTCCATACAATGAGCACGTTTTAAATAGTTTTTTTTGTAATATTTTATTATTTTAGTCGCTTGAAAGATCTGTCCTTGTTCCTACCTATACTGTTACTTATTTCGATATATAAACGTTTTTTTGAAAGGCAGTTTTGCTTGTTATTCTAGTTTATAAAACTGGGACGAGAAATTTATATTTGGAATATAATTAATGGTTAATTATGTTGTTTGTTCCTGGTACCGTTGTTTGGGAAACACCGGCTGGTATGGTATGAAGTTGCGCTTCAAAGGTGTCAAGGTTGAAACTAATCATTATAAATCCGTGCAAATAGCACTATCTGGTGTTTTTTAAATAGATTTAGCGACGATACCGTTGTCAGAGTATAGCGATTGATTAGCAGAATTGGTCCTGGAACTCTGGAAGGTTATTAGATCAACAATTTCATTTGTTTTATTTACAGCGTTGTTTTTGACGTGAATCAACTCGTTTGGAATTTAAATGCGTTTTACGTTCTTCTGGCCATGATCAGCAAATACCGGTTTTTAGATATCTTGGATTACCGACCACGGGGCAGTTTTCTACCAATCGGTGGCTCTTTAGCTCCTCCAAATTATTATGTACTTGCCTCTCCGCTTGTAGCTCCTAAAATGAAATATGTAATAACTGTTTTTCAGAAACCTAAGAACCTGTTTGGTTTGAATGACGCATGGGTAGTATAGACACGTACTGTATAGACAAGACATTGCTCTTATTCACCATTTGTATAAAAAATTCCATTAAAATGTTAATGTACCGGTTGTTATTGTTGCGGAAAGGATACGCTTTTATAGACTGCAAAAATATTTTTAATCCGAAAGAATAAGTAGAATAATCTGGAAGGTAAAAACCATCTGACTTTTGACAATACATTTCTTCTTTATACCGAACCGATCTGACGAAAGAAGTGAAGCAAGTCCTTAACAAACTATTGCGAAAACTTGTGATTTAGTATGTTTAACTGCTGGCATTTAATTAAGCATTGTTCTAAAAAACGTTGCGTTGTGTCGAATGATTTGAATTACAAAGTGACAGAGAAGTAAATGCTAAACACGTTCTCGATTTTATCTATAGCTAATTTCATTTAATTGATTAATTTCAATTTGATTTGAATTACAAAGTGACAGAGAAGTAAATGCTAAACACGTTCTCGATTTTATCTAGGTATGCCTAATTTCATTTAATGGATTCATTTCAATTTGACAAGACCATAGTGGACGTAGGATTGGGATGGGGCCACTATGTCTCGAGCAACTAGCATGGGAGACTAAGACACTAGAAAAATATTGATTGCTTAAGAAAGTAATTGAGGCCTGAAATTATGATAACGGTAAATTCGACGAGCAAATTAGTAGCGAGTCTGCCACAGACACAGATAATTACAATTAGCTGCTGCTGTGCCGGTTATTGTAAATTTTCAGTAGCGAGCAGGGAAGAATGACCTCAAATGCATTTTATCATCCGATCGCCGTCCACTGCTGGACTTAGGCCTCCCCTAAAGGTCTCCACTATGACCGATTTTGAGCTGTCCGCATCCAGCGATTTTCCGCAACCTTTACTAGATCGTCGGTGCACCGCTCGGGGGGCCTACCCACTCAAATTGCTCCGATTATGCTACATAGATTCAGTTCTATATTATGAACTGAATCTATGTAACACTACTATACACAGCTCACACGCACAGAAAGAACTTTGTCAAGTCAAATAGATTAATTACTCTAATTACGCTACATCAATTCAATTCATTTCTTTATACCATAGTTGTGTATATTCTCACACAAAAAAAAAAAGAAAAATTAGTAAAAAAATATTTTGAAAATAAACATCATAGATTCACATACATTGTAAACCGACTTCAAAGGAGGAGGTTCTCAATTCGACTGTTTTTACCATGCTTTTACTAGCTTCACCTGTATGTGTGTTTGTTTGTAACCGACTCCTGTAGACTCGATTTTGACCCACTTTGAACGGTCAGATTTCATTTAAACTTATTAATAACCGATGACAAAAAAAAAAAAAGATTATAAACCAAATGCTGCCAAAAAAAAACATGGAGAATAAGGGAAAAAAAAGACTCCCACAAAACCCAAGGACCGAGGGGTCGCCACCCCTCGAGTTGACGCCGGGGTAATGAGGCCAAGCCTCGAGGCCCCTCTCTGTGCCCCCACCAGGGCCGGAAAGAAACCTATTGATTAATAACCGATGACAATATAATAATTTGAACTAAAAAATAAATAGTAGTTTAAAAAAACTAAAAAACCACGCTTCTATAAATAAAACGAACTAAAAAGTAGTTTTTTTTTTAATAATTCAAATTATGGATAAGAGTGATATATAAAAGAAATTATTTTAATGTAAAAAAGCGTGGGGTGCATGGATATGGACATGGATTTGCGTTCTCTCTCTCATTCATTAAATATGAGCGCGACAAATGGACGAATAACTTAATATCATACCAACCGATTTCTATGATACTTTTTTCAATTAATAAACGAAGTTATAAACCCATTTTCATTATTGAAGAATAAGAGAGAGAAGTCGGTTTATAGTTTTTAAAAACCAGCCGAATTATATTATCAATAATCTCTCTGTCTCTATTTGATGAACTTGTTAATTTCTCTTGTCTCGATGCCTGTACTGCTTTATATTTTCAAACAAAACCGTCATAATGTGTCAATATTTACAAGTACTGTATCAAGAAATGCAGAATTCAGCCTAAAGCATAATAATACACCTTACCGTTACTTAAGAAGATTTCTTTAACACATTTCAAGAATCCATCAATTTCCGGAACAGAAACCCAGAAGTACATACATAACCCACTGACAGACAGAAGTGTTTTATGAAACGATGAAAGTGAATTCGACGTAAATTACTTTCTTATTAGTATTGTGAACAATCAGACATTTCTTTCGTTCCTTCATTCCATTATGGACCGAAAGGAGGAATACATAAGTTTTCATTTTAACAATCAGTTGCATGTTGCGCAAATTCATTAACAGGTAATCCTTGGTCAGAAAGCGGAAGTAATTGGTTGCATGTTTAAAGGTAAAGGTTGCTTAGTTTTACTTGCTAAGGCTCTCTTCACACCGTCCAATTTACAACAGTAAAATGGTGGACGGTGGAGCACTCTTGGCCTTTATAATATTGAGATTCATAGGCATCCTGTCAGATGTACGAAGCATAGGTCGCCTACACTCTACCTACAAAGTCTGCTTTTGGCACAGAAGTCGTGTCGCATGCATAATAGCCTCAGGATAAAGCCTCGACCTTCGCAATAATGATGAGAATACTTCACAGAACTGATACTGCTGTTTTCTGTTATTGTTCTCAGTTTTTGTGACGTTTTCAAATAAAATTCATTTTTAACACAAAATATTGTGGATTCTTGAACCGAGTAGATAAAGATTCGTTTTGTTTGATATTGTTTTCACCTTTTCGCAGACGGAAGCTAATTTGAATTGCATGTCCGAAACATTCAATTCAAATTCATGTAAAATCATTGAAGTGGGATCACGTCCTTGGCTCTAGATGACTTTAGATTATACGTATTAGCCCATTGTTACCTAGCTTAATGTTGCTATTCCCTACCAAGGTGCATGTTTGAAACACCTAATCTTTAAGATCCCCTGTACAACGTCTTTGCAATAAATACATTGACTCAAACATAGTACGTAACATATACAAATATTGCTTTACACAAACAATGCAAGTAATTAAAATTAAGATTTGCAAACACAACTCAACAAAACTCAATATTTTGCAGCGGGAAATTAACATTGCTGGCCAAAAAACACGACAGTAATGGAAATTGCTTTCGATTAAGCCGGAAAGATCGACTTTGCTCAAAGAAGTTTGTTGAACTAATCGCCTTCGCTCGTCCGCAAAAACTGCCCTGCTGGCCACGCCATGATGGCCTCAAGCTAAACCTGATCTCGTCTTCACCATTGCAGCCCTTGCTGCCCGCGCTATAAAGGCGCTTTATAAAGGCCCTTTATGGACACGCTGAACAGGCAGAGACCGAAGGCTAGACCTTCGGTCTCTGCCTGTTCAGCGTGTCCATAAAGGGCTGTGATTGCCTGGATCTGCGCTATGCTGCACTTTCAGCCATCATCATCGCCGCCAGCATACCATCCATTACTGACCTTTTCAATAATGTATTAATATTAAGTATTGAGTAAGACCTGCTCTGTGCGGCATAGCCACTTAATGTATTAAAAATCTTGAACATCTCAGCTTAAAGTTGGCTGGCTGACGTTGCGCTGACATTCGCCAAATGAATTTTCTGTTAAATTATTTTTCAATTATCTATTTATTTTTTAACTCTTTCACAGCTCACGACATGCGTCCTGTCAGCATGTTACAGCTAATGCGTCGTAGGGCGCCCGCAACCGCCGCTGTCTGTCGCACCGCAAAGGCTAGGCAGTGAATGGGTTAATGTGTATTTTTCGCAGATGTTTGATTGTCTAGAACCGGTCGTTAAGTCCCACATTGTGATTTTGAAATGGCATGTTTCACGCGGTACCTGATATTTCTGTTACACTTACATACACAATGCACTTGCGTAAATGGGCCAGTTTTTACTCGTACTTATAGTTCACTTGAAGGTTTCGAGGGCTCGATAATGTAAGACTTTTGAAATACACTCCTGAGAAGACCTATTGAGGCTGGCTGAGATTCACCTCAGGAAAAAATGTGTACACACTACACACACATACACCCCTTGAACATAATTTTACAAAGAGTTGAAATTAATTTGCATATACATGTCTATAAAAAGCGAAAACCTCTCCTCTCTCCCTTTCTCTCATTTAGAATGGAGGGAGAGGCATTTTAAGTTCTCTGTCATAAAGTTTTGGTTAAATAAAGTGCTGATGATAAGTTCAAAGTTGTAGGCATTTGCATCAAACCAAACATGATGTGAGATTCCAAATGTCGAAAATAAGCATGTTAATAGCTTGTATGTGAATAATATACAGGTTTAAAATTCGAAACTACTATGACCCCGTCTAAAAAGTATAAAACGCAATAAGAAATAGTTTAGGTAAATATTGCTATTTGTTTTTAGAAATAACTTATTCAAAAACACTGGCAATGTATTACGTTGTTTGACGACCAAATGGCTTTAATAGACCATGATTTGTTTTTGTCTGATAAAATGTTATCCCGTTCACGCTGGTTGGGCCACTTTTTGTGCAGAAACGAAGACTAAAAACTAAATTAACTTTGAACGGCGAGGATTCAATCAAAATTAATTTATTATTCCAGATTATCGTATGTATATATATATTATTTTTATGTACAACTGACCGACATCAAGTGTAACATGTGTACCTACGGTGGAACTGAATAAATGAAAATAAATCGGTTGGTGGACAGATCTCTTTTCCCTTCCTTAATGATTAAAACCTGCTCTTCTTTATCATTAGGTTACATACGTAAAATTATTTAAAAGAAATATGATAATAATGACACCTGGCAAGGAGAGAGGATCACCGATGAACCAAAACAGTCACCGAATGGTGGCCTAGGGATATGCGGCAACGTCGAGACAGACCACCTGGCCCGATGGTCAGACGACATTGTGGGGGCTGTAGGGAAGCAGTGGATCCGACTGGCACAGGCTACAGAGATAAGGAAGAGGCCTATACTCAGCAGTGGGTGTTACCAGCTGATATGATAGATGATAATAATATCTGAAATAATGATAGTGATCTGTTGCCCATGGATAAACGAGTATCATATTGTGAGGCGGGATAATAAAACAGTTGGCAATACAAGGAAAATATCTACAAAATACTTTATCTTAGTCATTGTTCTCTTACTGCTTGACGTGATGCAACAAGGAATCTAATTAGCAAACAGTGAGTATGTACCTATTAACCTTAAGTTTATTGATTACGATGTTTCCGTATTGCTATAAATTATGTTTGAACAATTATTATTGCTGACCTGAAGCTAAGCTAAGTTAGTTTAGAATAGCTCGCTTAGCTGACACAGTACCACATAACTTATCGAAAAATCCTTTTTTAGTATTGACGAATTTGTAAAATTGGATACCTGATATCGTTATTTTATATTACTAGCTGCGCCCGCGGTTTCGCCCGCGTGGTGATAGATATTTTGGATAATATACAATATATCTTTATGAATTGTAGCCTATGTGTTATTCTGATATATTGTGAAGTTTCATCAAAATCCATTTAGTAGTATTTGCGCGAAAGAGCAAAAAAACATACTTTACATACATCCTCACAAATTTTCGCGTTTATAATATTAATAGGATTATTATAGTGTCATAATTATTAATTTATTATTTTAAAATAAAAATAAATTGACATATTCTAATTCATTAATTTAATTTAATGATATCATCTATATACTTAAGTATATTTTAAGGTGTATTATTTACGTTTTAATATTCATTTATTCTCAAAAAGACAATTTAAAGTCACTTACATGAGAACAGGGTTCTTAGGTTATACATAGGTTGTGGTCATTCAATAGCTGGCTCATTGAATGTGTTCACTTAATAAGAAGTGACTTATCATTTATGATATGTTGAGCTAATTTGAGTTTGAACACATTAAATGAGCTTACACTTTTAATTTGACGTGTAATGCTATACATATTTTATTTTACCAATAAATGAACCATTGGACCTTAGTTTGTAGTCAGCACACATGTATAAATACTGCGTCAGCTATGCAAGCTAGATAAGCCTATGAAAGCTATCAAATCCAAGAGTTATTACGAACTTCTGTCATTTGTTCCGATAGTAAGTCCTACGAGTACTAGTTAAATAAAATATTTTACACCAATTTTATCGTTTATTGTTCACAAAAAATACGTAGAATTCTGGAACCAAGAACCGAAAGCGATGCTGACTTTATTGCGACTTTATTGTATACATAGAATAATACCAACGTGACCTTTGGTGGTACGAGTTTAAGTTAGAGACCGTATAGCCAAATAAAAGAAACGTGAATTTACGGAAACTCTAACCCGGATAGATTCGAACTATAATAGTTCTGTTTACCTCAATCGTTATTTGTTTATATAAAGAAAATGAGGTTTTCCTCGAAACACACCTTTTAGTTATGTATGACGAATCCTTTATGATTTATTTTAATTTGAACAGCTTAGGTATGCCTATTAGTCGGAGGGCGTCAATGGTGGTGGTTAGCACAGGACTGTATGAATGAATCTACACTTTATTGCACTTAAAATATAATGAATAAAACCTATAATATCTAAATTTATTTAGTGGATGTCACAACCTAGGGAGGCATTGAGTAACTCCGGGATTATGGTAATATACAAATTTATACTTAGGTACTCGTAGGTATAGTGGTTTCTTTTTCACTTCTTCCACTAGTGGACAAAAAAATTAAGTGAACAGTAAAATAATTTTATTTGATAATAATTTTATGTATAAAATATAACTTGTCTAAGTGCTTATTTTGTAAGCCTAAAGAAATAAATGATTTTTTACTTTACTTTATAAATACAGTTTTAGAAGAAATAATTTTGTATGAAACAAAACTTTCTCAACACACATAATTACGTCCACTGCTGGACAGTGAACATGCCTCCCCTAATAAGAGGGATTCTAAAAAAACCTACTAGTATGGATGGATGTTTGTTACTATTTCACGTAAAAACTACAGAATGGATTTGAATGAAACTTTACAATAATATAGCTTATACATCAGAATAACACATAGGCTACAATTTATAAAGATATATTGTATATTATACAAAATATCTATCACCAACCGCGCGGCGCAGCTAGTAATAAATAAATAGAACAAGAGTATAGGTAAGGTAACCCTTTTTTAAGCTTCTTTAAATTATCTCTGATATATTCACAATTGTAAATAATAATAATTTAAATTGTTCATAAATAAATAAAAATAATCTAATATTTTCTGCACATAAATTTAATTTGATTTTTTTAATGATAAATTTTAATTCAAGTTAAACTAGTGCATGTCATTCTCTCAAATATCTTTGCATACCGACTAACGGTCAAGCATGTTGAACCACGATGTATACCTATTACAGGTAACCTTACAAACACATGTCATGTCTTTGGCAAATAAGAAATCTTTATTTTTAAACTGTCTTCAGTTTCCCTTCATAAACCTGTCCCTAGACCTATTGACTTATAGCTGGTTTACACTTTGTTTAGTGCAAGTGCGAGTAATAAGTGATTAGTTAACGTGTTTATTTGGTATCAAGTGTTAAGTGTATTCAGAACGTTCACACAGTGTTTAGTTGATTCTGCAGGTTCAAAGTGACTCTGTCGTCGTCGGTGCGATATGGAGGACGAACAGCGGTCAGAAATAAGAGAAATTTTAATAGATATAGTTAGCGTTATCACATCGGAAATTGAACATGAATAGTCGGTTGAAATTGAAAGACCTAAGAGGTTATGGCAAAGAAAATGGATAAGCAAAAGACCTGAGTGTGGAGCTAGTGTTCAACTTTTTGATGAACTGATTAAGTTTAAGTTAACCGTCTGCTCCTCGGTCCACTTCATCGTCCGTCCGTACTATGCACTTGACAAAGCGAAACTGTTTACACAGTGTTAATCCGGGCGGCGCTGCGAGTGAGGGGAAAGCGCGGGTGTGCGGGGTGCAACTTAACAGTAAAAATAGAGACAGCTTCTAATCACTTCACTTCGCACTCGCACTTGCTACCTGCACTTACCACTTAACAGCGTATGCGTTTACACGTTGATTTTACTAATCAATTAACACTTGCACTTGATGCTTAACAAAGTGTAAACCAGCTATTACGTAGTTTTTCAATGTTAATTATGATTCATGAATGGCTGTTGCCATGCTTTGCCTGCCACCCATCAATTCCACCTGTTTTTATTGCACTCTATGACTAAACACATAAAAAGCAAAGGTTGCTGCGAGTATCATATGTACATAAACATAGGTATACTCCGAGTATTTTTTCCAGCATCTTCTAACTGACTAGTATTAGAGCTAAACTGGTCTGTGTTACTAGGAGGTATAGTTATATTCGATCGTCCTATTAAAATTAGTCATCATGTAAGTGCAGCTCAGTGCAAAGACATACATCACTACATAGTATAAAACAAAGTCGCTTCCCGCTGTCTGTCTGTCCCTATGTATGCCTAGATCTTCAAAACTACGTAAGGGATTTTGATGTGGTTTTTAAAAGATAGAGTGATTCAAGAAAATAAAAAAGAAAGAAAATATATTTATTGATTCACTGTAGTTACAACTTTTTACTGCATAGTATAAAATAAATAAGAACATAAAAGTATCAAATAAAAATTAACTACTTAACTATAAAGAAAGCAACAAGCGACTCTACACAGCGAACCAATAGGTCCTGTCTCAGCATAATGTTGCTCTACTTCTCCACAAGAAGTAGAGCAACGCTGGTTTTCTGACAGAACCATTGGCGCGTGTCAACAAGAAGAAGGTTTATATGTACTTATATACAATACATGCAATTGCACCCATGCGAAGTAGGGGCGTGTCGCTAGTATATAATATTTGACACTAATATTATAAATTAGTGTGAAGTGAAAGTTTTGATAAGATGTAGGTAGATGTTTATTACCTCTTCACCCCAAAACTACTAAACGGATTCGGCTGAAATTTTGCATAGATGTACTCGTAGCTGGACATTACGAGTACTAAGGTCATTCTGAGCTCTGATTTTTTTATGCGTTTTATACGACTATTAGTCAAAGGTGACCTTAACCTTGAAATAATATGATATCTATCTTCAAATTGAAATGTTTCTGATACCTACATGGGCAACGCTTATGGAACGCTTACATATAAGTTATTTCTTATTTGATCATAATTTGTCGTATGAAGTTTGACTTCTCTAAGTGCTTGTTTTGTTAGCCTAATGAATATCTATTAATATTTATTAATAAAATCACAATAAGAGAATAAAACAGATGAGAAATGCTGGCTTTTACTTCTGTCAGTGAATTACCATTGCTATTCCACGTGGCAATGCTGACCGCATTCTGGGCACTCTGCCTTCTACTTAAGTTTTATTTATAATATCTCAAGCACACAGATCCCCTGGTACTGTCCACGATCCTATCCATCCATGGTTGTCTGGTAGAGATCTGCTCTTGAGCGATAAGACCGCCAATTGTAATTAATTTGTAAGTTTTTTCTGTACATAGTTTTCTATTTAAAGTGCAATAAATAATTTTCTATCTTTCTATCTATCTGTCTGTCTGCTTTTCTTTGCACAATGCCCTATGGTGTTTTCCTTGTCAAATTTAGTGTGTGATAGAATAAAAATGTAATAATATCTTTTAAAACGTATAGTATTTAACGACATCAAGTGCAACATGTGTACCTACTACGGTGGAAATAGATAAACTGATAAACTTTGTTTTAAGGAAATGGCTATAAATGTTACTAGTTGTCATTGTTTCATTATGTATGACGACCGATGTGGCGCAGTGGGCGAAGGTCCGCCTGCGACGCAGGAGGTTGCGGGTTCGATTCCCGCCTCGGAACAAATGTGTGTACGATCTGCAGATATTTGTTTCGGGTGTTATGGTCGTTTTCTATGTATGATAAAAAATATCTATCTATGTAATGTATTGTATTATGTATATCAGTTATCTAGTACCCATAACACAAGCTCTGCTTACCATGAGGCTAGATAATGCTGTGTGAATTGTCCAGCATTATTTATTTATTATTTATTATTATGTTATTGTAGTTTACTTAAATGCTAAAAATATACGAAAAATAAAAAACAATAAGGCTATTTACCTACACGTATAAAGTATCTTTTAACGGACAAGCTAATTTTTAAACGTACACTAAAATTTAAATAAACTGTCGTAAAATTTAAACGGTTGCAATTTTAGTTGCCGATTTTCCTCAAACATAGCAGAGAATAATTAATTATTTATTTTGTCAATCCTTTTTTATGAATTTATTTATTTATTTTATTTTATTTTTATTTAGATGGAAAACTAACAGCTTATACATCTTAAGTAATTAGGAACATTTGTGGCATAACTAAAGCTTAACAGTTTTCACTTATGATACAAAAATATGCTTAAACTAAAATTTATATGTAACTAGCTGCGCCCCGCGGCTTCGCCCCCGTTAAATCTATGTGTCAAGTCAAATGGTTAAAATGATAAAAAGTATCCTTTGTTAGACTCCTGGTTCTAAGCTACCTCTCCACCAATTTTCAGCTAAATCGGTTCAGCCGTTCTTGAGTTATAAGTGTTGTAACAAACACGACTTTCTTTTATATATATAGATATACACAAGTAACTTGTTTATTAAGAACCCAATGAATACAAGAAAAATAACAACAAATGAACTAAAAGTGTTTTGACTGCTCGCCCAGTTGTACAGATAAATTTAAAATAAGACGACAATATATTTAGGACTAAATTGAAACAATCATTAATTACCAAATGCTATTATAATATTAACGATTTTATGACAGATAAATTTTGACATTATCTTTTTTACTATTGCGCCTCTTACTATTACTATTATTACTTTAAGTTTTTTGACATAATATAAAATTATCTACAATAAACCTAGGTTGGAACATTACTAAACTCTACTGTGACTTTTGCATGCTATCTTAATTTTGCACGCCTCGATTTTTTTATTTTTTATATTGTCTAGTATACTTATGTAAATGTTAAATACACTAGAGTATAATTACAATCTAGCCATAGAATTGGCTAATGGGTAATTTAGTTCTAACTTATTTTTATAACGACATATTACTAAGAACGTGTCCATTGGCACTTTTCTTATTGTCTCTATACTTAAGGTGAAGACACTTTGTTCATGTGTTCTTTAAGATATCACTTCTGCACATACACTAATTATCACTACACTAACTCAAAAGGTTTTGTTCTTTTGAGCCTTCTCACTATGTCCGTGTTGTCGAGGAGCTGGATCGCCTCGACGTTCACATGATGATGAAGCCTTTGTTCGTGTGCCTCTGCGTATTTTTTTATGACTGTGTCGACAAATTCAATGTTTAGGTCCCGATGAATATCGTCATTTCTTACGTACCAAGGAGCATTAACAATTGACCTGAGTACTTTGTTCTGGAATCTTTGTATGATTGCTACGTTTGTCTTTTTGGTGCAGCCCCAGAGCTGTATACCATAAGTCCAAATTGGCATAAGGACTTGTTTATATAAAAGGAGTTTATTGTGTACTGCTAAAGTGGAATTTCTCCCAATCAGCCAGTACATCTTTTTGTAGATTGCACGCCTCGATGAGGTAGTAATGTATTGGAAATACCATTTTTAATTAAGAACTTTTGTACCTACATTACAGCAAATAAATGATTTGATTGATTGATTGATTGAATAAGAGTGACATAAATCCAGATTCCCCATAGAATTTACTAACCTAAGGTAGGTTGGTAGATACGTAGGTATGTGAGTAAGCAAGTAAGTATATACATACATAAGTTCATTTCAATCGATTGTAAGCATCAACACCATTCCGTCATGGGAGAGAGATTTGACATTATTTAATGTGATACTAGCATTTACCCCCTGTTTTGCTCACGTCGTACCTAGATAAAACGTGGCTTACCTTACAGCATTCTGAGTTCATATAGGTAATTTTTATAACAATTTTCAGAATTAAACCAGTAGTTTCGAGGAGGTTACTCATTTACATAAACAGACAAACTTATAAATTGAACAAAATATTGGTAAAAGGGTATTAAATGGCTGCGAAATTTTGAGACCTTGGCCCAATACATATTAATGAATACCAAATTGATACGCACTTCGTATGCAGGCTTGTTGTTTGATGAAATTAGTTGAAATTAAATACCAAGAAATGTGACGAGGTATAAATGATAAAAACTCTCGTCTTAATTATTATTTTATGTTATTGTAATCTAATTGGTTCTAATCGAATATATTATATAATTTTAGCTAATGTAATTTCATTTTTTATTAATCACATTATTATTTTAATTTTATACTATGGATTTAATTTATTTACAGATCATACAATCTGTAAATAAATAAATAAAATACAATAGTTCAATGTTAAATAGTTGTATTTGTAAGGAAGAGCAGGACATCCTGGCACAAGTGTACTTACGTACTTAAAAGGATGTCCTAACAACTGTCTAGCATGTGAAGATACTTTTATACAAAAAAAAATAAAAGAATTAAAAAAAAATTAAACAAAAAATTTTCAATACGAAAGCACTAGCGCGTCCTTAGAGATTTGTCGGAGATCGCGCGTGACCGCACTGAGTGGAAAGATTTGGGGAGGCCTTTGCCCAGCAGTGGGACGAATCAGGCTAATATAAAAAAAAACAATAGTTCAAGATGACTTTCTTCCGCAGATCCATGTCTGTACATCCTCCGGTTCGCCTCTCAGCTGCAGTTCGAGGAGAAGCAGCACGAGGTCAGCATGACAGCACTCCGACTGGTGCAGCGGATGAAGAGGGACTCTATACATTCTGGCAGACGACCTTCGGGGATATGCGGCGCTGGTAAGTTGTCTTGTTATTTATTAGCACACCTAAGCTTTCTGAAACACATCGACATAGCTAAAAGAATTAGCAAGCTCAAGTGGCAGTAGGCCGGCTATATCTCACGAAGAACCGACAACCGCTGCTGGGGAAACGTGTTCTTGAATGGACTCAAGAACACGTTTACCCCAGCGGTTGTCGGTCTGTGACCGCGAGTACCGCGGAGGGCGTCATATACTACGCAAGTAGTGTACATATGTGACGCCCTCCAGTCAGATGGGATGACGACCTACGAAAGACTGCAGGCAGATAACTGGATGTTGCAAGCTGAAGATATTAGGGGAGGCCTATGTCGAACGGTATTTATCTCGTTTATGTACCGACGTTTCAACAGGTTTACACACTGTCGGCTCTACCAATAAATCTTGTAAAAAAACCGGCCAAGTGCGAGTCAGACTCGCAGACGAAGGGTTCGATACCATTATCTATATACGGCAAATAAACGTCTGTTGTATGGGAGCCCCCATAAATATTCTGTTTTTTAGTATTTTTGTTATAGCGACAACAGAAATACATTATCTATGTAAATTTCAACTGTCTAACTATCACGGTTCATGAGATACAGCCTGGTGACACACGGACGGACGGACATCGGAGTCTGAGTAATAGGGTCCCGTTTTACCTTTTGGGTACAGAACCCAAAACATTTAGCATCTCTGTAAGTGTCACTTTTTAAATCAAGAGTTTTAGTTCTTGGTTAGAGGTTTTGAATATTTGTGTTAACAGTTAGAGTTTACGCGTAAATTTGCAATTCATGAGTCAGTGGAGTTTGCAATATGGACCTTGAAAACCAGCCAGATGTTGCATATCCACCGGTTTCTTATGTGGAGCAAGTGATTTTGACATTCACGCGAAAGATATATGCAAATAAGGTAAAAGAAATAACCAGTTTGTACTTCTGTATAAGTGAGTTAAGTAAAGTCGTTACTAGTAAAGTCGGTAAGGGGTCATTGTTGCCCGTCTTTAAAAGAGTTATGTTTTGAGCGTTTTTACTAACTTGATAATTATTTTTTTTATATCTTAGGCTTATAAAATAAGCACTTACACAATTTGCAATAGGGATAGGGCCTATGTAGATTACTAAATACTTGTGTACCTTAGGAACAATGTACAGTAAATTCGCTGAGCAGAGTCAAATATTTTTAAGGTTAACACTTTGAGTGCTGAAATCACACGGTATGTGTTTATGTACGAAACGCATGTGCGGCGCAACACAACTGCTGTCTAGACTGCTGTCTTTTTAACCTAAAAAATTCGTGCTGCCGCTCTACACAGCGGTTGTGTTGCGCCGCACATGCGTTTCGTTGGAAAAATATTACGGCTGTGCTGAGTCACAAGGATCTGTATTTTCTCAGCCGCTGCGCTAGTGTGGATTTACGCATATTAGTCACTTGTAGAAAACACATACCGTGTGATTTCAGCACTCAAAGTGTTAACCTTATAAGCACCGCTTAATTAAAAAAATGGCTTCTAGGTAAATGCTATTATTCCATGAATCAATATTTTAACTACAGGGACTTAGAGGACTTTGAATATGTTCATTGACATTCATTTTATTTAAGACTATTCTGAATTTTATTATTATATTAATCCATTATTTTTATTTGTAACTTAAAAATAGACATTTTAATATGGTTTTAATTGTAAAATAAACATTTGCATGCCTATGTAAGGTAGAATATAACTGCACATATGATAAATTTAAGACCTACATTGTAACATACATATTTTCTGGCAAATAAATATCTTTATTTTTATCTTATGGATTGTTAATTATCCGCTAATCTTGTTTAAAGTAGTATTAACTTACTAAACGTATTTATTTAGCCAGCTAAATACATAATATGTATTCAGCTACGTACATATTATCATAGATGAAGGAAACACTAGATAGCCAGAGCCCATTCAAAGTTGCGTTCCTCCGAAATTCTGGTTAATACTAGATGGCATTGATCCTTATCACGAAAATCGTTATATTCCACGATTAAACTCGGTAAATGAATAGGAGTCATTTGATAATCGTAACAATTCTTTTATAGATTTTTTTAAATAAGTTTTTGATACTTACCGGTTGATATATTCAAATTTTGTTTTATTAATAGATAATCGTCCTGGTAGACTAGTCTCTAAAGAATAGTGATAGATGGCGTGGCATAATGTACAAGATAAAGCATCGTTTAATAGGTAGATGGCGTGCAAATGAAAAGTTTGTATGATAACATTAATTTTATGATTAGCTATTTGAAGTGTGTATGAAAACAATAACTTATATAAAACAGGCCCTTTCTGTCCAATTAGATACCCTAAGCATACCTATCTATTATGCCGCAGGTTTTCTCGTTTTATTTACTTTAGCTTATTTGCAAGAGGGCGCTGCGCTCGTAAGGTCAACGTACACCCTACGAATAAAATTTATTTAAAATTGAAATCCGGATAAAAAAGTGATTAAACCAGTGAAAATTAAAGTAAAACGTACTAAGCATATGGCATAACATTATCTCAACGAAACATTACAAATTAGAGCTAGAAAACAGTGATTACAAAAACAACAAGGACGATCTGTGAACAACAATAAACAGTGCAAATCAAGTGAATAAGATGATAAACACCATAAACGTAAATTACTTATGCATGTGAAGATCGAAAACAAGCATATAATAACAGAACATTACGAAAATACACTGAAAACATCATACAAAGTTATTAAAATCAGTGATTATTTGTCTACCGTGTTTGTCACATTTTTACCAACTTGACGGATCTTTTGAGCATCGTTAGAATATTGAAATCATCCTTCTATTCCGACAGTACCAATATTGGCTCCATAGCTCAGTTGTTTAAGACACTGGTATGTATCAACAATAAAGAATGGAAAATGACTACTGCTGGTTCGAACCTCCACATCACATGCATTTTGCATAAATAACTTTTTGTTATTAAAATTTTTGAAGGAATATGATACCTTTAAAATTTTATGGAACATGACTTATAAAGATGTCTGTCGAAGTACCCTGCCTAATAGGATTTTTTTAATGTATGACGTCGGCCAAACTACCACCAGCAGAGCTGGTGCCAGCAAAGCTGGTGCCAGCAAGGCCAACGTTACCACTCACTCTAGGATCACTCATAGCAAATGAAGAAACACCATAACACTAAAAAGTAATGGGCTTCGCCCGCCGCACAATGCGGTTTTATTTCAAAAACCACGTGGTTCGCACCACGTGGTTTTTGACGACGAGAGAATGTTTGAGAAAACATTTAAAAATCAATTTTGATGTAGTAAATATTAACGTCATTTATAAGCTTATTTCTCATCTATTATTTAAGTTTACAAAGTAGTTGAATCGTTAATAGTTGTTGCTTGAACATGCGTCACCTCCACTACGTGGCGCGCAGTTCAAACAACAATTTGTCTTTTAATTTTACAAAGCATTGAAAACACTTAAAATGTTATCTCCTTAGTATTCTAAATTAACCTTATAAATTAATAACAATACAATACAATACATTTATTCGTAACACCAAGTTATACGTCGAGTACAATAGTAGTAGTGGTTCTATAAAAACACTAGGTACTAACTTCTAAGTACATTAATCATTTATACACTCAAGAAATTCATAAAATAATTAATGATTGATTGCTTTATTTATTATATTTATTTGCAATTTTAATATTATTTTTCACAAATGGGCAGTTCGTAAAACTCGTCAATAGAATAGAACGAGTTTTCAAAAAGCCATTTGCGTAGCCTCGATTTAAAGGCCGTTGTGGAAGTTGCATCCTCCCGGATAGTGGCCGGCAGCCTGTTATAGACTGAGGGACCCATGACGTACACGGACCTCTCCGATTTGCACAGTTTGTGGGTTGGTGTAACTAGAAGATGGGCTAGTTTATTGCTTCGGAGAGCTCGATTTGCGTTCAAGCCTCTACGTTTAAAGGTATCAATGTTTTTGTGGGTGAACATGGCCACCTGGTGGATCAGTTCGCAAGCGAGCGTCATTATCCCTAACTCCTTGAATATTTTGCGGCACGACACGTCGTCCGGCACACCAACGATGGCGCGCACTGCGCGCTTCTGCATGACGAAAACTCTATCTACATCAGCTGCGCGCGCCCAAAGCTCCACGCCGTAGGTAATGGTACTGTGCACTGTCGCGTGGTAACAGGCCAACACCACGCTGCGGGTGGCAGTCGCGGCGAGGCGGCGCAGTGCGAAGCATGTGCGGCCTAGTTTGGAGCAGAGCTCTTCTATGTGGCTTTCCCATGTGAGACCGCTGTCGATTTGGAATCCTAGAAGTTTCGTGGATTCTACCATCTGTAGGGTGGTGTTTCCAGCAGTGACAGTGAACAGTGGCCTGGGTGTGCCGTTCAGACGGAATGTCATGTAGCAGGTTTTATCTCTGTTCAGCGCTAGACCATTCGAACGGAACCACCGCTCGAGACTCTGCACGATGTCGTTCAACTTAACCTCCAGAGCGGGCGTGTTCGGCGCGGCCACAATGACTGCTACGTCATCGGCGTACATATAGGCCTGCGCCCCGTCGGTGGCTTTTGGGAGGTCGTTCAGCAGAATGCTGAACAGCGTATTAGAAAGGCATGAACCCTGCGGTACACCTATGGTGTTCTTCAGCTCAGCTGACTTCAATCGGCCTTGGTCGCCTACTACGGTCTGCGTTCGGTTGGACATGAAAGATTTAGCAAGCACAGAGTCGGGCCCCTTATTCCGTAGAAATTGAGTTTGTCGGAGATGAGGTGATGGTCAGCTGTGTCGAAGGCGCGTGACAGGTCACAGCACAGCAGCGCTACGCATTGGCCGTCTTCGCGCGCGCACAACACGCGCCATACCACCTCCCTTACTAGGTCTGTGGTGCCGCGCCCGGCTCTATACGCGTACTGTCTGTCTGTCATAATGTCACGCTCAGCAATAAAAGACAGCAACCTTTTATTGAGTCCGATCTCGAAGATCTTGCTGACGGCGGGAACTAGAGAAATCGGCCGGTAAGATTTTAAATCAGATTTTTTCCCTTTCCCTTTGTACAGAGGGGATATTTTTACTCTTTTAAGGGGCTCGGGGTATATTCCCGCCCTAATGCAGATGTTAAAAAGGTGAGCGATAACTATGGCGATTGATCTTGCGATAGTCTTGAGTAAATGAGATGATATACCGTACACGTCGGTGCTGTTTTTGGATGCTATGTATTTATTAACTATTAGGACTATTTCATCCGGCGAAAACAGTTCAAACCGTAGCGATGCGTCGCACGCGGGTGCGGCGGCGCTGAGGGAGGCGTAAGCGCAGGCGAGGTCAGCCATCTGGGCCCCGCACTTGCTGGCCGCGGTTGTGAACTCAAGGTTCAGCGCGTCTACTAGCTCTGTCTTGGTGCGAAAAGGGGCGCCGTCAGAGTTTCGCAGGAGATCGGTATAGTCAGCCCTTTCGCTGCTCCTCCGCCTGAGTTCAGTATTAACCACATTCCACATGCATTTGGATTTATTCGGGTGATCGCGGATCATTTTACTATAGTAGTTAGTACGTTTTGCTTTAATTAGGTTATTATATTTATTTGCATAATTTTCGGCTATATTAAGTAATTCATTATTATCTGGGAATACTTTTTTCAGATTTAGTGAGTTAAACAACAAGTTTTTTAGGTTATCTACTTCATCATCGACCCAGCTGTTTAGTTTCAAGGCGTAAGGCTGCTTTTTGATAGGAAAACATATGTTGAATTTGTTCACTATTACGCGTAATACGATTTCAGCAAACCTGTGACAGTCGCCATTCGACCTCTCTACCATCATAGTCCAATCGACGGATTCAAGTGCATTACCAAAATGTTGTTTATTAGCCGCGGATAGTGAGCGTCTTTCTCTGAACTGAGGTGTTGCGGCGGCGAGGGCGCGCGAGATGGAGAGTCGCTGCGCGTCGTGGTCGCTGAGGTGCGACGCGACGCCGGAGACGGTCGCGACGCGCTCCTCGGGGAGGTTCGTGTACGCATGGCGCGGGGGCGCGCTGCCGGGAGCGCGGCGGCGCGGCCGCGGCGCCCGGTCGTGGGTGGACGCGCCTCTCGCGCGCCCGTCGCCAACTCGAAACCACTCGCTGATCTCGGTTCCCGTAGGCCAGTTTTCGCCCGACATAAAAAAGTCAAATTTACTACTCGGTACTGTGATTGCGAACGACGAATAGTAGTTATGCGCTAGCTTAAGTTTATCTGCGTTATATCCGGTGCCCGGATTCTTTTTAAACATATAGGATTTTATAGATTCCGGCGTTGTCTCGGGCTTGAAGAAACAAGCATGTATCTTCCGCACTCGCTCTACGACCTGTAGTTCATTGTCCAAAGACCCATTCCCGGTGATAACAGAGCGCCGTTTGATCGGGCGTTTTGTTTTGTTGTGTCTAACCACATTCCATCCACCGTTCGTTTCATCTTCGCTAGTGCTTTGACGACGTGCTTGAGACGGTGCGTTAGGTATCTCGATAACTATTTACAAATAAGAAAATCAATGTTAAACAATAAGCTTGATTAACTGTTTAAAACCAAGAGTATGTTTTCAATTGTTTTGAATTTGGTTTACAACACCATAAAAAATTACGTAATTATCAAACATTCCATCAGGACATTAGCCTGAATCAAATTTCTAGCAATTATTAGTTTTGAAGCGGTTATGCGTCGTCATGTCAAAAATACCGAATTATTTTATAAAATATATATATTTATATCATAAAATCTGGTATAAATATTCCTTCAAAAATTTTAATAACAAAAAGATAAAGTCATTTAAAACGGGATATTTACCATGATTTGATTTTATGCAAAAAGCAACAAAAAGATTTTAACAAAAAGTTATTTATGCAAAAGCATGAGAATTGGAGGTTAGAACCAACAGTCGCTTTCCAGTATTCTTTGAAGGAATAATTCAGTGTGTTAATCAACTGAGCCACGGAGCCGATAACTCTGCTATCGAAATAGAAGGATCATTTCAATATTCTAACGATGTTCAAAAAATTATACGACCACCCGTCAATTGTTTTGAATTTGGTTTACAACACCATGAAAATGTTACAATTCACTAATCAAACATTCCATCAGGACATTAGCCTTAACTAATCAAATTTCTAGCAATTATTAGTTTTGAAGCGGTTCTGCGTCGTTATGTCAAAAATACCGAATTATTTAAAAAAAAAATGTCCATCCAATCCAATCGACCAAGAAACGTGCTAAATCAAGTACTTATTGAAAATTGTTTCGAGCTTTATGCATAATGTGTGTGCTGTAGGAAAAACATGAATAAAATTTATTAATTAAAGTCAAAACGTTCAAAACGTTCGTAAAAAAATATTATATATTAACCCAAAATTAGGGGGATTTTTATTGTATGGCAATACTGATGCGAGGTACGTGAGAGTACGTAAATAATATTTTTAGTAAAACCAGTGCAGAACACAGCAGAACGGCAACGTCGCGTCGCCGCCGGGTCGCGTCGTCGTCGTTCGCCGGGAAAAATGCTATCTGGCAACGTATCAATCATGTAGCAATCGACATCAGCACCATCTATTTAGATGGAAGTATATCATTGACATAGACTCTTGAAAAGCTGCAAAGACCATTTTATAGGTGGCGCTGTTGCGGTAAAATAAACGGGCAGATTGATTAATTTTAACGAATTGCTACACGTAGCGCCATCTCGCGCCCTACCAGATAACTAGTAATCGATTCTCGGTCGGATGAATGGACCTTGGAGGTCTATTTATTTTATTCGTCCATGATATTATGTACGTTTAATAATCCATGGTGCCACTGGGGCTCAGGGCTCAGTGTAGAACCGAAGCGTATAAACGTCTGGAAATCTAGTAAGTTAAAAATGAGGTGAAATTTGCATGAAACTGTATAAAATAAATATATAAATAGTACAGGACAATCCACACAGCATCTCCTAGCCCCAAGATAAGCAGAGCATGTGTTATGGGTACTAGATGACTGATATCAGACTGAATACATTACATACATAGATGTTATTTTATTGTACATAGATAACGACCAGAACACCTGGAACAAATATCTGCATCTACATATGCTGATCATACACACAAATGTCCCGAGGCGGAAATTGAACCTCCTGCGTCGCAGGCGGACCTTCGCCCAACGCGTCACAGAGGTTTTTATGAAAATAATAAATGTGTATGACAAGACTTTTAAAATATATTTCTTGCTTACAGCACTACTGATAGCCGGTCGCCTCCACGACTTCAACCGAACGCCGACGGACGTCGTCCGGATAGTGAAGGTCCACGAGTCCACTCTTCGGAAGCGCCTCCTCGAGTTTGGGGACACTCCTTCCAGCGCCCTCACCCTGGACGAGTTCATGAATGTGGACCTGGAGAAGGAGGAGGACCCGCCGGCGTTCAGAGCGGCTAGGAAGCGGGATAAGGATCGATTGCAGAAGGTATAGTGCCAGACAAGTTTGCGTCTCATACCGTCAGTTTCTAAAAACTTATCGATGGGATCAACATTTTTGGGATATTATTTAATCTATACTAATATTATAAAGAGGAAAGGTTTGATTTTTTGTAATGAATAGGCTTCGAAACTACTGGACTGATTTGAAAAATTCTTTCACCGTTGGGAAGCTACACTATCCCCGGTGAACATAGACTATATTATATTTTAGGAATGTGAAATTCGAATTTAACGCGGGTGAAAACGCCGTAAACAGCTAGTCCGTGATAAAAGTAACCTACTCGACCCTGACTTGACTTCTTTTATTTGGTAATATGTGTGTGGTTTGCCACTTTTCTGCCAGAGTCAAACCTTTCATCTTTATAATATTAGTATAGAAAACGCGTGCGAAGTCGCAAACTAGCATGTACTTACATAAATGCCTCAGATACATTGTTTACATATAATTTGTGCAAAACATTGCCTAGCCTTTTTAACTAATCAGTAATCAAATCACAAAGCAATTAGTAATTTATTCCTCCATATTAGAAATATAGTTCAGAATGTCACATATCTTTCCGTGTTAATTTATGCACGTGGTAGGTAACATTGTTGCAAGCCTTTTGCCAAGTTTACATAATCATGGTCTTGCCAAGTGATTGTTGTGGTAGGTGCAAATACCAATACAAATACCTCGGAATATAATAATATTACTAAAAATGCTAAATAGCGATGCTAGTTTGAAATTGTTTTATTGCACCGTTTTACGTAATTTAATCAATAATGATATAATAATTTTTAATAATTATATATTTTTTTGGATTGGAGCCCACCCAACGCTATCTTTTGATAATTTTAGTTGTCTATACTAATATTATTTAGAGGAAAGGTTTGATTTTATGTTTGTTTGTTTGTAATGAATAGGCACAGAAACTACTGGACCGATATGAAAAAATTATTTCACCGTTGGGAAGCTACACTATTCCCGGTGAACATAGGCTATATTATATTTTCAAAAAAGTTTGGGATAAGTACTAAAACCGTGCGAAGACGGGAAGGTCCGCTAGTTATTAATAAATGTCAAAAAAAAATTACATTAGTGATGAGGTTAGTGTAGGGTGGGCCACGATGATGATGTCTGAAAGATCTATTTGATAATATCTGTACAATATCGAAAGCTTTATAATGGACGGACAGATTGACGAACATGTAGGTATGTTCGTCAATCTGTCCGAAATATACATAAAACCTGAATATCCCACCCCAGAACACCTAATTAGGGCTAAACAGCCGATTAATAGATAGAAATGGATGGAAAAAAAACCTTCTGAACCTATTTAGAACCTTCTTCATGGTTCTTACTGTATTCACTCAGTAAAATAAATGTCACGTGTTATTCAAGTAATTTACAAAATACTTGGTTTTCACAGTTAATGGAAGAGGAAGACGGCGAGAAAGAGCTGACAGACCTACAGAGGGAGATAGAAATGCACATAGAAAAGGACTGCAAAAACTTCAAGAAGAACTCAATATCAAGAACGCCCAGCACTCCAGCCTCTTTAATATCAGGTACCAATGCTGGGCAAAGGCTTCCTACAGACTTCCAAGTGTCGTTTGGATAATCCCTACTGCTTTGAAAGAAATTAATTCTAATAATATATTTTATTTTTTTATGGGCAATGTAAACGCTTCTACAACAAAACTCCAAGTGAGTTGCAAGAACTATCAATAAATAAATTCAAACAAATTGCCAAACATATCCTTTGTAAAAAGGCAAATTTCAAAATATCAGATTATCTAGCCTGACGATAAAAAAAGCTTGGGATGAGTTTTGCTCCAACTCGAAATCTAACAACCTAACGAGGTAGGTTTCGCGTTCGCTTCTTTACTTTAAAACTTTTGAAACTATCATGGTTATTAATACTTAAGTCATTTAAAACGGGATATTTACCATGATTAGATTTTTGAGTTATCCAATATTTCGGCACAGTTGCATGCGCCATGATCACGGAGTAACTTCGACTGCAACTGTGCCGAAATTTTAGATAACTCAAAAATCAAATCATGGTAAATATCCCGTTTTAAATGACTTAAGCTTCTTTACTTACCTTAAAAATATTGAAGTGAACCAAAAATCTAAATGATCACCTTATTTCCTAGTTTTACTTATGTTATTTGAATTTTGTGACGTGTCCTGTGAGGTCTAAAGGTAATAAACCACTATAAAAATAATAATAATGCTGGACAATCCACACAGCATCATCCCCACCTTTTGTGATCATAATTGATGGCGCAGGGTCATGGAGGATATCTTATTTTCTTAATATCACCTATTTGTGTCACTTACCCCCATGATAAACTACTTTATTTGCCGTTTGTTATTATACTCCTGTATTTGGTACCTGTGGGTGGGCTGTGTCCAAATAAATGTTGTTTCTATTCTAATTGTTTCCTTCCACAGACGACGCCGACGACCCTGACTCCGAAGAGGCGCAGGCCTCGATATTCGTTGAAGAGGACACGCTCAGCATCATCGGCCAGATGAAGGAGTGCGAAGGCATGAAGAAAGAGAACCTCAAGGTTGAGAAGGGACTGCGTATGTCACTTGTTTTTACAATCACACTTCACTAAAGAGAACCTCAAGGTTGAGAAGGGACTGCGTATGTCACTTGTTTTTACAATCACACTTCACTAGAGAGAACCTCAAGGTTGAGAAGGGACTGCGTATGTCACTTGTTTTTACAATCACACTTCACTAAAGAGAACCTCAAGGTTGAGAAGGGACTGCGTATGTCACTTGTTTTTACAATCACACTTCACTAGAGAGAACCTCAAGGTTGAGAAGGGACTGCGTATGTCACTTGTTTTTACAATCACACTTCACTAAAGAGAACCTCAAGGTTGAGAAGGGACTGCGTATGTCACTTGTTTTTACAATCACACTTCACTAGAGAGAACCTCAAGGTTGAGAAGGGACTGCGTATGTCACTTGTTTTTACAATCACACTTCACTAAAGAGAACCTCAAGGTTGAGAAGGGACTGCGTATGTCACTTGTTTTTACAATCACACTTCACTAAAGAGAACCTCAAGGTTGAGAAGGGACTGCGTATGTCACTTGTTTTTACAATCACACTTCACTAGAGAGAACCTCAAGGTTGAGAAGGGACTGCGTATGTCACTTGTTTTTACAATCACACTTCACTAGAGAGAACCTCAAGGTTGAGAAGGGACTGCGTATGTCACTTGTTTTTACAATCACACTTCACTAGAGAGAACCTCAAGGTTGAGAAGGGACTGCGTATGTCACTTGTTTTTACAATCACACTTCACTAGAGAGAACCTCAAGGTTGAGAAGGGACTGCGTATGTCACTTGTTTTTACAATCACACTTCACTAAAGAGAACCTCAAGGTTGAGAAGGGACTGCGTATGTCACTTGTTTTTACAATCACACTTCACTAAAGAGAACCTCAAGGTTGAGAAGGGACTGCGTATTTCACTTGTTTTTACAATCACACTTCACTAGAGAGAACCTCAAGGTTGAGAAGGGACTGCGTATGTCACTTGTTTTTACAATCACACTTCACTAAAGAGAACCTCAAGGTTGAGAAGGGACTGCGTATGTCACTTGTTTTTACAATCACACTTCACTAGAGAGAACCTCAAGGTTGAGAAGGGACTGCGTATGTCACTTGTTTTTACAATCACACTTCACTAAAGAGAACCTCAAGGTTGAGAAGGGACTGCGTATGTCACTTGTTTTTACAATCACACTTCACTAAAGAGAACCTCAAGGTTGAGAAGGGACTGCGTATGTCACTTGTTTTTACAATCACACTTCACTAGAGAGAACCTCAAGGTTGAGAAGGGACTGCGTATGTCACTTGTTTTTACAATCACACTTCACTAAAGAGAACCTCAAGGTTGAGAAGGGACTGCGTATGTCACTTGTTTTTACAATCACACTTCACTAAAGAGAACCTCAAGGTTGAGAAGGGACTGCGTATGTCACTTGTTTTTACAATCACACTTCACTAGAGAGAACCTCAAGGTTGAGAAGGGACTGCGTATGTCACTTGTTTTTACAATCACACTTCACTAAAGAGAACCTCAAGGTTGAGAAGGGACTGCGTATGTCACTTGTTTTTACAATCACACTTCACTAAAGAGAACCTCAAGGTTGAGAAGGGACTGCGTATGTCACTTGTTTTTACAATCACACTTCACTAGAGAGAACCTCAAGGTTGAGAAGGGACTGCGTATGTCACTTGTTTTTACAATCACACTTCACTAAAGAGAACCTCAAGGTTGAGAAGGGACTGCGTATGTCACTTGTTTTTACAATCACACTTCACTAAAGAGAACCTCAAGGTTGAGAAGGGACTGCGTATGTCACTTGTTTTTACAATCACACTTCACTAAAGAGAACCTCAAGGTTGAGAAGGGACTGCGTATGTCACTTGTTTTTACAATCACACTTCACTAAAGAGAACCTCAAGGTTGAGAAGGGACTGCGTATGTCACTTGTTTTTACAATCACACTTCACTAAAGAGAACCTCAAGGTTGAGAAGGGACTGCGTATGTCACTTGTTTTTACAATCACACTTCACTAAAGAGAACCTCAAGGTTGAGAAGGGACTGCGTATGTCACTTGTTTTTACAATCACACTTCACTAAAGAGAACTAGAACAAGAAAGAGTGCTTAGACGAACTTTACATATGCTTTAAGGCACTAATAATTAAATTATCATATATAACCTATTTGTCTTAATAAAAAAATCTATCTATCTACTACATAGTATATATAAGTAAATATTGCTGGACAAACACTGCATCATCTAGCTCCAAGCTAAGAGAACTTGTGTTATGGGTACTAGATGACTGATATATGACTGATTTGATTTTGATACAGTTTTTTTAAACAGATAGAGTGATTCATAGTTGCTTCGTGCGGGGGCGGCATGTGTACATATTTAAGTGAAATGGCTAATAAATAATTTTGTATTGTTTTTGTATCTCGATTCAAGAGGAAGATTTATATCATTTGATAGATTTCCACACTGGCGAAGTTGCGGGCGCGGTTTTTAATACAATATTATTATTTATTAATTATATTTATTTAAAATTATTTCAGGTCCTGATCTAGCAGTAATAGGCCTCGGGCCCGACCGCCAGCCCGAGGAAAAGAACGAAAAGTTCATCAAGCCTGAAGCTAAACCTTCCTTCGCTAAGGACCTCATCAATTCAGAGGATCTAGTCCTGAGCGAGATAGACGAACAATACGTCAACAGCTTTATTATGACTGAGGAGGAAACGAGACAGAAGACTATGCTTTGGAATAGGATAAACGCTGGATATTTGAAGCAGCAGAAAAGTGAGTTATGAAGTTTGTCACTCACAGTCCAACCCCACTGTATACACGCGACGCTACTGACGACCTCCGTGGCGCGGTGAGCGAAGGTCCACCTGCGACGCAGGAGGTTGCGAGTTCGATTCCCGCCTCGGGACAATTGTGTGTACGATCTGCAGATATTTGTTCCGGGTGTTCTGGTCGTTATCTGTGTAATGTATATGTCCGACCAGGTGGGATGACGACCTGCGAAAGACTGCAGGTAGATGCTGGATGCGTCAAGCTGAAGACAGGGCGCTATGGCGCTCATTGGGGGAGGCCTATGTCCAGCAGTGGATTGCTATAGGCTGATGATGATAATGTAATCTATTGTATTCTGTATATCAGTCATCTAGTACCCATAACACAAGCTCTGCTTACCATGGGGATGATGCTGTGTGGATTTTCCAGCATATTTTTTTTATACAATACCAAAATGAAACTGGTAGTAGTGGAAACGTTCGTAGCAAAAGACAAAAAATGAGGGTAGATCGGTATGTCTACCAATAAAAACTCGCTGTGCCTTCGGTTATTCCGTGATCATGGCGCATGAAACTGTGCCGAAATATTGGAAAACTCTAAAATCAAATCATGTTGTGCGGCAGTGGTGCTGGACGTGTAAGCGCCTACCTTAATCCTTTTGGTCGTTGTTATCGAGATCTCGACCATTGCAAATAATTATTCTTTAAATCTATTTGAATTAATTTATAAGTAGATACCTATCTAATAGGTTTCTTATGCTGTTTCAGTCGGTTAGTATTTTGTTTTTACGTTGGTAAATGCCAAGGTCTTGTCTAGATTATGTCACCTACAAAAAAGGCGTTCACCAATTAATAATATAGGATACTGTAATTCATTTGCAATTCATTTATTCCGTTTATACAGGTTATTGTACATAAGGAAAAGTCATAGAGGTACATATAGTCAAACTATTTTTTTTTAAATCTTAGCCTGTTTCGTCCCCCGCTAGCAGTGGGACGAAACAGGCTAAAATAAAATAAAAAAGACTTCCCCCAAATAATTCATACTAGATGTATAAATTTTATTAATAGAATTATTAAAAACTAGCGGACCTTCCCGACTTTGCAAGGGTTTTAGTACGGATCCCTAACTTTTTGAAGTTATAATATAGCCTATGTTCACCGGGGATAGTGTAGCTTCCCAACGGTGAAAGAATTTTTCAAATAAGTCCAGTAGTTTCGGAGCCTATTCAGTACAAACAAACAAGAAATCAAACCTTTCCTCTTTATAATATTAGTGTATTAAAAATTATAAACGAATCACAATGTAATATGTATATATATAAACATTAAACATACAAAACTGTTACCCTGTTCATTCATTCATTCATTCAAGACTTACTCAAAGTCTTGAATGAATTAATGAATGAACTCATTGTACTTAAAACTATAAAATAACACCTTATATCTAAACATTACATATTAAAAGTACAATAGGCGGCCTCATCGCTGACAGCGATTTCTCCCAGGCAACCTAGGGATGGAGAAAAAAGATATAAGCAAATTAAGAGTTGGTACATCACAAACAAGTCTTCGACTTGGAATAGCTTAACTACTTTCATTGCGAGTGTTGCAACAATACAAAAATACATTATATGCGACAAGTACAATGGGCGGCCTTATCGCTTAGAAGCGATCTCTTCCTCGTTGACCTTTCTGACCTTTGGATGAAAATAAATAAATAAATAATGCTGGACAATTCACACAGCATTATCTAGCCCCATGGTAAGCAGAGCTTGTGTTATGGGTACTAGATAACTGATATACATAATACAATACATTACATAGATAGATATTTTTTATGATACATAGAAAACGACCAGAACACCCGGAACAAATATCTGCAGATCGTACACACAATTGTTCCGAGGCGGGAATCGAACCCGCAACCTACTGCATCGCAGGCGGACCTTCGCCCACCGCGCCACATCGGTCATCAAATTATTATTATTTATTTAATTATTTTAAGCCATTATTGTCCCACTGCTGGGCAAAGGCCTCCCTTTTCTCCTTCCACTCGCGATCCAAAATGAAAAGAATTATATGAATTTAAATAAAATGGACAATAATTATGTAACTTAGTATACATTTCATTTTGATATATAAATTCACCAACAAATGGAATTATTACTAATGCTTTAAATTCAGACATAAATACATTAATCAATTTTATCAATTTGAAAATAAAACTAATTGACCATCGCTTTTGCAACAAAAACACCGTCATCGTTACCTATACCAATATACAAATTAAGGTTTTTGTTAGTCTAGTGCATAAGCCTTCGCACTCGGGATAAACTCGCGGGTTCAAGTCCCGGCGAAATCGATTTTTTTGGGATATCATTTGTAAAGGGTTCAATACGACGCTCGAACACGAACAAAACGAAATAAAACAACTTCTTCAGGCTACTCTTTAGGTGATATTGACTATTATTATTTTATTGTAGAGGACATTTAATGACAATTTGCATAGAATATAATATTTTATTTTTTATTTTATTTTGTTTTATTTGGAAGACATACAGTTTTACAAACTTAACAGATAACTTAAATAAAAAACCTATAACCATTTATGTGTCCTCGCATATAGTAGCTACAGAATTGCTTGCTTGCTGATATCAGTCAAATGGCCGCCGCGAGTAACTTGAAATTTATATTTTTTTATTTCATTGTCATCTACAGCCTATAGTAGTCCACTGCTGGTCATAGGCCCTTATGAGCGCCATAGCGTCGTGTCTTCAGCCTCCCGCATTCAACATCTGCCTGCAGTCCTTCGCAGGTAGTCATCCCACCTGGCTGCAGGGCGTCCTACACTACGAGTCGTGGTCTCCACTCAAGACAACACGTTTTTTCACGTTTTTTTTTTTCAATTCCAGTAAAAGAAGAAATCCGAGCGAAAGAGAAAGAAGAAAACAAAAGCAAGAAGAAAGTACGCGGCTCGTACAAGAAGAAGGTTGCGCTGAACGCTGCGACGGCGAGCGAGGCGGTCGGCAAGATGATAGCCGAGAGAAAGATCAGCGCCAAGATCAACTACGATATACTGAAGAGTCTGGACCTGCCGGGGGTCGCCATACCAACTACTCCGAAGATGGCTGAACCTGTCCCTGAGTAAGTTTGCCTGATAATAGCCTTCGATAATTGGTATACCAACCGAATCCTAGCGCTAAGCAGAAGTAACCTTCGCTTCATGACAAGAGCCCTAACTGGACCCTGACGCCTTAACAAGCACATGTTCAAACTAGGGCTAAGCTACACACAATCCTGCAGATTTTGTGAGGAGGCGGATGAAACGCCCCTCCATATGCTAAGTGAGTGTGGAGCACTGACGCACAAACGCAGCATCCATCTGGGCAAGCATTTGCATAGCCCAGACGAGCTTCGAGACATCACCCGAAGAAAATCCTACAGTTCCTAGCAGCTGCAAGGGATAAGGGCGAACTATGATCGCTACGGCTTCGGGGCTGAACGTATAAGTGGCGATCACGGTGGCGTACCAAAGCCACCTTAAGCAAATAAAAAAAGTTAAACTGATACATTCGTTGTTGACGACCTCTGTGGCGCGGTGGGCGAAGGTCCGCCTGTGACGCAGGAGGTTGCGGGTTCGATTCCCGCCTGAGGACAAAGTTTGTAGGATCTGCAGATATTACATAGTTCCGGATGTTCTGGTCATTTTTGATTCATGATATCGACAAGTCCTATAAGTGTGCAAAACTTCAGCTCGATCCGTTCAGCAGGTTTAGCGTCCCGTGACATGACACGCATCGACAAAAAATAAAACAAACATGATCCTACTAATATTATAAACGCGAAAGTTTGAAAGTATGGATGGATGTTTTTTACTCTTTCACGTAAAAACTACTGAATGGATTTTAATGAAACACAATAATATAGCTTATACGTCAGAACAACACATAGGCTACAATTTATAAAGATTTGAATGAATGAATGAACTCTTTATTGTACTTAAAACTATAAAATAACACCTTATATCTAAACGTTACATATTAAAAGTACAATAGGCGGCCTTATCGCTGACAGCGATTTCTCCCAGGCAACCTAGGGATGGAGAAAAAGATATAAGCAAACTAAAAGTTGGTACATCACAAACAAACAGATGGAGAAGTAACAAAAACAAGAAATAAAAAAGTATACAAACTATATATGTACATTGCATGCAATACAAAGATACTAACCTAAAAGATAAACTATAAAACAAAAAAATAACTGAATACAATAGGAAGGTACCACAGAGATAAATTGATTATAAGATTAATAAGATTTATTGTATATTATCCAAAATATCTATCACCACGCGGGTGAAACCGCGGGGCGCAACTAGTCTGAAATAATACAAGACATGTGACATAAAACTCGGCAATAAAACTATATCCTATTTAGATATTGACGAGAGGAGCCTGTGTGATAACATGTTGAGCTCCCAATTAGTAGGATACGGTCAGGCCAAGGACACTGAATCGAGTTCGCTAATGATTTCCGCAATTGATATCTAAGCTATGCATTAATTATTATTTTTTGGCATTACTTTCGTTTATATGGAAATTATTCCTGTAATGAATAAAAGATGCTGAGATGGACCTGACGAAATACTTCACAGTAAATAAAACTAAATGATTGCTTACCTTATTGCGTTTGACTTGTAACTTGGTATTATAAATAAAGAATTTTACTGTCGTTCCCTCAATAATATTAGTATATTAATTAAGGCAACGACAATACTATTAAAGAATTGTATTTTCGTTACGACAATACAATTCTTTCATAAATATTAACGACACAAAATAAATTGAACTATGTATAGTAGTTAATGCTACGATACTTGATTTTGAAATAGCGCGATAATGATGCTAGTAAATTAATGTATATTAACTAATAACGATAATAAATAAAATAATAAATAAAATAAAAATAAAAAAGCCATTTATTCCATAACCTTAATAGTAACAGTAAAAATGCATAATGATTAATATGTAAAAAATATTAATAGCTTTCATACATTATATTCCTTATTTAAGTCAAATCATATTAAATTAAAATTAAAAATATATTCAGTTAGATTTTCTTATGATAATTTCAAATAATTTATAATATAATAATTGAATGCATTAAGATTAATTAAAATGATTTTGGTTAGGACCCCTTCCGGGTACCGGCCTCCTCCGGCTCATTTTTATTATGATCGTAGTTTTGTTGATCTCGTTGTGCGTCATATTATTTCTTGTATTTAATATTTCATTTTTGTATTTTTTCCTTCGATAATTAGGCAGTGATCCTACTTTACTAATATCCTTCTGTACCTCTGGTTATTTCTGAGCTGGAGGGTTTTGGTCTAGCTCTCCCGCGGTGACCAGCCGTATTGGGATGCTTATCTATTAACGATATAAATATATTTATTAGCTAATGCCAAGTAGCCGGTTTTATCCACAAGAGACTATCCCTATCACTTCTATTTAAAACCTACATAAAAATTAGTAGCAAAGACACACACTGTTGTGGTGTTTTTCGCTTCGCTCGTGAGTTATTCTTGAATCGGGAGTTGCATTCGGGATTCAATGACGCCCGTGACGTAAGACACTGCTTCACGCCCTCAGTACATAATCTACATCACACGTTTCCATAGAAACCACGCGTGCGAAACTGCGGGCAGAAACTAGTATTAATAATAATATTGTCTCTGTTATTTCCAGCGTAAAAACCCCCATAGTAACAATACCAGAATCACCTACGGTGAAGAAACCAGCGCCATCTATACCAGACTCCCCGGCGCGGAAACGCAAGAAGCCGGCGCCGAACACGCCGAAAGCAAAGAAAGCGCCGCCCAAACCTGCCACGCCGGCGCCGCCGCCGCCACCTGTCGCCGGTAAGTGGAAACTCAAGTCATGGTTGTATTATTGACGACCGATGTGGCGCGGTGGGCGAAGGTCTGCCTGCGACGCAGGAGGTTGCGGGTTCGATTCCCGCCTCGGAACAATTGTGTGTACGATCTGCAGATATTTGTTCCGGGTGTTCTGGTCGTTTTCTATGTATAATAAAAAATATCTATCTATGTAATGTATTGTATTATGTATATCAGTCATCTAGTACCCATAACACAAGCTCTGCTTACCATGGGGCTAGATAATGCTGTGTGAATTGTCCAGCATTATTTATTATTTATTTATTATATCTAGGTGTTGTGTCTATCATTGTTATGACCTACGTCTGAGGACAGCGTTGGTTTGATCATTCTATACAATACTAGCTGCGCCGCACGGCGTCGCCCGCGTGGAAATCTATGTGTCAAATGGCTTATAATCCTTCCTCTTGAATCACTATCTATTAAAAAAACGCATCAAAATCCGTTGCATAGTTTTAAAGATCTAAGCATACATAGGGACAGACAGACAGCGGGAAGCGACTTTGTTTTATACTATGTAGTGATATAATATTTTAATTTTTGTCACCGAATTGTCGTCCGTAGCGTCAATTAGTATGAAAGTCTTTGGCTGAAAAACAGCGCTGAACATAAAATGTTCAGCACACGCTGAGCCAACCCCTATTTCGGCGCAGGGTCATGGAGGCAGCCTTAGTTTAACTACCACTCTTTTGTGACACCTCCATGTTAAACAGTTTGTGGTTTCCGTTTGTTTATTCTGTACCCGAATGTTGTACTTGAGCCCAATTTTTTTTTCTATTCTATTCATTTATCTACATTTAAAGAAAAAAGAAAGAAAGAAAAATATTAAATTTTACCCAATAACATACAAGGTACTAAATCCTACTAATATTATAAACGTCAAAGTTTGTAAGTATGGATGGATGGATGGATGGATGTTTGTTACTCTTTCACGTAAAAACTACTGAATGGATTTTAATGAAACTTCACAATAATATAGCTTACATATCAGAATAACACATAGGCTACAATACATAAAGATATATAGTATATTATCCAAAATATCTATCACCACGCGGGTGAAACCGCGGGGCGCAGCTTGTCTAAAATAAAAAATATACTAAGAAGTGAGTAGGTAGAGAAACGAACATATAAATAGGGTAAAGAAGGGTTCAACCTCAACATGTGTAGCATTTGACTAGACCTGATATACATAATACAATACATTACATAGATAGATATTTTTTATTATACATAGAAAACGACCAGAACACCCGGAACAAATATCTGCAGATCGTACACACAATTGTTCCGAGGCGGGAATCGAACCAGCAACCTCCTGCGTCGCAGGCCGACCTTCGCCCACCGCGCCACATCGGATTGCTACGCTGGTCTTTGATAAGTTAAAAGCAGCCGTCGTTTTGTTTTCATATAAAAGCAGCTTGTTAAAAAAACTCTTATATTTGCAGAAACCACAGCGGAACTAGAAGCTGATGATTTCGAAGACGACGAGGATCCACCTGAAGTGACGAACGACGAGCTCTCGCTGTCCGCCATGCTGCAGAACGGACCCGAGGATGATTACTACGGCTATGAAGAGTATTGAGGGGTTCGGTGTATTATCTGATGATGATGATGACTTCAAACTTCAAAGAGCTTGAGTTCGTTTTTGAATAGGTTCTCCTAGCTGAGGATTTGGCCACGGCGGCCAATCTCAACAAAGGCTAGCCAGGTTAATAAATAAAAAATGCTGGACAATCCACGCGGTATCATCTAGCCCTAAGCTAAGCAGAGCTGTAATGGGTACTAGATGACTCAGTTGCGTAGACATTTTAGTGCCTAAGTGTGTACGCAAACAACTTACATCGTACTTAACACTTTGACTGCGATTTTTTTTCGACGACTGCGATCTTTTTTTGCCGCACATATACACGTTCAAAAAATATTACGGCTGTGCTGAGTCACAAAGATCTGTATTTTCTCAGCCGCTGCGCTAGTGTGGATTTACGCATATTAGTCACTTGTAGAAAACACATACCGTGTGATTTCAGCAATCAAAGTGTTAAAGTCTATATAAGCACTGGTCTGTACTACAAATGTCATTTAAAACGGGATATTTAGCTGTACATTATTATTTACATGTATCTTATCTAAACTATATTATATTTAAATTTAAATAGGGAAATGAAACAACATTAGGTTTAGATAGGCAAAACAAACGTGTATTAGACACATAATAACACTTTGACTGCGGACTTTTTTCGACGACTGCGATCTTTTTTTTAACCTAAACCATTCGTGCTGCCGCTCTACACAGCGGATGTGTTGCGCCGCACATGCGTTTCTTTCGAAAAACATTACAGCTGTGCTGAGTCACACAGATCTGTATTTTCTCAGCCGCTGCGCTAGTGTGGATTTACGCATATTAGTCACTTGTAGAAAACACATACCGTGCGATTTCAGCACTCGAAGTGATAAGTGATATTGATATCAATGTACTAGTAGTTTCTATTCACTTCTAACACTTGTAGACAAAAAAATTAAGTGAATATAAAATCACTAACACCTTACATCTATTCTTATTTAATAATAATTCAGATAGTAACATTTAATCTAGATTGTCCAGCTTTCTCTACCTTAGGTGCTGCCAACATTGTGGGCAGTTTTTATAATATTGTGTTTAGTATATAAGTTAAAGCTAGCATTATGGGCGCTAGATTTCATAATACTAGCGGCTAGATAATGCTGTCTAGATTGTCCAGCTTTCTCGACGGTTAGGTACAATGTTGGGGAGTTTTAAGTATATAAGATAAAGCTAGCATTATGGGCGTTCGTTTCCATAATGCTAGCGGCTAGATAATGCTGTCTAGATTGTCCAGCTTTCTCGACGGTTAGGTACAATGTTGGGGAGTTTTAAGTATATAAGATAAAGCTAGCATTATGGGCGTTCGTTTCCATAATGCTAGCGGCTAGATAATGCTGTCTAGATTGTCCAGCTTTCTCGACGGTTAGGTACATTGTTGGGCAGTTTGTATAATATTTTGTTTAGTACATAATTTAAAGCTAGCATTATGGGCGCTAGTTTCCATAACGCTAGCGGCTAGATAATGCTGTCTAGATTGTCCAGCTTTCTCGACGGTTAGGTGCAATGTTGGGTAGTATTTATAATATTGCATATAGTACATAAGTTAAAGCTAGCATTATGGGCGCTAGTTTCCATAATGCTAGCGGCTAGATAATGCTGTCTAGATTGTCCAGCTTTCTCGACGGTTAGGTACAATGTTGAGGAGTTTTAAGTATATAAGATAAAGCTAGCATTATGGGCGTTCGTTTCCATAATGCTAGCGGCTAGATAATACTGTATAGATTGTCCAGCTTTCTCGATGGTTAGGTACAATTTTGGGCAGTTTTTATAATATCGTATTTTAAAGCTAGCATTATGGGCGCTAGATTCCATAATGCTAGCGGCTAGTTTCCAGGTTTCTGAACCGTTAGGTAAAATGTTGGGCAGTATTTATAATATAGTTAGGAAAATATATTGTATTTAGTATATAAGTTAAAGCTAGCATTATGGGCGTTCATTTCCATAATGCTAGAGGCTAGATGATGCTGTGAAGATTGTCCAGCTCTCTCTCGTTAGGTAAAGATTATTATTCATACACAATATAAATTGTTTCTGAATAAATGAACTGAACTGAAAGATAGAAATCAATTTATTAGGTACAATTTTAATCAGTTTTTTTTAAGTACACATTACTTACTTGGTAGAGTATTTTATTTGGTGTTATAATGCTCCAAGCCTTACCGCCTTTTAATTTTTAGTTTTAGTTCATAGGCAGTTTTATGTTTTACTGGGATTAAACAATCTTATTTATTTGTGTAAATAGTTTTAAACTTTATAATACCTTAGACTAAGTTAGTGTAGTCTCCAGAAAGTTCTTTATTAGGATTCGATAAAGTTTCTTTGCTATGTTTCGGTATTTGTGAGGTGGGCTTATTATAACTTTGATTGTAAATACAATATAGTTTTTAAGGTTCTATTAGTAATACGATAGAGGCAGGTACCGAAAATATGGTTGTGATAAAATATTTTGTTGGGACACTTATATTCTAGCCAAATTGGATGTACAGTGTTTGTAAACAAACAATGCTAACCAAATGTTTAACTAAAAATTACTCTGTTGCCGATTCATTTTATACGCTTGATGATGATGACTTGTCTTGATCGAGAGATCTTCCCCTCAATAAATATTGCTTACAATTTTATCTGAACAGTAGAACGTGACACCAAGCAATTCTTTTAATAGCATTTAAAACGAGATATTTACCATGATTTGATTTTTGAGTTACCCAATATTTCGGCACAGTTTCATGCGCCATGATCACGGAATAACTCATGGTAAATATCCCGTTTTAAATGACTTTAGTGTTAATAACCATGGTGGTTTCAAAAGTCTTATGTTTTATGTCATGGTTAGTTTACAAACATTTCACATCTAGTTTGGCTAGTGTAGGTTAGCATATTTTTTCGCATGTTTCGTTTCGAATTTGTACTTTTTGTTCATGTTCATACTACTACTTAACTAAATAATATTTTAAACTAAAATATAATTTATTTAAGAACTATTGGTTTGGTACCTATAGTCTCATTTACAGAACTGTGTTTGTTAAATATAGCTTTAGGAGTTCGTAATAAAATAAAAAATAGTTAAAAGTATCAAGACTAACAAGTCGCAGTCTTTAATTGGTATTAATAACACAAGCGCCATCATCTTGATTTTTTTGTCGATTTTTAAACCCTTCAATTAGTCAAGGATTTTGTTATTACAGTGCGTAAGCCCTCGCACTCGGGAAATCTCTAAGAAATAATATTCGATTTCGACCGAATTCGAACCCGCAACTTTCCCCTCAAAGTACAAGTGCCGTCGAAATCGATTTTTTTGGATATTATTTAATTCCTCATTAAATTTATTAGTACCTTTGTTGTAATTAAAATAGGTAGGTACTCGGACTAATTAGGTACCTAGGTAATTATCTACCCCCTATGATTTCATTGCTACATGATAATTATGACAAGACGAGATTAAGTAATAAAATGACTAATGGACTTTGGTTCCAGGCAGACAAGTCGAAACCTGCATAGAGCTTTGCAATGGCTATCTGATCTCCACTCCATATCTATACAATACGCTTACTGCACTGTCTACGTTTGGTATGTCATGTATGTATGTACATATATGTATTGTATGTGTGACTCAGTGTTGGTTTACGTACACTTCTGCGCATTATGATTTCTAGGATAGGTTAACCTAGAATGATGAATCATAGCGTTGCGGCGCGGCGGCGGCGCGAGCGGATAATGCGTTTTTGGGCTAGGTTTTTGGAATACCTAAAACATTTTGTCAAAATTATTCAAGTTACAGTGACACCATATGTCAAAAAATGACAGTAGATGTCAAAATAACATTTTTACAAAAAAAGACAGCAAATGTCAAAGTACATAGTAATCATATTTTTTTTTATCAAAAATAACAAATGTACCCGCCTACTACTACTAACTACCATAACCTACTTATAAAAAGAAGCGGCTACGGATTGAATTGTAGGTTAAGTATGGGCGGTTTAGCTGAAGATAGGACGCTATGGCTCACATTTGGGGAGGCCTAAGTCTAGCCGTGGACTGATATAGGCTGAAGATGATGATGGTGGATTGTTTACAAACATTCCACATCGAATTTGGCTAGTGTATAGGTAGGTTAATTTACATTAAAAAACTTATTACCTTGTTACCCTACTGTTACCTTATTACCCTGCCATGCCGGTCTGTTTACTCCTCTCCTCTAAGATCAAGCAGCCTACATTTCTTTCTCTAAGGACTACCTATCTATCAGAAGCAGAGTAGCGTACCTCAGCATCATGGAGGATCTTTGGCGCCCCCTTTACCAAACCATTGATGTTGCAAACTGTACCGTAGCTGCAGTCAAGGCAGCTGCTATGCTACAGTATTTTCTAACTACATGTACCTACGCACTGGTAGGTATTCTGTGCCGCCAGAAAGTAAGCGCAGGACTTGTTGGTACACGAAACGATGAGCCCCATTAGTGCGGCGCGTGCGATAGAAGTGATTCTCGATTTGCATTCAGTTTTGATTCGAGTTTCCGCGAGTGTGAAGCGCTATCCACTAAAACATGGGGTTCAGTTGTAAATACCAAGAAAATATACTTCGTAAATTAACAAGGCATAAAAAACTTACTACGTTGTACAGTGAAAGGAGAAACAGGACTACTTATGTTTTAGAAGGATTGAAGAATACGAGACTTGTTATTAGTTCAGTGCTTATTGGGTTCTTGATGGAAAGAGCTAGAGAAATTGTTCTAAAAGGGTGAGTTAATTCATTTATGATTAAGTAGTATTTTATGTAACCTTTTGTTTCGGTAAGTAGGTATTTCAGTTTCACCTAGCTCGGGAATCGAACACGCAACATTTATTTATGTGCTCAATAGGTAGGTAGGTACCGCCTGTGTGTGCCACTAGGATCCCATCCGGGCTGTTTAGCATTTAGCCTAGTAAGCTAGGGCTGAATAAGAGGTTCGTCAGGTATATTGAACCCTAACGTGAGTAGATATTATAATAAGAATTATCTGCCATAGCCACCTGCCCCAGCAGGGCTATTCAGAAACTCCGTTTAAGTTTTTGACTCGACACGGAATCTGACACAGATTCTGAGGCAGAAAATATAAAAAAACCGCGAAAATAATATTTGAATTTCTATAATCCCTGTCGAAGACTCGAACACGGAGTTTCTGAATATTAATTGTTGTTTATTGTTTAATAGCACTGCAGATGTTATCGTCTTCATCAGCATTACAAAAATACAAAAAAAAAAAAAATTGCCTACAGCTGGACAAAGGCCTCTCTTAATAAAATACCATCTCATAGATGTGGTTTCAATAATCTCCAAAGTTTTGCTAATGTTTTATTCATAGTTTTATTTATTACCACTCATTTCGAAAAAAGTTATAACAGCGTGATTTAATTCGTCCAAAGACCACATTTCACTTTATCTGTTATTGTCATGTGTTTGACAGAGACATTATGTATCTAACAGTGACATTCACCGTTAATATATTGCCTAACATGACAAACGACGCTCAACTAACTTCAGATTGGCTTCGTCGTTGTTGTGTGCTACGGCTATGAACATAGTTGCAGAAGAAGCAGAACACTGGAACACAAAATATTTTTTCAGTCAGTCAGTTTCCAGATTGTGTTTTGAGATTTTGATGCTAAAAAACGGGGTTGAATGAATCAAGACGGTCTTGCTTTATTATCGCGTGAAAGCATTGGAACTAAAAATCATAAATTATTGCAGTGACAAATAACTTTTGTTGTATTCATGTTTAGGGCTGTGAAGTGTAAAATCGACATTGTGGATTACCCAGCGGTGTAGTGTATTTACGCTATTTCAGCGATGTGTGAATTTATAAAATTGATTTGATGGTGGTAGAACATAATTCATGGTGTTTCAGTTTCGTTTAGTGTTATTACAATTCAGTTCGAATCATAGGGTCCACACAAGAACATACGGATTCTATCATGGTTGTAAAACGGTAAGTTTGTTTTTTTTGTCATCCAAACAGCATCCAAACCAACGTGGTTCTTTTGTCTGAACCCTGAAGCTTCTGCTCTTGTTTTTCACTTGAATTCTTCGTTATTCACATCTCGTTTCGAAACCCTGTGTAGAAAATGTGAAGATCAGTAAAACTTCAAACAATAGCATTGTTTACAATAATCTGTTATGATGCATGATTCCAAGGATTTTCGTGTTTTGGTGTATAAAGCTACATGCAATACACAACCTTTTCGATTTGTAGATCTGATAATCCGAAAATATGAAAACAAAGGATGGGTACAGACTTAGCAAAACATAAAACTTTTTTACTTTATGTACCTACAATTTCTTTTTCTGTACTTTTATAACCTGCTGCAATTATTGCATACCTTATTATTTTTACAAATATTGCCATGAATTGAATTGATCGCTAACTTCAGCATTTTGATAGAATCTATTAGTTTATGTTCCGCAGCAAGCATCTTTGCTTGCTTGAGATGTTCAATATGACTTACATTCGTCAATTTCACAAAAAAATATAATATTGTAAATTATTGTGAAAATATTGATGGAATGGTTTTAACCATAACTCTTTTGAAATGCATTCCTCCATCTGTATTTGTGTTTCTATAAAAATGTGTAATTCTGCCAGAATACCAGTTGTAGTAAAGGGATTAATTTAGTGGTAATAGGGCCCTGCTCTAAGATGGCTAGTATAACCACCTATCACATCACATCAGGTAGTGTATGTTAAAGAAAATTATTACCATTAAGTAATAATTTTGATGCAGACACTCATTGTAACTTATTGTCCAGATTCTTCTGTAACTAGGCCACAGATGGGCCTTCTTGCATATTCGGGGTTGCTAGTCTAACCACCCTGTGTTGTTCAGCACTAATCTAAGCATAAGCAAAATCTTGTATGTTTAACATCGGACACTCTTACTGTGGGACTTATATAATGTCTACATTTATAACCGGTCATTGTATTTATTTTCGTGGCTTCTTTCCAACTCTATAAATATATTTGCTATTTCAGGACAGAGTTATATTTTGACCGCACTCTGATGTGGAAATGTCAAGTAATTAATGGTGTATTTTAGATTGAGGAAAGTAAAAGAATATGTATAATGTCTTGACATACTTAAGACTCGTCTTAGGGTTTCACAGACTGGTGGTTCAGTTCAGACAGCTTCTAATTCTGTCAAACATGTTCAGTGTAAGGTCCTCGTTTTTAAATATATCTTAGAATAGCATTTGTCAGTATCTGCTGCCACCACAAAGGTCTATTCAGATAAGGGTATTTATTTGGATATCCTCAATCTTACGTTTGTACCCAACATGTGGGACTGTCCATCTACCTCTTCTTACCTAGAAAGATCCATGTGTTTAGATTTTTTTCTTTCCATTAGATTTCAAATCTATTTTCAAATGCACAGTGAAATATCTATAAAGGATAATCTAGCTAGATTAAGTATGTATCGGCAGGTTTTGTTTAAAATGTAGTTTTTTCAAACAAATCGCACGTCGCTTCAAATCTACGTCAGTAGTTTATACCTACATAGATCTACGTGACGAATCTTCCATAACATGCGGCTAGGCTTACGCTATAGAAAACGTACCTTTAAAACGTAGCTTTAGAATAATAAACTGCTAAAATCTCTCTTGACGTGAGTTATAATAACTTATCTGTAAGGAGTCGGCAAACCTCGTCTCGACAGTAGCCACTTGATGTCGACAAACCCAGAGACAAAGGAATAAGCGCGTCGCGACACCCGTTCATTGATGAAGGATTGTTTACCTACACTATCAAGCAAACAGTCGTTATAACCGCCCTCCATTTTTAGAGCACTTTATTCTATTTTTAAAGCAACCTTCAGTAATGGCAGTGTGTCGCGCGCGGCCCTCTTCCAAGGAGGCCTCATTAAAGTTTCATCTCCGTAGGGCTGCCGACCTCACTTAGCTGATTGTGTGAAATGTGTCGTGCGTGGGTCGGCCTTTAGCTTTCATTTATTATGCCGCTAATGTACCCTGTGATTTATTGCGGCCTACTATGATGTTATCTTTCGGTACCAATGACCAGTCAGCTGCATATTGTATGTTTATTTTACCTGGAGCCGATGCCTAATTATGCCTGCCTGCCTTTGCGTGCCAACAGCCTGCGTCCATGACATTTTAAAGTATGTAGTTGGCGATGACGTCCCTATGCAAAGTTAATGGCGAAACAAGTAAACAACTGTTATAGAGTTACTAAAACCCTATGGTTTTGTGCTATCATCATGATATATAATTTTGCAGAATGACCCTAGATCACGTAAGACTTAAATTGGCAAGTTCCATAAAATAACTTGATGAGTATGCTCATAGCGTTCTCATTTCACTCTTCTGTTAAAACCACTCTGGAAATTTAACCACAATTGTTGCTCAATCAACCTCTGAATTTTCTGCTAAGCAACTTTTGTACATAATCATCGCTATTCTTGGAAGGTGTGTTGGATTTTACCTGGTAGACCCCACAGCTTGTGGCGAAACGACAACTCATGTTTCTAGATGGATCGCCATAAAAAATACGCATCCCTTCTTAGTATGCCAAATGTTTGAAATAATTCATAGGTTCATTACATTTGGTAAATTTGTGATGGAGGTAAAGGTTGGGCATTGAGAAAATCACATAAGTAAAGTACGAAGTAGGTAAGTCGTATGTACCTACATTCGTTTCTTTTTTGAGACTTAAAGTTCGTACGACGTTAATGTCTACTTATTTATTTACACCAAGATCAGAAGATTCTCTTTAAATTCACATTTTTAGAACATCGGAATCTAATACGTTTACTCTCTTTAAAAATTTTGGTTTTATAGCCAACCATTGAAAACTTAATTAAATATCGCCCCCCGAAAGTTCAGAGACGGTCATACCTCTGAGGCGTCTAGGATTTTGTCTGACGAAATTATACCTCGCCTTTATCTCAACACGATCGGCCTCTAAGGTACCGACAAAAGCCCTCCAAATGCGGGCTAGTCCACACCTGCACGCCCATATGCCGCGTGTGCACCTAACTGCCGAACAGATGTTTCGTTACGCCCCGTAAATTACATAACAGGATTCCGGTTAGACGTTAGAAAAAAGATGCAAAGTTAAATAGATATGTATATTCAATTCCTTTTAAATTTAAGGCTATAAAAAGGGCGCGTGCCAAGCCAACCCATTCCCAGATGGGTGGGAATGGGTTAACAAGAAGTCGCCTCGTCGTCGTTTTGTAATAGAGTTGAGGGATAATGGAAATTCACGAGACCCTTCCGGTATCCGGCTGAATTTACTAAATTCATGGTCATGCTGAGCTTTCAATATTTTCCTCGGAATTCTCAGAATTGCCTACTTAGATGTTGGTAGGGAGTAGAAAAGTAAGAAGAGCATTTATTTTTTGTCAACAGGGTCATATCTTTCGTGAAATCGAAGCTGATAGAGGCTTGTTTGTTGAGGCAATCTGTGTCGAGATTTTCTAATGAAACCTTTCGTGAAAATGCGCAGCACTTTTGTAAAGTAGAAGGAAAGAGGCCATTAATTCGCATTTGACACTTATTACGCCGAATGTTTAAAAAAATACCATGAAACAGTAAGTTATGTATGGAATTTTGCTGTGGTTTTATTATATCTGAGGATATAATGAAAAAAGAAGAAACAGAGTTCAGTAGGTAATTTAAGCATAGATAAACGATGTTTCATATAAAAATGAATATGAATGGACATCATATGTTATAGGGCCTTAGCCGCACGGGCCTTGGGCTTAACCAGCCTGCATATGTAAAGTACATGGAAGGCCACCATACCGGTGCGATGATGGCGCGTGCGCAAGTGCCGACATGTCAGTCGTGGTTCGCTGACCGCACGCCAACTGACGGCCTCGATTGATGCACGCTGTTGCCAAAAAATTTGGCTGATACGGCAACTGCTTTAAGAAATATTGGGTTCAAGAGTTTTTTTTAGATGACTTAAATACATAAAGACATTTCCTTTGCATAAATGTACCCAAAGGGGGATAAGGAATGCTGCCCCATTTAGTTACGAGCAAAACGGCCACATCCAGCGTTTTGAACTTCTAGTGAGCTAACACTGCTAAGTGTCCAGACGAAAGCGACCCCAAAACACTCAGTACTTGCCAACGTTTCTGAACCCTTCAGTTTATTGGAATGGCCTGACCGCAATTGGTTTTCCGTTATTAATTGTCACGCTTCAACGTTTCGTGATTTGTGGCATTCGCTTCTGTAAGTTTATTGACCGGTGGCAAGCCGATTCTATTGCCAAAGAATTCTAGAAAATCTTATGGGATTTCCAAATCATCGAACCCATCATATCCAAACATAATATAAAGGAAAACAAGAAGAGCGCTATGCGAGTAGCATCCGGATCCAACGTCGATTCGAAGTAATTTCCGTCTTCGTAAAAAACGACCGTTGGATCATCAACCGTTGCTCATCAGGTTGATTACTATACGAGCTGGAAAACACGTGGTTGCGCCTTTTGCGCACCAACTTGAGGAGATATTTTTTTTAAGTACTAAGTAGTACCTACATGGATAAAAATAGTTGATGAGTTTGGAGAGATGCCATTGCCATAAAATCCCTTGAAATGAATTTCGTCATCCAAAAGGGTTCCAAATTTGCTGATCCACCTAGGCTTCCTACTGTTACTCTTACTTTATCTGCAGAAATCTGTTGGTAAGATACTTTACAAGAGAGATATCGTTCCTAGAGTGACATTATCTACCTACACGTGGTCACAAATATAGATATTTGCATAACAATCGAAATTCCGTTGATGAATCAACATCAAAACTCGGATTCATTTTATAATTAAGTTGTTTGAACTTGAACTCACAAAGTTAATGGCGTCAGATTTTATTGCAGATTCTTAAGTTACCTTTAAGCTTTTGAACTGGAGACAATACCTACCTACATACCTAGGTCATGGTAGACCGTGCAAACTGCGTGCTAGGTGAAAGTGTAAGGGATTGAAATTTATAGCCTTACAAGCTGCGCCCCGCGGCTCTCGTGGAAATCTATGTTTCAAATAGTTTATAAACCTTCCTCTTAAATCACTCGTATATATTAAAAAAAACCGCATCAAAATCCGTTGCGCAGTTTTAAAGATCTAAGCATAGACAGGCATAGACCATGGGCAGACAGACAGCCGGAAGCGACTTTGTTTTATACTATGTAGTGATGTAATGCCTCATCTATCTATCTAATCTAAATACATACTATTAGAAATGTTCCAAAGAAACGAAACAGAAGAATCAAGTCTGCAATCGCAATCAGGCCATTCTAAGTACCAACATTGTTTGCATGTGTAAATGTAGGCGTCTTCCGTTTTGCTTTTAATCAGCGTATCCGTAGGAAATTGCTTTTGCTTACCGCGAACTTTTGCCTGCTATCGTCGCAGAAACATTCTCATCGTGTAGGAGTAATTCCAAGTAAACTTCCGCTGGCGTCCCCACTTCCCACATTCGGCGCATTTGGTGTTGCGTAGTGTCGACCGGATGCTATGCAGGCTTTTATCGACACGTGCTTAGTATGCCGAGTATACCGAAATCGTCATCGCAAAGTGTCTTTCTGACTCATTCGTAGTAATTCTGAGAATTGACACTATACGAGTTATGGTTTGTAATTCTCCAAGAATTTACAATCACAATGAATTTTCATTCTCAAGGGATTCTTCCGTTTTGCGTGCGGCAGACCACGATAACGGAGATGGTGGGACGAGTTAATTGAGAACCTTCTAGACTTGCTCTTAGAACGACGACAGGAAATGCTAGAAGGAAGGAAGGAAAAGAAGGCCTCCCTTTGCCCTGCAGTGGGACAATGTAGGCTGAAAATAAATAAAGAAGGAATATCTAACAAACAAATTATTTTTTCTATTGAATCAACAAGATAGAAAGCTTCTGATATAATATGTTTTCTGTCATTAATTCTCTTATAAAGTACAATTAATCTAATCTAAAATCCACCATCCAGACAAAGGTGAGACAAACTGTAGAATCATGCGGAAAAAATACACCCAGACATGCAAATGAACTTGATTGTTTCTGTCACGGAATTACGACGCTAGATTTACGTAATAGGCGCATGAGCAATAACGACTTGAACCTTACGTTGAAAAACGGCTCTCTGGAAAGATATGCCTTTGATTGGTGTTGCTAGTCTGTTTCTGATTGGGGTAATTTGATAGCAGTGTTCCAACGGCGGGTTCTTGTTCAAAAGCTGCGGTAATTGTGGTCCGTGTCTCCGGGCGGGGATGGGGGGCTTTGACCCCGTGCCCGTAATCACGGCTATGTGAACTTGGCACCCGACTTTGGAAAATCGATTTTTTTAAATTTGATTCCTATAGATAATCGTTTGTAGTTGATTGTAGTGAATTTGTTTTTTTTTGTAGTAGCTCAAAAAAAAAGTTTGGCCACTTTGAAAAAAACGCAGAACCCGACTTTAGGAAAACGATGTTTTTTTAATTGATTCGTAAAGATAATCGTTTGTAGTTGTTTGTAGTGAAATTATTTTCGTTTGTAGTAGTTCCAAAAAAAAGTTAGGCAACTTTCAAAAAATAAAATGTAAAATCTTCAAATCTTCTTATGGAAAATCTAATATTTTTTTATTGATTCGTATAGGTAATCGTTTATAGTTGTTTGTAGTGAAATTATTTTCGTTTGTAGTAGTTCCAAAAAAAAGTTAGGCAACTTCCAAAAATTTATATTTTAAATCTTCAAATCTTCTGACTTATGGAAAATCTAATATTTTTTTAATTGATTCGTAAAGATAATCGTTTGTAGTTGTTTGTAGTGAAATTATTTTCGTTTGTAGTAGTTCCAAAAAAAAGTTAGGCAACTTCCAAAAATTAATATTTTAAATCTTTAAATCTTCTGACTTATGGAAAATCTAATATTTTTTTAACTGATTCGTATAGATAATCGTATGTAGTTGTTTGTAGTGAAATTATTTTCGTTTGTAGTAGTGCCAAAAAAAAGTTAGGCAACTTTCAAAAATTTAAATGTAAAATCTTCAAATCTTCTGACTTATGGAAAATCTAATATTTTTTTAATTGATTCGTAAAGATAATCGTTTGTAGTTGTTTGTAGTGAAATTATTTTCGTTTGTAGTAGTTCCAAAAAAAAGTTAGGCAACTTTCAAAAAATAAAATGTAAAATCTTCAAATCTTCTTATGGAAAATCTAATATTTTTTTATTGATTCGTATAGATAATCGTTTGTAGTTGTTTGTAGTGAAATTATTTTCGTTTGTAGTAGTTCCAAAAAAAAGTTAGGCAACTTCCAAAAATTAAAATTTTAAATCTTCAAATCTTCTGACTTATGGAAAATCTAATATTTTTTTAACTGATTCGTATAGATAATCGTTTATAGTTGTTTGTAGTGAAATTATTTTCGTTTGTAGTAGTTCCAAAAAAAAGTTAGGCAACTTCCAAAAATTAATATTTTAAATCTTCAAATCTTCTGACTTATGGAAAATCTGATATTTTTTTAACTGATTCGTATAGATAATCGTTTGTAGTTGTTTGTAGTGAAATTATTTTCGTTTGTAGTAGTTCAAAAAAAAAGTTAGGCAACTTTCAAAAAATAAAATGTAAAATCTTCTTATGGAAAATCTAATATTTTTTTATTGATTCGTATAGATAATCGTTTGTAGTGAAATTATTTTCGTTTGTAGTAGTTCCAAAAAAAAGTTAGGCAACTTCCAAAAATTAAAATTTTAAATCTTTAAATCTTCTGACTTATGGAAAATCTAATACTTTTTTAACTGATTCGTATAGATAATCGTATGTAGTTGTTTGTAGTGAAATTATTTTCGTTTGTAGTAGTGCCAAAAAAAAGTTAGGCAACTTTCAAAAATTTAAATGTAAAATCTTCAAATCTTCTTACTTATGGAAAATCTAATATTTTTTTAATTGATTCGTAAAGATAATCGTTTGTAGTGAAATTATTTTCGTTTGTAGTAGTTCCAAAAAAAAGTAAGGCAACTTTCAAAAATTAAAATTTTAAATCTTCAAATCTTCTGACTTATGGAAAATCTAATATTTTTTTAATTGATTCGTAAAGATAATCGTTTGTAGTTGTTTGTAGTGAAATTATTTTCGTTTGTAGTAGTTCCAAAAAAAAGTTAGGCAACTTCCAAAAATTTAAATTTTAAATCTTCAAATCTTCTGACTTATGGAAAATCTAATATTTTTTTAATTGATTCGTAAAGATAATCGTTTGTAGTTGTTTGTAGTGAAATTATTTTCGTTTGTAGTAGTTCCAAAAAAAAGTTAGGCAACTTTAAAAAATTCATTTAGAATCGAACAAAGCTGGGCTATGTGAAATTAAAAAAACCGTTTTTTATATTGTGCGAGTTATTACTGCGAGTATCAGTTTACGGTGAATATACACGGTGTAACATGAGGGGTGGATCATCGGTAAATGGGGGGTGGGGGACCTCAGTACCTATCGATTTAACCCCCCTGTATGTTCAGCGATATTGGGCCTTTGGTACCTCTATAACAATTTGACTCTTAGATTTATAAAAAACCAAATATGAAAATTATAGCAAAATTTCTTTTCAAAATCTAATAAGGTTAAATCGATAGGTACTGAGGTCCCCCACCCCCCATTCACCGATGATCCACCCCTCATGTTACACCGTGTATTCATGAAATTTCGTTTCAAGTTTCACGCGCCCTCATGATATTGAATTTGTAACACGAAAATACAATTTATACAAAATGTGTTAAACTTTTTTAGTACATTACACACACACGCATGACATACGCGTTATCTACGCGTACGCACTGAAATTTGTTCAACTGTGTTTTCGTTTTTTTTGAAAGTTGCCTAACTTTTTTTTGGAACTACTACAAACGAAAATAATTTCACTACAAACAACTACAAACGATTATCTTTACGAATCAATTAAAAAAATATTAGATTTTCCATAAGTCAGAAGATTTGAAGATTTAAAATTTTAATTTTTGAAAGTTGCCTAACTTTTTTTTGGAAATACTACAAACGAAAATAATTTCACTACAAACAACTACAAACGATTATCTTTACGAATCAATTAAAAAAATATTAGATTTTCCATAAGTCAGAAGATTTGAAGATTTAAAATTTTAATTTTTGAAAGTTGCCTAACTTTTTTTTGGAACTACTACAAACGAAACGAATTTCACTACAAACAACTACAAACGATTATCTTTACGAATCAATTAAAAAAACATCGTTTTCCTAAAGTCGGGTTCTGCGTTTTTTTCAAAGTGGCCAAACTTTTTTTTTGAGCTACTACAAAAAAAACCAAATTCACTACAATCAACTACAAACGATTATCTATAGGAATCAAATTAAAAAAAATCGATTTTCCAAAGTCGGGTGCCAAGTTCACAAAGCCCGTAATCACGGCCACTCCACGCGGCCCCTGCTCCTGCCTATATGGAAATTCCAATTTTATACGGAGCTTTCATTCTTCCTACGCGGAAATTACGAATTCTTTCTTTGAAGCTTTCTCCAAGATATCGGGGCTGTATTGTTTTATAATGGCGGCGGTTCACGAACAATTTCGAAATATCTGGGCCAAATACTAAATGACAGCGTTTTCGAATATCTAGTAACCGAACTAACGGTGCTTGTCCGAATTGGCACAAAAGTACATATACCATACCTAGTTAAAATTTATACACATGCTAAATGGGCCAAACCTGATAATAACCGGACCGCTACAAAAGCGAGAGTCAACTATGTACATATGTATGTCAGGCAGTGCTCAAACGTCGAGTACGTGCATTTAGAGATAGAGTGGCCTAGTTCACAGGGCCTAGACTCGATAACTTATCGTACACGATCGATAAACCACTCAAAGTATTAGGTCGATGAGAGATGCCCTGTCAAAGAATTAAGCTCTCACCAACAATATCAGAGTTTTTAATTGTTACTATCCGGATGACCAAGTTAAGACTATTGTTGTTTATTAGTGGCGTCGTCATAACTATTAGTTTTATGACGCTTGCGTAAGTGTCGGTGCATCGGCCCAGACCGGTTTCCTCTCATAATTTACTATTAATCTTGACCCACAGCTGTCTCTAGACCAGTTCTCGGCGAGATGTAAAGTAAAGTTTGACCCGACATCTATAAATTTTAGAAGGCGGAAGGTTGTAGGTGGTCATGACTTGTTGTTTATTCTCTGAATGGCGATGGAGACTCTTGGAATTATTGTGATTCATGTTCCACAGATTTTAAATGGATCCCTACTTCATTCATAGTCTATTGACCAGCGAGATACAATAATAAATCTTCCCATTCAACGACTACAAATTAAGTTTTGCACATTTGCCCCAATTTGTGTCTAATTATTGTTATAATATGTTAGTTTTTCTCTGATATCTCAACCCACACTTTTCATATTACTTGCACGATCGATCTAGGTACCTACGGCTTGTGAGTGTATGACTTAAACCTTTTTTTGTGTCTTTGTTCTAGAGCTGCGGACAGCACAGCAGAATCACCAATATTAGAAGAGGCTGGTGAGAGCGGTTCAGAACAAAAACCCAAACCCCTGATCAAATATGGAGAACTGGTTATTCTTGGGTAAGTGTACAAGTCTGATTGTAGCTCCTTCAATTTAATTTATTTCACTTTAACTAATGCGGTAACACCAATTTCATAATCAACGGACAGATACACAATAATGATAGATTATCCAATATAAAAATAATCAAGCAGACAAACATTCAAACATTACACTCACAAAACCCCAAACATTCTGACGTTTCCCTGAAAATATCCGCGAATAGGTCGAAGTCTAGGCTGATTTTCAGAGCACTTGGGCTTGGGAAGAAACTTTTCTTAAAAAAAAAGTACCTACTGTCTTAAAACTCTACTCTCTAGGTATACAGGATGAAGAAGTATACATAGAACTTGACTCTTGAGTAAATTCTGAAGGCCACTTTTACTGGAGCGAAGTAAAAAGCTGCCTCCTCTAGAAGTTCTACTAATGAAATATATGATTTATTTTAACGAACCGGTTTCTGAGTTTGTTTACAATTTTGCAAACCAGCGGATGTTACCCATGGCGCCCGCCGTCAGGAAATGATTTATTATTATGAGGTTTTGAAGAAATAATCTCCGTGTCGTTAAAAATTCAACACATTAAATCAAAACTTTCGGAACTCTGTCGTACTCGTAACAAAACTTTGACAAAGACGGCGAATATCTCGTTCGATATCGTTACATTATTAACTACTGGCTGCGCCCTGCGGCTTCGCCCGCGTGGAAATCTATGTGTCAAATGGTTTATAAACCTTCCTCTTGAATCATCTACGTTAATAAAAAAAACGCATCAAAATCCGTTACGTAGTTTTAAAGATCTAAGCATACATAGGGACAGACAGACAGTGGGAAGCGACTTTGTTACACTATGTAGTGATAATACTTCTTTGTCGATATCTTAAGAATTTAAAATGTTTTGATATGCCTAACAAAACAACGTGGAAGTAAAAGGTGTCGAATAATTAGCAAGACTCAAACCCTGAAGTATGTTCTAGTCAGAGCAACACTGAATGTAGCTAATCTAGGTTCAAAATGTCAGTGTTCGGGTACAAGGTTAAGTAAACACAGGCAACTGCGTAGTCCGCCATACAATGTTTGATTTATTTCAATCACGGCGTGTAGGTTCATGCTAATTAAACATTATCTTCATAAATATGCAGTGTTTCATTGCAAATTGATTAACTGCAGAACATCCTGTCAATTAATGGAATATTTTATTCGGTGTTAACCGAATTAAAAAAGGAAGAGGACCGTCAGTTCTGGACTTATTTTGATGATTTTTTTGCTATTATAATACAAAGATAGAGAATGATCCAAGGATTCATTTTTTATTCTCGCGGGTTTAGTATTGGTCCTGCAAAACTTAGTGTATATACATATTTAATCCATCTACTGAGCGCGACCTAACATAATATGTAAGTATATACTAAACCGGCAAACTGTTTGTACCTTTTTCAGGCTTAACATTTTATCAAAAGGTCCCAAAAAGTGACTGGTTGTAAGATTTAGTTCTCAGGGCGCACACAGCATCCTTTTTACAGAATTCGTTATTTTCTGTGTTGGCTGTGGCTTTGTATGTTGGCTGTGTTTTTGTATGTTATGTAGTTTTAGGTTGCAGGCAAGTTCTCCCACCGACAATATTCCGGAACCCAGTGTTGAGTGTTTCCAGTAGCGAAGGATGCGTAACAAACGGTCCTGTAAAAACGAGTCCGGTGTGTGAATGTACCCTTACATTATTTACTTATTAACCTACGTAACTACAACATGAAACAACTAAATAAACGATTTTAAATTATCGTCCAAAATCGCGATCTCTCTTCGTTCCACCAGTCTTGCAAAGAGAATAAAAGTAAATGTTGATCCCTACCTCAAATTCGGTTTTACTGCTACGCAAGTAATTCTTTCCATCTACGTTTCAACAGAGATTTAATCTATTTCAATGTCATGTTGGCCCGATGCCACGCAAAAAGCAACCTAGGAACTCAACAAATCGTAGCGACCCCGAGAATCCAGTGTTTTATGGAAATAAGAACAACTACGCCTCAGTTACATTGCGTTACATATTACCATGATATTAAGCGTATGCTGTCGAATAATACGCTTCGCAGACGAATTATTCATGAAGTCACAGAATGTACTAAAGTTGGACAATGATATTGGTCAGCTCAGAGAGTTCAATTTATATTCGAGGCTTACGTTTGCAGAAACCATGTCACTATCTACACGTGCACAGTTTCATCATACGCTTTTTTGAAATTTCCAAGACTTTTTGGCTGTTACTTATACTACCTCCAATTCCTCCTTATTTCCCAAAAACCTATCTCTCTTCGACCGTTACAGTGACGAAAATGTTGATTATCTAGAAGGTTTCATCCTAGATAATCAACATTTTCGTAATTGTAAGCTTCTATTATGTGTAAATAAATAAACGTCTAAATGTCCTATCTGGAGCTACATTAAATAAATAAATCTTACCACCAATAAAAATTAAACGTAAGTTTAAGGGGTCTAAAATACTTTGGACGAAAAACCACTTGTTTTCAATGTCTGTTCACAACTACTATCCCGAAATTGTTGCCAGCCTTTTGCCAGCCGTCTAGGGGTGTCCTCCTTACATAATTTATTTAAATTTTAACGTATATTTTGCACCTTGAAATTTAATTACCTTTTCCTAGCACCTGCCTTTCGTACTACCAGCCAATTAAAGCTTCCTGCTGGTAATGAAAGGTATGGAATAGATAACATGAACATTAAAGGCTAGAAGGTCATAATCGTCTCTAAGACATCTCTGTCTCATAATCTTCTGGAGCATGCCTTATCTACGCTTTACGGTTCCTGGAATGTTTTCATATTAACAGAACAGCACTTTCTTTTTCTGGCTTGCTTAGAAATGTTTGAATTGAATGCAATCAGCGTGCTCTTATAAGGTCCCCGCATGAATCAGGTTTTAAAGGCTTGGGAGAGAATGAATTTAGCGAACTGCGCAGTTTTGGTTTATTATTTTCGTCTGGGACTTGAGCAAAAACCGTCCTGCAATGGCGCAGCGTCTGAAGTACGCATTATGTTTACGCAGAAGAATGGCGTACAAGTGATTTTGAGAGTACCTTATCTACTTTTGACGACTGAGAATCCTTTGTGTAATTTGCATTGATTTTTGCTGCGGAGCTTGAGCGACAGAATACTTTGCGGCAGAATACTTAAAGCCTAGCTGTGATTAGTTTTTTTTTTCCCTAGAACTTCCTGTTGTCAGTAAACCTTAAAGATAGATACATAGAAGAACCACTTTACTTAACCACACAAAACAGAAATAAATAATAGAATATAGGAAGTATAAAGGGCGGCTTTATCGCTGAGAGCGATCTCTGCCAGGCAACCTTATAGTCATTTAAAACGGGATATTTACCATGATTTGATTTTTGAGTTATCCAATATTTCGGCACAGTTTCAATATCCCGTTTTAAATAACTTTAGTGTTGATAACCATGACAGTTTTAAAAGTTTTAAGGCAACCTTATGATGGACTGGACATGAAGGAACAATAAAAAATACTTGATATAATTGCAATTATTACCAATTTATCTACTACCAATACCAATATCATGAACAATCTGTTCATGAACAGTTAAATCGCGGTCATGACACAAATTCATATTTTACTGCTGTTCTTTGAGTGAGTAGCTGACCGGAAAACTTTGTTTCTTGTACTCCACTTGGAGGTCATGAACACTGACGACGTTACCATTGCAGTCACGTTTCGGTGATTTGATACCCGGTTTATGTCACGCATTTAATATCTCTACTTGCTTTTTGGCTGAAAATGTACAGGTACGTCGTCGAAATGGATCTTTATTAAAATTCAACTTGATTCAACCATGCTAAGAAACAACTACTAAGGCGAAAGACTTCACGTTGTCCTGTCTTGTCCGAGTTGTCAGTCCACAAACCCTGCTGTATTTTTTGCAAGCTGCATCTGAATGAAGCGACGTACCTAATGTTAATATCGCTCAAAATACTCATAGCTTCTTAAAAAAAAAATGTTTTCTTCATTTCTTTCTTATCTCAACTCAAAAATTTCCATGTCTATTTAAATTTTCAGAATTTTATTTTTCGTTGGTGAACATTTATTGTATTTAAGTACGGAAATTATTAATTTTATTTTTGAACTCTCTCAATTTAAAAATACAAATCACCTACCTACTTGAGGAAGCACTTTCGCGGAATGTCTTAAATCTTGATAAATATCAAAGTATCCTAGCAATCTAATTAGAAAAAGAAAATAAAGACCTTTCAAATAATGCTCGTTGTATTTCTACTCGCGTTTCATTCCAATACGAAACAAAAGGAATTTAAAGAGCATTCTTCCCTATGGCACATGCCAGTGATATACGGCGAACGACAAGTTAATTAGGCTGTTGGCGTCCTATTTAACCGTTTTGTATACAGAGCCTGTGTGTATGTGGATAGGAACGGCGTTTTGTTTCCAACTCCTCTGTAAACATAAGTCCACTGAACGTATCTTCCCCAAAAAGGGGAGTTTTGCCAAAATTACCGCTATTTTATTGAGTACTAAATTGAAATTAGGACTAAGCTCTACCCTCCCGGTTGCGCATATCGCCTATATATATATATACACACACCTAGCCTTTGGTATTCCTTGACTACCCCAGGTTAGTCAACCGATGCGTAGTTCGAATCTTTGGTTGGTTGCTGATATTTATAACCCATTTAACCTAAACCGAGGACCTGGTAATCGTCGACCTTGGTTGTGAAAACGACGATTAGCATCGATTTGGTGCCACAAGCCACAGTACCGACAGCTTCTAAGTGAATAGCGATTGTACCTATACTTGTCTTATATACGTAATGTCTCTTTGTAATGTTCTTTTTCTGGTGTAAAGGGCTTTTGTATTAGTACATTACTTCTGCTACGGCCATAAAGACCAGAATTTACAGAAACCTTGGCTTCAACGATTAACTTAGATGTTGCGTTAAACCTTGTTCCATTTGTTGCTGTGCTGAAGCATGTGTTAGGAACAAGAAAGCTAGTATTTTTGTTACGTTATTTACAAAACCGTTTTAATAACGGTTACGAAAGTAGGTGCATGATTTGGTCTGGATCGCACGCAGACTGGTGCGGAAGTGTGTTCACCGAAATAGATTTGTTGCACCAAATGCCTGCGTGCCTGCAATAGCGTGCAACGAGATTATGTTTAGAGATTTCGGCCTGATTTGGGATTTTGTTGAAAGCAGTATGGTCTACTTTTACTTTTTGTGAATTATTTGAGTAACAGTTAATTTTCGTTAAGTAGGTATTAATTAATGCAACGATCTGGTTCTTCTTAAATTTTCCTCAGCAAAATGTTTGCACCATTGTATTAGTCATCCATCACAGTAATAATTATAGATGCTTGCTGATTTTTAAAGAGTGAATGGATGGATGGATATATTTGTTGGATAGAAATAGCCTTAACACTTTGACTGCGGTTTTTTTTCGACGATTGTGATCTTTTTTTTTACCTAAAAAATTCGTGCTGCCACTACACAGCGGTTGTGTTGCGCCGCACATGCGTTTCGTTCGAAAAATATTACAGCTCTGCTGAGTCACAAAGATCTGTATTTTCTCAGCCGCTGCGCTAGTGTGGATTTACGCATATTAGTCACTTGTAGAAAACTCATACCGTGCGTTTTCAGCACTCAAAGTATTAAAACATTTCAATAGAAACAGCGCGTGCGAAGCTAAAGGCAGAAACTAGTTATTTTATAAATCGAAATACTTAGAAGAAAGAAAGCAACTTAACACCAGGCAATATAATTGAATTTGTCTCGATAAACAAAAAGAAGGAAAGCAAGCAGATTTCAATCGATTTAATGATAATAAACCGTGAAATTATATTTCCGCATCGTCGTATTTTATTGTGATCTCTCACTTTCCCCTTATTTGCTCGTTCACTGGCCAAAGGAAATTGTTACAACTTGGCACCGGGCTCAGACAACTAGACTAAAATATACCGATGTATAAACTGAAAAAGTGCCAAGGGTTCTTATTCAATTTATATATATGTACTTTTGTTTACATAACGTATATTAAGGCTAAGGCACCTACCTCGAAAAAGTGGTAGGGCGATGGCGGCGACAATGAATTATTTGTCTGCATGTGGTGTGGTCGCCACTGTTTGTTGAAAGATATTTTGTTTCGATCAGATCGGTATCTTGCCACTGGGGGCCGCCAGTAATGTGTACATAATATTTCCTAAGTGAAATGGCTAATTAATCATTTTGTAATATTTTTGTACTGTGTCTTCAGACTTGGTATGCTAGCCATACCAAGTCTGAAGACACAGTACAAGTCTAGACGAGGTCTTGGGTGGCTATGTAAACAGAAGTTAGATATACCTTCTATTTAACGCACTCACTACCCGCCTGATGCTGATGCAGTAGAAAATATGCGTCTTTGGCTATAAAGGTGTTAAAAGAGAACCCAACTGAAGTACGATGAGACTTCTACCAATTTCTGTATCATCTTTCCTTTCGCACAGCAGACAAAGCGACGATACCTACATCATGCATGCTAATTTTAATGGAGCTATCATGTTAATCTTCTACATATTATATTCACCGGAAAAATGCATTATTCATGCTACTATTTTTGATAGAGTTTGACCGTCTAGCAATTTTACAGTCAGCAATAAAATTTTGTAACATTTTGTTACCGCAATTCGATATTTATTTGAATTTTATTACTTGCCTTATACCTTTTTGGGGCTTGAACGAAAGATGATCCATGAAATATTTGTCGATATAGAATATCCTGATAAATTACTGCTCATTGGCGCGGACAAGAAATGATTTTATGAGAATGGTTCCGAATCGCCGGGGCTTTATAGGATGCGATCGTTTTTCGAAATGATTCATGAGGGATATATATAATCCTCATTGTGAAATACTTACGGGAGTTGCTCCTTTGGCATCATAATCGTTGGCTTTAAAACATCTTTTTGACGGATTTGCAAAATTTCTCTTGTAATTATTGTAAGTAGCTCACTCACTTGAGAACTGAGCTTGTTAGCAGAATTGACTTTCGTTTTTAGAGTTCAGTAGATCGATACGAATTTTCATGATACAAAGGATTCTCTTATAGACCGCAGACTCGTACGTAATGGACTATTTAATTTAATTGAAGGAATCGCTTTCCCTAGTAGGGCTGTCTTAAACATTCCGGGACGTGACCGGATGAAGTCTCTGCTTGTGCTTGAGACTATATGAAATTACATATTATAATTTATAGTATACAATTTTACTTGTCTAAGTGCTTATTTTGTAAGGTTAAGGGCCTACATTACCTCAGCAGAAAATCAAATTTCGCCTCAGCTCGTTTCGACGTCGCGCCGCGGCGCACGGGCGGCGCCACGGGGCGGACGGCCGGTGGCAAGGCAACGTACCTACTCGCCGCGCTATTACTTCGCGCGCAAAATTATTTTGGGTTGGGTTCAAACGCTAGTTCAAAACAATCTTATTGAAGTTAGGTAAGTGCAATATTCTTGTCTAAAAGGTAGGTAATTAATTATTTGGTACCTACTAAGAAATGAAATTACCAAAAACCTAGGTAATGCTTTTTAGTAACTTTGTACCTTAGTATGAACCTATACCTACCTAATATTATTATGATAGTTGGGTATTGGTAGGTACCTACCTACTTACAATTACAAAAAATTATTTTATTTTATTGTTTTTCAATGTAGTTGCCAACATACCTACTACTGCTACTAGACCACCGCGCCCGAGACGTTATTTTCTACCCAAACACTAGACAGGTGCGAGTCGCTATAGCGCTGAGGGGTTCCGAACATTATTTTCTGTAGTAAGATAGTGTTCTGCGAAATGTAATTATACTTATGCCTACTACTAACCTAAAAATAGGTACGTAGTACTATTATTTATTCTTTGGTACTAATAAATAGGATTTTTTATTATAACACCTTGTTTACAGATTTAATATAAACGAAGATTGGTACTACTACCTATATAAGGTAAAACTACTGCAATGAAATAGAATACAAGTTTATGTCTAAGTATATTGAGTGCATATTAATTTTTTAAGTAAAATTGAATTTTGTAAAAAAAAACATTGTGTGGAAATAGGATGTGTATGACAAGTAGTGTGCAGGTAAATATTGTAATAAATTAAAATATAGTCTAGATTATATTTGCACATACATAATATGTTTAACTTTATAAACAATATATATTATTTTATATTCAATTTATTTCAATTCACTTATATCTCGTATTTTCATATTGCGAACATGCCTGGGATCGCATAACTCGGGCAACATATATATTAAATAAAAAAACTTTAATTTTGGTTCCATTAGTTGTTCCCAAAATTCGTCATCCCTTTCGATGATCTCAACTTTCATCTGAAATGAAATGATATTTTATCACACTAATCTATATCTATTGTATATATACAATGTGTATTGTCGAACCTTGATCAAACGAGATGTGCGGATACACGACATATATTTATCGATAAAAAATAAAAAATTATATGTTTCCTATCTCAAAAATAAAGTCGATTTAATTATTTTTTTAATGAAAACTACTTCATCTGGTTTTTTCTTCGTTTCTTTTTGAGTAAACGTATTTTATTCAAAGTAGCCTCATTTGAAAGCTAGATAGTCTGCCTATATAATAAAATATGAAAAAAATACAATTTCGGTACATTAGCCTAGTAAAATCAATATTTTTTTTGAAATTTGCAAAATAATACGATTTTTATTAAATTTTTGATCAGTAACTTTAAAACTGGGTTATTGTGGTGTACTTTTTTGCATGTTGTATTAAACTCCACAATTTAGTCTACAAATCCTCCAAAAATTATGAGCCTATCTCTTTTTGTTGTCATGTTATTCACCATTTAAAATAGGTACTTTCTGTTTTGTCAAGAGTAAAAAAAACAAAAACTTTATCTTAAACAGCCGTTACTATCCCACTGCTGGGCAAAGACCTCATTCCATTTCTTCCTATCTTGCCTCGTTTTATTTATAATTTATGTAGATTAAATCAGTTGATATTCCTGTTGATCTTTGTACAAAACAGAAAGTACCTATTTTCAATAGTGAATAACATAACAACGAAAAGAGATAGAGCCATATGTTTTGGAGGGTTTGTAGATTAAATTATGAAGTTTAATACAACATGCAAAAAAGTACACCTCAATAACCCAGTTTTAAAGTTACAGATCAAAAATAAAATAAAATTTGTTTTTTTTTTGCTAATTTCTAAAAAAATATTGATTTTACTAGGCTTATGTACAGAAATTGTATTGTTTTCTTATTTTCTTAGCTAGATAAACAATCTAGCTTTCAAATGAGGCTACTTTGAATAAAATACACCGTTTACTCAAAAAAAAACGAAGAAAAAACCAGATGAAGTAGTTTTCATTAAAAAAAATATTAAATCGGCTTTATTTTTAAGATAGGTAACATATAATTTTTTATTTTTTGTTTTTTATCGATAAATATATGTCGTGGATTCGCACATCTCGTTTGATCAAGGTTCGACAATACACATTGTATAAAAGAAAGTCGTGTTAGTTACACTATTTATAACTCAAGAACGGCTCATGATATATCTTCACTTTCATGAACTAAAAGTAGAAAAGCTTGTGTTCGTAAGGTAGGAACCATGACTAAATTAATTATTGCAGAACCCTAAAATTTACAAACTCGTAAAAATGTTAGGAAAGTTATAATACATTATAGGTGTAGACAGTAGTTACTATAGTTAGTAACTATAGTAGGTACCTAACCTACTACTTACAATTCAATGTTTTGTAATTGGTAAAAAAAATTCTCGTACGGATCTTTTCTGGTATCCAAAATGTCCAGATCATTCGATGTTACTTCCATCATGTATCAGTACACGTATCATATATTATGGAGATACAAATTAGGTGGGTATAACTAGGTGTAAATATTTTATAATATTGATAGTCAAACGGAACCCTAATATATATTTCTACCTAGATAATCATGTGTTGTGAAAATACTACTTCTATCACATGGAGATACAAATTGAGGTGGGTATACCTTGTATTTACACCTAGGAAATGAAATACAATGAAAGTTTATTTCCTTAGGCTTACAAATAAGCACTAAGACAAGTCATATTTTATTTAGGTAGGACCGTCGTCGCTTTCTACACTTATTATAAAGATTTCCCATATTTACAAATATACAAAGTCCGATGACACGAGGCGCGGAGCAGCGACACAGGCTCCCCGTCCGAAGGCCGAAGCTAGACTGAATTATGGCCCGGACGGAAGATAGCGCGTGAAAATTTAGGTATTATTTTTTTACGGTAAAAATAATAGTAATTTTGAAAATCTAAAACACACATCGTCTGCTTTATACTCTGATTGTTTACTGTATAAAGTATCAAGGCTTATTTTAACGTATCTATTGAATAGCGACGGTTTAAAGTACAGTTTAGAGTGAACTTTGGATTTTTTTTCTATCGAGAAAATTTCATGTAATCGTGTTTTCGAAACACTAGCGGTCTAGCATCAATCCTGAACTATAACATATTAAAATCTCAAAGTAAATGCTTCAGAATTGTGGAAGATATGATCGTTGAAAATAACTGATTTCAGATAGTATCAACTCTTAAAGAAATAAACGATTTTTTAAAATTTTGGATTTCAGTTATTTTCTGTGCCAGATGATGCAGTGTGGATTGTCCAGCAATATTTATTATTGTACTCGGAGTCCACTAATTCTAGTTTATCACGCTTAAACTAATCGTTGTCATCAAAATTAGCCTGACTTTTTTGACTACTGCTGGACAAACTCTTGTTCTGCTCCGTCTCGTCTTATCCAGGTTCGCTCTGGAATGCTTGCGATATCGTCCAGAACGAATATAAAAGATTTTATGCGGAATATTCGATAAGTGCATTTGATTTTATTATCAAAATAGCGACCCGCCCCGGCTTCGCATGGGTGCAAATGAAAATGAAAAGTTTTTTATTACATTAAGCTTAAGCATACATACATAGGAACAGACAGACAGCAGGAAGCGTTGTTTCATACTATGTAGTGATGTCGTGTTTCTCCCTGTCCCGGCCCGGATCGATGTGAACATCCCTAAAGCACTCTAGAAATGCATCGGGTCGTGTAATAATAGGGAATGGAACGGAGACGTCTCGTAGGGTGCCGTTATCGATTATGAATCATATTTTATTCATTCGATATGACTGGAAGTTTGACTACCCTTTCCCTTACAGACTTTAGTTGTTGTAAATGTATGATGTAGATTCTTTAGTTGTTGTAAATGTAGCCGTGACGATAGAAAAAAAAACATAATATATTAAGAAAAAAACCTAATCAGTTTATGATACGCTGAATATTCTAATAATAAGATAGTGCCCTTTCATCATCATCAGCCCATTGCTGGACATAGGCCTCCGCCCTGTCTTCACCTTGCCGCACCCAGCGTCTGCAGTCTTTCACCGGTTGTCATCCGACATGAACGGAGGGCCGTCCATTGTCATCAATCCAATTCCTAAATTAAAAACCAGACAACATACTACTCCAATGCGTTACGTATCATCATCATCATCAACACCCTACGTCCAGTTGTGGACTAGTAAAGTCCACTGGTGGACGTAGGCCTCCCATGAAAAGCTCCCTATCATACTATTGCCTTTACAGTTATTTTATTCAGAGTACTCCGATGCAGAATTTTAACCTCTACACCTACCGATGTGTGACTCAGAGGGTTTTCCTAAATAAACTATAGGCCTACAGCAAAGTTATTACAAAGACGCACCAATTAGATTTGAAGCAATTATTCGGTTACGTGGCTTGCTCGCTGCACGCGCATGATTGGGTTTTCCGGTGACAAAGACACTGGCTCGGAGACTAAGGGAACGTTCACACACCGGATACATTTTTAGAGGACTGTTTTTTACAAATCGGTCGTACTGGAAATAATCGTTTACTGGATTCAGTCGGGTGTGTATCTCGCTGCTACAACAACGACATCGCGGGAAAAAGGAACCTGTATAACAGATGACGTCGCACAGGAGTGACAGGATAAACATAGTGTCAAGTGAGAGTGATATGCGCGCAGACATGGCTGGCCCTGTCGCACGCTACAATTGGACGTACATAGTTATGCGAAAATGTTCCAACCCACAAGACTTAGTTTGACATCTTTCATTTAAGTAACAAGGTTTCAGTCTCTAGTGACATTTTCTGTTTTTTTTTTATTGACAATATTATGTTTCAAACCATACTTTATTCGATCAAGTGCATTATTTAAAAGATAAAATGTATTTATGCATCTGTATTCTGAATTTCAGGTGGATAAATACATTTCATCTTTTATTCATACATTAGCATAACTACGTCCAATTGTCATACAAATAAAAAAATTATAATCTAAGCGGGTAAAAACACCGTCTTTTCAAACAGTTGCTTAGAAAATTAAAGTACCTTACCTCTCGTGACATACCTGTAACTGTGAAGTTCTCTTCAAGAGTTCCCTTTTCAGCGAAAACATGACTCGGATACAAGGGAAGGGTGTGGCGACAGATATGTACCCTATTAGTCCGCGTCGATGAGTTCGTGCCCCAGTTATGAATTTATTTTTGAACGATAGTTCGGAGAAGGCAATGACTTCAAGTTTTACCAAGAACTCCTTGGTTGGGAATTATAAAGTTACCTATTCTTAAAGTAAACTAGCTTTTGCCTGACGCTGTCCATGTGTTCCCGAGATTTCAATGAGCAGTAACCTCAACATTGGTCCACTGCTGGACGCAGGCCTCCCTCTGATAAGCGCCTCATTGGCTTTTATCAGAGGAAGACTAGAGGTATATAGTATTATCCCAGGAAAGGAAGACAGGAAGCGCTGTTGCCCGCCTCCCGGTAAGAGCAGTAAGCGGCATTTTAATCCAAGTCTAGAACAGAACTAAATCAATGCAAATTAATGTAGTTTGTGAGTAGATTTCAGCCTGATACGTTCAGTAGTTGTGGCGTGATGAGGCCGGTAACAAACATCTAAATTTAATAAAATAATTTAATAATAAAACATTCAAAATTTTACATTTGTAATATGAGGGTGATTAAACCATATGTTGCAAATGTAAGGTAGATGGATAAAGGTACCTTAAAGTTTGTGGTTACGTAGTTTCAATAGATTATCTTTTGTGCCCATAGAAAGACCTCGTAAAGATTAACGTCTGCACTCTGCATCTTACACTCTAGACTAGCGGTCGTCTTGCTAATTGCTCAATTAAACTTTCTTAGATGCATGGAGTAATAGCCTCACAGGACCGCATTATGGCTATTACGTCACCCATATTTGAAGCAATTACATTTGGCTCTTTGTTGGCTTAGCATGGAAGACAGACTAGACTAGACAAAGCCATGTCTAGGGTGTAATAAACAAATTCTTGTCTTATCTAGGGTATATTAGCCAAATCCTTGCCTTATCTAGGGTATATTAGACAAAGCCTTGTCTTGTGACGTAGTTTAGACAAAAATTTCATTGAGCCATTCGTCGCGTCGGCGAATGAGTAAAAGCACATCACACTTATATTATAAATGCGAAAGTTTGTATGTTTGTAACTTCTTCCAGCCAAAAGTACTGAACAGATCAGGTCGAAATTTTAAGCCTGGAATCAAACATAGGCAACTTTTATCCCATAAATCAAGTCCCAACGGATATAAATAACTTTTAATGTTTCCAAAGAAACAACGCGGGCAGAAACAAGTATTTCATATGAACGAACACCTTTTTTAACCAATTTTGCAATGTTTTGTTTGTAATTTTCTCCTACCTAGAGAAAAACTTGTCTAGACTGTCAGGACAGTCTTGACAAGTTTTGCTCTTCAGGACCTGTCCTTGTTCAAAAGTTTGACAAAGCTATCAAGTAGTTACCTACTTAAGATCGTATACTTAATGATCTCATGAGTGATGCTAAGGTACTGCCGTTGGCAAACGGTCTACCCTAGCGGTAGGTGCGCAGAACACCACAAAAAGTGCATTATGTCAGTCGTGAGACGCGAGTGGTTACGGTAACTTACATAACGAACACAAAGGTGCATTTGTTAAGTTTCCCAAGCGTTTAACATTGTCTGGTTTCTTGCAGCGAAAAATAATAATAATAATGCAGAACGCGGAACTGTGATCTATTTGGTTGGCAGATGTTGACTGTGAAACTACTGCAAACGTTTGGACGTGTGGGTTATCGGTTTATATACTGAGTCAGAGGCAGGTTAATTCGCTTGTAAGTTAGTACGGACAGGATAATCCCTAGCTCGTTATTATCGAAGCAACCAATTCTCATAACGATATGGAGTTAGATCCATCCATAGAAAAATGATCCCTGAAGTAGTTAAAAAACTGCGTAAATACAAAATAATTTGAAGTCGGTTTTTTGTTTTGTCGGTTAAAAAACCGCCTTCGAATCTTCGCTTTAAACTTTTTTTTATGTTTCACGGAATCAATACGAATCCCTCGGCAATAAAATTCTTATGGGACCACCTCGAGCTCGTCCTCTATACAACTGCAAAAGAATAATCCAAATCGGTCCATAAATAACGGAGCAATCGACGAACATACATAAAAATACATACAGCCGAACATAGAACCTCCTCCTTGAATGTTTGAAGTCGGTTAAAAAAGTTTTATCCATGTCAGTTCAAACTGGTTCTAACCTCGGTCTTTTCCAGCTAAATCTACGAGTAGCAATTAAATGCCAATCGAAGCTGTATTCATGATCAAAAGACTTTACAAGATTCGCTATTCAAACTTCAACCGCCTGAATCCAAACTTCGCCCGCAACATCTAGAATTATATACTAGAAATATACAAAGTATAGCAGCCGTCTCGCATGGAATTAAATGTTACGTCATGTAGTACGGAGTGCGGAGTACGGCTTCAACGAGGGTTATTACGTTCCCTAAGGTTATCACACTTGCACACGGCTGCAGGCACGTAGCTAGGTCGTGCTACACCGATCTATCAGCTAGTTTGCGCCTACGTGCAGCCCGTTTCTAGGAAATTATCTCTCGTTTCTCTACACTTGATCTTCCTAATAAAATTACTGGCTGAGGCATTGATCCTATTGTCTGCGTAGTATCTAATATGAACCGATGGCTGTTGGGTTATAGGGTTCTCGAGTGGCGACCACATACCGGAAGGGCAACGTGGGCAGACCCCCTAAGGTGGGCCGATGACCTGGTGAAGGTCGCGTGAAACCGCTGGTTGCGGGTACCGGTCATTGTGGCGATCTTTTGGGGAGGCATATGTAGCATAAGATGTCTTTCAGCTGAAATTATTATGTTATCATCATTTCAGCAAAAATACGTCCAAACTGTCTTATATGTGGTTGTTCCCTACGTCTTTAACAATAACAACAGTAAATTTAATGGTATGTTCTTTGAATGGATTTCAGAGAAGTATTATAGTTACTAAGATCTCATTGATTGATATTATGTTACTGTAATAAGACTGAAAACTGACATTTAATATCAGGCGTGTCCAAGAGTTTTGCCTGGAAAACTTACTTCCTCACTTCGGTAAAACTGATGAAGGAGATCATTCTCAAATACTCTCGCCCCCATAAAATCGCAATCAAATGACAGTCCTAAACATCATTGAGTAATACGTAATCCCATAGGTAGTTAGTAAAATGAAAATGACGTATCCTGTGAATACACTTTTGAATAGAATAGAGCTATACACCTGCATAATTGTTTGTGTGTTTCACACGGAAGTTTAACCTTTCCCATTGACTATCGAAGAATATAATGGAGTTTTTAATAACAACTATTGTTTCTATAGCGCAAATGTATCGATAGCCTTGGCTATAAAACGAATAAAAACGATTGCCGGTATCGATTAATAATTACGTTGACTGTTAGTAAATATGCTTGTAGAAAAAACGATACTCCAGCAGATGGTAAACATTTAGATATTGTGTATTAGTACAAAATCCACAGTAGTTGTCCAGACTATTACATAAACTGAGAAACCTAGCAGGCTGATGATTAAAATCGGTAGGACACGATAGGAAAATCCTTAAAGCCTCTGCACCAAAGCTAACATGGAACGTTCTGGCACGGACAGTATGGACACATGTATCCGATACACTCAGGTTTACATCATCATCAGCCTATATTAGTCCACTGCTGGACATAGGCCTCCCCCAATGAGCGCCATAGCGCCCTGTCTTCAGCTTGACGCATCCAGCATCTACCTGCAGTCTTTCGCAGGTCGTCATCCCACCTGGTCGGAGGGCGTCCTACACTACGTTTACCGAGTCGTGGTCTCCACTCAAGAACACGTTTGCCCCAGCGGCCGTCGGTTCTTCGCGAGATATGGCCGGCCCACTGCCACTTCAGCTTGCTAATTCTCAGGGCTATGTCAATAACTTTGGTTATCTGTCGGATGTATACGTTGCGAATCCTATTCGTTATAATCCTATATAGGTTTACATGTATGGTTGAAACTGTCATGGCAGTTATGCGTCTCCCCAAAAGTTATCATCTTATTATCTCCGCCCGAAGCGTCGTCATCCCCATAAGACATGAAAGTGGACGTTGAAAGTAGAAATATACTAAGAAGATTTGCACTCCCATATGTCGCATCGCAGGCCTTTCTAAGTCTCCTTCTCCATTCCAGTTACAACGGCTACCTTCCAAACGGCGAAAGAGGTCGGCGGCGCAGCAAATTCGTGCTGTACCGAAGACCAGCACCGAACGGCGTGCGGCGCTCCAAGCACTACGTAGTGAAGACTCCCCACAGCAGTAAGGCAATCCTGGACGCCAGTCAACACTCCATATCCTACACACTCAGCCGCAGCCAGGCGGTTATAGTGGAGTACACGGAGGATCCTGACACTGATATGTTTCAGGTGAGTGCTGATGTTTTGGTGCTCGAGATGATATCGTAAAGGTATCTTTATGTTTCTAGGGGAATCTGTATCATTTTATGGATAAATCTGCGTTTATATTAGTTCAGTTTAGATTCTTTATTTAGAACGTCAATAACAAATATATCAAATTTAAAAACCATTTGAGGAAGCATAAAAGACTGTTCTAAATTGCCCGTCCCATTGCATTTACCAGCTTATATAGTGGCGAAATCTGCGCAGAGGCAATTCGCGTGGTTCCAAACTAAGTATCCGCGTGGTTCTAAACTAAGTATCCGCGCGGTCTAGTACGAACGTTTACGATCCCTGTGTAAAGAATTTTCGCGCGCTTAATCCGCGAGATTTGCATCCGCGCGGATTACACCGTGTCTGGTCTGGCCCTAAAAGGATTTCCTAATGCGGCAAACAAAGACTTCAATAATCAAACAACTCATCGCAGGTATAAAATCCGGTAATGGCTTCACACATGGGCGCTTAAAATAACAATAATCAATAACTTTGTTTTGCCAAGGATTTTGTTAACACACGCTTCTCTTGCGTGATGTCTGCTTATACTAACATATTAGTTTGGTATATAAAACGTGTTTTCCAAAGTAAAATGAATAATCCCCTGTTCCATTCAAACGTCTGAACGCGGAAAGCTATTTCTCACATTGTAAATGAAAGCGCGAGACGTGTGGAAATGTTTGTTCAAGTTGCCACACAATGATATAGGGATATCCCCCCGGTGTCGACAGCGCGTGTCCCGGAGCCCCGCTTATCAGACCGACCCTGTCTGTTTGAACTACGAGGTGCCTAAACAATGTGCCAACTGCCAGCGAGCACAAACAATACGTGTGCGCGATTGCTAAATCGGGACCCGGGACGTACAACGCGCAGGCGGTGAAATTGATCCTTTCAACGCATTTGAAAGATAAAAACATTACAGATGAAATATTTCTTAATGAAACCGTTGGTTTTGTGCCAAGATCTCTGGGGTTTCCACTGTCGTCTAATGGAAACGTCGACAGGCTGATGCTGATGTGGAAAATACATGATCGGACATAGACGTTACTGTTACTATAGGCTTTTGGGCTTCTCTTGGTCGTCATTTCAAATTGTGAATAGAGAACGGTTCACATTATAAAGCCGCATCTAAAAGCTTCTGCCGCGGTAGTTGATACTGCGCACGATGTCTTAAAACATAGGAAGGACTGATGTTATCTTATTATAACCTACAGTCGTTTACGTTTATAAAGATAACATTGTAATGTTTCGCAAGATGCGACGTGTTTACATAGTTGCTGCGTCGTCGCGTCGCGTCGGGCGGCGTCGCCCGTATCTAATCGGCGCATATGGGTTAGTGCCCCCCGGGAGAACAATGCGTTGGTCCCTACATCGACTCATTGACCGCACGCAGAGGCTGGTTCCGTTTATCTCAACATCTAAGCAATAAACAGGCGTCTGTCTCGCCTGATAACTAACTTTCACCGACGAATAACAGTATGGATCGTCGGGTTTTATGATGTTTTGGTACCACGTAGGACGCGTGGCGGCGGATGATAGTAATTATAGATTATATTCTGGATAGGTTATAATCACCAATTACATGGTTTCCTAATGGACTAAGCTCGCCCTCATCGAAATTCAATCTCATTAGCATTTATAAATCAGTACCTAATATCCTTCGATCCATTGAGTTGGGTTTCTTTATCTCGAAACCCAAACAAAGTATGTAATAATGAACTGGATTTTAAAGTCACCGGACGATAAGTGGATTGTAGGATTATATTCAAGTGTTTCCTAGCCGTCACGGAGTGTAAGCTTACAGAGGACTACAGTGGTTTCGTATGTCGACTGGTTTACTTGCTAGTATTCCTATGGGGCTGCTAGTTCGTCGTCCGCGGTCGACGCACCGCTCTACATCCTGTTGAGCGATCGGACGCCATTTCTCTCTTGCGAACAGCGCAAGGGCACCCCCATACAAACACCAATAAATATTTATTTACTCATATCATTACCAACAGCGGAACCAACGACCCGACGACCATTAGCATGAGCTGTGTCATTGTTTATTTCTAAAATTGTAACGCAAAAACTGTTATTCAAAACAGTTTTCAGGCGGAAACAGCCTGACGTGTAGCCGGGCAATTTCATCAAACAAACATGCTCGGCAATATTTTTTAGGATTGTTCGCAATACTGGCGACCTGCTTTTCGCAGACTACTATCAAAGTTTTATTTATCCTTTATATTCTGTTATCGGGTATTCACAGATAGCGCCTGACCGATATGCCAAGGCTTTCTTACTACGTTGTATTTTGTATCTTGTTTACAAATGCGAAAAGAGCTGCTAAGTGTCGCAAGGACATGATTAATGGTTACTAGTTTCAAGCGCGGTTCACTGGCCAAAGATTCAGGTCTAGTGCTCAATAAATATGCTAATTTCTTTTATTATACGGTCTCGAGGTGAATGGGGCACGATGGAATCTCTCCTTCGATAATATTAAGGCCCGCCCCCACAATCTCTGGAATTTACAGTTGCATATAATATATAGCTGATATAATACCGGGTTTAAATCATCCAGATTGTTTCTTTTGAAACTGAATTAATAGGCAGATAATGAAAGACATATAGCTTTTAAAGTTTATGATCCACGACCTCCAGCTTCGAAACTAGGTTAACCACTAACCAGATTATAATAGCACTTGGATCTTCAAAGAAAGAAGGCAGTTTATGGCCGAGCAGAGCAGAATGGAGTCAAATCCGCGATCTCTTGTTAGCGTCAATGTAAATTGATTGGTTCTTTGTGCCCGTTGTATGCGATGCATGAATGCACGCCTCCCGCGCCTGTTACACTCAAAGCTGGTGATATGTGATTATAATCTCTCTGTTGTTGTTTTAAAGTTTCAATCGTAAAGGTGAATCATAACATTCGTAAAGAGGGATTCAATATGTAAGCGTCAAAAGAACACCCATGCATGTTGTCTTACGATTTATTCCAACTTCCCTGTGCGACATTACATCGTACTCGTATCATTACACCAGCTTATGGATTTGTTCAAATATGGGCGAACGATCCCTCACTTTAGAGCTTGTTTTACGTACAGAAGCATATAGATAGCATCTATGTAGTTGATCATCAGAGCACTTGTATGACTGTCATCGATTTTAATATTGTTATGCATGCATCGTTTAGCTGCAACTCCTGATTCATCCATGGCCTGTTTTATCGTAACTCTTGTCTCATCTGTGGCACCTATGGGCTTTGTTCGTTCATGTGGCTGGTATGGTCATCGCTTCCGTAATCTGATTACTACAGGTACGAGCATGCACTTATGATTTAATAGATGATTCAGCCGCATGATCGACTCTCAAAGGGTTCACAAGCAGTTTCTGCTTAAAAAAACTTCAAACGTTGGTTTGATTAATCATTGATAGTGGTACATCGAAGCGATACCTTATCGTTATAGCAATGAACTCAGGTAATCCTCGTACTCAATACGCCCTTTCACGACCGCCCATTTCATCTCGCGAAGGTCAAAGTTCAACGCCAGAATAAATTACGTTGAACCCCGACGGATCCAAAAACGCTTACCCGCAATAAAAATTCCACGCTTTATTTCGTCGATCGTTAAATTCTTGATGCATCTTCTGTCTGGTGATGACGTCGTGACATGCGGAGCGGGTCAGCATGAGGGTGGGGCGTGACGTCAGAGGGGGAGGTGGTGGGCCAAGGACGTCGCCAGGCCGACGGGCGCGCAACACCCGACGGAATCGATACTGGCTCGACGACACCGACTGTCATCTGCAGTGGACCGTCTAGTGCCTTTTCTACTTTTCATAGACTTGCACTTACGCGATGCTCCAGTTACATGGAGGAAACTTTAAGGGTCTTCGACGCCTCTCATGGTATGGTCTTTTACAGATTAATCCCAAGATAAAATGGAGACCTATCAAAGTGATTTGACGTCCAGTCTAGTCTTTTTAGTTAGATGATTGTTTATTTTGATATGCTTAGATAACTAGTACCTATGTACAGTGGCTTCCATCGTTAGCTGACTCCCATGGCAGGTTCGCAAGTCTCGTGATTACATCAGTTTTGATTTTATATTATTCAACTTGCTGTTTTTATATAAAACGGATTGCTATCTTCACATTACCGAAAGATTATAGTTTAAAATATTTCCTTATTCATATAAATTAATTTCAAACGTAACTTGGGGGTTAGTTAAAAATGAACATCAAAAATATACACCATGGTATATTGCGGCATTGATATGTTTTCATACTAGCTAAGATATCAATAATGAAAGTACAGTTTGCTTGGTCCACACACATCTATGGCAAGACAATAGAGCGAGCCATAAGAATCTCAACAGCGGATATTGGCCCACTGCTGGACACAGGACACAGGCAACCCCGATTAAACGCTTGGATTTTATTTCATAGGGGGGTAATACCCATCATCCCCACGCTGAGCATGCGGGTTGTGGATCTCAGTTCGGTGGTAAATTGTTCTACAGGAGGCGCTGCTGCTGCTAGTCCGCCCCCCGTTGGATATCCCTTAGTAGCTAAAGAACTTTAAATGCATAAGAATAACTCACCGTTACTAGATCCACTGCAAAGCCTTTAAACCAGACAACGGGCGAACGATAGGCTTACTCCAATGACAGATTATCTCACCCATAAAACCGCAATGTAGAACAGGCTTAACTCAGATCCAATGTAAAGTTGCACTCTTACAGCCACCATCTACGTCTTGGCTTCGATCTCGAAAAGGGCCATTTGGTTTTGATTTATGTGAACTGTCTCTGCCTGTAATTTATAGGACTTGCTGCTGCATATATTTGTATCACAACTTCGTTATCGACCGAGACGCCCTCTGTGACGCAGCGGGCGAATGTCCGTCTGTGACGCAGGAGGTTGCGGGTTCGATTCGCGCCTCGTGAGAAATGTTTGTACGAACTGCAGATATTTGTTCAGGGTCTTCTGGTATTCATGATAAAAAATAATCTATATAGTTAACTATTAAATATATAACTTTTATCGTATCAATAACACAAGCTCTACTTACCTTGGGGTTTTAGGATGCTGTGTGAAATTGTCCAGTATTATTTATTCATTTATTTAAATCGTCAATATTATTGTCAATTTCGTCCCTAATAATAATGTTATCTCTGAAATCCACTAGCTGAGTCAATAACGTATAATATATAGAAGTTTGTATTTATGTTATACTAGCTGGTTTCTTCCGCGTAGTGATAGATATTTTGGATAATAACAATAAATCTTTATGAAATCCTATGTGTTATTCTGATGTAAACTATATTATTGTGAAGTTTCATCAAAATTCATTCAGTCGTTTTGCGTGAAAGAGCAACAAACATACTAACATACATCCTCACAAACTTTCGCGTTTATAATATTAGTAGGTTTTTATGAGTGCTGCTGTAATTTTTTTTTTCGATTGACCTATAATTCCTACAGCCGACTGTACGTCTACGGAACCATTCCGTTCAGTTTTCATGTGACACGCTACATTTCTCGGATCTATTTGCGGGACACCGAATGTGTTTATACGCCAGTCACTCGTTTTCGTGCCTATAGGGTGTTCTGTAGGATCGAGGCGGGATCACGTGGGATCTCACAGATCGATTAAATTATTTCTTGACGATATTTGTTAGTTGGTAACGAATTGTAACGTGTTCTTGAGTGGAGACCACGACTCGGTAAACGTAGTGTAGGACGCCCTCCGACCAGGTGGGATGACGACCTGCGAAAGACTGCAGGTAGATGCTGGACGCGGCAAGCTGAAGACAGGGCGCTATGGCGCTCATTGGGGGAGGCCTATGTCCAGCAGTGGACTGCTATAGGCTGATGATGATGAATTAATTGTAAACTTAGTGTAATTGCTAATTCAATGAGAAACTAAAAATCTATGCTGTTGTTTCTGGAACGTTTAGTTGAACTGTTGGAAAAAGTACTCGTATAAGGGATATTTCTATCCCATGGGAACTCATTTATTAGATAAAACCTATGTGTGCAGGCCTCTAAGGCTTGAAGGCTTAGAGCTATGCTAATTTCAGCCCATTCCGTTCAGTCGTTTTGGCGTGAAGAAGTAACAAACATACATCCATCCATCTAAACATCCAAACAATTCGCATTTATAATATTAGTGTGAATTAGTTGTTAATACCTTCTGTACTCAAACAACGAAATGGCTATTGCCTGTTCGAAGCTGAAAAATATGTTTCCCGTGAGATACATTTTCAGTTTTATTTTATAACTAGCTGCTCCCCGCGGCTTCGCCCGCGTGAAAATCTGTGTCAAATGGTTTATAAAACTTCCTCTTGTATCACTCTATCTATTCACAAACCGCATCAAACTCCGTTGCGCAGTTTTAAAGCATACATAGAGACAGAGAGACAGCGGGAAGCGACTTTGTTTTATACTATGTAGTGATAACTGACGACCGATGTGGCGCGGTGGGCGAAGGTCCGCCTGCGACGCAGGTGGTTGCGGGTTCGATTCCCGCCTCGGAACAATTGTGTGTACGATCTGCAAATATTTGTTCCGGGTGTTCTGGTCGTTTTCTATGTATAATAAAAAATATCTATGTATGTAATATATTGTATTATGTATATCAGTTATCTAGTACCCATAACACGAGCTCTGCTTACCATGGGGCTAGATAATGCTGTGTGAATTGTCCAGCATTTTTTTTTTTTTTTACTAACTTGAACATTTTCCCGGTAAAACTTTACATTTCGGCCTGTCTGAATCTCATGATCTATGTCGAGTTGTTGCCTGGCTGTGTGCGGCTCCATTTCATCGTATATCATTCCGTTTGTGGCAGGCATGAGTTTTATAACAGCTATCGGTCCCTGTTACTTTCACTCGTATATCTTACGAGCTTACCCAGCCTTGTGCTGTCGAACTGGTTTTGTGTCTATCATTGTTATCACCTACGTCTGAGGACAGCGTTGGATAGATCGTTATATATATCTATACTAATATTAGCGATCTCTACCAGACAACCATGGATGGATAGGATCGTGGACAGTACCAGGGGATCTGTGTGCTTGTAGGTTATATTATCTATATTAATATTATAAAGAGGAAAGGTTTATGTTTTGTTTGTTTGTTTGTAATGAATAGGCTCCGAAACTACTGGACCGATTCGAAAAATTATTTCACCGTTGGGAAGCTATACTATCCCCGGTGAACATAGGCTATATTATATTTTCAAAAAAGTTAGGGATCCGTATTAAAACCGTGCGAAGCCGGGAAGGTTCGCTAGTATATAATAATACGTTGTATTGATGCGGCCAAGATTTTTGTTATGTATTAACTCGTTTAAAGGTGCAATAAGTATTCATCGATTTACTACTAAGAAAATTACAAGCAGAATAGAAACAAAGTGGAACTAGCATTGAGATAACTGCAGATTGTTGCAAACGGCTGCAGACTGTTGCAAACGATCTAGCGGTAGCTCAACTGATCCATATCAATTCAAATCGGAAGCGTGCTTAAGACTCTAACACTTTGATTGCTGGAATCACACGGTATGTGTTTTCTACAAGTGACTAATATGCGTAAATCCACACTAGCGCAGCGGCTGAGAAAATACAGATCTTTGTGACTCAGCACAGCCGTAATATTTTTCGAACGAAACGCATGTGCGGCGCAACGCAAACGCTGTGTAGAGCGGCAGCACGAATTTTTTAGGTTAAAAAAAAGTACGCAGTCGTCGAAAAAAAATCGCAGTCAAAGTGTTAAGACTGAAGAATAAGAATGAGACCGAATGAAAGGATACAATATTTCATAATCTCTGCTTCTTTTTAAGAATAGTGAATCTATCGGCTTGAAATATATCAGAAATAACGAGAGCTTCGATTTCTCAAAATGACAGATTACGTGTGTGTCTTCTCTTAAACACACATAACTCATAGAAAATAAATGCCTGGACCGACTATAATTTGTCGATTTTCTACTTTTAATAATTTTACGATCGGCTGATGCATCAGGTTGCATGAAGGTTGTAGTCAAACGTAGATTTATTCGATATACGAGCGCTTGTCTTTATGCCCTTCTCTGTCTATCTCTAAACCAAACAAGTTCATGTAACCCTAAAACCCACAGTAAAATAAAGCTTAGTTATTAAATATTAAGTAAACTGCTGAACCCGCGGGACTGTGGTCGCGGTAATAGTGAAACTTTCTCCATTAATTTCTCTCCTTGCCTGGATGTTGGTCTAGTAAACCGCAAACCTAGATTACGGACCACCACCGAAATTTAACTTGTAACTTTGAAAATTGTTATAGCACGGCCATACGCTCCATCTTGATTGCGCAGTTTAGTTTGTGCAGTTGACTGTGGAAGAAGACTGAACACCGTCTGTGGTCACTCGTGCAAGTGAGGCAAACTGGACTGCGCAAGGACTGAATTATCAGTATGGTTATAGAGGGGTTATAAATTTTTTTTTCTCTGTTTTCGGTGTCACGATGACTTGCCCTATTTTTATTAGGATTTCTATAAAAATAAAACACAATAACTAAACCCTATTCTCAATCTTCAGCATATCAATGAAGTATTGTAAGTAGGGTTTTTTAACTCCTTGAGGTCTAACTTCTAAGTTTTAAAGAAACTTTTAACTACGTATAGTCTTTCTGTAGTCGCTCCTTTTATCTATAATGAAGTGTTCTGTTTCATCGTTGTTAGCAAAGTTTCCTTGGGTCGCGATAAGAACTAACAACTTTAAGTCTTAAGTTTTTATCTTTGACTTTTTTGGGAAACGTTTAACCTCGCAAATAGCGCATAATCTAACCGTACCAATCGTTTTAGATAGGAAATAACATCGCAATATGTTATTCTCGCGACTTGTGAGTACGCTACGTTTTATTTTTGATGACCTTTGTGTTGAAACAGAAGGTTGCAGGTTCGATTCCCGTCTGGGGATGGGACGAATGATTGTACGATCTGCGGATATTCTTTCTTTCGATTTGTATATATAATGAAAAAACAAACTATGTAATATATTGTATTAGGTATATCGGTTATCTAATACCCATAATACAAGCTCTACTTAGCTAGGGGCTAGATGATGTTGTGTGAATTGTCCACCATTATCATTTCAATTCTCAAATATGTTCTGACCTAGATGTATTTCCTATAAATAGATTCTCTTCAAATGAAAGCCATTTCTCTAAGTGTCTCAAACGGTTTTTCAAGACATCTGCGCCTTCGGGATCGTTATCCTTGGGGAGTATTTTAGTGTCTATCTAGACAAGGGTTCTCTGCGAGTGGGGGTGTGGGGTGGCGCGACGGTTCATCGGACCCTGGACACAGGTTAAATCATAGTTAGGGATGGTTGAAACTAATATAATGCGCCTCTGAAATCTTGTAGATGATATTTAATTGTTTATGTATTACTAGCGGGTGCTCGCTTCTTCGCACGCATTTTTCAAGCCTATGTGCCTATGTCCCGGGATAACATTCAACTCCCTGACAAATTTCGATACGATCCGTTGTGGTGTGAAAAGTTGAAAAGGACAGACAGATTTCTATCCGTCTGTCTGTGTTAAGATATTAGTATGGATAATCCCACAAAAAAAAAAAAAAAATCTATATGAAAATTCATAAAATATCTAAAAATTGCCAAATAGCCAAATTCGTTCAGATAGTGGCTTCACCGATAAAAGAGCTGAGATCATATAGCTATGTGCAACACATTTGTTATATTATTTCATTATTTATCTTGTCTTGGGCAAGTTTTCTATTCATCGTATTTGATTGAAGAAATGTATAGGCAATAAATGTTTTTTATTTATCTAAGAAACAAAAAGTAAATTTATTTTTATTATTATTAATATTTTTGATTGTAATGGTAGGATAATGACGTTTTATTAAAGATATACACTTAAATTACGTCGCCGTCGCCGTCGTCGTACCGAACTTGGCTAGACTATATGTATATTATATATATGTACATATATACATATTCATATATATATCCTTATACATATCGTATATGTATTACATGGTTGTCTGTTTATAACTAGGATCCTACCCAAAAGGCGCTGAGACGGGAGCGGGGGTACATGTTGTGCTCATTTATGCTTGACGTATGGAATGTCTAGACGAGTCTCCACTTTGCTCATCTCACAATTTGTTTTGGGCATCACTGAATGGGCAGTTGAGATGTTAATTTAGGCGAATTGGAAGTTCTAGCGAAGCATGTTTGCGTGTTGTTTTGTTTCTTGTCCCGTTCAAATGATGAGGGCAAAACTTGCGTCATATTGGTTCTAATTTAAGGTACAAATTATTTATTATTAGTTAGAATACCTAGTACCTACATAGATAAAAAGAGACTGAATCCGTTTTCGCAGCTAATTTATTTTTCAATAGTTTGTCTGAGTGAATACTGTTTTATGTTTACATAGATAAATAAATGGATAAAGATTTCTTTTCATCAACAAGATAAATATAATAATACTAACCGTAGACAGTCTTCTTTTCCGTATTTCAGTATAAGAGAAGTAGTCCTTCCATTCAAAGTGGTATTTAACAGTAGTGTACAACAGAAACTTTCAGAGGCTTAGTGGTTTGGATCCAGCTTGACATTTTCAGTTACAGATAATACAGCAACATTCAAAGAATTCGCGTTTATTACTACATATGTAGCTGTATATTTTCACCTGACTGCAAGATTTTAGTAACATAACAGGCAATAGCAAATCTTTCTGTACAGTGAGACTTGTAATATCACACGCTCTGTTCTGTAGGAGCGGAAACCTTAAAAAGCAAGGTCGTTTTTACAACATGTCAACAATATTTGTTTTGAAACAAACACAGTATTTGTCGTGTAGATCATATTACCACTGCGCTACTCTACTTGATACTGTGTATCGATTTACATTTTTTATACAGAAAGACTTATAAGATTTGTTTCTTTGTAAACTTCCTCTATCTGTTCCATCGCCTCTCCTATAAACCTCAGGTTTGCTGTAAGAAAACTCTTTGTTAGGGTTAAGCTCGCATATGTACATACGTACATATCCCTTTTAGTTAATTTATTTTAAGTTTTTTGTGTACAATAAATAATTACAGAAGACAGTGTGTTTAATAAATAGAAAACACTTTATTATACCATACAAAATAGAAAACAATATAAAATAAACACCTAGGTACTTGGAATAAAGGAATAAATAAATAATGCTGGACAATTCACACAGCATTATCTAGCCCCATGGTAAGCAGAGCTTGTGTTATGGGTACTAGATAACTGATATACATAATACAATACACTAAATAGATAAATGTTTTATTTAATTATAAATAGAAAACGACCAGAACACCCGGAACAAATATCTGCAGATCGTATACACAATTGTTCCGAGGCGGGAATCGAACCCGCAACCTCCTGCGTCGCAGGCGGACCTTCACCCACCGCGCCACATCGGTCGTCAAAGGAAGTATCTACAAAGGGCGGCCTTAGATCTCTTCCAGGCAACCTTAGGATGGACTGGACATGAAGGAACAGTATAGACGGTGGCACTTTAATAAATTTGGTAAAAATAAAACAAATACTTACTCTACATTACAAACATATAGATTTTATAAAAGCCTGCAGGCTACGAAATCAAGATTCCAAGCAAGATCAAGATGCCATAGTATTAAAAAATATCTACATGCCTCCTACGACCAAAAAGTCGAGCAGACCTTGACAAGTAGACAAGGCCTCTTATTGCGAGTACTAATCATGTCTCCGGTTACGGAATCATTAAAATATCACACTAATGATATTAATGCGAAATCTTGGATGGATAGATGTTTGTTACTTCTTGAAGCAAAAACTACTGAACGGATCACGATGAAATTTGCATCGATTGACATCTAGACCTGGAATAACACACGAGCTACTTTTAATCCTATCAGTTCCCATGCTTAGCTGTTGGCAGACTCCATCGTTCAATATGTATAGCAGTATATGTCAGTATATTGTCCAGCATTTATTATATTTTTATAATTATGTGTAAGACGTTGTAATTAAATAATCATAAGTAAGCAAATAATACCGGACACTCCACACAGCTTTCTCTAGCCCCAAGGTAAGCAGAGCTTGCGTTATGGGTAACTGATATAGGTACATAATACTATACATGTAATATACATAGAAAACGAACAGAACACCCTGAACAGATATCTGAAGATCGTACAAGAATTTGCCCTGAGGCGGGAATCGAACCCGCAACTTCCTGCATCGCAGGCCTTCGCCCACTGCGCTACAGAGGTTGTCTTAAGTTCGGGTCGTCTAAAGTAATTACTGTTTGTATGTTTAAATATAGAGTAAACTACTTTCATTTAGCAGCAACAGAACAGAATACCCAATTATATCGTAAACCAAGTCAGCCGGAAGTAGTAGTTTTATTGCCATTAGAGAACAGTTTCTCTTGTACACACAGTCAGGTGATCAAAATTTATTCTTATTAGACAACCATTATTATGCATTTACGGTTTTTTTTTTGAAAATATTGCAATTAGTAAAAAGTAGTTGTATTGGTAATTTAGTTATACATGTATAAAGTGTCTTTACCTTAAGTATAGGGACAATAAGAAAAGGGGCAATTGACACGTTCGTAGTACATATATTTTTATACTAGCTGCGCCCCGCGGTTTCACCCGCGTGGTGATAGATATGTATTTTGGATAATATATGTACTATATGTATATATTTATGAATTGTAGCCTATGTTTCATTAAAATCCATTCAGTAGTTTTTACATGAAAGAGTAACAAACATCCATCCGTACATACAAACTTTGACGTTTATAATATAAGTAGGATTATTTATATACTAGTTTCGGCCCGCGGCTTCGCACGCATTGTTTAATGTTATTTCTATCACATGGGAACTGATTTATGGGTTAAAAAAACCATGTTTGATTCCTACTTAGAGCTACATCGATGCAAAATTTCAGCCCAAATTTTATGCATATACAGGATCATGCATAAAATCACAAATAAATAGGTCTACCGTAGAATCTCTCCATTCTCAGTACTAAATAGCCTTGGCCTCCAAACACAGAAGTAATTTCTTGGCGCGAATGATGAACCGTCTTGGCAAAACGAAACGTGTCATCATAATCACATTCACGGCACGAAGTCACTATAGCAGAACCGTTATAGTAACTCATTTGACCTCCTTGCACACTCAGTCTCTGATCATGGTTGACTACTTGACAATCTGCACTCTTATTACCCGGGTAATTAATATTATAATTGCGAAACTATGTCTGTTACCTTTTAACGCCTTAACGGCTGAGCGAATCGAAAAAGTTGGCAAGTAAGGCATGTGCTAGTTTTAGTACGAAAAAACGGATTTTTCATTGATTGATTGTCATCGAAAATATAAGCAGGTTTGGTCCCAATATATATCATTGGTTGGTCCCCTTTATTTACCACTGCTAATCACCGGGTTCTTAGCTTTGGTTACATTCAGAATTATCTTCATATCAGCACCAACACGTCCACTGCTTGGCGTAGGACCTGACGTACGACGCCACCACAAGTAGCGGTCCTGAGCCGCCTCGATCCATCGACTCCCTATAGACTGCAATATTATCGTGGTTGTGACCAAACGAATCTATCTGTGAAGTATACTGTAGTATCATCATCACCAGACTATGTTAGTCCACTGCTGGACATAGGCCTCCCCCAATGAGCGCCACAGCGCCCTGTCTTCAGCTTGACGCATCCAGCATCTACCTGCAGTCTTTCGCAGGTCGTCATCACACCTGGTCGGAGTACTATAGTATACTTCTTAATATGCATACGGTCTCGTCGAAAGACCAGCGCTATGGTATGATCGTCTTTACACAGTAGTACTTAATAAATTCTCCAAATAGTAAATTTAGAAGAAATAATAATGAAGGTTGCGTATAAAGAAAAATCAGGAAATCTATCTAGTATCCATTTACTTTCACTACATTTAATACACATACACAACAACCAAATTGTCTCGTTATCTCGTTTCTTCTAAATTTCCCAATTAACTGTAATTTGTTAAGTACTTTAAAAGTAATCACGGTACTTTGTGTGAGGAACATTGGAAACGTAAACGACTCAATTTTGCGCTTGGGGACTCTCCAAATTGGGTCAACTCTAGGAGCAAGCGATACATATTTTACGTCATACTGCTTGCTTTGTTGTTTATATCTGTGATTTGATATTTATTTTTCTTACGGGATATGCCATGATAGCCCCTCCCCGTCTGCTTGCGTATTGACTTCACCCCATGCTTATGTTTTGGAAACTTATGTTAGCTCATAAAATTAACCGCTACGTATTTGTGACATAAGAACTATTTACAAGTTACAACCATAAACTTTGTGAACCAAACTATATTTTTTTATTATAGTTTCCAGGCTAAGTTGTTATCGCGTTGATTGGTTTTTAATGCGAGGAAAAATATAGAAATAATCACAATCGTCATGTTGTTTACGAAGAAACTATAGGCCCTGGTAATGCAGATAAGCGGTAGACATACTAAAGGACGTCCCTATTGGCGAAGTATCAAAACGAAGCGATTTGATCGCGCGATGCAAATGATCTTGCGACCCTTATCGGACGAAGCCGTCGAGTTTCAACGATATTTCCAAATATGCTGTTTATAGGATTTCCTGTGCTCGCGCGAAGACTTGCGAGTTGTGGGCTTCAAGGACACTAAAGAGTTTGGTGGTCTCGTCGTGCGACGAAATCGCGTCGTATATTCATACGGTGCGATTTCGTCGATTTAGTCCGACGCCACGCGCCATAGGCTCCAAAACATGACGTTAGGAACCCCCTTACTTGCTCCAAGGCTACAAAACGATGCTTTTTAAGCCCCGCGAAGGATGGCGCAGGATCGGCCATCTTGGAATATAACCTTTTGTTGAACGGACAATGGCCGCGAGAATTGGGATATGAAGACTGTATGCGAAACTAACAATGGAAGACAATCGGACACTCATTATCTCTTATTGCTGTTATTTGGAGGCTATTGTTGAATGGTCCTTCATCCAATCACTTAACTGCGGAGAAAGTTAAAAAGGGCATTAGCATACTTAACATACATCCATGAGTAGAATGCGTTGGAAGAGACAGATCGAGGAATTTTATGGAAATCTGTGGAGTAGCAGCGAGCCAGAAGCAACGAAACCATGGATTACCATTATCTTCTGTTCTGTAATATAGGTCGTATGTAGCACGCAGTGTTGGTTTACAAATACGTTTATATGTAAACCAACGCTATACGCTACTCTATTACGGGTGTAAGCAGGTTAACTACGAACCTTATTTAATGAAATGAACGTTTCATCCTTTTACGAGGGACTTCTACAAGTCGCGCGCGCTCCACCATCGTCTACCTACATGATACCATCCTTCGTTGATGAAACAGTTCAATGAGTATACAGATTTGTTTTAGTTTTATCTTATTTGGGAAATAGAACTTAAAGTTACGAAACTTAAGATGAACAAAAAACCTCCATTATGTTCAACATGTAGAGCTAAATGAACAGAGCAATAAGAAAAAACAAAACATGTTGACAATACACACATCCTGAACATACCAGTAATTATACATTATTAATAGATGAATGAACGCTAAGAGGCGACGTGGCCCAGGATGAGATGGCGCGACAAGCTCGAGGTACATCTTCCATCATGGCCTGTTGCAGCGTTGAATCGTGAGGAGTGGAAGAAAAAAAGGGAGGTCTTCGCCCAGCAGTGGGACAATAATGGCTTAAAATAAATAATAAATAGATGAATCTTAATGATGATGAAGTAAACAAGCCTTACATCAACATCATTGCTGCATAACTCAAATTTGTAACTTACCTCGATAATAATGACTAAGGGCCTGCTAGTAACATTATCCAACAAAACTACCCATAAGTGTTTACTACGGATAACGTGTTAACCTGTGACTTCGAATTAGTTTTGGCCAAATCAGTTTCAAAAGCGGAAATTGAATTCGAAATAATACCACACAATCTCCCTCTAATATTACCCACCCAACGTACGTCTTCCAATAATAGTTCTATTCTATTCGAATCTATTGTTTGTTCAATTAATTCACTCAATAAATCTTGGCTCGTAAGCCCCCGCGCGTGTTCATCTATTAGGGAAACTAATCCATAACAATCTTTCAGGTTCTTTATCCTCATAAGACCAGTCTTAGAATGCGAGCGGGAAGTACAATGCGTATTAATTAATAAGTTTTGACTTCCTAATTTAAGTACTTTAGAAATAAGCTCTTGCGGCAAACTTTCTCTTACAAGGGTAGCTTTGGGCATTGTTCTTTCTAAGAACCTGGTCTGTTTTTTTTTGTTATTCCATGCTCCGATAACACCAGCCGCTAATAAATCTGCAAATTCCTCGTTCCACGCCGCTGATGCTATTAATACTAAAGTTGCATAAAGTGCATACAATAAGTCTGGCTAATCTTCGATAATACCAGTCCCAACCCAGTTAATCCCAGACATTTAGTAAACCAATTTGATAATGTATTTATTGAGTTCAGTTTGCGTAAGAACAATGAGGCGCGTGCAACTAGAACGAAGGATGTCCCATTTCGAGGTGTTGCGTGGGCTGCTCGCTGCCAGTCCGATTATACCTCGTATCGTTTATTTCTAAACCAATAGTCTTCAAGACATCGTCGACAAGGCAACACCCAACTTGTTTCATAAAATATCCCGAGGATATTGATGTTAGTGCTTCTCCATTTTAGACGCATTACATTCAGGCATGTGTTTATTATTATCTTTACAGGAATTTTACAAGTCTAACGGTCTTAAGCCACCTGCATACATATACTTCCTCTGACCTTTAGGTTTAATTGTCTGCGGGTTGTCCTACACTTCTTCCGGTATACTTTGTCAACAGGCTTTCTTCTTTCTGACCTTATCTTTCGTGGGAATCAAAAGTTGCTTTCCACTTCCAGGGACCATTTATTCTCTGCTACCCGCTCTGTTGTCACAGGAAAGCGAGTAATATATTTTCGTTTAATATCATTGCAGAATCGCCACTATAGACACGTTTTGGTATTCTACCTTAAATCAATGAATCTCTCGATTGGACGCACGTCAAAAGTATCAAAGTTGGAACCATGTAGTTTCTGCAATCTCAGGATTATAAATTTGTTAGTGCCGTTCTGTGGCCATACCAATGTCATATTGTAGCGGTCGGTTACCAAAGTTGAGCTCCAGCCAGATCCTATCAGTGTCATGTTTTCTAATATTTACTTTTTATAGAACTCTGATGAAAATGTCACAAAGTAAACTCCTGACTCTACCAAATGAGGTTTACCCATCAGAAGTCATGTCAATCAAGAACGGTATCCGACATGGGTTGACCCGTTGGGAGCTCTATTGACAACGGCTATGCCATCGGGGTCTCTGCCAGGACTGACAGGCGCCGGATCATTTCATGTTTCCCTATTTATTTACCCACCATTACTCTCAACCTTATAAACGAGGGTTCAAAGCGCTAAATTGCAAGTTTCTATACTGACCCAAATAAATAAAATGTCCAGAGGGTCACATTTAACTCGGGAAGTATACAAACCGGACATGTGTCGTTTGTTGAAAATAAATAACAAGGTATTCCTGAAATGTACCTTTGGCACGTAAAATTATGTATGCGCAGTTTTATTATAAAAACGGAAATATTGAAATGTATTTCAGTTCGAAGTTGCTATGTAAATCTTGATTATTATAATTCTTAAAACAAAAAGTCCGGAAAGAATTTAAATTCAGGAAACAGATATTTATCGCACGTGGAAACTGTGGAAACCCGTCCACTTTTGTGAAATGTCGAGTTTATTGAGGGTTGGTTGATTTTGTCTTGATGAATTTGTTTACGTTTTAAGTTTTTTAACAAGTTTTCATTTGCAAAACGTGCTGCAACCAGTTGGATCGGTTAAGTGAATTAATTCGTAAAGTTCATTGTTCACATAATGGAATCTCATCGTGCATAATTGAGCACAATTTGTATATTCTTATGTCCGCGTCGCGTCGCCCACACCACGCCTCCCAGCCTCCTAAATGTAAGCAGTGGAACATTTGGCTATTGGTTTTGTCTAACATGTGTTGTTTTTTTAATTCGGTAACTGGAAATTGTATCAGATTTTTTTGGATCATGTTTGGACATTCAACATACATTTTCTTTATTAATGTTTATATATCGACTGAGATATCATCATTACTAACCGTGACTTCTACCTTTCCCTATACCAGCATCGTTTGCCGAGTCGCAGTCTCCACTCAAGAACACGTTTACTCCAACGGTTGTCGGTTCTTCGTGAGACATGGCCGGCGCACTGCCACTTCAGTTTGCTAATCCTTAGAGCTATGGCGATAAATTTGGTTCTCTATTAGATTAGTTCTTGGTTAGTATTCGTCGAATCCTATCCTCAGATAAACTCCGAACATTGCTCTCTTTAAATCACCAATGATTTTATAGAATATTTACTTCTTGTATCTAAAAAAATAAAAGTTTCTATATTAAGACATTATTGTCTAATAGTAGTAGAGATAATAGTATTCTCAAAACTAGGAACAAAAGCCGTAAGCTCCACTTACTCTGCCTCATTCAGTATGTGCATAAACCGTTATGAACCAGAAACATTCGGTGGAAATTGCTTTGTCAAGAGGTTTAAAATTAAATGTTTGCTACGTACCTGAGTTTTTGTCTGCAGCACAACAGGAAGCAGGTGAATGGTCCTCGGTCGGCGCCAGACAGTAAAGCATCGGGTTATTTGTAACAAACACAACACGGTCGTAAAAGATTATGGTTTCGGCGGCACTTGGCAATATCTTTGCTTTGCTTTTTAATGCTGCTTTTTGTTGGCTTTCGTTTTTGTTCGGTTTTATTTGAATAGGCTAATTGTAGCAATGAGCTGTCTATTGATCGGGTTTTATTTTATGTCTGTATTATTTTAGCTTGAATCAGTTCAGTTTAAAGAATTTTATTTCTCAAAAGAACAAAGTTCACTTAAATGAGAATGTATGATACAATATTCTTAAGCTTACTTACTATCTTAACTAATTAATTTATTAAGAAGGGGTAGAATGTTTCGTTTTAACTTGCTTGCTTGTATCATTTTTCATCATCGTTGTATCAAATCGTATAAGTCTGGCATTTTTCACCTGAAATTTCTCATAGTTATTGGAAATTAGCAAACACACATATGTACATATAAACTATGAAATTTATGGGCGTCTCTAACTAAAAACGTGCAGTTGCATACGGTGACTAATTTTTTAATACTGATAAAACCATAACAGTTTTATCTTTACGAGTTTTCGTTTAGCCAAGCAAAATTCCCACGTTTCATAACTCATTATTTAAGCTCGTGTCAACAGCTCGTGTACAAAATAATAAAGAACGAAACATCCGCTTCCGTATGCTTCCCAAATAGTAATAAAGTGAGTACATTAATAGTACTTTTGGAAATCCTAGCTGTTTTTGGAAATAGACAAGACTAGATACATATATTGCTGTATCTATCTGTTACCTTTTCAAGACCAAGCGGATGCACGTTAGTAAATTAACTTTTTACTGTGTGATGTGCTCAAGCAAAACGCAGACGAAGCCTGTGGCAGACGCTAGTAGCATCAATTATGCCGACTACATTTCCTGTATCAGTGAGACTAATAATTAAGATTTAGATATAGGAGTTAGAGCGAGAACAAATACAATTTTGCAACTCAAAAAACGATCAAAAGTCATTTATAACGTGATATTTCATTGTTTATATTGGCACCTTTTTATTTATTTTTGCGTTAATAACCGTGAATGTTTTAAAAGTTTTAAAAGATCAAAACCAAAAGAGCCTAAAAATCAAAAGCATTCTTTAGGACCCCTCGATATAAAGAACTCCTCGAAAAAGATAGCTAAATAGACTCCTAAATACTCAATATAAAAAACTCCAAAAAAATATAGATAATACTTTTATTCATCGCCTTAATAAACAGAAAAAGTGGAGTGACACGAGCCTATCGTGTTCATCGCAAGGAAATTGCCTTCAAGCGTGGGTTGTACAGCCTGCCCTGCTAACTGGCACCTGCCCGTGGCTGCTTCGAATAAAGCATTGTGGAAAGTGGAGCACGGTGGTATAGTGAACACATCACGCTGCTGAATAGAACCTGTCATAATGGAAGGAGATCACCATATCTTGACTGAGAGACAGGCTTTATCAAATTATTGATACTGATGGTATTTGGTGATAGGAATCTGGTGTTAGTTTAGGAAAAATCTTGATAAATCGCTCAAAACAGACTCACAAATCTTTTAAATAATAATAACATTATTTCAGAAAAAAATATTTCATAGTTTAAGTTAAACTTAAAATTGACAGATTCACTAATAAGTAGGGAAATGCCATAAAATTGAGAGATAAAATACTAATAGTACGTACATAGACTAATACTAAATATAATACGTACTCATATTTAGGTGGCAATATTCCCCAGTCTCTCTGCCAGACTCATGATAATCGAATTATCGGACCAGCCAATTCTGGACATGGAAGACCGAACGTTAAAAGTCTAAGCTGGCCTGCGTTAATATTTCAGAAAAACTACAGTAAGGCTTTAGGTCCATCAGTAGCCTGTAAAATCAACATGATTATCAATTAGCCCGCTTACATCCGTCATGAATTCGCCAAACTACGATTGTTTTATAGTAAAATGAATATCAATCTTGTAAATTGCTGAAATAATAATATTTAGGCAGTTGAAATAACTCATTTTGCAGATAATTTAGCAAGTTCCTCAGAACGCGAGCGTGATTTATTCAGCAATTATACTTTTTGTCTTGTAGAATATTATACAATTTGACAAGCAGTAAATAATAATGAGAAACCGGAATTTAGAGATTCTGACACAACAATGGAACAACCTTCCGTTTCGTGTAATAAAATTAGCCGTCTTATTTGTACAAACGAACGTAAATTTGGTGATAAATGTGCTGTAGCCTTGGATACCTATTTCATGTTCTTGGTGATCACAGCATTTGGAAAACTAAAGTAAAAATTTTTGGTTAGTGGTACTTGCTTTACTTATCAGTACATGCCCATTCCGCGTTGAAACGACAACATACATAGGTACGTTGTGTGGAGTCTGAACAATAAGTCGCGTGTAGGATGTATACGTATTTATATGATACGAGGTGGGATTCGAACCGGCAACCGCCTGCGTCGGAGCGGACGCGGACGATGGTCCACCTGGGTCCGCCAAGGTTGTGGAGGTTGTGTTGTATAGGCCCATCACGCCATAGTGGTCGTCATGTCAGTAGTTAATTTTCTATACCTGGCTATTTTCTAGGTAATAGCAATTTTCTACGTCGTAAATGTAATTGTAGAAGTTAGATAACATATGTGGTCTGTGTACGTAGGCCGTAATCTCATTGTGGCCAGCTGATATCGGTTACCGGCGGGCTAGGCTACTTTATTACGTTTGTACAACGATATTGTGGGAAGGACCTATTTCTTACCGCTGTATTGGATGTTATAGACACTTGGCACTGACCCGTATTTTCCGCTCAAGTGATATGTTTGCTGTTACTTAAAACACTCCCAGTATACATGTTTGACCCCCAGTTCCTTATTGTATTTGTCAGACACTGTCGCATTTGAGAATTTATAAGGGACTGAGTGTGTAGTATTGTGTACCCTGCGTCTTTAATTTAATTTCTAGCAAGTTCCTCTTGTAAATTAGTATACAATCAGTGCAGCTCTGGTCATAACGGTCCAGTCCGAATAACTACTCGTAGCAATCCTGACATCTTTGTACTCACCTCACGCTTCACTTTTATATTTTTACTAAAGATGTTTCACTCGGACATAAATTCAGCTGCAAAATATAATCTTTTTGTGGCGTCTTTCTGACTTAGATTCAGCTGTCGTTACACAACATCTTTTTGTGGCCAGTGATTGAATTTGGCAGCTGGCACATCAAAGGGCATTCCGGCCAATGAGTGATTTGTAACCCTGGCCTGTTGGGCAATTAAGAATCGATTATGTCGTCGCCGTTATCTTTTTATGCCATCCATCATGAAGCCTCTAAAGGTGTCGCAAGATGTCGTAAATACATCCCTTTGCGGATATGAATTCAAACCTTAGAAATGGTATGTCCTTGACTTGCCCATAGGTCATGCAATCGATTGTTTTGCAAGTGCATAATGCAGCGCCTCGTGCTACAGTTTCAAGTGAATAACCAGAACACTGCAGTACTTCATCGATTTCTTTTCAAACGAATGTCGGTTTTCTACTGCTTGTTGGTAAAGTTATCCATCCACCACACTGTTTTTTGTTAATGATTTTTGATCGATACGGACCGGACGCAAAACGCCGCGCTCGCGCTGCTGTCTGAATCAAAGTAGTAGGATGGTCAATCGCGGACATCTGGAGAAATCTTGGTTCTCCCTATGTCCGCGATTGACCAACTGTAACTTTCGGGATTGTGTTAGAAAGAAGATGCCAGTAGAAAGACTGCCTAAAGTTTATCCTTATGTAGCTAGTTATTTCTCCTACTGTGTTCTTTGATGGTTAGCATCGTGACGTGACGCAAATACCCGCGACGACGGTTCCGCGCATTACCCAACCTCGGCAATGCGGCTTTGATCACGCTAATCTGCATTCTTACCCCTGTTCAATAATCTTACTTCAACAAGCATTCATCATCATCAACCTATGTTAGTCCACTGCTGGACATAGGCCTATCCCAATGAGCGCCATACCGCCCTGTCTTCAACTTGACCCATCCAGCATCTACCTGTAGTCTTTCGCAGGTAGATGCTGGATGCCCACCTCGTCGGAGAGCGTCCTACACTACAAGAAGCATTGAAGCTACTTCATTTAACAAATTCCTCTATGTGCCCAACCTTGAACTGTCACGTATTAACGAATGTCCCAGTGACATTTACAACTTCAAAGCTTCTTGATTGCCTACACGCAATCAAAATAGCTCCACTGGTTACCAGCTCGGTGGTCTTCAGTGTACGCCCTCTCCAATCACGGCTAATTATTGGTTAATTGAGCATTGAACCCGTTCGACCTCCTCGAATAAATTGGATTTGTAGTTCCACGGAATTGGAAATTTAACTCTTCAGATTTCTCTACAGTGTACTTACGTTAATTAAGGTTGACTTCGACAATTTCAGACTTGACTGAGATAGCTTTCACTGGAAGCCAAGATTTTAAGGCATAATATTTTTGTTTCTAATAAATTGTAGCCTTATTGATTTTCAATCAATAAGACAAGACAAGATATTTTTTATTTTACGCTTTCATGGCCCACGATGCACATAGGTCCTGGAGGCAGTGAATGCGATATACATACTGAATTTTACTTTAAATTCTCTGAGTTGTACTGACTTGGCAGCTAAGGCTTGCGTGACTGAATTTATTCAAATTCCATGATTGGACGTTTACGAAATACACCCGGGGGTTTCGTGCGGTCTCTACGAATGACATGGAGCCATTAAATTGATTTGAAACATTCCCTCGGAACCATAGAGCCGCAGGAAGCTAGTTCTTATCTAGAGGCTGCCAATGCTCCTCGTCATTGGCAAGTAGAGCGGCGCGCGCGCAGTCCGGAACGGTTGACGTAATGCAGCCTTCACGTCCACCACCCGTTACCACAACCCTGGGTAGTGTATCTACGCTGAACATTCGCGGTTCGTGGTATTTCATCATCGCCATCATTAAGATTTTAAAGCTTTGTGCATCGTCGTCAGCTGACACCCTGATTACGTCATTTTAAACGCTGTCGCCGCCGTAATCACAAAATAGCGTGTTATTAATTAGGTCTATTTTTAATTTATTTATGCTAGTTTTAAGGTATATACAAATGTATTACTATGGACTGTATAATACGTTTTTTAATTATAAATAAATAATATTTTCATGGCTGTGATAAATTGTGGGAAGAAATAGCTTTTGACTGCTTAGAATGCATGACTGTCATCATCACAATGTAGATATGCCCATTTTGAGATTCCCATCTGTGCACATCTTACTTGGCCTGATAAAAGCAGAAAAACCTGTCGTTTCATTCATTTTAACCAGGAGTTTTAAACATATGAACAAACTGACGACAACTGGGGCGCGGTCGGCAAAAGTCCGCCTGCGACTGCGACGCAGGAGGTTGCGGGTTCAATTCCCGCTTGGGGACAAATGCTTGTACGATCCGCAGATATTTATTTCGGGTGTTCTGGTCGTTTTCTATGTATTAAATGTAATGTATTGTATTATGTAGATCAGTCATCTAATACACATAACTCAAGCTCTGCTTAGCTTGCGGCTAGGTGATGCCGTGTGGAATGTCCAGCATTATTATTATTAAACTTTCGGTAGACATGTTTGATTCATGATAATAATGATATGGGTAAGTTAAAACTTAAACTGATTAGGATACATGACAAGGGTCTATGGAACATTACAGAGAAACAAATTCAAAGAATCGTATAGTGAAATAGATAATAGGCTGACTTGAAGGGTCTGAGGGCCGTTTGTTTTGGACATTCGGGTCAGATCTTCTGGGAATTTGAAATGCGAAGGTAGAATTGGAAATATTAGCTTCAAAGCCAGCTTCAAAATCATTATTTAAGATGAATAAAGGATGCCTATTATTTTATATAACGTATGTAATTTATAAATTCAAATTCAAAATCCTTTATGTCCATAGGCTTACAAAATAAGCACAGACAAGTCAATTTTTATACTTTAAATTATTATCAAATAAGAAATAAGGTGTTTTTGATTTGCTGGGCAAATGAGATTCCTCCCACTGCTGGGCAAAGGCCTCTCCCACTGCTGAGCAAAGGCCTCCCCCAAATCTTTCCACTCAATGCAGTCACGGGCGATCTCCCACCAATCGCTGCGGAAGGCGTTAAGGTCGTCTCGCCAGCGCTTTCTAGGCCGACCTCGCCCAAAATTAAATAATAATTTAATTACAATTTTTATAAATAATATAATATAATGGCTAAAGATGAGTCGTCTGGCAAAAGGCCTTGCCTACGTGTTTACGGACACAGCTCGTACATTCAATTGCAGAATCATATGACCTGGAATTACCCAGCCAGTTTAATACAGAATAACCTCATGTACATAGGTATAATTATTTATGTGTTTTCCCGAAACATAATTTTACGATAAGACTGAACTCTATCATACATATTACACTATATTTAGCCAAAAAACCAATACCTAGCTTGATTAAAAGAAGTGCCTACTTGTATAGCATCCGTTGGTTTAGCTTTGACCACAGAATTCTAAATAATAAGGCACTATTTAGATTTCTAGGGCTTCGGCAAATGTCGGACTGTAAGTTAGGTTTACGGTATGATAGGTATAGACCGCAACCGCGAGGTATTGTACTATCCTTGTACTATTGGATTACTTAGTATTCTGCTAATTAGGACGTTCATTAACAAAGGGGGAAAAAGCACATTGAACCTTTACCACAGGGCTATTTTCCTTTCATGCCCGAAACCTATGTGTACGTGGTCTAGCAAAACCGCGTAGGTACTGCGTGCGTGTGACCCGCGTGATAAGAAAAAAAGGTATATGAAATTACTAGTTTCTGCTCGCGGCTTCGCGTAATAGCGCCAAATAAATATAATGGCGATAAATAGATAGATAGAATATACTTAATTGCAAAAAATTGTACATAGGCGAGCATAATGGTAGATAGCATTCTCTACCTGCTAGATAGATATTTTTGTGCTTAACAAAAGTGACGCTTAAGTACCATTTGCATGGCTATTGGAGGTGGGATGGGCCACCGATGATCCTATATATAGATAAAAAACTATTTTTTTATACGTAGACGATGAAGGTTAAGTTTATCAAAATGCTCACGTATTCTTATTTACATTTTCACGGCTTATGGAAGTAAGAGGTTCCGGTTTACAAAGGTGGCTCTACCGTTCCGTAAATCCGCCATTAACTAATGTTTTTATGGAAAGGTCACACACTTTATAATGTTTATTCCGGTGGACGAAATTATAACGAGAATATTAAACATCAGCTCAGTCCACTGCTGGACCTAACGCTCCGCTAATTGTGCCGTAGCTGCCTACAGCTTGCGCATCCAGCATATCCCTGCAGTCTTTCGCAGATCGTCATCCCACCTGGCCATAAGACGTCCTGCATTACGTTGACCGCGATCTTAGCTCTAGAACATAAATATTTGATAATTTTTCATCAGCATCTGAATTTAAGGCACTGCTGGCAAATAGTTACCTCTAAGTCACCCTAATTTGAACACCGATTTAAGATCGATATTAATACCTAGTATATCCAAATAAATTCTCAAAGATTCCTCTCCATAAAACCATATACGAGTAAGTCTTAAATTTGCATTTAGTAATAATATCACGCCAACCGATTTCGATGATTCTTTTTTTATGACTCATTTTAATTATTAAGGAATTTAAAGTCAGTTTATTGTTTTTTTAAAACACGCCAAATTTTTAAACAAATATTATTTTGTAATTTTATTTTTGAATATTCTAGGTGCATTTCAAGAACCGCGGTTATCTTCAAGACCCTACCATTTAACTGAAGGAATTCTATGTCCACAGATCGGCAGATCATCAGAATCCCCAATCGACTTCGTGGTTATGGACACCGTGGCTGGTGACAAGACGGGAGACACCAAGGTCTTGCAGAGCACGATATCGCGGTTCGCTTGCCGGATCCTGTCCGACAGAAACGACGTCAACAACTGTCGTATATACGCAGCTGGGTTCGACTCCTCGAGGAATATATTCCTTGGTGTAAGTACATATTCCTTTATTCATAGAACTGAAGCGGTCATTCATGGTATATAGATCTCTATTGTGAATTGTAAACCACAGAATTGAAAAATCGAAGGCGAAAAATAAAAGAAGTTTTCCACATATTTTCGTGCGTGAAATTATGTTATATGGATATAAGTGTGCCTAATGTCTCATTCCAATATTTTAATTTTCTGTCCACGATTCGTTTTGAATTGTCTACCTCTGCTCCTTTTGCTATCTTCAGGTACATATAATAGAAATCATTTATTTGGACACAGGTCCAAATACAGGCATAGAATAATCAATCTGAAAACAAAGGGGCTGAAAACATTTTGTTATTAATTGAATCCTTTGTAATTTATCCTTTAGTAAATTCTAGATAGTTCTATACTGTAAGTGGAGCAACCAGCCTACTAATAGCACTAAGTGAAAGGGAAAGGACCCAGTCCCGATCCTTTGTCAACGAAACAATAGCATCTATAACAGAACGCAGACTCACCTACATTATGCTTGCATAACGGTCTTTTCTTTTACATGAATAAGCGAAAACAGAAGCAAAACTATGCATTTCAGAAATTTCGCACTATATCCACAAGTTTGGCGTGTCTCTTTGGCATAATAGCTCTCATAGTGATGAACCTTGATGTTGGGGTTCGTTTTTTAAGGCCTCTCCTAATAGTCCAGTCATTTTAACCAAAAAGATTGGTCTACCTGTCAATTTAAGTAAACCAGCTCGGAACTAGTATAGACCTTCATTTTGGCATTGTAAACATTCATAAAATCAGGTTCGCTTCGTGAGTCAAAGAAAATATAAAAAAAACTGTTGGCCCTAGAAACTCCTAAACGAAACGGCTTAATTCGACCCCGTCTAGTTTGGGTTTGTCTTCCCAAGCAGGGCCTAGATGTTTTATTAAAGTTTGTTAATATATATATTTTTAATATTATAATTTTATTTTCTGAAAAATAAGCTTGTGAACCTTGGGTATTAATATTCTAGAGATACTCTATGAATATTCAAGAGATAAGTACTCGAGATTGATCGATCTTGATCCTAAAAGCAATATAACCTTTGACGGCACTCCAGCATGATTGAACGCCATCCTAATTGAACTTTAGCTCTAGACATCTTATCCATTCGAAAAAAGCAATATCTACCATTCGCACGACAATTTGAAAAGTAAATCATATACAGATCAAAATCCTTACGACCGTGTGACTTTGATACGAGTTCTAGAGAACGTTTTTGATTTTAAATTGTACAAAAACATAGTATTGGTATCTAAAATACTTGGTCGCACTCTGTTCCATTTTCCCACTAGTTGAGCTCGGCACAGTATTTCGTTTATTCCCATTCTCCCCTATCAGTACTTATTTTGTAAGCCTATTGTAATAACGGATTTTGAATTTTGATTTTGAGTCGTCATCTCTACTTATCATTTAATTTTTAACCGACTTAAAAAGGAGGAGATTCCATGTTCGGCTGTATATTTTTAAAACTTTTTTGATGCAGTCTAATGTCCAGCTGTGGACTTATATAGGCTGATGATTATGATGATTGTAGCACGTAACGTGCCTTTGCTTCGTAGGCGTACTAAATGTTTGTTTGTTCTGACGTAACTTTGTAGGCATAGCGGCGGCAAAGCCCCCGTGGGCGTTGATAACTAGACTTAGATTCTGATAGACAGCTGTTTTATATTCAAGACCTGTTTTCGCAGAATATTCCGTGATATAAGGATTGTGACCGCACTGAGTGGAAAGATTTGGGGGAGGCCTTTGCCCAGCAGTGGGACGAAACAGGCTAAATAAAAAATAAAAATAAGGATTTAAGTTATTTTAATAAGATTATCTTCGTAGTTAAATCAGGCTTTGTCGAAATTATTACTGAATGATAGGAGTATTTATAGGAAACAACGTTCGGTAAGAGGCGGAAAATGAAAGTCTTGAATTAATTTCACATTAAATTATGATCGAATCGCATAAGTCAAACGGGTACCTAATAATCAAATTAGTAAACTGAAATCTAAGCCAACACATAATATGTGTACGGTTTTTTTATAGGTTTTGTTTTGGGGTGCTGCCACACCTCCCTTTGTTTTCGTTAGTGGTCTTGATACAGCCTGTACATAAATATATTTTTTATTAACACTTTCACTGTCCATGATTCACGCTTGTGCAAGAATAGTAGAGGTCAATAATTGGTTTATAAATTTCTACGTTTTATGTTTACAGGAGAAGGCGACGAAATGGACAGAGAATCATGAAATAGACGGGTTGACGACGAACGGCGTTCTTATAATGCATCCTCGCGGGGACTTTTGCGGCGGTGCTGCCACCTGCGGGCCTTGGCGCGAAACTTCTGTAGGGGGCGCTGTCTTCTCGTTAAGGGAGAGTCGCTCTGCACAACAGAAGGTAAACATCATGTTTTAGAAAGCTCTGTTAGTTGACCTATGACAGGTGGAAATACATCCATACTAAGATCGAATTGGAAGACTAATAGTAGACTCATTTTTAAGTAGAATAAGTAGACTCTTCGTGTAATTCTGACGAGGAGAGTAGACATTGCCTTTATAACTTTCTAGTATAAAAAGGTAATACTCAATTTATGTCGGGACATTCTTTGTACTCGAGCCAGATATCATATGATGTGGTCATAAAACTAGAAGATGAAAGGCATAAGCAACCTGCGGTAAGCCGCCGCTACAATACCGATTTTATTGCGCGTTATAAAATTTCCAGTATCGGGAGTTAATGCAGTGCTCTGATATAATCGAAAAGTATTTGAATATCTATACTAATATTATAAAGAAGAAAGGTTTGAATTTTTGTTTGTTTGTTCGTAATGAATAGGCTCAGAAACTACTGGACCGATTTAAAAAATTCGTTCACCGTTGGGAAGCTACAATATCCCCGGTGAACATAGGCTGGCCCGGTGACATATTATATTTTCAAAAAAGTTAGAGATCCGTACTAAAACCTTGCGAAGCCGGGAAGGTCCGCTTGTAAGCAATAAAAATGCTTTTTATGTTTAAATGCATTCAACAGAGTCCAACCCTTAAACCTGGGATTTTTTCATCCTAAGCCTATGGTCCAACCTATGCAAATCTAGTACTATATAATTTTGTTATTACTGAAACTACCTGTAGATTTTTTGCAAAAGTCTGCAGTTAGCTTAATTGTTACACACGTTAATACTAGTTCTAATTCGTTTGAAACTAGAAGCAATAGAAATAAACCACAATAAAATAATTTTAACTATCTACCTAACCTACTTGAGAAACAGCCCGCTGACAGACGGACAGACAGACAGTAGAGGCTTATTAATAGGCTTCCGTAGGCACCCTTTAAGTACGAAACTTTAATAACTATAAATAATTTTTTCAATCATAGTTCTTTTTTGTATCTTTCAGGGTCTACCTTGCCAAGCAGAGACAAACATACTGCGGGACGGAACAATGATCGACTTGTGCGGCGCTACGCTGCTCTGGAGAAGTGCTGAAGGACTGAAAAATTCACCGGTTAGTTTAGATTCTTGTTCTGCTGTATAATAGGAAAAATATACAACGCTATAAACCAAAGGGTTAGCTACTAAATGGCGCAACTGACTTGGAAGTAGTAGTTGTTTCCGCACTTAGACTCCGATTGGTCCTTTGTGCGTGGTGCAACTGGCTTGGTAACGCATGTTTTGAATCATTACACCCTTATCTGAGATAACACCCTAAAGGCGCCTAGGCGTTTTCAAACCATTTTCTGATATCCGTGTACATGTATATGTAGAAGAATGTAAAATGAAACAAAACGTTTTTGCTTCATTTTACATTCCCAGTCTAAATATTTTTTTTTTGTTATATTCACGACTATGAAGTTCCCTAATTCTTGAAAGGCGAGTAAATGAAGACTTAATGACAGAATGAAGTATTTCATAGACACAGTTACTTTTGACAGATAGAGATGCTCGCGGTTGGCTCGAAAAATGTGGGGAATTATTCGTGATGATTATTCAATGAAGAAAGTATTGAAAATAGTATGAAAATTATACCGCAATAACTCAATCTGTCTCGCTTTTTATCGCGATAAAACCGCGTGTAATGCCGCGTGCAGAAGTAGCAAATGAAACAACAACAAAAAACTATTTTAATAAATAGATTATTCTTGTTCCGAAAAAAAGTAATTTAGACGCTTGAGTAAAGTCTGTTAAATAATGCATAATGTTGGTCAACAATAATAAAATCGATTGTCATGAAAAATGTATCGGTAAAGCATTAGGACACGACTATTCTGGAGGACATGCTATATGACAGTTCGACTGACATTCATCAGTCGAACTGCCAAATAGCAAATAAGAGGGTGGAATAACTATAGCTACGATCTGCGCCATCAGACGCGTTATTCAATTTCAAAAAATACTCAATTAAGTACCACTTTTCTATTAAATTTCATACATACCATTATCATCATCATCAGCCTATGATAGTCCACTGCTGGACATAGGCCTCCCCTAGAGAGCCATAGCGCCCTGTCTTCAGCTTGCCGCATCCAGCATCTACTTGCAGTCTTTCGCAGGTCGTCATCCCACCTGGTCGGAGGGCATCCTACACTACGTTTTCCGAGTCGTGGTCTCCACTCAATGTGCAAAATGCATACCATACTTCAGTTTAATTTGTAACAGGTTTTAGCATTGTCTCTTCGCTATATTTTGCCTTTATAATATTTGTAGAATGAGTGTGGCAAGATTCCGCCCAAAGATATGATATTTATTTATTTTTGTATATTTTCAGACGAAACGCGACCTAGAAGCGTTAGTAGACGAGCTCAACGCCGGGCGGCCGCAATGTCCCGTGGGTCTGAACACGCTGGTCATCCCTCGCAAGCTGTCCGCCGCCCAGCAAGACTTGAACCAGCCCTATGTGTATTTGAACTGTGGACATGTACAAGGTACGTTAGATATCATTATTTGAACTGAATGTAGATTCTAGCACCAACACAATAAAGTTCAATTTCGCTCAAAACATGCACTCCAACGCTTTACATAGTCGGTTTTTCTAAATCTGACTAGTTGTCCAATGATTAAGAAAGTGCTTGAAAATAGAAAAATCCTTTTAGCTATCAAAAAATTTACTTAATTAGCGATTGAATACACTTGATTATCAAAGATTTGTGAGATTAATCAACTAATCTTGTAAAAAAAACCAACCCAGTGTTTAAACTGCAGTCAGAGCGAGATGACTAACGCAATGCGAGCTGAAATGAGCTTTAAAGCAATGCAGGTAGAATCTTAAACCAACCCAGCACTGCCAGTGTAAAGAGCCCTTTAGGCACTTGACTGCTTTATTGGAGTGGTTATCTCCGTCTGATTGGACAGTTGGAATTGAAGCGAAAGCCGAACTAATTTCTAATGGTCTAATTAGTATTATTTTATATTTTGAAACGCAAACAAATATTTTCTATTATATTTTTCAGGCGAACACTCGTGGGGCGCAGACTCGAGCGAGGAAGGCATGCGTCGCTGCCCCATGTGTATGACAGCTGGCACAGTGGTGCGAGTCTGCATGGGAATCGAACCCGCATTCTACGTGGACGCAGCGCCGCCGACGTACGCGTTCAATCCATGCGGACATATGGCTTCGGAGAGGACTGTTAAGTGAGTGACATAACTATATCAAAAACAATTCTGTGTAAAAAACCTATTAAAAACATTTACAAATAAACGGTAGGTGTAGTGATAGTTCAAAGTAAGACAGTTTTTTTTTTGTTTTACTAGGTTATTTTGCGCCTACATCTATTTTCATCGAACACAATTAAATAAACACGCTTTGATGGTGGTGAAAAAGGCGACTTTCAAACAAAAGAAATACAATTTAAATTAGTTAAAATAATAAATGTTCATTGGCGAGCATAGAGTATCCTTATCCTTTTTGGGTTCCGTACCCGAAGGGTGAAAAAACGGGACCCTATAACTAAGCCCGGCCATGGCTGTCCTCCCGTCTGTCCGTCTGTCTGTCTATGAGCGGGCTGTATCTTAATGTCCCGTACACAGTTGCCATTTTCACAGTGTGTATATCTCTTACCGCCATAACAACATAAAATAAAATAACAAATAATAACATTAAAAGCTCCCAAACCAATTTTGCAATTTTTGCTCTAAGTTGTAGTAGTATGGTAGACTGGAAATTTTGTCAGGATAGGATTTACTATTGTCGGACTAGCAACAAAATAATTAATTATTTTTTTATTATTCCTTAATACAAATAACTTTTTGAACAATTGAAAATGTTGATCTGCTTTAAAGATAAATAAATGAATAATTCTGGACAATCCACACAGATTCTCTCACATATGAGCAAACATTACACACAACACACTTTGCTCACTATTTTTAATTCTCGAAATGTATCATTTTTCACCAAGTACTTAAATTAACTAATGTCATTATCAACAGATACTGGGCCAGCGTGGACATCCCGCACGGCACGAACGGCTTCCACGCGATATGTCCCTTCTGCGCCGCGCCGCTGCAGGGCACTCCCGGATATGTACGGCTCATCTTTCAAGACAACCTTGACTGAATCTCACAAGGTAACTAACAAATCATCATCATCAGCCTATAGCAGTCCACTGCTGGACATAGGCCCCCAATGAGCGCCATAGCGCCCTGTCTTCAGCTTGCCGCATCCAGCATCTACCTGCAGTTTCGCATAGTCATCCCACCTGGTCGGAAGGCGTCCTACAATACGTTTACCGATTCGTGGTCTCCACTCAAGAACACGTTTTCCCCAGCGGTTGTCGGTTCTTCGCGAGATATGGCCAGCCCACTGCCACTTCAGCTTGCTAATTCTTAGAGCAATGTCGATAACTTTTTGGTTCTCTTTCGGATGTATTCGTTACGAATCCTATCCTTTAGATTCCTTTAGACTCAGAACTGGAAAGAGCTATGCTCGGAGTTTCTCTAAAGTTTAGAGAAACTCCGAGCATAGCTCTTTCCATACTTACAGATACATACTAATAACTCCTTTGATATCGGCTGTGACTCACCTTCTAGCTCTAGAGTAAGAACATTTATAGAATAGAAACCACAGTATTTCGAGACGACATGGTTTCGGGTTCGATTCCCGCCTCGGGACAAATGCTTATTACGATCTGCAGGTATTTGTTCTGGGTATTCTAGACGTTCTATATGCATAGTAAAAAATATCTATCTATGTAATGTAATGTACTATATGGATGCATATCAGTCATCTAGCACCCATAACATAAGCTCTACTTAGGCTAGATGATGCGGTGTGGATAGTCCTATATTATTTATTTACTATAAACTAAATAAACTCGAGGATTATTTTGTATTGGTTTTAATATCAAAACAACAGACTGATAATATCTGTAATTAGGTTATCCAAGCTTATCGCAACTCATGTCAACACACTCCAATATACAATGCGCATACATTTATCAAACAATCCCCGTGCTATCGAATAATGACCCTTTGTTTCACATATTACCTTCAAAGGTTATTATTTTTATTATTCATTTTATATATTTATTAGTATCTATTGCTTTATGATGAGTGCTATTTCTAATAGGTGTCTATTAAAATTAATTTTAATACTTGTTATTTTAATTATAGAAAAAATATGGATAACTGAACAATCTTTATTACTTTATTTTATTACTAGCTTCTGCCCGCGGCTTCGCGCGCTTTTCTATGGAATCGTTTTAAGGTTATATAACTGGAAGTGATGTATGGAAAAGTAGTCTGTTTTATTCGGACCTGGAACTACCTGTATGCAAAATGGGAAATCTATGGGTCAAATGGTATACACACCTCCCTCTTGAATCATTCTATCTATTAAAAAAACCGCATCAAAATCCGTTGCGTAGTTATAAAGATGTAAGCATACATAGGAACAGACAGGGATCGGGAAGTGACTTTATTTTATACTATGTAGTAATATGTAGTAGGATTTAAACAATGTTTGTTGTGTTTCAGGTTCAATGGCAACGCGCGTTCAACGATAAACGACAGCAGAAGCAGTGTACGGACACATAGCTTACGCTCTTTTAGCCTTCGCTCGTGTGTAAACCACTCCGACACAGAACCTATGCAAGAATCTCAGTACTGTGCGCCTCAGTAGCTTATACGCATATCCTCGATAAACCCGTAAGTTTACAGTTTACATTTAGTTCGTTCTTCATCTAGTTTGTGGGTGTTTTCATACTGTATTATTGAAACTCGTTAGTAAGGAAAAATAGAAAAACTAGAGAACACTAATAGTTTATAATGCTTACGGCTACTGACGCCATTTTGTAGAGTGAATCTATCTCAAAATGGCGTAATTTCCTAATGAGCATTTCAGTTTGAACTACAAATCAAATTCAATTTAATTAATTATGATATAGAAACGGAAAGTATATTGAAAATGATTGTTTACGTTCTGTGTCCGATAATATGACGTTGAATAGAAATATTTATTTGTTTGGTTAAGAACACAGTTATCGTGCTTTGTAAATAGCTATGTTGATTAACTTATCTAGTTGTGATTATTGAATGAACTGAATCATTTAGGTAGAATATGTTTTACCTCGTGTAATAAGCTTATTTAAATAAGAGTACCTGTAATCTTTGCACTTATAGGCATTAACGAATACAAGTCGAATAAACGGGAGTATTTTAACGGATGCATTATTAGAATGTGATTTTTGTTATTATAGAATCGTTAGGTTGTATGGTCAAACATATTATTGCAGAATAAAATGTTGTTAATATCGCTTTCGAGAAATAACTGAGCTACGTTTGAACCGCACTAGTATGCGTGATCATGCATTTAGGACAGTAAGATAGTGTAAGTTGAAATGAAATGTAAATATTTGATTTTAGTTCGACAAAGTAATTTATGATTTGTGAGTGTGCATCGTGGAGCATTTAAGTGTGCAATAGGCAGAGTTAGATCGAATCAGTTTATAGGTAAGCCTTTAATGTATGGTGTACAAATTTATGTATTGTAAACTGATGCAGTATATCATAGCTACATCATAATTTCACATCCATAAAGCTTAGTGGTAATATAAGAAAAAACTTATGTTTCTATCCAAGCACATTTGTAACTATAACAATACAAACATATATTCTAAATGACAATGTATTCGCTATATACTTTGGTGGCAATAATATTTACTGTGTAATTTTAAGTATCAGTTATTTTAACACCATTTTGCGTGCAATTGTATTAAAAATGATTCAACAATGTGCTTTTTCATAAAAAGTTCACTGTGATTGAATCATTCTGTGAAAATGGATTCGAATGTGTTCGCGTGTGTATATTTTTGTAAATTAAATGAACGCGACTTTGTTTCAATAGATTATAAGTTATTTCCGGAAAGCCTTTGTAGATATATAGACTTATGTTACGGTAGGACACTTCTGTAAGCTCTCTTCGATGTTCTGATGCCTCGGAAGGATAATGGACAGGAGCTGACATATTCTAAATGAATAAGTAAGACTATGACAAACAGTGACCTTTTGTAAGCAATGACAAGTATTTATAGCCTTTTGATGTTGTTGATTTGACAGTTATATCTATTATTGATGGCAGTTATAATAATAGCGGTTTAAAAGTAGGTCTAAGTGAGGTATTTTGAAGGGTAGAAACGTTGGATAGATCTCAAACATAAAATAACCTACAAGATTTTGTCTACACAGAAAATGTCTGTTATATTGGATTGTTGTGTAAAATATCGTAAGGTTATACTGTGAATAAAAAATTTGCTGATTTGGCTTAAAGAACTAAGAACACACCAATCTAAACTTTCCGATTATACATCTAAGGATGAAATTGTATTACTCGTTATAATAGAATTGGTGCCGAATTAAATAAATCAAGCTCAATGTTCTAGCATGAACCAATTGTGTAGGTACATGCTTCTAGTGGTCGAAGTCAAAAGTGCAGTTATGATAGCGTCAAGTAGACTAGCTTACGAAGTATAAAAAATTAGTTTTTGTACCATTCGGATTCACTAGCGGTTACAATGTTGGACGTTGGAAAGTAAAAGTAATAAGATATGAGTGTTTCACGCATTTACGTGCCAGATATCTCTGCGCGTGAGTGGTGGCGCTAGTGTTCAAGAAATGAGCATTTCGTTAGATATTTTATATTGAAGCGTTAGTTCCAAATCCCGCCGTGCGCAGAGATAAGAGGAGCGTGATGACTGTTCTCGATAAATGACCGATAGGCACCGTATTTGTCTCTAGTGTGAATACATTCAGTGTCACCTTCGGTGTTTTTTCGAATTTTATCGACACAAGATGAAATCAGTGTTAATCGATCCGTATCGAGAACTGTAACATCCACTAAAGGCCTGATAAGAGTGGGTTGTATGCAGTGTGCACATTGTGTAGAACTAAGATTTGGCATTACGCTTAAAAGTGATGTAGTTGGTTACAAAGTAGGTACCTATGTTAGCTGTTTCGTTTCAAACCCTTAGGCATCTTAATCGAAGATTGGACCATTGTCTGTTTAGTAGCTGTTGTCTTATCATTTGCATCTAATTTTAAATAAGCGTATTTTAAAGGTGAATGTCCATTTCTCAGTAGCGCTTACAATTTATTTTGCGATATGAAAAGCAAGTGTACGAACTATAAGGCCTGTTACGCACTAGCGGTTGACCGCCGTGGTGGAGATTTCGTGGGTGTTTAGGGCGCATTCACACACATTGCTGGATCTAGAATCCAGTAATATGTGTGAACAAGCTCATACCTTCGCCACCGATGAATAAAAACGGATGCTGGGTGAACGTACCCAAAGTGCGTACAATCACAGGCGGTTGTATATCAACTAATGATAAGATCACAAATGGTTAACATGGAATTAAGTCCCTTTTCTATATTGATGACGAATCGTCGCATTCATCAAATTACAGCTTTGTTCAGTGTTAAAAAAAAAACTTTTGAAACTATCATGGTTCAACACTAAAGTCATTTAAAACGGTATATTTACCATGATTTGATATTTGAGTTATCCAATATTTCAGCACAGTTTCATGCGCCATGATCACGGAATAACTGAAGGCACTGCGACTGCGAGTAAGTTTTTATAGTGGTAACGTTCGTAGCAAAAGACAAAAATGAGGGTAGATCGGTATGTCTGCCCATAAATACTAACGGTAGATATCCCGTTTTAAATGACTTTTGTTCAGTGTCGTTGGTAAAAATGGTGTAGCAAAAGATTGTGATTTAAAATTTCTTACTGCCCCGCTAAGATCGTATTTGTCAAATATAATCTAACCGACTGCAAGACATTTTGGACTTACGAGTATAGCGTTGCTGAGTAATGTTCTGTTCACCTTTATACATTATCTTTATTAGTCAGTGGGATGTTTGATGCTATATGCCTCATGTAAGTCATAGCTATGTATATCGGCAATATTATTTGTGAAATAGACCGCGACTCGGGCAGTATTCAGAAACCTTATTGCTACGTTACTAAAGGCCGCAGAAAATTGCTCAATGATTTCCTCAGTTTCAAAGATTATCTCTAAAAGGAATATAATAAACACAAAGTATAAAACACAAAATATGACCAATATCATATAAAAATTTGACAATGAGGTTGAAATTATTTTGTAAAAATATTGTATATGCTCCCAATTATTTCGCAAGGCGCTTTACAAAAATTACTTATTTTTTTGTTGTATTTAATCAAATATGAATGATTAAATATTATAAAGCAGATATGATACGGAATTAATAAAAAATAAAATTAATAATGCTTGTATTAGTTATAATGTTTTTTTATTAATTTGATGTTTTCTATATCTTGTGAGGGCTAAAACCCCACGCCCATATTTTGTATTTTTTAGGTGATTTATTAACTACACAAATTAATGTAAAATGAAATATTGTATCGTGTAGATCAGATATTGGTCATATTTAGTATTTCATAAGGGACATAAATTAGATTATCCTTAGCTCTTAAACGGTGAGAACAGAATTGTGCAATTTTTCGTGGAGCACTATAACAGTGATAAGATTTGCGAACACTGTCCGTTTGAGTAATACAAACCGCGTAATATAACTAACTTTGGTAATAAGAACTGATCGCTAGCCTTAATTTAATTCATATTCCTAAGTGCTAGGTTATCAATAAATCGCTCTTTTGAGAGAAAAGTGACTTGTTGTTTTTCTGAATAATACAATAACTTTATTAATACTCTTAGTTTATTGACCAGGAAGATATCACTCGGTGCAGCGCAGGCACTTTAAACTAAACACTTGTTTCAATTAACAAAGAAGTACTAAATAAACATAACTTATGTCCCGACAGGTTTCTACTTTGCTAGCTTCTGCTGGGATGAATAGTACCTTCCACATTTTGAACATTTCAGCTTGTTCCGTTCATTCGTTTTGGCGTTGTGCTTATCCAAAAATCTTCCTTTATAATACTAGTAATCCTACTCACAGGTTTCACGCTTAATCACAGGATTTAAAATCTTCAAATGTGGATACATTTTCAATCAAATGTAAAAGAAGATTTAAAATCCTTTAAATTATCTTCTGAAATAATACATCATAGAACATTATTCACTGCCAAGCTTCTGCGGTGCGACCCGCATAGGGCGGCTGCGGGACGTAGGTAAGTCGTAGTAAAACTACACGTGCATCGTAGGCAGTGAAAGTGTTTAAATCCATTCAAAAATGTGTTCATAATGTCCTTAACTTTCACTGTAAGTTGAGCTTCGTAGTGATGATAACCCTCACGCACTGGTCGTAAGCCGTAGCGACGGCCAGCCCGGTGTGGTCTCGGTTCCAATCCAGCGCGTTGAGCGGCTGCGAACTGATCACCATGCGCTGCAGACGTTTCAGAGTGCCCGCTACGCCGAAGGCGACGCCTTGCCCGTCCAAGCGGTGACGCTGTTCTGGGTATTCACTGGAACAAAAACGATTACTGCATTAATCTATCTATGATGACCTCTGAGGCGCGAAGGTCCGCAGAAGGGATTCGACAAATGTTTGTACGATCTGCAGATATTTGTTCCGTCGTCGTGTTCTGGTCGTTATATAAGTATAATAAAAAAATATCTATCTGTGTAATGTATTGTATTATGTACACACAATAAGAGTTGTCTATGCCCCGTGTTTTGTTATTGGTTTATTACTACCTACTAGACGTGTGTACTAAGGTAAATAAGTTTAACTGAATTATATAGTCGCGTTGATAGCGAACTTTATTTTATTTATTTTAAGGAGGTATCCCTCAGCTTAAATATAGCTATTAGCTAAAAGCTAATAAATGGCCTATATAATAAGTAGGAAGCAGGTTGACAAAAAGGTACTTACTATTTCCATAGCGAAACCTGTCCGTTCCCGGCGCACGTCACAAACAAGTCTCTGTTCTGGGGCAAATGTCGCGCGACCCAGATAGTCCCGGATTTTGAACTGTTGTCTAAAACCTGGAAGAGTTACATAAAGAAATTAAATAATATCGAAGAAATGTTCGACTTCGACTTTATGGGATGGTCGCGGGTTCAAGACCCGTCGAAAAATAATCATACAGATCGTTCCATAAACGACGAACATAAAAAAACATACCCCGAATGTAGAAACTCCTATTTCTGAATTCGTTTAAAAAGAAGCCAAGTCCTCTTGGCTTCTACTATTTCCTTTAAAAATTCATTATAATATAAGAAACCTTAGCATTTAGGCGGAAAAAAGGTACATAAAATACTAGCTAACACTAGCTAAACGCAAACTTTTTTCGATTTTCAGTTATATTTTTAACAAATGACATGACACAACATGACATTTTCTTAGACTTCACAATGAAAAAAGATTCTACACAGCTCGTAATGAAGGAGTTTGCATAGTTTTAAAATAGAATGATTACAATAAACACTTATAGAAGCACTTAAACATTTTGATTGTGAAGATACCACTTTCCTGAATTATTTTATCAGTAGAGATAAGCGGAAAAGTAGTCCCCCCTAGTAGCTAAATGTGGAAAAAAAATCCTTTCTTCCCTACCAGTAGAAATAGAGCAGTAGGGATATGTGGAACAGGGGAACATAAAGTACTAGCTTACCCACTCTCGATGGATGCAGGGACGAGATATGCTTGATCTATGTATGGATGTAACTATGGTAATAATATGTACTCGCCTGAGCAAATCCTTTGCTAGCATTCTGCGTCCTGACATCAAACACATGGAACTTTCCTTCGAGCGTAGTCGCGACCAGTTTGTTCATTGGAATGTCTTTGCGGTCAAACTCTGTGTAACAAACCTGGAAATTATTTTTATTTTTTTTAAACAAGAAAGTAACAAGCTTCTTTAACAACATCAGAGTGGTACAGTGACCAAGCCAAAGTCTGTCTGCGGTACATAAGACTTTGGGTTCTGCAAGTTTGAATGTTGTGCCTCTAAGTTGTGTTAATCAGAAACTACTGGTTACCATCACAAGCTTTGGGATCAGATGCTATGTGATAAGGTCCAGTATTATATTAAGTCTTCTCCGCAAAAAAATCTCGATTCTGTCTTCAACATGAAAAAGAATATGAATGTAATCTATAAGTAATGAAACAAATCACAAATATGAGGTTGTACGTACATATTTGGAAAAATATGAAAATAGTTCCAATTAAATTGCAAGGGTATTTATAAAAATGTGTTATATGGTTGTTATTATTTATTTAAATCTAATAATAGTTAAGAAAATCTTAATAACTTATATGAAGTAAGTTATTGATGTAGATATTGAAGAAGTATTTTCGTGGATCAGATATTGAACATATTTTGTGAATTGTTTAAATAAGTAAATAATGCTGGACAATTCACACAGCATTATCTAGCCCCATGGTAAGCAGAACTTGTGTTATGGGTACTAGGTAACTGATATACATAAAACAATACATTACATAGATCGTTTTTTTTTTGTATAGGTATATAGAAAACGACCAGAAACCCGGAATGTTTATAGTAGATACATTTTAGAGAAATATTTCAAACCAATAAGATAATGATATGTGGAACTCCTTTAAGAAAATGCACAGCGGTTTCGGTCAAACTATAACAATAAAGTTTCTACCTACCCCATTCTTAAGATTACATTCCCATCTAAGGGACATAGTGCGAAGGTCAAACATCTTCAAATCTCCATTATCATATCCTGCAGCAACAATCCTTTCAGAATCGTTGAATGAGTTGCCAAATGCCACCGTCCAGCAGTCTCTCTTGGATTCTCCAGACATTGGCTGCATATTAGCAACAGGCTTACCTCTCTGGCGAGGGTCCCAAACTTTTACTGTACCTGAAAATGGAAAGAATAGAAGAGAATAGTGATTTATTGCCTGAACTTATAGGTACTACATAATATACTAAAACATTACTTATAAATAATCAATAAGTGCAAATTAGATGTGTAATTGATATATAACTAAGTACTTTCTCAGGCAATGGGAGTAAGCCTAGCATAATGCTGACGAGTTTAAAAAGTACTTTTTTGACAAAATTTTATACTATGGCAGTTTTTGCAATAGAAAAATTGTGTAATGCATTCACTGTCCAGGAGTGCAACTTGCTGGACGCACTACCTACATGCTTAAGCTTCATTCAATAGTTAAAAGGTTCAAAGCTTACCATCTCGACTACCAGTAACAATTTCTGGAGCTCCACAGTTTGATGTACTCCCGCCCATGGCATCTATTGAATTTATAATATCTGTGTGTTCCTTGGTTATGTACACCTGATTACTCCTTTCCAAGTCCCTGTAAAGCCAAATTAATACTCAGTCTGCTGAAATTGTACTTGGCTTTGATTCACTATGTATATGGGTAATTTTTATATCTGATGTTCCTTATAATTTTTATATCTAATGTTCCTTACTTACAGAATATTGCTTAGTACTTGAGGCCTTATTCATAGTCCTACTGAAGATCTAATAAGAAGGGTACATGTTAGGTATGTCACATAACACCAAGTTTACTCACCAGATTTCCAATGCCCCTTTGAAATCTCCAGTAGCTAGTCTCCTCTCCAAGTCATTGCTGGCTCCGAAAGTACCACACTTGAACGCCTGAGACCTTTCTATTTCCTTTACTTTCTTAGCTTCCCCAGCAGTAATCTCGAATATTTCGATGGTTCCAGTACCTCTCGGCATGGAGCCGATAACAACAAACTTTGCAGAGCATGGTATCCATTTACAGTCGAACAATGAGTGATCGAGATTAGTTTCAATGTGTGTTATGATTTGGGGAGTATCAAGCTCTTCCATTTTGGATAAAAATCAAGAAAACAGGAATAATTGTTTCTTTCTAACCTCCAAACCAAAGAGAATATAATAACTATGTAAGACCACAATAAACAAACGACCAAACAACGCCGTTGCTAGGCAACATTTGATTTGATTGATTGATGTTTCTGTTGTTTTTTTTAAACTCTTTGACAATTTTTGTCTATGGAATTGCTTGTCTATGGAAAAGTAAAAGTTTACCACTCATTAGAATTTTTCCCCAAATCTAGGGAGCTTTAAAGCAGTTCAAGCTGTGTTTTATGCATTCCACTCCACATCTAGTTTATTCCATTCATAACTTCTGGACTTTGAATTGAACTAAATTTATAATTTTCTCCATCATCGTTTGAATGTAAAAAACAAATGGATGAGAATATATTACGATTCTTTTAATCTTGAGCATTAGTTTTATCATCTGATGGGGAAACCGGAAAAAAAGTTGTGTGCACACTTGTCACTTATAGTGCTCGATCGGTTAAGGAAAATACAATGAATGTTGTTTTAATTTACAAAAATCTTTAAAAATCAAATGAAACCAGCGTAAAAGCCTTAATTATTATTCAATCAGATCAGATAATTACTCATCTGCACCATGAGCGAGAGGAAGCACAAACGTAGTGTAAGTATTTCACACACGACTGAATGTTGACAAAACTACGTGTTGAGTTTCTTCATTTTGCTATATTTTTACAGAAAGCTGACATAGCCAAGCAGTTCGACCTGCCTGAGCGACAGTCGAAGATCACTACTCTGCTAAATCAGGCTGGACAGGCATACTGCATCTGCCGGTCATCCGACAGCTCCCGATTTATGATGTGAGCATCAAAACATTGACGAAATACCAAATAAATAAATAACCAAAGACAATTCACACAGCAACATCTAGCCCCAAGCTAATGTTTAGATTGCTAGACATATTTCTGGGCCTATTACAATAAAAATTAAAACTTATTAACATCACTGGCAATATGTATCAATGTCCAATTGGTTTGTTACTACAATTAAAATTTGGTTATTAATTGATAATATTTAATGCTCTCATTTTACACAACTTTAATGAGTTATAATATGCCAATTACTTATTTCTAGAGCATGTGACTCCTGTGAAGAATGGTACCACGGAGACTGCATCAATATCTCCGAGCGAGAAGCTAAATACATCAAGAATTACTTCTGTGAGCGCTGTCGAGAAGAAGATCCCACATTGAAAACTCGATTTAGGCCACAGAAAAGAGAAAATGAAGACACGGATGGTAAAATTTATTGTTATGATTAAGAATTATTTTATAAGAAATGTTTTGATAGGAAGTAGTCATGTCCAAGTATTTTAAGAAATTATTTATCTTACATTATACAGCCAACAACAATTTCTCATCCATAGAGCTTAATTTAGGTTTTCTTATAGATTAAGCTTGGCCTGGGCCCAATTTAACAAAACAAATTACATACATGATTTAGCAGGTTAAGTAACATAGATTGTTATATTGGTCATTTCTACATAGCAACATCTAGCCCTGAAGTAAGCCTTTGTTATGGATTCCAGATGATATTTACACTTATTTCTGGTATGTAAAAGTTCCAGGCCGAGATGACAAGAAAAAGAAGCGAAAAGAGAAGGATCATTCTGAGAACAAGTCCTCCAAGAGACCCAGTAATCGAGATGGATGTGGGGAGTGCCCGGGCTGTCTGCAGACACATGATTGTGGCCAGTAAGTAGATTAAAGATGTGTGTTTGCAAATAGTTGTTCTACAACTGTATTTTCCAAAACACTACATCTCTGTTATATTCTACAGCAAAGAAGTATATTACAGTAAAGTTGATTTTTTAAAATATGGTTAATTCTGTACCTTACTGTAAGTTGGGATAAAAAAAACCGTACCATACCAAAAACCAGCAAAGGTATTTTTCTAACACCTGCTTAAGCTGAGTTGGAACCATTTTGTACCTAAACCTAAGTTAAATAATATTATATTATCATCATATATCATATTGAATATATTTTGTAACAGTTTTTTCTAATTGTACATATTTATGTTTTACTTTGAATAAACGCATTTAATTTGACTATGAATATAGCCTAATTGGCTACCAACAAACAGCTTGTAACCACTTAAAAACTAATCACTAACTATTGTCAAAAATACAGGAGTTTAAACATTTTTGTATTTCAGCTGTGAACCATGTGAAGACTCGTTCAAATACGGAGGCACCAACAGGTCTCGACCAAAATGCAAAGTCAGGATATGCGTGAAGCATCGCATCAAGCCAGCTAAACCATCCAGGTAAGATTTTTAATCTTAATGCCACAATGCAAAGGCTTGAATTCACTTTGGTAGTAAATATTTTAAAAACTTACGCGATGTGAACTCATAATCACTACATAGTATAAAACAAAGTCGCTTCCCGCTGTCTGTCTGTCCCTATGTATGCTTAAATCTTTAAATCTACGCAACCTATTTTGATGCGGTTTTTTTTAATAGATAGACTGTTTCAAGAGAAAGTTTTATAAACCATTTGACACATAGATTTACACGCGGGCGAAGCCGCGGGGCGCATCTCGTTAATTCCAGTCATGCCGTGACAGTGTGTAAACCTGTTGAAACATCAGGAAAATAGGTAAATAAACGCGATAAATATAGGGTAATTTAGTACTCACTTCGGTCGCGTCAAGGGTTTGATAATGTTTGTAACCCCACAGCAGCAACCGCAAGAAGAAGCGCGACCACCACGAGCGCGAGACGTACGAGGCGGAGGAGTCGATAGCGCACCTGCAGACGGCGGCGCCGCGGCAGTGCTACGGGCCGGCCTGCGCGCGCGCGGCCACGCCCGGCACCAAGTACTGCAGCGCGCAGTGCGGCCTCAGCCGGGCCACTACACGGATATACCAGGTAACAGCGGCCCACCTGGCAAACAACAAAAGACAAAACGCTATACGAAAGTGTACATGTTACCAGTCTGTACGCACCATTACATGCGGGAAAAAATATAGGATAGCCAAGATAAAAGCAAAAACGGGAAGCGGACTGAGCTAATTTTTTTATTTTATTTTGAATAACTTTATTTAATCTTTATACAGCCTTGTGTTTATTGATTAATTTTCTGCTCGGGTCAGATAGTAGCTTGTTTAATATTTAGTATAGAAACAAACTTATACATTACAAACATATACATATTCATTATTGCACCAGGTGCTGCCCCAGCGCATACAAGAGTGGTCCCTATCGTCGTGCACCGCGGAGCAGAAGAACCGCAAATCGCTGGAGGTGGTGCGCAGCGGCATCGCCAAGGCGCAGTGCCAGCTGCGCGCGCTGGACAAGCAGCACCAGGAGCTGGACGCGCTGGTCGCGCGGGCGCAGCACGCTACCATCGTGCACACCGATGATAAGGCAAGCTGATTGACATTACACGTTTCTCCCACACAGGTGCCTACATTGGTAGGAACTTAAACTAGGTAGTATAAAATACACGACAACTTTATATACATATCTACTGGCTGCGCCCCGCTCCTTGGAATGGTTTATAAACTTTCCTCTTGAATCACTAAACTATACATACTTGAATCTATTTAAAAAATACCGTATCAAAATGCGTTGCGTAGTTTAAAAAAAAATCAAAGACGAAAGATTTAAGAATTAAAGATCTAAGCATACATAGGGACAGACAGACAGCGGGAAGCGACTTTGTTTTATACCATGTAGTCCTCTATTTATTTTATTTTCAGTTCAAAGATTCTTTATGTTTTTATTTTATTATTTTAATTATTTGATTATCTAATTCCCTTCTCCAGGAAGCGGACGACGAGACGTCAATGTACTGCATCACCTGCGGCCACGAGATCCACTCGCGCACCGCCGTCAAGCACATGGAGAAGTGCTTCGTCAAGTACGAGGCGCAGGCCTCGTTCGGGAGTCGACACCGCACCAGGATAGACGGACAGAGCATGTTCTGTGACTTCTACAACCCTTTCAACGGGACTTATTGTAAACGACTTCGGGTAAGAAATAAATTCAGTCAGGGGCTACCACGCTATTACAACGTAACTCGCGTCATCAGTGTTATTACAGTAGTTTTAGACCGCGATTAACGCGTGTTAAGGCGTATTTTAACGCAAATAACGCTTTTTCACGAGTTATTCGCGTTCAAATGTGCCTTAACACGCGTTATCTACACTAAAAGCCCCACGGGGCTAATATAATAATAAGAATAATAGTGCACCCGAGGATGATACCCGCTATGTGTAGCCCTCGCCTTTAGATTAACTCTCTCAAAGGGCCTCTGTGCTGTTGGCTTCGCCTTTAGATTAACTCTCTCAAAGGGCCTCTGTGCTGTTGGCTTCGCCTTTAGATTAACTCTCTCAAAGGGCCTCTGTGCTGTTGGCTTCGCCTTTAGATTAACTCTCTCAAAGGGCCTCTGTGCTGTTGGCTTCGGCTCCACGCAAGCCTTCCAAAGGACCATTGAAATGAGAAACACAATAATAATAATATAAACGTTTTATGAAGTTGTGTTTACTGCGATAGCTTCTACAGGGTGAAATTGAATTCGTTGGCATCAAATGAGAATCTGAATTACCTTTTTTGTAGTTAATTCTTTAAAACAAATAAGAGTACTAAACTTATTTCTTCAACAGGTAATGTGTCCCGAGCACTTCAAAGACCCCAAGGTGTCAGATACGGACGTCTGCGGCTGCCCCCTAGTACGTCATGTATTCGAGCCGACGGGAGAATTCTGCAGGGCTCCGAAGAAGGCCTGTCTCAAGCATTACCAATGGGAGAAACTGCGGCGCGCAGAGATAGACATGGAGCGAGTGAGACAGTGGCTGCGGCTGGACGAGTTGTTGGAGCAGGAGAGGAGTATTCGACTCGCTATGGCTTCAAGGTGAGTGTGAGGCACCTTACACTGATAGTGTTTGAGACACATCTCAATCTCGTATTTATAATATTAGTGTGAAATGCGAGAAAGTAAAATACTCTATGGATAATAGATAACGTTATTAGCTACGTACATTTTATAGGTTTTCGCTCTCACACTTTTCGGAAAAAGTAAATGAGCGAGTAGGGTTTTTTTCAATGAATCACTAAAACATTACCTCTAGTAAACCGCCACGCACTGATCTTATTGAGAAAATTAGAAATCGTCCTTATTTGGATTCTACCTAAACTAGTCTCATATTTGACGACCCCTTTGGCGCGGTGGGCGATGGTCTGCCTGCAATGCACGAGGGGTTCGATTCCCGCCTCGGGACAATTGTGTGTACAATCTGCAGATATTGTTTCAGAGTGTTCTGTCTGTGTATAATAAAAAACTATCTATCTATGTTATGTATTGTATTAAGTATATCAGTTATCTAGCACCCATAACACAAGCTCTGCTTAGCTTGGGACTAGATAATGCTGTGTGAATTGTCCAGCAATACTTACTTATAATTATTTGGATTCTATCCACATCAGTCCCATATTAATATTACCTTTCTTTGTCACCAGAGCGGGAGTTCTCGGCCTGATGCTGCATTCGACGTACAATCACGAAGTAATGGAGCGCATCGCGAAGGCCAACGAAAACGGGAAGCTGAAGGAGTCTTCCTGACATCACGCCAAAAAAGCTCACGTCTCACGGACGAAACACGTCCCTGAGACGTCGCCGGTCGCGGACGAAGAGAAAAAGAAAGATAGTAAATAAGTAATTTTTAAGGTTACTCTTGTTATAAGCGATGTAAATAGATTGTAAGAGTAATGGTAATAAATCGGTATTGACATCAGTGTTGTGTTATTATACCCCAGGTAAAGATACATTTATTTAGCCATAAACAGGTTACGAATAACACAAATAATAATAGTACGCACTCGCTGGTGGCAAAGAGGAATATATTTTCTAATTGCCATCACTATTGCCACCAGTCACCACTATTTTTCTTGGATTTCGCTCGGGGTATCTATGGCGTGGTTCGCGGTATTCTGAATAATTGAGTCACGGTAAGATTTACCGCATTATTTACTCTGATTTCGCTCTGGGTTGCGGATACCGCGTAGGTGTTCCATGCCTTTAAACCTAGCTTCGATATTTAAATGTTCTTTTTAAAAAGTCCAATTTATACATAAATTGGTTTAGGTGGCTATTTTTTGTAAGTAGGTAATTTTTTTTATTTATGTTCTTTATCGAATCTTTAAGTCAATATAAAATCTACCAATTTAGAAAAAAAGCGTCATTTGATTATTTACACTTTTCTGTTTTGGAACAAACCTCATGTGGAATAAGCAAATACGTAGGAATGCACTACCTACACTCAAGTTTCCTAAATTATTATTTTGCTATTCTAATTGAAGCGAGGGCGCTCATGTTAATCTCTGTCATTTCTTTGTCCTTTAAACAGAGAATTCTTTCAATATTTCTATTTATTCGAGTCAACCCCTATTCATCCCTTTGTCGCTAACTCACTCCCCTATCTGTAACACAGGGGTGTCCAAGCGCGTCCGCCACGGTTCTGTTTTATTAAAATCATATTAACTTATTGGAATTATTTCGCGCGTGTGCACCTATTGAGATGACTTCTATAATAGAAGATTTCTGAGCTGCGTGGAACTTGAGATTATGTTTTATTTTCGCACTAAGTATATACATTTCTTTTACTGTGCTTTTCCCGGACGAAAAGTTATAATGTGAGTTGGATAATTTCTTAATGTAGGTACCTAGGTAGGTAGGTACTATCAGTTGATTCCTTCAAGATCTACTTACCCAATAAATCGCTTGAAATTATCTAAAATAATTTTCGCCATGCTAGCATGAAGCTAGAATGGATTTTGCGCTTATAAGCACGAAATATTATTTTCTTTTTAGCACATGCGTGTGCTTATATCGTTTATATTTTAGATGAAAGTAAAAAAGTCGCGTTCATGTTACCTACCGGGTATTTTTGTGTGGTTTATTAACTAAGAGACGCAAAGCCCTCAAATTCGTTTACTAGGTGTACAAATCGCTCCGGAACAAAAAGCAAGCTTCGCATCACTTTACTATGGTTTTTTACATCAAAACTTTAAATTTTCTAGAAAATCTGCTTGCCTTTCTCCCATTTTTAAGGTTAGGTACCTTCCTATCATCCAAAGCTCATCTCCGTAGATCGATGTCTTAACACTTTGACTGCGATTTTTTTTCGACGACTGCGATCTTTTTTTTAACCCAACAAATTCGTGCTGCCGCTCTACACAGCGGTTGTGTTGCGCCGCACATGCGTTTCTTTCGAAAAATATTACGGCTATGCTGATTCACAAAGATCTGTATTTTCTCAGCCGCTGCGCTAGTGTGGATTTACGCATATTAGTCACTTGTAGAAAACACATACCGTGTGATTTCAGCAGTCAAAGTGTTAACTACCTACCGTAAGTTTAGTCGTCCAATTACTTTCCATTCAATTTTTTGTAGCAATTAGTTAACATATCAAAACATATTTTGCCGCCCTCGCCGCACGTGCGACCACCCCCTTAGCTACCCCTAGGCGTTTAATAACATCCCTCTGTGTAATTGAAGCGCGTAATCCATTCGACATGTTTTGCAAATCTCAATAATTTGACACAGCTAAACACCCCTCGTTATTTTTGACTTTATAATTTGTTTTCTGATTTGTGGCTAAGCCACTATGCTTTTATGTAGGCACCTACCAAGAACCTAAGTTTCACTTATATTATTAGTTACAATAAGAATAAGAATATATTTATTGTTAAATTGTGTAAAACATCCATAGGAAATAATTTGGTAACAACAATTTATCAATTTCGGACATACAATATTTAGACAATTACTAGTACTAAATACTACTAATTGTACAGGTAAGTTTATTTACCCCTTAACTTTAACTTACTAACAAGTATCAAAAAACTCTTTTATGTTATAGTGCGCACTACTAACAAGCCAGTCTCTTAATCTAGTTTTAAACATATTTCCATTTATTTATCATGTGAGTGAGGCCTAAGTAATTGCTATATCTTTTTTAGCAATAACACGGTTGTAGATATTCATCTAATAGGTGGATCTATCCTTTACTATATTTGTATTTGGTAGAGACTCACTTGACTCATTTTGTTATAGATATTCCTTATAACATAAAACATAGCAGTAGTATCAGATGAGCTAAAGTTTTCGTGATGTGATGAATCAATTCAATAATTACTCTCTATCGATTGACAGATCAAGAACCCCAATACAAAAGTCCGCTAATCTAAATTAATTCGTAACCCTCGTTTACCCTATCCGCAACGATTTCGCGTCAGATTTGGGAAATCTCCCCGAATTTGACGGATGATTCCCAATTGCCCAAATACTGGCAAAGTCTTTGTGCGAGCGTGACGTGGAACCGATCTGCCATCTGTGGGTCACGCCTGACGTCATCTGAATCAGATTAGTAAATGCGTTTGGAATTGTTTGTCAGTGCAGGTGCATTGGGCAAGTGGAGATACGACTATTAAAAGAAATGTCATAGAGCTACATGAAGTTCTTTCCAATAGATGATGTTTATAACTTCTGATCGAAACTTTGGCAAGATAGAAAGGATTTGTAAGTTAATGCTCAGAATTCCTAATGAAATAAATTAGGTAGATAGGAACATAAAAGATCCGATTTTACCACCAGTTTTTCTTTGTTTTGACAATTTAGACACAAGTTTTTACCTGTGAACAACTACCTTAGCAGGTTAGGTAGGTAGTTATATTCATAAGAAAGTTAGTAAGGTAAAACTTTTGAAACTATCATGGTTATCAACACTAAAGTCATTTAAAACGGGATATTTACCATCAAAAATCAAATCATGGTAAATATCCCGTTTTAAATGACTTTAGAGTTAGTAAGGTAGTTTCTTTTTCAGGTTAGATAGTTTACCAACTTATGAGATAGGTTGGTTCAGTCTAGAGACTGGATGAGAATTAAGGTGCAATTTCAAGATGGATGGCGCGCATCGACCGCAGACTGCAGCGCCAGTGGTGTGTTGGAAATAGAAGCAACCGTGCTTCACACGCAAGAGAAAGAAGAGAAGCGCAGTGTTGCCGAGCTTGGAGTAAATTTCATAGAGATGCATAGAAACAAGGTATGTCGCTTGCAGCCTGCAGCTGCAGTTTGCGGCCTGCGGACCATCTTGAAATTGCACCTTAATTCTCATCCAGTCTCTAGACTGACCCAACTTATCGCAGGCAGCACTGCGGTCAACCGCAGCCGCCAGCCGCAATGTCGCTTGCAGTCTGCAGCCCTTCTTGGACTTGTACCTTTAACCTATATGAACAAAGCAAAAAATGTTGTAACAAAATACATGCGTATTCTGAAATTCAGAAGCAGGAGTCGATACTGCAAATCCCGCCTTTTGCGCCGGCTGCAGCCAATCAGCATCCACCAATCTACTCTCCCCTTTCATTAGCCAATCGCAGGCGAGAAATCTGGCGCTCTAAGGTTAGGGTTGCCACATCCAGCATACTTCCACAATTTGAGCTTTGTTTTCAGTGTTGAAAGTCGAAAGTTCCTTGACCAGCGAAATTAATAAAATGATCATATTTTGATACAGCGAGTTATGATATGATTTAGTTGAATAGCGAGACCCGTTGAGTTCACTAGCGCGGTCGAATAGTTGATGGAAGTTGGTGTTGATTTCCTCTGGTGGTGTGCAAAGGATTCAAGATTCATTTCCCACTAATGTCCTACGGTAGCGACGCGGCCCACGTCTGGTCCAGCTCTGCGGTAAGTCCCGGGCCACACCCTGCTTGTAAGAACGATTAGGGTATCACTTTTGTTTATTCCTTATAACTAAAATATAGATAAGTAAATTATAATTATAAAAAAACCGCATCAAAATCCGTTGCATAGTTTTAAAGATCTTTTAGATGGATTATTTATCATATTTAAAACATACAGAGTATTATTCTAATTAACTACTATTTTAAAACGTTACTAAGGAATTAACATGAATTAACAAAATAACGTTCAATAATAAACGTATTCTAATAACGTAGTTCTTAGGCTCTACGATTATTTGTCGTAGCAATGTTTCGTAGCAGTGCTACGAACCACGCGCTTTCCTATAATTTCGTTCTAATCAAGGATTCAAGTGGGTATCTGAATATTTAGCATCTTAATACGGACAAGTCAGTTGGTTTGTTGGTAACTGTAAGCCTTAAAAAAACATTTTGGGTAAGTAATAAGAGCTCTCTTATGGCGCCATGCATCTTGACCATGTAATGTGCGTGTTGTCCAGCATTAGCTAGTTTATCTGAATTTTAAGTCAAGTTTATAATATTATTGCATAAATTGTTAGTTTTTTTACCGAAACAGGACGCATAATGCCTTAAAATAGGGTTTATAATGCAGGGCAGCGAGGTGTCACCGTACGGGCCGCTGTGGGACGCGCCGCCGGCTCCCGTGCCCTATCCCGACATCCTGGCGTTCCCACCTTCGGAGCTGGGTAAGTATCTACTGGGATACCACTAGTTTATAATGCAGGGCAGCGAGGTGTCACCGTACGTGCCGCTGTTGGACGCGCCGCCGGCTCCCGTGCCCTATCCCGACATCCTGGCGTTCCCACCTTCGGAGCTGGGTAAGTATCTACTAGGATACCACTAGTTTATAATGCAGGGCAGCGAGGTGTCACCGTACGGGCCGCTGTGGGACGCGCCGACGGCTCCCGTGCCCTATCCCGACATGCTGGCGTTCCCACCTTCGGAGCTGGGTAGGTATCTACTGGGATACCACTAGTTTATAATGCAGGGCAGCGAGGTGTCACCGTACGGGCCGCTGTAGGACGCGCCGCCGGCTCCCGTGCCCTATCCCGACATGCTGGCGTTCCCACCTTCGGAGCTGGGTAAGTATCTACTGGGATACAGCTAGTTTATAATGCAGGGCAGCGAGGTGTCACCGTACGGGCCGCTGTGGAACGTACGTCATTTTGTGCGCGAATGTACCAATACACACTCATCACGCAACCATGAGACGAGTGTGTAATTGATGCGTGTAGTCCTGTCATTAGATATTGAGCAATACCATTAACTTATAATATAACCGTCTCTAGATAGAGATGGTTGAAAAGGTATGTAGTTTACGGTATAATAATACCAAATCGTGGATACAATAAATCCTTTTAAATATTCCTCTCATTAAATCTTCTTACGAATCGTTTTGACAACAGTCTGGTCGGCAGCGGGATGCGGCCGCAACAGCCATCGCTCGACTCCGAACGGCAAGAAGACGAGACGTCGTGTCGCCTCTGTAGCGCAACGGCGGGCAGCCAATATCAGAGAAAGACGGCGAATGTTCAATCTGAATGAGGCTTTCGACAAACTCAGGAGGAAGGTAAGACAGAGAAGATGTGGCATCGAGCTCTTAACTTACACTCTTGTTTTGTATTCTGAACCATTTCTGACTGATACAAGCACGATCAGACATTTACCAGAACAAGGTTTAATCCCATTTTGACAATTAGGAAAATGGTAATGGGCGGATTACACACTCGTCACGCAACAGCCGGAGTGTGAAATTAGTGCGCTCGGGGTCCGACAGAGGAGTCCTAACGTTTTCAGTTCCCACTCTACGGTGTAAGGGATTCTTATTGTGCGTTTCTTTAGCCGGAAAGGTCTTAGTCGTTCAGCTGAATGAAAGTACCCGTGATACGCCATTTGCTGCTGGGCCAACATATTTTTTTGGTGTAGATATAGTACATTTCTCCGGTAATTTCAATCTCTAAGTTTGATATAATTTGATAAAGTTTTTTTAACATCACCCAAAATCTCGATAAATTTTACCACGTTCCTGGATAGGGCATTGCGTTTTTTTAATATATTGTCCCAATTATGCAAGGATTACTTTTTTTTTTTCCTATTTACAAAATCTATTTTAATATCACTATACAATCGCTTGTAGCCCGCAGGATTCGATATCTGAGAATAGGTAAAATTTAAAATAAATATATAAAATAAAATTATTTTATTATAGAAATATTATAGTGCAAGTATAGTGCAACATTCGCACCACTTGCTGCCATGGGCTAAAGCAGTCTACAACCAGTTGTGGTTTAACCATAGTTATACTATAGACTTTTATGCTTCAAGGGTCTAACGCGCAACGTAACGAAAAGAAATAAGATCCGCCAAGTGCGGGGAAATGGTCTTAAATGTCAATTCCTCGATTCAAATAGAATTTAAAAAAACAAATCGAATATAAGAACGTCCTTCGTTTAAAGAAAATATTATGTTGCTACGCAGCAAGTAGAGAGGATTGTCTTGCGTAGCAGTATTCGTAGCAGTGCTACGCGTTACGCAATGCGCTTTCTTTGATTAGACATCAACGCGTTGCCGGTTTTGTGTTATTTTTATTTAAATAAATTTAGTAGGTAACTTTGTTTTTATTATTTTGTATTTCTATTTATTGTTAAACCTGTAACTCTATTACTATTGAAGGTTTACTTCCAGTACCAGTACAGTCCAGTACCTTTAACTATTAAAATTCAATTCATTGTATATGTTCGTGCTTGGTTGCACAAAGCTTTAGCTTATTTATAAAAGACTAGTTTCTGCCCTGGCTTCGCACGCGTTCTTAACGGTTATTACAATCCCATGGGAACTTATTTATGGGATAGAAAGTAGCCTGTTTCATCTAGGCTCAGTAGTTACTACCTGTATGCAAAACTGCAGCCGTTCAGTAGTTTTTGCGTGAAGAGGCAACAAACATGCAAACTTTCCATTTATAATATTAGTGCAACTACAAGAAACCTAGGTAGGGGGACAGTCAAAACTAAACGGACAAAAGACATGAAGTAATACATATCTACTTACAGCAGTTACCAAAATAACGTCAATACTTGTCGAGCGTTTTATCCAACGGATTACTAAACGAACTAGCAGACAAGATTTAGATTGAGGTCAATATAGCGCATTTCATACAAATAAAAAACGTACATGTTACCTGTTACTTAAATTAAATTTTGAGGCTATGAATCGTCAAAACGATAGTCAAAGTAATAGCTAATATAATAATATACATCAAGGTGATAATTTAGAGGATTTAACATTAAACTGACTGATATAATTTTCTAAAAATACTTTCAAAACTATCTTCATCATCAATTCAGCACAAATACCCCCACAGCTGGACCTAGCCCTATCGCAAAGATCAAATATTAGCATTTTTTTATTTTATTTATGAAGGTCGTGCCCGTCCTCGAAAGCTATCACGGTGACGCTGATGAACCGCTTCCACATCACTCTGTCTTCATATAATAAATAATATATAATAATATTAGCATACACACTCGAATAACACAGCCTTCATCCCCAGGTGCCAACATTCGCATACGAGAAGCGTCTCTCGCGCATCGAGACCCTCCGCCTCGCCATCACCTACATCAGCTTCATGTGTGAGCTGCTGCACGGCTCCCCGCAGCCCCACCACTCGCACCCCGCACCCTCCAGACACGTCTTCGATGGAGAGGTTCCGTGGTGTGCCTGAACTAAACCTGACACTTGAAGTTCAATCTCCCAATACGAAGCATTGCATCAAGCAATCAATACAAAACGTATCCTCCGTTGTATAAGTTACATCTGTTTGAAGTTCTTTAGCTTGTCGAGGTTAAGCTGCGCCCTGTGAATCATTACCATATACTAGTCAGATTATATATAATCAGATATTATATACTATCAGACTATAATATATTAGTCCTCTGCTGGACATAGGCCTCCCCTAATGAGCGCCATAGCGCGCTATCTTCAGTTTGCCGTATCCACCATGTCTACAGTCCTTTGAAATTCATCACGTCATTCGATGGGATGACGGCGTTGATGGAAAACTGTAGGATCCTTTGCCGAATCGCACGCTCTTTATATCCGCCTAACGTAGGTGCGACAAATCTCGCTATCTCGTATTAAAAATATTACTTATAAAAGAAAATAAAATCGTATGCTAGTCATTTTAGTTAGTCACATTAATATGATTATATTCACATTACTTACTTTGTAGGTATATCGTCAGTATACTAGTCCACCGCTAGACATAGTAACCTTGTATAAAGTAGTCTCTGGTATTCCTACTCATATAACAATGTCTTCCATTAGTATAATAAGATAATAAATTAATTACCTATGTGTAATATAATTTTATTGTAGATATAGATTGTACCTACTTTAGCTTACCTTTTAGTACCATATTCAATTTTTATCTACATATTTCCTAATTAGAATAAAATATTAATTTTATACTGGATGTGTTTTTATTTATTTAGGTTATAGTAAGCTGTTTGAGTGTCCGTATTGTGTCTTTAACCTTTAACTTACATGGTGAAATAGTTATTGAATGTTTCCTTCAAAACTTTATAGATTTTTAACCGACTTGAAAAAAGGAGGTCTTGTATCTATGTTTTTGTATGTTTACTGTTGTCTCTGTCGTTTTTAGACTGTTTTCGATAGCTTTCGTAGGCATCTATAGAAAATAATAATAATAAAAAATCCCGTGAGACAATTTATTGTGAATACTACTTAGTTCTAATTTGTTTCTAACTTTGACTATGTTTGATTGTAACTTTCTTTATTAATAAAGATCATATTAAAAAGTCTGAATATAAAGTTATGTTGAGTTTGAGTGGGTTTTAGAACATTTTCGAAAAAATAACTTACGACTCGTAAGTGACATTGTAAAATATCCAAACTTTACTCGGGCAGTCGCTAATTTGCCTCCGCTCACTATCAAATCAACCGTAAAGTCGCACTTATCATTAGCTAAGGTATATTGTCATTAGCATAATACCTATGTGTAATATTCGAGTCATCCCTAATCAGGGCTTTCTCCACAAACGACTTCATTATAAATATGGTTCCTATCTTCTTTCATACTCAGTCGTGATGAATAAACCCGTGAACAAGTGCAGCGGTAGTTGGTGAAAAAATTGTTCCAAAATGAAGTGGAGTTTAATTCTTGTAAGTAAAAACTGTTTGTCCTTTTTTCATGTCCATATCCTGTACTGTTCTGAACTCTCTCTATACCAACTAATAGGAAATAATGTTATTGTCAATTATGTTAGATTTTTTAAAGATATTATTTTATCTGCTTGTTTATTGATATTTCTTAACGTCTTTTGCATGTAAATTCTTAGGTTCCTAATAGGTAACATTTTTTTATTCTCTAGATCTCTCAAAAATAACGAATAAACTCAATGCGAATAAAGCATAAAATATTATTAGGATAGTACTAATTATACTTGTTTTTGTAGTTGTGTTCAAATAACTGTTTTTTTCTATTTATATATTTCTTGTTCACTAAACCACAAGTTTACATTCAGATAAGTAACGTGAAGTACCTAGCATTTGTAAAAAAACATTTTCTTTTTTGCAGTGCCTCCTTCTAGCAAGTTCAGCGCTTGCCAGACCCCGGATAAAACGGTCCATTGGACACCTCAAGAGTCTCATCGTCAACAAGTTATTTGGCATCGGCGGTAAAACGGTCATCGTCGCTCGACCAATCCTCTCCAACAACAATACATTCCAGCTGTTCAGGATACCAGGTATTGACGACTTCCTAGTCAAAGTCACTAAAAGCGACATAAAGCAAGAAAAAGATGAAGTTGTGAATAAACCTACACAGGAAATAAAAGACCCTGTAATAGTCAAACCAGAGGTGGCGATCATTGGATCATATTTAGGCACAACAACGCAAAAGGAGACGCTCCTAGCAATAGAGATGGTCAAGAATTTAGTAAGGTCGGGAATTCTGACTGGCAGGCTAGACAGTTCGATGCAAGAGTTATTGATCCCTCAAAGCTTCGGTGGATATATCGGTGAAGGTGTACTTACGCAGCCAATGCAAGTCATCACTGAAAAGGAAGAACACATTTTAGTACCCGAATATCCAGAATTCCTTGTGCCCCCGGAACTGAAGCTTACTAATCCTAATTCTAAATATTATTATAAACAAGAAGGCCCAGATGCAGATATGACCTACGAATCTCAAGATAACAAAGATGTGTTAGTAACCAGAACAGAGAAACAGACGCAGAATCCTCAGGTCTCATATGCCGTTAAGAAGAACACCGTTGGTCATAACAAAACTCCTCCTATCAGTCAGCCTCTAAGTATAAACGGCCCACCGGGGCCTTACTACGTTAATCAAGGTATGAATGCAGGACGTATACCATTAGCAACACAAAATCAAATTCCTTTGTACAATGTTAATCAAGGTATCTCAGGAAACATGCCAGGAACAGGCCAGAACCCACCTGCTGGTTTCTATCTTAATCAAGGTATGATATCTGAGAATGTACTAGAAAAAGGTCAGGTCCCATATCCTGGTTACTATGTTAGTCAAGGTCATAGCTCTGGAATTATGCCAGGATACAGCCAAAACCCAACTTCTGGCTATTATGTCGATCAAGGTATTATCTCTGGACAAGGCAAAAATCCACCCGCCTACTATGTTAATCAAGGTGTCGTGTCAGGAGGTACACTTGGACAAGTGCCATATGGAGCTCCTACATACAACGTTAATTCTGGTATGATAGGAAATGCACCTCCTACGAACAATGTAAATTCTAATATGATGCCAGGGTATTTTGGACCAGCGCATCCACCATCTGTTTATTATGTTAACCCAGGTGATGTAGGAATAAGTCCAGGACAGATTCCGTCATATTTATTTCATGGAATGGGTAAACCAAACTTGAATCAAATAGGAATGCAATTTATTGGTAATGATTTAAATGGAGGTGCCATAATGGCTGACGGAAATCCGTCCTTGCAAATGGACGCTTTTGTAAATCCCCATTATTTTGGAAACAATGTACAAACAGTTATTATTTGTAAAGAAAAACAAGGAAAAACTTGCCCTAACGATAAAACAGAGAAAATAACATTAAATGCACCTCAAAATACAAACAAGCCAGTTAATCAGCAAGGTGTATCTAATGTCAATAGTACCAAAAAGAACGTAGTGAAAGAATTTCTTAAAAACCATACAGTCAATGGTCAAATTGTGACGCAATATTCATATCAGCAAATTAATTCACACAGCAATAAAAATTATACAGAAGTAAAACTCAGTGAACCAGCTTCAGTTGAAACAAACAAGGATTTGAACAAAGAGTTTGTATACATCCCACCTGGTGATTCATCGATTGCTCTTCTTAAAAATGAAGGACAAAAAGATGATAAAAATGCTTTTACTTCAAAAGTAAATGTAAGAACGAATAAAGAAGAAATGAAACGAATGTCATCGAATAGACTAAAAAGCAACGTGAGGAGTAATTTCAAACAAAATCCTATTGTAGTGGCTGAAAAACGTTCTAATGAAACATATGAACAATCAACGAAATCTGATGATAATAATAAAGGAGAAATTCCAGGCTCTACTTACTAAATTGATAGCCGCGTAGTTTATAAGTATTTATTTTATTAACTTATTAATTATTTTAAGGTTATCTTATGTAACTGAATTAATAATTTTACGTATATTAAGGTTTAATTCACAACAGTGTAGCACTAAGCATTGACATGAGTAGGTAGACCAAAACAGCAGAATGGTCCTAGTAGGTAATAAAAACATCATGTGAAATCTTGTTTTTTTAAGAATTGGTTTGATGATTTTGGCCCTAATTGCTGCCATACTTATTCTTTTTCAAAATGGCGGCGCACAATGAAATTTACCTAATTGTATACTACCTATACAAATTAGCAAACGTTTCATATATCGTTATTATCCTAAAGCGGTAAGTTTCGGAGATATTCACATACAGTCAAAAAACTATTAGCGCGTAAATCTGTGAATATCTTAGAAATCTGACGCTTTCAGACATTTTAATTTGCCTATCTGTCCTTTATCTAAATATACCATAGGTACCTACTACAACTGTCTTTGTGAGCCGCAATATTGAAATAAAAAGACAGAGTGGTAGCCGATGTTAGGGCCAACCTCCATACAAAATTGTTCAAATCCCTTTCCTAGTAAATGCGCATTTAGTAACCAAGTAACATCATATTTGATCAGATCTGTTTTTTCATCAATTTCTGGTGCAGCATAGCATTCAACAGTTTGGCATTTGAGAATGTAAATATCATATTATTTACAATTTATCTGTGAAAACAATGTAAATAAAATTTTAAGGCTCAGCCACAACATTTAGATCGATATTTAGGTAGGTACCTAAGTACCAAATAGGGAATAAAGCTCATTAAAAAATTATATAGGTAATTACTATTTAGGTACAACCATATACCTCACAATTTCGTTGTTAAAAGATTGGCAAGAAAAGTATTAAACAATTGTTGTTCAAATTTAATGTTAACTTATTTCGTTTTATTTGTTTTTACCAATGAATTGCTCGTCCGCTTAAGGGGGTATTCTAGTGTAGAGACATAAATTTTAGGTCATTTTGAAAGTGTCGTAAAAAAAAAGCAATCAATATTTTTACCATACATTTTTTTATCAGTTATTTATTAACGTTTCAAGAGTACAGAAAAAAAAAAAAAAAAAAAAAAGTCAAAAATTTAAAAATTTGGCAGCCGATGAAGTGGGGGGCGTCAAAAAATTGGCAGATGAGTTTTGACATGATTTCTACCCTCCTAGTCATCTGAAATGAAAAAATAAAAAAGATTATTAATCTGCAATGATGTCGCAAGAATCAGAACTGGCGATGAGTGAAAAAAATTTTTTTTGACAAAATGGCGACTGTTTGAAAAAAAAGACGATTTTTTTTACCATTTTTTTGAGTTTCTCGAATTTTTTAAAAATAGTCAAAATTGAAATTTGGGGATGAGGCTAGTTCCAATTCTTGAGAGGTCTATAAAGAAGATTCCCTGAAAATTTCAAGTGAATCGGTCCAGTAGAACTCGAGAAATCGTGACAAATATATTTAAAAAGTCTGTTCTGAGAAAAACGCATTTAAAGTTTCGCCTAAAGTTTTTCGCTGTCAAAGTCATGAAATGATATATTATACTTACTTTTATTCAATCTGCCATTCCTGCTTCATACATCAGACCTTCTTCTACTTCAAAAAAACTATTTTCTGCGTTTCTCTCTTCTAGGTTAAACTGAGAAATATAGATTCAGGTAGACGGATTCCCTAATGTCTTTTGTCCGACTAGACCCAACCGAACCAGTTTGGAGGCCGGGTCAGTAAAATGTCTATAGCTCCGAAAATGATTTAAATTTTCAAAAATCCTCTCGTAGACATATTCTTAAATAGTTAAACTTTGAAAAAAAAAAAAAAAACTATTTTTTTGAAATTCTACACTAGAATACCCCCTTAATCACTTTAACTTTCATGGTATTAATGCCCTCTGTTGGGCGGTGCTTGTACTACATTACTACTACAGAGAGCGAAGAATTTTCTGAAGTAGCACTCTGAACTTGTTATTAGTTCTTTCATTTGGCAAAAGGTGGCGCTTATAAAAATGGCACTCGCTCTGTGTCAAAACAATTCCACGCCAGCTATTATTTCTGTTTAGGTGCGGAGCGGCAACAATCGGAACTAATATTTACCACCAACCATTCACCCTACACTTAAGCACACTAGCGCACTCTATTGTCTTCTGTAGGCAGTTCAGTCTATACCGCACTTTCTCTATGCAAGGTGAGAGTGACGTCCGGCGGCGGTTGGTCCCACCGGTCCCAGAGGGTAGGTTTCCGCCGCCGGTCGATAGCTGGCGCTGTTTCGTTGGACGCTTCCGAGTACCCGCTACTATAGGAGCGGAGGCTGCAAGCTGCGTGGATCTTTTGTTCTAGAAAACAGGAATGAGTTTTATAAACATTAGAGCTACATAACACTACATACCTAGTATAAAACAAAGTCGCTTCCCGCTGTCTGTCTGTCCCTATGTACATATGCTTAGATCTTCAAAAGTACGCCGGATTTGGATTCGGTTTTTTTAATAGATATAGATATAGTGATTCAAGAGAAAGGTTTATTTAACACATTGATTTCCACGCAGGCGAAGCCGTGGGGCGCAGATTGTTTTTAAAATAAATTAGGTAACAAAAAATCAGTGTGTCCTGTCTATCCTCACTATGGAGCTGAAATATGGCCCCACACAAACGAGCACATTTACATACACCATTAAGTTTGCCCAAAGAACCTGCGATGACAAACGGGCCATGCTAAGAATACATCTCATCGACTAAATACAAAGGGTCGAAGATTCGGAAGAAGTATTCGGATTGTAAGGCTGAAGTGGCGATGGGCAGGCCATATAGCTCGCTTAATTCTACGGATTTACGGTTTTAGAAATTAATTTTTCTCAAAAGAATATACATTCACTTATAGAGAAATATAGGATTATCTTAAGTAAATATGCAGAGCGGACTTATGTTACTAACAGTTGGAGATGTTTTCGTAGGTTTTCATATTTTGCATGAGAAACTCCGAGCATAGCTCTTTCCATAGCTCACTGAGCGACCTTGAGCTTATGCACGAGGCCTATAAATAGTCAGCTTACTAATTACCTAAGGACCTAATTAAATTAAGTAGACAGGTTGGTTAACGCTGCGATTAACTGTTAAGTAGGATTTGGATATAATAGTTAGAATGTGGATTTGAATAATGATTTATTACTAAAGTAATTTAAAACGGGATATTTACCATGATTTGATTTCGGCACAGTTACATGCGCCATGATCACGGAATAACTGAAGGCAGTGCGAGTAAGTTTTTATAATTTAAAACTGTGCCGAAATAGTGGAAAAAACTAAAAAACTAAAAAAACCAATCATGTCACCGTTTTAAATGACTTTAGTGTGTATAACCATGATAGTTTTAATAAAGTTTTATAATGATTTATTATGTTCAATATTATGAAAATGTATGATTACGCCGACGTACCAACCTCCAACGTTCTCGATATAGCTCCTGGCCACATCGTCCAGCTGCAGCACCTGTATGACCGGCTGGGAGGCCTTCGCGCGAGGCCTCCGCGCCAGCCGGATCATGAGGTAGGTGGATACTATGAACACGGTCACCAGGACTACAACGCCCAGGGATATGCCGAAGTCTTTCTCCAGAAACACTGGAAGAGACGAGACGTTTAATGTTAAAGATTTTGCAAAGTTTTAAAAATATAAATAGAGGTAGATAGCCAGTGGTTGATACAAACGATGAAGCCTGCGGTGCGGGTCGCCAAGCCGAGGCTGGGCAGAGGGTAGGTTCAGGCCTTTGTATCTTAAGCCGCTCTTATAAGAACTCTGATCGCTGACTCTGGCATCCGTGTTGTGTGTACAGCACGATTGGACAATATTTTGCTTCCCCAGCTAATATGAGTTACTTTTACGTTCTTGGTTCGCGTCGGTACAGGAAGAGCAAGTGTTCCAAATTCTTCAAATCTAGCAGTGATACTGACTGTGGTACCAGGGCGGAGCAGCAGCCTGCAGCAGCAGCTCGCTGGGGCGCAGCTGCAGCGCGCGCGAGCAGCCGTACCGGTTGCAGGCCACCGCGCCCGCCTCGTCCCCCGCGCGCAGCCCCCCCACGCCTGCGCGCACCACCCACCCCTGCGCCTGCCCGCTCCGGAACCCCATGGCCGCGCGCCGGTCCAGTACCAGCGAGGAGTTACTGCTAGACATCTTCCAGACGATTACTTCGTAGTACGTTGCGTTTTCCACTGAAAGTAGATAGATAGATATAATATACTTTATTGCACAAAACTATACTTTAGGCGAGCATAATGCTAGATAGCTCATAGCATTCTCTACCTTTGGGTGGCAAGTAGGTGGTGAAGACACGTTTTATCATGAGGAAATCCTTTACATACATGGGGCATCATCATCATCAGCCTATCTTAGTCCGCTGCTGGACATAGGCCTCCTCCCATGAGCGCCATATCGCCTTGTCTTCAGCTTGACGCATCCAGCATCTACTTGCAGTCTTCATACAAAGGTAGTTTTTTTTCTTTATTTATTTTAAAGGAATTTAGTCAAAAGAAACTAAAAAACCTGAAAAATCAGAGCTACCTGGTATACACCTAATCTGGAACTCCCCAAACTCATACACCAGATCGCACTGCTGCGGCTGCGGCGGCCTCAGATTCTCAAAGCTAAAGATCTTCTCGCACTGCTCCTCCTGGCTCGCGATCCCGTTACTGGCTTCACAGCTCGCTGTCAGCGTGTCTGCTAACGGTCCAGTGATCTGGCTGAGAGGCAGGATGGGCGAGCCCGTGGTGAGATGCTGGACCTCGAAGCCTTGCGGCTGGACGTGCCAGAAGTAGGTGTCGGGGGCGGGCCGCGCCTTCACGTTGCAGCTGATGGTTTCCTTGTGGAGGGTGATGCCACGCTCGGCGCATTCGGGGGGATCTGAAAATGGTAAGATTTAATAAGTATTTCCATAGAATTAGCCTCAGTTCTAATGCTCAAAGTGCGTAAGTGTAGCGTCGTCCAAAGACTAACTTTACTTTTTTTAATAATTCTAACATGCATGATGAAGTTTTTTATCCTATGTATGAAAGTAGTGTAATTGTTTTGTAAAAATCTTATTAGCTATATAATAAACAAATATGAATTTACGACGATCACAAGAGAGCAGGTTATTTGGTGATCGCTTGGCTTTCACTTTTTTTTTGTTTATTTGTCTCCCGATTCTTCGTTATTTGAGTAAAGTTCCTTAACCCAGACCACGATGTTTTGTTGGAAAATCATAAACTTTTTATTACTTGCCTGATCAAAGGCCCACCCTAGGTATAACACTGCATTTCTTTTGATCCCGTGCCATCTCCTGGCAGTCATGCTGCAACGCTGACACGTTGACAAAAGCCAACACAATAGTGTTGGCTTTCGTTATCGTTTCAGCGTTTTCTTGGCCTGCCTCGGCGTTGAGTACTTGTAAGCTTAAGGACTTTGTCGCTGATAACAACACTCTATTTAATCTTCCAACTTACAATAAACAGTAATAGTGATGTGTTCGGCCCTGGTCTCGCCGATGGGGTTGGAGGCCGCGCAGGCGTACCGTCCGGCGAGATGCCTGGTGGCCTCCTCCACGTTCAGCCTGCGAGAGTACGTGTCCCGGCCCCAGGGACCGCCTGGCCTTATCAATGTGTCCTGGAAATCATGACTGTTCTTTAATAAGAAAGTTTATTCATATTCTAAGGGGCTGGGTGTCGCTTTGGAGGGCTAATTCCTTGGATGGGACAACGACATAAATTGCTTGTGTATTCAAACGCATATTCACAGTCAGCCGGGTTGTGCTAGCCATAAAATTGTGAATGTTCAGAATCTTTGATTGTAACCTAAACACTAATTGATAATATTGAATTTGGGAGAGTTGGACACTGTGCACATAGAGAACTGTCTTCAGCTTGGCGGCATCTGACAGCACCTCATACGCAGAACGAAGAAGAGAACAGAAGAACCAACTGGCTAGAAGAGTCTTTGATTTCCCAGAAATGTGGATTGGTCTTTTGTAAAGAAAATATTGAAAAAGACTCGTTGCTTTGATAATCTTCCATGAAACATAAACCACTTTTCAGTAGGTTCTTAGTTACTTAAGACTATCTTACTCAAACAGGCTACAATATTGTTTGCTAAGTACTAACCAAGTGTGTACTTATTACCGTCACTATTAGTTCCATGCATCCCAAGTTCTAACTAGACTTGCAAAAGTTCAAGCACCCCAGCTGATTGTAAGCTGCGCAAACTTTGCTAACTAATGAGCTTACTTAGAAGGTACTAGCTCTTTACTTAGCTCTTTGAAGTTTGACCTGTTGGAATGCATTTGCGATCAAAGTGGATGTAGTGTGAGCATAGATTTAGAGATTTAATGGATCTGTAGGAGGAAATGTATAAAAGGAGGCTACGACTCGTCAGAACACATAAATACAATTTTGCTGTACACGTGCCCCACGCACGTGTACGTATTATTGTATTTATCGTTATCGCTCAAATATCCTAAAATCAGCAAACATAAAACCTAATAAAATAATCTCCTACGATTTGAAATTTTACACAGTAAAACTAGAACAGATGTTACATGTTTTTTTTTCTAAATTTAAATTTAAAATGAAACATTCACATCTCACTCTTCGATAAGTCTATGCTCCCAATATTTTAAATGAAAAAAGTTCTTATGTTTTGGTTGCTGAGAAAACATCAAGGAAGAGAACATTGCTTCGCTTTGTTCGTCTACGTTTTGTTTCAGAATTGTTTATTTAATTTTACAGCTAAGGTGTTACGTACAGACAAAGTTACAGTTATGTGACAAGAAGGTAGGTAACCTATAATTACTTTTAATAAGGTTGCTTTGTTCTATTTAAAGAAAAAGTTTCATATTAGGTATACATTTTTGCTCTACAGTTTTGTTCGTATTATCTATGTATATACACATAATTTGTGAAATGGTCAAGTTCTTAGCCCATATTATTAAAGTTTTGTATATTCTGTGATTTTTTTATGGTTTGAGCGTCCTATAAAGGGAAGGAATCGTATCCTCGTAAATCGGAAGCCTGCGAAAGACTGCTGGATGCGTCAAGCTGAAGACAGGGCGCTGTGGCGCTCATTGCGAGAGGCCTATGTCCAGCAGTGGACTAACATAGGCAGTAACATAGTTCTTGTTTTCAAGAGCTTACATTGTAATACCAGTTGAAGGTATCGACGGGGGGGTTGGCTCGCGCCTCGCACTCCAGATGCAGCGGGTCCAGTTCCACCACCTCGCTCGCGGGACTCACGCCCAGGTTCAACACCTCCAGGATTGGACTGTCTGAAATAATCAAAGAAATACGTTAGATAGGTATCGTATATCTTCACACGTACACACCTACACTTTCAACGTATTTACCATGTACACTTCCTCTATCTGTTCAATCGCCTCTCCTATAACCCCAATAATAATAATAAATTCTTTATTTCATACTTTATATATCCATATCCACTTAATAAATACACAATAATAAAAAGTCACACACATCTACAAAAAAGGTTTGCTGGAGGAAAACTATTTGCCAGGGTTAAGCTCGCCTATGTACGATCTGTTGTTACTTAAGTTATTTCTATGTATTATTTTGTGTGTACAATAAAGAATTGTATAATTATATAGGGCGACATCTGTGTTTCTTTTTTGTCTGTTTTGAGCTTCTTCCTTGCCCGTGATGTGAATGAGAAAAAGGTTCAAACTGAAACCAGCGTTGTTCCGCGCCACGCGTGGTTCAGCACATAGCTGAGTTTGACCCTTTTTGGCCAGCAGGCTAGCACGGTAGCCATGTATTATTATAATTTTTGTTTTTCTGTAGGCTTTTTATTTATGTTTTTTTATACTGTGTACTGTGTTTTTTTATGTGTGTTTATTGCTTTAATTGTGTAGCCTGTTTTTTTTTTGGCCAAATAAAACAATTATTTTTCTTACTCTGCGGGGCAGGGAATGAAGATCTGTCAGATATCCCACGTGTTTACATCACAAGTTACAAAACAAGAAAATTATAATCAAAGATACGCCCTAAACGTATCTTTGATTATAATTTTCTTTGTAAATAAAACATAACTTTTTATACTTTTGTCTCTGTTTCAGTGGAAAATGGCCGTTCCGCTTTCCTAGCATATAATTATCATTATATATGTTAGGCATAGCTGCTATACTCTAGCCTACCTTTCAGCCTAGCTTCACTGATAATTATCATGATTCATGATAGACCAGTCATTAATCAACACCAGTCTGGTGTGAGTGAACTGCGCCGCCAGTTCTGGATACAGCCCATAATTCATTCACGACGTTCAGTCAAGTAAAAAACATCGATCTTCACAGCTTACGCACTCAATTTATGCTTTTAAATTGGACCATCTTTGGTTATAATTATGTGAAATGTATTAGTATATGTAGAGTGGATTTCTTTAGCACTTAGAATAATACATTTAGAATAAAAATTACGGAGCTTTCTAGAAAATACTCAACGAAAGCGATCGCCTTATAATCAAGCTGCCATTTTAGTTACTCGTAGGTACCCTATTCTTTGATTTGTCAAATCTAGCCAGCTCAGTCAGAGCCAAGCTCAGAGGATCAGGGTTATAAATGGGATAAAACGTAGGGTAGGACGCCCTCCGTCCAGGTGTAATCACGACCTGCCAAAGACTGCGGGCAGATGCTGGATGCGGCAAGCTGAAGACGCTATGGGGAGTTTAGGAGAGACCTATGTCCAGCAGTGGACTATTATAGGTTGATAATGAAAATGCCATATGGCTGACGCGAGGTTTGACAGAACTGACGCTGCCCCTGATCGAGTAAGATCATGGAAGGGGGAAGTCATACCGTAGGTACTATCTTGGATGTAATATACAAGAAAAATGTCAGGAAGGTAAATAAAAGTCACACTCACAGGTAACGTTCAGTTTGATGACGTCAGCTTTGGAACCAGTGCTGGGCGCCATGGCCGGGTTGGTGGCGAGACAGGCGAGTGTCCCGCCGTTGTCCGCCACCGCTGGAGTCAGTTCTAGGAACGATACCGCCGTCCGTGTGCTGTCATCCCAGCTCTGGAATTACGAACGCTTTTAGCTGCGTTGATTGAGTAAAAAAAAATTTTAAGCTATCAACTGCGATCACAAATACATACATTGGTCGCAGGGTATCAACAAACAAATTGACAAATAGGGTCAAATAGGGTTTCGATGACTGATTCGAGGAAGCAAAAAACATCAATTCTCAGAAAAAAAATGGAGTCCTGGTAGAGTTGAATAATCTCCCAATTAACACGGCCATACAGTTTGTAGAAATCCATCTGAAGATTTGTGCTAGTTCCTGTTAATAACTTATAATTGCCTGGTTGCTGTGATGCGTCAGATGCCGGTGATCCAGCATCCAGCTGATATCCGGCTGAGGGTAGGACCCCCGCGCGGTGCACTTCACCACGGCCGTCCGCCCGGCTTGGATGGAGTCGCCTTCCGTGCCGGATATCCAGTGGATTGACACGTTGTATGCGGGCACTGGAAGGTGTAAGCAAGACTAAAATAAAGACTAGAGACTAACATTTATTTGTATAAGACTAAAAAGCGACAGTAAAATTATATTCCACTTTATGCGAATCTCATATTTCGCATTACGTGAAGCTGCTATGAACGTATTTTACAAGAACATAAAAGAAACGCTGCTCAAAAGACAATAGATGTTTTTTTCCGTAAGGAAAACATGTAATACATAGGTACTGCATAAAGTGTTCTTTGAATTAAAGTGATCGATTCAAATTATTTGTATATTACCTTTGGCGACGTATAATCGAAACCCCGATATACGCGAATTTCACGATTTTTTTGCAGAACGTTTCCTCGTGTAAATCGTATTTGTAGGAACCTATTAATGGTCACCTTAGCGCTAAACACTGTTTAAACACTTATTGGAAGATATTGAAGCTATGTTTCCCCTAAAATTAATAAATAAATAAGCATATTTTACAAAAACTCGATAACCCCCGACGAATACTTTACTTTGAAACCTCATAAGAACAATAACAATGCCGCGCCTCTTTTTTTCAAACAAAGCCAAGAGCATTCTGGATCAAATATACCGCCGCGCCGTCCATCTTATATTAACCTACCCTCATATTAATTAACTGTGGGTTAAAAACGATAAATGACGATGGACAAACTGTAAGAAACAATAAGGCAAAAATGAAAACCTACCTAGATCACAATAAAGAATAGTGATGCGTTCAGACGAAGGACCTTCTGTGTTCTCTGTTTGCTTCGATTATCTCTAATAGAAGCCTAGATTAGGGGAATCTAGACTTCTATTAGCAACAAAATCAAGGTCTTCGTTTAGAGCTGAGTCGGTACCTTCATCAAAGGTTACAGTTCTTTCTTTGTAAAAAAGAAGAAACAGCCTTCATTGAAGTTGGGTTTTCCATTAGAAGCAGATAAAGAACAATATTGAACAGGCCCTGGATCAGACCTGGAGGACCCCCAGGTCTGATCCAGGGCCCGTTCAAAACCAAATGATTTATCATTCAATACTGTTTACGTTGCGGTTATTTAAAATGATTTATTTACCATGATTGAAGGGTAGGTGGGGATGAAAAATGCGCAATCGTCAACAAGGTAGTTTTATTGGTAATTCAACTCAATGTATTGATTTTTAATGATTTGATTTTTAAGTTTTCCAATAGTATTTCGGCATAGTTTCATGCACTCAACCCAAAAAACAATTCATGGTAAATATCCCGTTTTAAATGACTTTAGTGTAAACCATGATAGTTTCCAAAGTGTTATTGCTACATTATGGTTGAAAATAAAACAAAACTCACAGTAAAGCTCCACCTCCAACGTCGTAACCACAGGAGGCGCCAGCCGCGTGTTGGACGCTCGACAGGACAAGTCCGCCGCGTTGTTGCGTGTTAGAGGGAGGTAGAGCTCGTTCTCCTTCACCTTGGGGATATCGCTGTCTCCATCTGACGCGTCGACGAGGGTAGCGCCGGAGTACCAGCTGATGCGAGGTGGCGGACGGCCTGGATGAAAATAATATAGTTGGTTATTAGATTCCTAGAATGAGGATTGCTTATCAATTATTATGATTGCGTCACATCACACCCCTTAAATGTTATTTTTAACAATTCGTCCAGAGCTCTACTGGGTGGAGTTCTATGACCGCCGATATAATTTCGCTAAGTAAATAACGAAAAAACTTGGCCTACGTTTGGTGACTGCGTCTTTAATTTTCAAACTTATTTAAATTAAATTCTGTTAGTAAGTATTAAATTCATTTAAACGGGATATTTACCTACCATCATGATTTGATTTTTGAGTTTTCCAATATTTCGGTACAGTTTCATGCGCCATGATCACGGAATAACTGAAGGCACTGCGAGTAAGTTTTTATGGGTAGACATACCGATCTACCTTCATTTTTCGTCTTTTGCTACGACCGTTACCATTACCACCGGTGTCATTATTATCGAACGCAGCTCGATCACGACACACAACACTGACAGTATCAGAACGCGACGCCGCCGCTGCCGCCGCCGTTAAAAAAATAAGATATTCTTGTTACCAAAATTTCTCGTTTTTCGTTCGCCCCACTTACGCACTATCATCAGTATAAATAGTTCCGATCGGTTAGCTTATTACAATTCCGTATCTATCCATAAACCATTGACTCATTGGATCCTCCCTCTTTATCATAATAACTGAAGGGTAACAACCCACCTAGCCGAGGGTCATCATATTTTTCTATGAAGGCCAGAGGGTGTGGTAGTTTTACCTGTACCTATCTGCCTTATTCTTTAGGAGTAACTAGGGGTAATTCCTAAATTGGGTTTCTTCAAAAATACATAGATAAACACTAGCAATTTCTATGAACTATTTTGGCGGCGCGTAACTGACACTCATTACATATTGGTTTAGTACGGAACGTTTAGACTACTATAAAGGATTTTTGTTTTTAAAGCATTATATCTAAGTAATCTACTAAGTCGCTTAGCGAGCTATGGAAAGAGCTTTGCTCGAAGTTTCTCTGAAGGATAGGATTCGTAACGAATACATCCGACAGAGAACCAAGGTTATCGACATAGCTCAAAGAATTAGCAAGCTGAAGTGGCAGTGGGCCGGCCATATTTCGCAAAGCACCGATGGCCGCTGGGGCAAACGTGTTCTTGAGTTGAGACCGCGACTCGGTAAACGTAGTGTAGGACGCCCTCCGACCAGGTGGGATGACGACTTGCGAAAGACTGCAGGTAGATGCTGGATGCGGCAAGCTGAAGACCGGGCGCTATGGCGCTCATTGGGGGAGGCCTATGTTCAGCAGTGGACTGCTATAGGCTGATGATGATGATGATGATGATCTAACTAATAGTAAATGCCCACGCTAATTCAAATCTTTATCTTTATCCTTACAGACAATCCACACAGCATCATCCAGCCCCAAGCTAATCAATAATTCAAATGACTGTACCTCATAAAAAGCTTTAATGATTAAACTAAACGGAAGATCTTTACCTACACGGCACAGAAAGTACTTAAATTAATAAAACAACGTAAAATCTTAATATTTAAAGGGTCTGAGAACTCCTCCATAAACATTACGATACGACGCAACGCATCGGCAACTGCGATAACTATTCTTGATAGAATTTTCTTAGATTCCTTTGCTTTTGATTTCTTTTAAATTCATTGGTCTATTAGGCTATTGTCGAGTAGTCGTGATGAGAAATAGGTCACAAGTGACAATGATAAGTAGACTCCTGTTGTCGCGTCTTGTCTTAACGTTATCTGTGACGTTATAATGTGTGTCGGAAATATGTCGTTTAGATACATGTTGACTTTGCCTAAGATTTATTATTCCTATTAACACTTTGACTGCGAGTTTTTTTCGACGACTGCGATCTTTTTTTTAACCTAAACCATTCGTGCTGCCGCTCTACACAGCGGTTGTGTTGCGCCGCACATGCGTTTCGAAAAATATTACGGCTGTGCTGAGTCACAAAGATCTGTATTTTCTCAGCCGCTGCACTAGTGTGGATTTACGCATATTAGTCACTTGTAGAAAACACATACCGTTTGATTTCAGCAATCAAAGTGACTAGACTTTACGTACAATTTGTGCACCTCATTTTACGTGACCGTCCCTTGCTCACAACCGCTGGTACATGAATAAATTATTATTATATCTCAGTTAGGTATATGATTAAAGGTTTTCTTTGCGTTTGGCAGGGCACTCAGATGAAGCGCTTATTTTTCTTATATTTACAGTTAATTACATGTGTAGCTGTTTGTGGCATCATCGTTACTCCCAAACGGATGAAGGGATATCACTTAAGTTTATATTTTTAAAAGTGACTTTATCGAGAGTGGTTTAGGCACGATAGAAAAAAATCGGTGCGGTCTTTCTAATTTAAGAATGGCCTATAGTAAAATAGTCTTTATAAAAATGGTTGCGGCCAAGTTGCGGCCTTTCTAATTTAAGAATGGCCTATAGTAAAATAGTCTTTATAAAAATGGTTGCGGCCTTTCTAATTGTATGATGGCCAATAATAAAATAGTCTTTAAGAAAATCAGTGCAGTCTTTCTAATTTTAGGATGGCCTATAGTAATATTGTCTTTAAGAAAATCGTTGCGGTCTTTCTAATTGTATGATGGCCTATAATAAAATAGTCTTTAAGACAATCGGTGCAGTCTTTCTAATTTTAGGATGGCCTGTAGAAATATTGTCTTTAAGACAATCGGTGCAGTCTGTCTAATTTTATGATGACTGAAAGTAAAATGGTCGGGTCATGTACGAATATTTTTAATAGCTATAATCGTGTCGATTATTGTAAAGCTGAGTTTATCCGGGAAGATAATTTCAATTTACGTTAATTATGCCTAAGTACACAGTACTTGCACGTTTTAACGACGGCATTAGTACACTTGAATATTTTAATAGACAGCGGATTCACACTTCACAGGATATCATTAATTCATACCGGGATATTTGCAAGTTAACACGAGCTTATGTTAGCCCCTGATTTATCGTGTAAATTTCAATATTTTTTGTACTTAACAGTGGATCACAACACATTCGCAACTAGTGGATTTTGTAAGCCTAAATTTTGTCGTTGAGAATTACACATTTTGTCGTTTGTTCCTTGGACTGTCAGTGCATTTTGGCATAGTATCTTTAAGGACCCGGCGGGAAGAAATAAATGATATTCAAGATCAGCAGACAGACAGATCAATAGATCTGTATGTCGTTTTCAATTAAAAACTAATACATCAGAAGAAGAATTTGAATGCCTCACTCTAATTGGTTTGGAAACATATAAAAAACACAAATGGAAAAAAAACTAATCAATGTAGACGTAAGTGGCCATGGTGGTATGGTTCAATATTTTAATTTATTTTATATATAATAAATTGTATATTTGCTTCTTCCAACTTGTGTTGAAAAGTTTTAATGTTGACTTCTAGAAACGTGATTGAGTCATTACCTATTAAAACCAACCCCTTACCTATTAAAACCACTTATCGCTTTTTGCGGAAAGGAAAGAAATAAGGAAATAATTCGTTATATTGTGTGCACCAAATAGACGTCAGGTGGAAGAAATGTGTGATGTCGACACTACCCCTAGCCCTGATCCCTGGTGTAATCATCGTCAACCTATAATAGTCCACGGCTGGACATAGGCCTCCCCTAATGAGCGCCATAGCACCCTGTCCTCATCATGCCGCATCCAGCATCTGCCTGCAGTCATTCACGTAATCCCACCTGGCCGCAGGGCGTCCTACACTACGTGTGCCGAGTTGTGGTCTCCACTCAAGAACACGTTTACCCCAGCGGTTGTCGGTTCTTCGCGATATATATATAACCGGCCCTTTTCTGGTTGCTAATTCTTTGAGCTATGTTGGTAACTTTGGCTCTCTGTCGGATGATTTCGTTACGAATAGGTGGTGGTAACAGGGGAGGGCTAATGATGATCAACCTTCGCATGCAACCCTACATTAGCTCTACGGACAACATACTAATGGTCCACTAAATCTTTACCTACTCGTCTAGGTTTAGTAGGTAAGTCTGTGGAGTGTGAAATATATGCGGATGAATAAGATAAGTAAAATGGAGAAGCTTCTCAAATCGCCTGCATTTCTTTTAAAATGTGTGTTACATCTTTTCTCCACTTAGCTCAGCTCAGCTTTGTCAGAGTCCGGCACTTATGTGCGCAGAGCTTAACATTGGAAGGATTATTATTTAGAGGTAAGTAAGTCACGTTCAAGCTGAAGACAGGGCGCTATGGCGCTCATTAGGTGAGTCCTATGTCCAACAGTGGACTGCTATAGGCTGATAATGATGATGATAATGATGAAGGCACGTTTGTATTCTCCGTCATTATTATTAATTTAAACGTGAAAGTTAGACGGATGCACGCAAAGTAACCAGCCATCCAAACTTTTGCACGATGAATAGAGGCTGATGAAAATTTAATTTGGCATACCGAATAGACTGTATTTTGGTGTAAAATTAGCCGCGTCCGCTAGTAGCCTGGAATAACAAGGGATTTACCACGAGCTAGCGTGGAGCTAGTGAATATTTTGTTAGCTAGAATAGGGAACTGCAGCCATTAAAAAAAATATGACCTGTCTAAGTGCTTATTTGTAAGCCTAAAGAAATAAACTTTAATTTCATTTCATTTCATTTCATTTCATTTCATTTCATTTCATTTCATTTCATTTCATTTCATTGGGTCGGTGTGTTAGCCACATTCAGAGCTTGCCGAAAGAGGTTGTATAGATTTCGGTAAGGTTTGGGTTGGTCGATCACTAGTTTATTTTTGTGTTTTATTGAATTATTGAAGTAGAAATTTCATCAATTTGAGTTTAGTTACAGTGAATTACATTGACATTTGTCTAAAAATTACCAGCCATGTCTATATTCGTCAATTATGTTGCGGTTGAAATATGTATTTTACTTTGAATTGAACCATAACCGGTTCATCCGTTTTGGAGCTTACACACACTTTGGACAGCCAGACACAGCCCAGGTTACTCCCAGGTACACATCAACATCATCATCATCATTAGCATATAGCAGTCCACTGCTGGACATAGGCCTCCCCCAATGAGCGCCATAGCGCCCTGTCTTCAGCTTGCCGCATCCAGCATCTACCTGCAGTTTTTCGCATAGTCATCCCACCTGGTCGCAGGACGTCCTACACTACGTTTACCGAGTCGTGGTCTCCACTCGAGAACACGTTAGCCCCAGCGGCCGTCGGTTCTTCGCGAGATATGGCCGGCCACCTGCCACTTCAGCTTGCTAATTCTTAGAGCTATGTCGATAACTTTGGTTCTCTGTCGGATGTATTCGTTACGAATCCTATCCTTCAGAGAAACTCCGAACATAGGTCATACAGATAGCCCAGGTACACTCGCTAAAATTATAACACCCTTCATTTTCAGCGCGGGTTATAAACAGCCGAGGCCGACATCGCTTTATCGATTAGTTATTAGTTAAGTCTAGTTACCTCCTATAACGAGACACCTCAGCACCAAGGTGTCTCCGTCGTGGTAGGGCCCGATCCTGTTCTCCACCTTGTTGTTCACCTCGTCCATGAAGAACGGCGGGCTGGGCAACACTGCAACAAATTGGACATGTTAGTGACTGGCTCAGAGGAAAAATATTGCGCCTACAGAAAACGTCGAGCAAACGGAGAATGGTCAACAATTACTGTTCATCCTACTAATATTAAAATCGCGAAAGTTTGTAGGTATGGATGTTTGTTACTCTTTCACGTAAAAACTACTGTAAGGATTTTAATGAAACATTACAATAATATAGCTTATATATACATCAGAATATAGGCTACAATTTATAAAGATATATTGTATATTATCCAAAATATCTATCACATCACCACGCGGGTGAAACCGCGGGGCGCAGCTAGTGGTCAATAATTTTAATAACGCTGTTATTAAAATTATTAGCTTCTAAACACAGACTCAGAAATCTGAACACAGACAGATATAACTTCGGATTTATAATATGTATCAGATTTTTACTGACCTGAATACCTATGAAAATTTTGTGGTAAAATTTCGGTTTTGGAGCTGCTTACATAGGCAAATAACCATGTATTAGGCACATAAGAGATATGAACATACTAGTGGTTTCTTTCACTTCTTCCACCAGTGGATAAAAAATTTAAGTGGACAGTAAAATAATTTTATTTAATAATAATGTATAGTATAAAGTATGACTTGTCTAAGTAATTATTTTGTAAGCCTAAAGAAATAAAATATATTGAATTTTGCCATCAAGGTTTTGTGTACTAAATACCTACCTAAAATACGAGTAGGTAAAATACTTGAAAATGCTGACGTGTGCAATCTTTAACACTATTAATGTAGGCTTTACTGTAGAAACTACGTAAACAAATCCTAGGGGCCAGTAGGTCATGCTGTGCTATCTTTAAACTGATCAACATCAACGACGAATACACGTCGGATAACTTTCAGTAACGATGAAACTCAAGTCTAGGTAGACTTGAGTTTCATCGTTACTGAAAGTTATTATTATTTAACTATCTTGAATAATTGCTAACAGGCTTAACTGTAGCGTATCGGATCGCTTTTTGGTTTAGGTCTTTTTATGTCTTCGAGGTACATATTAAATATTTAATAATATTTTTTATGTCTTTTTAGGTTCGATGTATCGTATCGACCCATCGACGAAACGTACCGTCGAGGTAGAGACCTGTAGAGGTAGAAACCCTTCGAGGTAATGATCTTTCGAGGTAACGACCCATCGACGAAACGTACTGTCGAGGTAGAAACCCTTCGAGGTAATGATCTTTCGAGGTAACGACCCATCGAGGAAACGTACCGTCGAGGTAGAGACATCGAGGTAATGAACATCGAGCTAACGTCATCCGAACTTGAGTACGAGACCCCAGGTACCTACTATAACTACATTATAGTAGGTACCTGCTACGTACAGGCAAATCAATCTGCCTTTTCAATTTATAGTTAGAAAACCAATGGTATGTTTCTCACGCAATTAAATACCAACAAAGTGCAGTGCTACAACATCTTCAAAGCAAAAAGTCTTCAAGAAACGCCGGATTATTTACAAGTTTTTTCCGTGAACGCTCTACCTCCGACACATTTTTACTAATGCCCGCTGATGATAGTTCATTCATCATCGCCGCCGTGGCTCTTCTAATGTGGCTTCGTAAACACCTGTCCCATTGATATATCCAGTGCTATAGTGCGGGAGACGGTGGTGTTTGTTGTTCTTTATTTTATCCCACCCATCGTGCGTTATTATTATATCACATCACGCTATAACAATAATAATATGAATGCGAAAGTTCGGATGTTTAGATGTATGGATGTTTGTTCTTTCTTCACGCTAAAAGTAGTTAACAGACCGGGCTTATATTATGTGTATGCTTTATGTAATACAGGTAGTTCTGGGCCTGAAATAAAACGTAGGCTACTTTTTATGAATCAGTTCCCACGGGATAGAAATAACCTTAACACTTTGACTGCGATTTTTTTTCGACGACTGCGATCTTTTTTTAACTTAAAAAATTCGTGCTGCCGCTCTACACAGCGGTTGTGTTGCGCCGCACATGCATTTCGTTCGAAAAATATTATGTGCTGTCACAAAGATCTGTATTTTCTCAGCCGCTGCGCTAGTGTGGATTTACGCATATTAGTCACTTGTAGAAAACACATACCGTGTGATTTCAGCACTCAAAGTGTTAAAACGTTTCCATGGGAATACGTGCGAAACCGCGGGCAGAAATACCTAAATTTATTAATTAATTCATAAAACAATATAGTTACATTTATTTGCGTAAAATACATTAATTATTTACGAGGGAAGATTTATTTTTATGTAACGCCCCAATGGATTTTCAATCGTAGTTTTTTTTGTTTTGGACGATAGGTTTCAATCATTTAAAGTAGATACTATACTTTAATAGGCAACTCATTTTTTTTACAAAAACATGTAATGAGTTTCGCTGTTCGAAAAATTCTTATTCTTGGGCACCAAATTTTCAACTTGGTAACTAATAGGTGCGCCCGTAATAATTATAAGTATTAATACAACGGGTATTTATCGCGTTTATTTACCTGACGTTTCAACTGGTTTACGTTCACGGGATGACTGGAGTACTGGAGTTACCGCCTCAGCTACTACCTACAATTTGTCTATAATAGGAACCGACGGGAATTACCTCTCCACAATTCCCCAATCCCACAAATATTGTCTAATAAGTAATAACCCCGTTTTGCGTAAACTTCGGTCTCCTTGTTATTCTAGGCTTGCTTCTCGAAGGTCGGTATGCAAATGATATCCGCCGACATTCATCTCTGAGATCCCGTTCATTTTAAAGTTCTTGCCTGACATCTTACGACTGAGTCGTAACTATAGGATTTTCTCGCACTGTCACAGCACAGGATTGTTTATTTTTTGCTTTATGGTACAGTCAGCGTCAAATTGATATGAGCGTCTTGGGTAGTCAAAATGATTTGAAAAACATGGAAGCAATTTGATATACACTGTTTGAATCATCATATTGTTGTAAGCACCCAAGGTGTTCAAAATATCTTACTACTCATTATTTCATATTTATATGAGCAGTCAAAGTGTTCAAAATAATCTAAGCAAACCAAGCTCTCCAAGGTTGTATGCAAACTCATAATTGCTTAGATTATTTTGGACACCCTGACTGCTCACATAAATATGAACAGCTTGCAAAAATATTCAGGAATTAATTTGGCGTGTTTTAAAAATAACTTACTTCATATTCCTGAAAAATAAAAATGGATTTTCAAGTAAATACATTCGATAGCGCGATCTAATTCCTCAAGTGGAGACGACGACGACGTCTAGTTATAATTCGAGTCAAATTCAGTTTGTTTACGCCCGTTGCCATGGAAACCATTTATTACCATTAACTGTAAAAAAGCAAGGATGCAGCACACAATGAAAACTTTTGAAACTATCATGGTTATTAATAAAGTATTGGACAGGTAACTCAAAAATCAAATCATGGTAGGTAAATATGCCGTTTTAAATGACTTCAGCACACAATTTTTTAAAAATATGAACTTTTTAAATTGTTTGCTATTATATGACTTATTGTTCTCAAAGTTTGTCCATCAAAACCAGTGAACGGATAATCAAAACTTATTATTTTTCTCTGTGTTACGTTGAGATGTCCCTTAGTTATTGTGAAATACACACAGTGCTGCAGTCTCGAATAAATATCTTCTCCATCTATCTATCGCAGCAGCGGGCACAGCCAGTTTGTATTAATTAGTCTGATGAAATATGACAGTCAAACTTTCTGGATTAATTGTGTGTATAAATAGCGTCCCTTGTTATGTATGACGTGTTTGTTTAGGAGACAAAATGAGCAATGTGTTGCTATCCTACTCATCTTGACTCTAAATTGTTCCAACAATGAGATGGGACTGGGCATCATCAGGTTATTGGTGAAATGGGCTGATATCCGCTAGATAGTTTTAAAGATCTAAGCATACATAGGGACAGACAGCGGGAAGCGACTTTGTTTTATACTATGTAGTGATCTAGATTAATTTCGTAAACCTGTCAAAAAGCAAGTTTAAGACTGAAAAAACTACCTGTAATTGGGCCAGTAACACATTTAAACCCGGAATAGTTTGTGTGGTCCCAAGTTTAAGGCAATTTGACGCGATGACCCAACTTGTGCCGGGTGGAACGTGAATAGCGAATAAGGAATGTGTGTAGAACTGAAACTTACTTATTTGATGCAAATGGTATTATAGTTCATAGTATAGGTACGTGAATAGCAGATAAGGAATGTGTGTAGAACGATCTTTTATACATATAGCTGGTTTGGAACCTGGTTCATATTCGTTAGTATAAACCCTTCCGACTGGTATTGATATGGATCAGTTGAGCTATCTGTAGATTGTTTGCAATAGTCTGCAGGTAATTTTTTTTAACTATCATGGTTTTTAACACAAAAGTACCTACAAAATGAGGGTAAATCGGTATGTCTGCCAATAAAAACTTCTCGCAGTCACTTCAATTACTTAAATTATATCATTATCTATTCTAGAAAAGAAGTGTCTTCTTATTTATATCATTAAATAATAATAGTAAATAATGCTGGACAATCTATACAGCGTCATCTGGTAACATAGTTAAACATAGAGTAACATAGGTAATATACCCAGAACACCTAGAACAAATATTTGCAGATCGTACATACATTGTCCCAAGGCGAGGATAGAACCCGTAACCTTCTGCGCAGACAGACCATCGCCCGCCGCGCCACATCGGTCGTCAACAATGTACATACAACGCAGTCACAACAATGCAAACACAAAGTGTTGAACAGTTTCAGTTCTATCCTCTAGTTATTCTAGGAAGGCCCGGCATGCGGCAGTGGGTAGTCGGTACAAAGTTGTGATTGGGCAAAGTTGTATTATGAAGGATTCGCTGCGGTTGTTTAGATGGTCACGGTCGTGGTTCCGGAGCCCGAAGGTACAGATGACTTCAGCAGTTCTGTGAACTGTTCTCATAATGAATATGGTGCACTTCCATGGTGTTCGAGTCTTCACAAACGAGGTAATAGCTAGCCAGTTCAAACTCGATCGCCCAAAGGGTGGGTTGGGTTATAAGTTTAAGATTCGTCATGCTGCAAATTCAACTTTTTGCAAATTCAACATTTTAAGAATTCAACATTCTGTTCCTAAAGGCAATCAGTGTTTATTTTACCAAAATAATCTGAAAAAAGGTTTAATTAAATTGAATTAATTGAAAAGCAAGGGACGTTATTTGCAAGTGTCATTTTTAAAATTAAAAGACTTATAAAGAAAACGTTTCTTACGTTGAATAGTAATTTAAAAAAAACACTAATGTCTTGCGTAAAGATACATTAAGTCTAATTATAAGTAATGAGACAACGGGTGTAGGTATTTATCGCGTTTCTTTAGGGAAAAATAGATAAATTAACGCCATAAATACCCGTTGTATCAATACTTATAATTAGGTGTTCAGATCGCGTCGTCAGTTTAAAAACATTTACTCTTCGTTCATCGCAAAATTTCCACTCGGGCGAAGCTGGGACGGTCCGCTAGTCTATACTATATATTAAGAGAGGATTGATTTTTTGTTTGTTTGTTTGCATTGAATAGGCTCCGAAATTACTGAACCGATTTGAAAAATTCTTTCACCGTTGGGAAGCTCCTTTAGGGATCCTTACTAAAACTCCAATAATGTAACCCAAAAAGTAAAAAAAATATTTATTATACGGTATTTTTTTTACCAAGCCGGGACGGTCCCCTGGTAGTTTAATATAGATAAAATGCAGACTGTACTGAACAATACAATACCTCAGTACAATACTAAGCTAAATCGCTACATTGGAAGCTGCAAAGCACAAAGACTCACGAGTCGAGGACAATGTTACCGTCAGCTTAACACACTTGAAACGATTCCCCAGTTTAATATAACTCGGGCTAGCGAGTTCAGTTTAAAGTTCAACTGGGATTAGCACAAGTGTTCTGGGGTTTATGATGTTGGCTTTTGTTTGTGACTTTACTTGCTGCGGGAGAATAACATGAACGACGAAACTATCAACTATTTCAATAAAAGATTTGAAATATGCAAGTATTAATTGTGTTTCGTGGAAAAGCCAATCAGATAAAGGTCTGTAATCTAGCCCTACCTACTGAATTGTTGTCCACACTACCCAAAGGTTAGCAGGTAGAGAGTGCAACTAGCATTATGCTCGCCTATTCACAACTTTTGTAAAGTATATTCTATCTATAAATAAATTACCAAACTTTCATGTCTCGATATGTTGTGGTGACTTTTAAAAATTCACAATAGGTTATTTGCAAAACTAGTACCTGTTATAGATTTTGTGAGGCGTTCGTCCCACTCTCTTCAGCACAAAGTAGTCCGAACACGGAAAATAACATTTTATGCTGATTTCGTTGCTCTTTCGACCCACTTTTAGATTTATGGGTCACGTCGTCGTATGAATACGTTCCCTTAGTACTACCATAGATTTCGTCTATGGTACTACGAAGTTCTTATACATACAACATACTATGTTAAGGTATAATAAATAAATAAATAATAATAAATAATGCTGGACAATTCACACAGCATTATCTAGCCCCATGGTAAGCAGAGCTTGTGTTATGGGTACTAGATAACTGATATACATAATACAATACAATACATAGATATATATTTTTTATTATACATAGAAAACGACCAGAACACCCGGAACAATTATCTGCAGACCCCGCGACCTCCTGCGTCGCAGGCGGACCTTCGCCCACCGCGCCACAGAGGTCGTATGCATGTACCTACACACAATATCTAGTTTAAATCGGGTCGCTATTGTTCTTTGAAGATTGATAGAAAGCCTATTTGAACGCCGCCGGTGACTTGGCTTCATTGAATTATCAAAGGCTGTGTTTGCGATAGTGTACGAGTATTTCCTGCCGCGAATTGGATAAGTAAATGGAATTGAACAGAACGAGCCAGAATTGAACAGTAGAGTCGCTCAACTGCGATGTGTACTGTGACTGCGATTAACATTCCGCCTGATAAATAAATAAATAATGCTGGACAATCGACACAGTATCATCTAGCCCAAGTTATTTTTTAATTTTTTAGAGGGGGCATGATAATAACCTTTGCATATCTGGGGGCGGTATTCTGCTAAACTAATCGCTTCACTATGACAATGGTATCGTATGATGCTATTCGCCTCGCGCCGAATCCTGAAATTTAAGAAACTTTACAGTGCGTGCGGGTATTTTCACGGAGATATTGATAATTATTTATTGATTTTGTAAACATTTTTGTTGTATAATATGTAGGTATACAAAATCGTGTCTGTGGTGAATCTGTGACGATACCAGTGCCATAGTAAAGCGATTGTGTAGCTTTAGGGATTAGGTTTTTAATGACAAATTATTCTGAATTAATTATTAAATAATAAAAATAATAAATAATTAAGGACGCACACATATCCAGCACCGCTACCGCACGGCATAACAATAAGTATTCAAATAAAATATGGGTTCAAACTCGAACTGAATCTGTAGATAAGTACCTTTTACAGTGACAAAACTTACTGCAAAGCGAATGGACTGCCAGTTGTCTGTTATCTGAAGCCGACAATATAAAATGCATCTAAGTATTACGAGTTAAAGTCCATAAATGCTATGCTCGGAGTTTCTCTGAAGGATAGGACTCGTAGCGAATACGTCATCAGACAGAGAACCAAGGTTATCGACATAGCTCTGAGAATTAGCAAGCTGAAGTGGCAGTGGGCCGGCCATATCTCGCGAAGAACCGACGGCCGTTGGGGCAAACGTGTTCTTGAGTGGAGACCACGACTCGGTAAACGTAGTGTGACCTGCGAAAGACAGCAGGCAGATGCTGGATGCGGCAAGCTGAAGACAGGGCGCTATGGCGATCATTGGAGGCCTATGTCCAGCAGTGGACTGCTATAGGCTGAATGCACATTTTTTTGCGGTGCGGCTCAGATCTGCGACAACCTTAACCCAGTAAGGTCATTGCCTTCCATCCCGATCGTTGAAATATAAATGGCATCGGTCTAGGCAGCGTATAAACGGTAACTGTAAAATATCCTGGGACCCTAGCTCGACAGTACGGACCCTGATGCTCGCCAGGGGGGTAATAAGGACGTTTTATTATGGTCCAGCTAGAAGGAGAAACCCTAAAGAAATAGGACGTTGTCTATAAGTTACGAGCTCTTTGAAATTGGTTTGTAAAACTATAAACCTTTTTAACATGGATAGGGTTTTGGTTGTTGTACTTATCGGCTGTTTGAATAAAGTTCAACAAGCTTAAGGCTGCCTTTTCGGTGGGCAGTGGGAGTGGATTAATTACAGCTTTTAAAAGAAAATATCGTGGCGGTGAAAAGTTTCATTAAAACAGGGAAAAGTTCCATTAAAAACTGACAAAAGACCACTTTCGTTCCGTTCGTGTACACAAAGAACCTAACCTTAAAAAGTAGTAGAGAATGACGTGCAATCTATTTTTATTTATTTATTCACATACATATGTACACTATTTTGACGGGCACACCCAATACAACAGAGTACCTTTTAAATTTAATATTACAATTAGGAATCATAAATATATATTTTACAGAACAAAAAAATTTGAAGTTTAGCCTTAATTAAATATACATTATAAAATCATAAATAAAAAATCACACATAGATTAAAAATCATTACCATTGAATAAATTTGACACGGGCATTTTAGAGTGCGTGGAAACGTAGGAACTATCAAGCCCATGTGGTGGTACTTTTCTTGATTACGCCCGATCTCCGCAAATCCTTAATACGTCCATAAAGAAGTTACCTTGATTTGCATAGTGTAAACTAGCCTAATCATGCCGGCTTCAACCGGGTTTGCTTGACTCTGTCTGTATCGGACTTCTTTGTCACACCTCAGGGATCAGGGGACTGTTTTCGTACCTACATAGGAACAGGGGACTGATGACAAATGTACCTACCAAGTGTTCGGGACTTTACGCAATAACTAATAATAAATAATGCTGGACCACTCACACAGCGCCATCTAGCCCCAAGCTAAGCATAGCTTGAGTTATGGGAACTAGATATCTAACTAATTACGAGGTAGGTACATAATACAATACATAGAAAGTTTTGTTTTATTGTACATAGAAAACAACCAGAACACCCGAAACAAATATCGGCAGATCGTATAAACAGTTGTCCTGGGGTGGGAATCGAACCCGCAATCTCCTGCATCGCAAGCGGACCTTCGCCCACCGCGCCGCGCGAAAATTACTTCAAATTTCTTAATATTTTATTTACATTGTTTTTTTTTAGTTTTGTGGGAAACTAAGTACATATGTAGATATATAGATAGATAGAAAATTATTTTATTGCATACTTACAAAATAAAACAAACAAGACAGAATAATATACAAAACATGTAACAATTTGGCGGTCTTATCGCTCAAGAGCGACATACATACATATGTAGTAATCCCTCGAGTTTTTTTTATGGTAGGTATTACTTTAGGAGCATTATCTATGATTCTATACCATAGCTAAATAATCCATAAAATCTCATCGTCTTTGACGGAGAAATCCACGAACGCATAAAAAATATATGGCTAGTACGAGCAAATTTGGCAAAACCGGGAAGGTAATTGTTATGTAGATATTGAGGTTAGTCACCAGTGGACTGCTGCAAGGGGCAACTCCTGAATTATTTAGTCCTGCCAGTTTCAACCTTATGAGAGCCATAGCAGAAAGTAATGAAAATTAAACATTAAACAGATTTCAAAGCCACAGGTTTCAGTAAGGGTACAGGTTTGCTTTAGAAGCCTCTATTACGACTCTGGAGACGAAACTCAGATTTCGTTTCTGCAGAATAACTGTTCTTAGGTGATTTAATATAAGTATTAAATGGAAAACTTGACCATAACAGCGGATTTAAGATACTATACGAGTATAACTTATATTTTATTTTACTTTACTGAATAACTGGTTTTAGGTGATTTAATAAAAGTATTAAAAACTAGCGGACCTTTCCGGCTTCGCACGGTTTTAGTACGGATCCCTTACTTTTTTGAAAATATAATATAGCCTGCCATGTTCACCGGGGATTGCGTAGCTTCCCAACGGTGAAAGAATTTTTCAAATCGGTCCAGTAGTTTCGGAGCCTATTCATTACAAACAAACAAAAAATCAAACCTTTCCTCTTTATAATATAAGTACATCTATAGATATGTATATAGGGGAAATTTGAGCAAACACGAACGTCTAAAGGAAATCTGGAAGACAACGGCGTATTGAAGGCAGAATGTTTTTTTTATTCTTTTGTAATCAAGTTTAACCATCCATCTCTTATTAACAAATCAAAATTTATATAATTTTATAAAATGTAACATTTTGAACCAAAAACAAAAAGGGTTTCTACCCGGCTTAGTCGGGTAATCCCGAACACTAAGTGAATACGAACATCTACATCAGGACATAGGTTCATCACATTTATGGTCCGATATTGACTGTCCATCTGTGCATTTCCCATGAGCCGAATTTTTACATAGGTACGAGCACAATCTCTCGTGAATGATAGCAAGCTCAGCTTAGCTTGGGGCTAGATGATACTGTGTGGATTGTACAGCATTATTGATTTATTTATAATCTAATTTGAATCGGGAGGACAAATTTTACCATTAGGTATAAGAAATACATAGTCATAATTTTAATTATTTTCTTCTTCTTTGTCGTCCCTCGTTCCTCAGTTCAGTTCAGCTCTTTATTGATAAGAATATTCATATATGTCAAACATAAGTAACAAAAAATACATAACGAATTACAAATCATACACACACAGGAGTTTACAGGAGTTTCTTATAAATAATTTTATAATTTTTTGGTAATTTTACCAATACATAATTAATTATTCATATCGACATTTTATTATAATAAATGTTATAAATAGGTATTGTAAGTGTGGATCAGTGACATTGGCGTCATCTAATTTGTAATTTAGGATCTCTTCTAAACTGTAGTATGCCCTGTCCACTAGGATTTTCTTCATTTTGTTCATGAATATTGCAGTTGACTGACGCGGCACTAGTTATAGAGTAGTGTACGTCCATGTTATGTTTTGTGTATTATATAATATAGATAGTCTGTGGTGAATACCTGTATAAATTCATGGTTCATTTATTCATTCATAAGATTTCAGGTTAATGTTACGTTTCTTAAAATTAATTTGAACAGTACACTTCTCTCTTCACTTTGTCTCTCCTCTCCCAAAAAGGTTTACTGGAAGAGAACTCTTTTTAGGGTTAAGTTCGCCTTTGTATACATTTTCTAGAATAAGCTTTGTGTTATGGTTTTCGGGCAAGAAGTATAATTACATAAATAAACAGTAGATACTGCCGAAACTTGTCTTTATAAACGTAATTGTTCCTACACTCAATTTCTAGGAGCAAAAATACTGATTCGGTCGCGCCTTTCAACCCAACGAAGATAATCATCATCTCGCACTTATTTTTATTTTTTAGAGGAAAAATGGTGCCCTACCGACATAAGAAGCTGAAAACATGTGGCAGCACAAAGATAAAACTTGTTTTTCATGACATGGATATGTAGAAATCAACGAGTAATGTGCATGCTTGGATTAGGATACTTTTATCTCATTTGATAAGGGTTACCGCGAATTTTCGTATCTCTATGGATTCGCGGTTATCCGTCGACAAGTTACGAGACAGGGGTATTTTGCTGTCGACAAGGACATAGGAATGCAAGCTTACTTGAGGATGATAACAAGGTTCTTAGCAAAGTTTTTAGTTCAAGGTTCTGTCGGCATAATAAAAAAAAGCGTGTTGTTAATTTAGTCCTTTTATATTTTATGCATACTAGTTTTAAGGTATATATTACTATGGACCGTAGAATAAGTTAATTAAGATCTGTTACTGTTCTATGGTCTGAAATAAATTATTTATTATATTATTAGCGGGAGCTTGGAAGGAGGCCGAAAATACGAAAGGAAACCTGCCCAATTCTGTTATCTGTTAGTGGTTGCATGGATTACCACCATGGAAACCGTAGATTTTCACAGCGAGAAAAACGTGTGTTAATGTGCCTTTACGCCATTAAGCAACTTTAAATTAAAATAAAATAAAACGAATAAATAAACTACCTAATATTTTCTATGGTCAGTCTGCTGCAGTCATTACTGAAGTCATTGTTTGCCAACTTCCGCAAAAAAGTTTATTTTTCGCTTCAAAACCACAAAACTTTTTTGCGGCTCATTTTAATCTCCGTTCCAGATAGGTATGTCCAGAGCCCGACTTCCTCCCTAACTAAAAAAAAAGACTGTTTTCGGTCGACAGCGGGGACGAGAGTGGAAGCCTTTTTACAAATGATATGTTTGAAATTTGTCAGCAAGCCCGCGCGGGCCGCCCACGAATAAACCAACTTACCAACAACAGTAAGATTGATGGCCAGGTTGCGCGTGGGCGCCAGTCGGAAGTCCACGCGGCAGTGGTACAGCGCCTGGTCCTCCTCCGCCAGCGCGGAGACGGACAGCGAGCTGGGCGCTCCTCGGGGCTGCACCGCCAGCCGACCGGACGTGTTGAACGACGGCTCCGACCACTCCCGGTCTGGTACTTCGAAACTATAATAAGATAAATAAATAAGTAATGTTGGACAATCCACACAGCTATTTTATTATCTAGCCCCAAGGCAAGAGCTTGTACTCATACTCTATACATAATACAATACATTTCATACATACAAACGAAAAAAACACCCGCAATAAATATCTGCAGATCGTACAACATACTCGTACTCATGAACATTTTGTTGGGGAAATTGTCTTTATTAGTTTTCGGAAAAACCCGACCTTGTGACCTATAGGTAGTACCTACCTATAGGTTAGGTTAGATTATACGATAAAATGTAATTTTACTTTGTAAATCTGCCACAATATATATATATCTCTACCCAAATAAATATCCGCTAGAGGCGCTGCAAACCATTTGTCTACATAGCCAGAGCTTATAAAAACACACTAGGTTAGTCCCAAGGCACAGGTTGTAATAATACTGTAGCTTTTAACCTAGTTGAGTTCTAGGAAGGCGCCACTAGGTGTGTTACGAACTTACGAATAGTTAATAAACCTAGTGTTTACATAGGTACTAGCTTTGGCATTGACAAATGGAAAATTACTAAGTAATTTTCCCGTCGCGTCTCGCGTAGACTGTAAGCATAAATTGACTTGGCTTAAGAGTAATTTATGCAGAAGTACTGCAAACTTCTAGATACAGTCGAGTCAGCTGCTGAGACGTGATAATTTAGTAGGATAAGTAGCTAGTCATAGTTATTTATTACAGATTCTCAAGGAAATCTTCTTCCACCAGTGGACAAAAAAATGAAGTGAACAGTAAAATAATTTTTTTTGATAATAATTTAATGTATAAAATATGACTTGTCTAAGTGCTTATTTTGTAAGCAGTATTTTTTTGTTCTAAAATGACTTTACTCTTTTAAGAACTTTTTAGAATAATATTATAAGAAAAGACCACTGCAAAGACAATCGTTGTCTTTTGTTTCTTGGGGAAAATAATAGCATGAAAATTAGGATACCGTAAATTAAATGATAATTATATATTTTTAATTAGTCTGATTTTCTGCGGTCACAAAAAGGGTTAAATTTTCGCTTCAATCACCAAAAAAACACGATAGAATCGCGGTTCTCTCCTGTTCTCACTGGTCTACTGAAAACGCAGCCAAGAAATATTCACAGACAAAACGCTCGATGATCAAGGCAAGCTTAATTCGACGATGCACAGACGTGGCACATCTTATTACAGCTGACTGTACTTTTGCTACGACTCGCTGTTGGGAATAACTTCTTGATCCCTGGTACCTAAGTCTTAAAATAAACGTCGAACTTCTCCAAAATACTCCTGGAAATTACGTAATTGGCCAAACTCGATCAACGTTGCTAAACTCCTAATTTCTTAGCAAGAATTATACGGAACTGAACTCGTTTATCCAGAAACTTTGTAATTGTGGTGAAAGCGGGCCGTTTTTATGCTGTGATATGGAATTCCTAGTTTCCATTAAGTGCTTAATAAGCCATATAAATGGCCGTAATCTTACTCGTTTCGTTCTACAGCTCACTAATGTTGCATATATAAAGACGGTGTTAGACTTTCCGCGCTTAAAATAACTTTGAAACTATGAATATGCAGCCTACATGAACGACTGGTTGGATAAAACCTATTTATATTTTACCATATCAGGTTAAATACGAAAATTCTCAGTTATTTTATAATTGTCTGAATGGAATAAAGGATTTTTCTATCTAAGGTTTTTGTTATTAATACGCACTATAGCTATATTAGCCCTCGCACTTGGGGTTCTCTGAGAAATAAATATAAGAATGCCCGTTACTTCCCCCGGCTGAAATCGAAAATTTTGGGATATTATTTAATTTAATTTTTATTTATCTATGTATGCGTATGTGTTAGCGTTCTTCAAAAAATATTCTTATTCTTATAAACTCGCGTTAAAGTTATGTCCACCATTCTTAATATCTAGCCTGGAATAGATCTAGGTTACTTAGTACTTTGTTCATTGTTCACCGCCAGTGAGATTTCCATAGAAAACGGTTAAATCTTCGTCCGCTGTCTGAATAACATGAAGCTTTTAACTTATTTTTACGAACTCCGACCTAAATACCTTACATAAGCACTAGTGGCCAAATTTCTGCGGTCGGTAGAAAAATAGTTTTATCGGCGACCAGCTCTCTTGGTCTCAGAAACCCCATTATCATGATAGTATACCTCACCTATAAATGGGAAGGCTGTTCTTGTACCAGACGAGGATGAGGAACTCGTCGTCTGATGACTGAGGAGTGGTGTCGCAGAGCAGGGTCGTGCTGCCGCCCTCCAGAGCCTCCTGGTGAGATATTGGACCTGGGGACAGGATTAGTTTTAGCTGTGAGGTTTTATTGCATAGTTTTCAATGTTAAAAATTCGATTTGGTTCAGTCAAAGCTCCTTATTCGTGATTTTGCTATTCGCGGGTAAAAAAATTGCGACTCGTTTCCGGTTTTCGCGTTATGTGATTAAATTTATTTTCAGTATGATTTTTTCTTTTATTTTGAGTTCTTGGAACTTATCCCCTCAGAGTAATAAGACATAGAGTGATAATTTCACAAAATATTCCGCTCTAAGTTGAAGCCAAAAAACAAGCAATGTGTGCGTAAGCGGCACGTCATTACAAGAGCCGACACGCACACAAGTGCACAAATAATGTTGCAAGCTATTAACATTTTCCCCATAAGGTAGGGAAATTGTAACATTTTGTAAGGAGTAAATGATTATCATATTTATCACTTTTCTGTTAGATAGAAATAAATATTATGGCCGAAACATTTTCATACCTTTGTTGGGATAGCACCCTCTCGTAATTTGCATAAACCACCTTTCGTGATATGCTTGTCATTTTCTTCAAAATGTATAGAACATAATCATATCTTAGTGTATTTAGTTGGCTTGCAAAACTTTTCTTTGCAATTTCGTCTAAGTTTTTCAACCAATCGGGAAGCAACAGTCTATTTTATTTTTCGTGTTATTTCGTTATGTTGTTTTTTTGTTACCCTACATTATGTATGTATTATTTTGTTTGACATAATGTCAAAACAACATGAAATTTCTTATTAATAAGAAACTGAACTGAAGTCGGATCAGAAGGAAATCTAAGAACGAATATTAATAAAGACATTCATAAAACTAGGGTTCATCGTCTAATGAAACCAATGAAATTTTCATATTTAGCGCTCCGACTACATTAACATCCGGACAGTCTGTAACAATCTATTTCCTTGCCCGTGAAAATAAAACAAAAGTTTTTGATTATTTATACCAAGCTTAATAGAACATAGGTATATTATTATTGTATATTACATATTTCACTTAAAAATCCGGGTAAGTTAGTAGGTAACCCTAATTATATCTGGCAAATAAAAGTCCTACAAGTGTAAAGTAAAAATAGATTAAACAAATAAGTACCTATGGGGAAAATAATTTTTCTAATAGCTAGCAACATTTTTATGTAATGGCGTCTGTTATGTATACGATTTATTTTTGTGCTTATAGCAATGTTTTACTCAAGAATATAAGATGCCAGGTTGTATTTACCCGTGAAATAGAATCTTCTATTGTTTCTGATTATTATGAAAAGAGTTGTTATACCCTTTCACTGCACAATAAGTCATTATTATACAAAAATTACGGAGCTCTTCCCAGTAGGTCTTGACCTTGAGCACTGACGTGTCGAACGATGTACGTAGCCTTTAAAGGCTAACTTGAAATTGCGTCACTTCGCGTGCGCCTACTGCGGTTCTAAGCCTAGTTATTCTAAGCTTATCCCCTAAATATCTATACAAATTACAGTTCCGTATCTACGATTTCTGTATTCGCGGAATATTTACGGAACGTATACCCCGCGAATAAGGAGCTTTGACTGTACTTACAATAGGTACGAGTATAAAGCAAAATGAACCAATGAGCGGTGAAAATAGTATGAGTGATACACTCACAATATATCATTTCATTTATTTATTGCATCATATTAGGGTAAGAAAAAGATTAATCCATCAAAATTGTCAGAACTTGTTGACTATAATTATTAGAGTAGGTACACATAACATTACCTAGCCATTTTTACGTCCTAATCGACTTGAAAAGATATGAATTTTGAACTTTGTAAGCTATGTGCTTGGTACGGTTGATGGTTTTATAATTTTTTTTATTCTCTCTCAGGGATAACTAACAGTAACACTAGAACATTAACTATATACACTTAAATAAACTTATTTCTAAAAGTGGACCAGCCCCCTTATCCAGATGTTACTATACAAAGGGGTGGTGTTAGTAGGGTTGGCAGTGAATGTGGCAACGCAGTTATTTTTTAGCAATCAAGATAGATCAACTTCTTTTTAATTGTTAGGACTTACCATCAGCACCAGGTATGAAGGCATAGGAAGCGGATATCAGCAGGAATAAGTATATCGGCACCGGAGTGCATCGCATCCTACGGTCCATCCATGCTCCTGCGCAGCGCCCCCATTGGTCGATGGGAGGGCGCGCTCTGCTATGATTGGTGCTTTCCGGCACGGAGGAAAATCATGGTGAATGTTGAATCTATAAAGAAGAACAATGAGGTAATGAGTGGATAATAGAACAATCGTAAAGATAGAACATGTTTTTACAAAATCAAATTTTAACAATAAAATATTAATGATGATGTTAATAGGTGTGCCGTGCCAATAACTTATTCAAACTGTTATATTAACGGCCTTCCAACTGAGTTTAATAATTAAGTATACAATGAATTCGAAAAAAAAAAAAACATATTTTTTTTATACTATTTGAAACTAGTTTCTGCCCGCGGCCTTGCAGGCGTTGTGTCTATGGAACCGTTAAAAGTTATTGATCCCAAAAATACAAAAAAAAATTTTTTTTTTAATCTATCCCATGGGCACTATTGTAAAGATTTAAAATTTTGTGTAAAATTTCAGCTGGATCCATTTAGTAGTTTTGGCGTTATCAAACATCCATCCATCCATGCATCTACAAATCCTAACTTTCGCATTTATATATTATTTAGTTAGATAAAAATATTATTATTAATTTTTTTTTTAACACAATCTTTTATATCATCTCGAGCTCCTAATTCTTGGAAATACAAATCCAACGATTCAAAAATAGCATAGACAATGAGTTTGATATTAAAGCACATTTAAAAATAAAAGAACAGCCCTATCGATAACACCATTATTTTTCCCAAAATAACAAGAATGTCCTAATTTGTAGACTTGTTATTTTAAGAAAGAAAGAAAGAAAATACATTTATTTCACACCATACATAACACATAACACGACACATTATTTAAGGGCCCGGCGACCCTCGCTTGCAAAAATCGCTCCGAATATCGCTGTCCCTGTTTAACTCTTGCGCCGCGCTACATGCGTGCGCGATAGCAATATTAGCCGTTCAAAATTTGTTTTGTTCCGTAATAACAAAAATTATGACTGAAATCTTTTTGTATTCTTCACAAAGTATTGTTATTCTGTAACTAGACAATATAAGCTATGTTCCTTAATAAATAAAACGTAAGATATTGATGTTTTTAATACGAAACAAATAGCAAGAAAACTTGTCCATTTTCGCATAAAAATGTGCAAAATGAGATTTGCTTTCATTTCATTTTAGGTAAGTATTTTGAAAAAGAAACTATTTGGGAACCTAGATAAATACTATTTTAATACAAATAATGCAATATTATAGTGGGAAATAATTGTGGTATTACGTTTGTATGAAAAATTCGTCCCTCCGGAGGCCCCTTAATAAGAATACAAACAAGAAAAGAAACTTTTAAGGAAATCGATAAAACATACAGATAGCGATTTTAGGACATTCGGTATTGAATAAGCTTTAATGAAAGTAACAGAGTCAAAAAATAGTATTCGGGCCACGACTCAGGCTTTATGCCGCTGATTAGTTTAATCAGGGCCGAAGGGAAAATTGTGGCCTGGTTCACAATTTCTAGATTTACCGATTCGCAGACTTAGGGGGCCGTCCATGAATCATGTGATGTTTTTATAGCTATTTTTTAACCCCTTCTCCCCCTGGTGATGGTGAGATTTTAGACTACATCTAACCCTAAAAACCCTAAAAAATACACGTGATTTTGAGTATGGGTGGTATATGGTGGCCATACCCAAAATCACGTGTATTTTTTTTTTACAAAGTATATTAATATTTGAGAATATCATCTTTAAATACAGGTATTATAATCTGATTTAATTTAGCTAAATTTAGCATGGTGCTAAAAATAAAATAACATAAATAGGTATGTCATTACATCCCAACCCCCACTTTTTTCCGAACCCCCCCCCCCCTTTCGAGCATCACGTGAATAATGAACGATCCCTAGCAAGAAATTAACGAACAGTTGAGGAATACACGATCTATTTAGAAGATAATAAATCAGCATGAATTCAGCGGTGGCGGAGAATTGAGAGGAACGGCGTTTGTCAGGGGAAATTACTTCTAATTGTATGGAATTTAGAATTGTTCTTTATAAGACACTAGTTACTGCTCGTGGCTTCGCGTGTTGTTTCTACGGAACTGATTGAAGGATATTTATTTCCCATGGGAAATGTTTTATGGAATAAAAGGTAGCCTTTGATATTTCTAAAGTATAGGCCTAATTCCACTAACACAATCGCCTCACAATGACAATAGTATCGCGTCTTAATCACCACGTTTGACACTGGTATTAACTATACAGATATAATACAAATCTTTCTCAGTGTAAGGCTTTGTTCATCGTAGAAAGAAAACGACTGTTGTTAGGTAACAAAGGCGTCATTCATTTTATTTAGTTTCAAACCAAAACCAAACAATATTTAGAGAAACGCGAGCTTCGCTAACAATGTTTCGAAAGGCAAATAAATAAAGCTCACACATGAAAAATAAACCCTTTGGGAGTTGGTAATTTGAGCGAGGTTGTTATCGTAAACCAATGCCAAGCTAAATAACTGCCTGTACGAGATAGGAAACGCTGGAGTACCTACCTACAGTTAATTTGTCAGTCAAGTCAAATTAAAAGCCCGCGGTTACGTTTGCACCATTGATTTGCCCCATTAATGGTGCAGGCGTAACTGGTAAGTTATGTTTGCACCATTCAAATTGATACAACTATTAAACCTTGCTTTACTCGCCGTAGATAAAATAGGTTTAAAGAACTTTATTCTCATACAAACACACATGGTAAATGATAAGTCACTTCTTATTAAGTGAACACATCAAATGAGCCAGCTATTGAATGACCACAACCTATGTATAACCTTAACCTAAGAATCCTGTTCTCATGTAAGTGACTTTAAATTGTCTTTTTGAGAATAAATGAATATTAAACGTTTGGTTCACTTATAATGAGATACATAAAGAAAAAATTAATCTATGTTTTACAATATTTAAAACTAGCCTCTGGTACCTAAAAGCAAATTATACTAAATATTATTTATGACTTTATACTACTACTATTATTATTACATATACAAATACCAACATTATAGCAGCCAGAAATAAATCAATAAAAAAAATTGTTTAGCGTTTGTTTTTGACATGGGTTTTTTGAATATACATAATTAGTATATTAAATATTGTCTTAAATAATGTACCCATACATCGCAATCGAAATGCAGTTCTGTAAGCATAGTCCGAGATTACTGCCCTACATGTTAATGTTTTTATTTCGCTTGATTACTCTAGTTATAAGATATCCTTTGGAGGTTTGTTGCTAAGACAAAATATTAGTTGGAGAAGCCATTGGTTCCTGAAACACACTTTTAAAATACAATACAATACAAAAATACTTTATTGTACACCAGATACAGATTATTATAAAGGACATCACATGATACAAGTACAATAGGCGGCCTTATCGCTTAGAAGTGATCTCTACAAGGCAGTTTTTTACTAGTTCAGGAGCCTAGGACTCGTGTTGCCTGTTTCACTGTCTATTTTGTCAATAAATAACTTTTACTTTACTTTTAAATTTCCGAAAAGGATGATTTTGGTAGGCTTACTCATCGTCCATACTTTAGAGACCGTAATTTACGCAATACCCTAGCCAAACTAGATGTAGAATTTTTGTAAATAAACCATGATAAATAACTAGAAGTCACTTGCGTTGCGTGACGTCGAGTTTTTGATAAATAAGTAATTAGCCGAACAATTCACACAGCATTATCTAGCCCCAAGCTAAGCAGAGATTGTGTTATGGGTATCTAATAGCATAGATGAACTAATAGATAACTGATATACATACTACAATACAGTACACAGATAGATATGTTTTATTTATTATACATAGAAAACGACCAGAACACCCGGAACAAATATCTGCAGATCGTACAAATATTAGCCCGAGGCGGAAATCGAGCTTGCGACATCTTGCATCGCAGGCAAACCTTCGCCCACCGCGCCACAGAGGTCTTCATGATTATGTTATTGTAGTAGTTTAGTTAGTAGTTTTTTTTTAAATAAGCAAACCACTTTACTTACAATACCTCATGATTCCGCATTTTTCTTGCCTAACAAATTTGCATAACAAGTCGGGCCCCACACGATTAACAAAGTTTAGAGAGGTCAAGATGTTCTAATGGTCGCCACGAGCAAAGAATCAATCAAAACAATTTACTTTTCAACTCCTACGCATGTTAGAAAAATAAAGGAAACTAGATCTTAAGATAACGGTGTAAGGTGTAATGTTGATTGTGTGTTAATAGTAGTCACAGTTCGGAGCAATTTCGCGATACATGGTTTTAATGATGCGGTGTAAGGCAGAGGTTTCTTAGAAAACGGTTGCCGGTAAATTGCGGTCGCAAATCCTCGTTGGTTTGCATTTAAAAAAATTAAAAATAAAATAACCTGGACAATTCACACAGCATCATCTAGCCCCAAACTAAGCAGAGCTTGTGTTATGGGTACTAGATGACTGATATATATAATACATTACATTACTGCATTACATAGATATATATATATTTATTTCATATAATTCAGTGCTGGAGTGATGAAACTATCAACAAAAAACTAGATTAGGTAATTCAAATAAAAAAAAAAATGCGTGCTGGTGCTAAGTGACCTTTTAAGAATAGCTCTCTAGGTAGGAAATACTATATTAAGCCAATGTGATGACAACAATAAATATAATTGAGTATGGAGTAATAAACGAATACAACGCGCTTTCGTCCCAAGTGTGTAACTATGAAGTCACCATCCATTTAACAAATCACGCTCACTAATGAATTTGAGGTCTTGATGAGGCAGAACAAGGGCCAATCAAGAGCGGCCTCCCGCTTCTATTGTGGAGCTGATCGCACGCATTGTGGACTGAAATACCCTGGATGTAGACATCATCTCTAGATATGTACGTACAATATGTTGAGGGAATTGATAACATTCGTCATAAGAGCAGTCATTTAGAGTACGCCTCGCAGGTTTGGAACCCGCGCTATGACATCTATATTTCTAGAATTGAAGGCATTCAAACGCGGTTTTTTACAAATGTGCTGTCTTTTTTCCTTTTTCGACTTCTCTCGTTTGTATTTATTTCGGGTGTTCTGGTTGTTTTCTATGTATAATAAAAAAAATATCTATCTATGTAATGTATTGTATTATGTATATCAGTTATCTAGTACCCATAACACAAGCTCTGCTTAGCTTGGGGCTAGATAATGCTGTGTGAATTGTCCAGCATTATTTATTTATTTTATTTATTTGTATTTAGCTTTAATATGATTTTTTTTCTTTTACCTGTGGAAACTTAATATTAATTTAGCCGTTAGTTATATATTATATATAAGTCATTCATAACGTATGTTGTACGTTATACATAAAAGTACATTATACTTTTATGTGGGTATATGTATTCACAATAATTGCTAATAGGCCGAAATGAGTGGCCATCCTCTTAACACTTTGAGTGCTGAAATCACACGGTATGTGTTTTCTACAAGTGACTAATATGCGTAAATCCACACTAGCGCAGCGGCTGAGAAAATACAGATCTTTGTGACTCAGCACAGCCGTAATATTTTTCGAACGAAACGCATGTGCGGCGCAACACAACCGCTGTGTAGAGCGGCAGCACGAATTTTTAGGTAAAAAAAAAGAACGCAGTCGTCGAAATAAAATCGCAGTCAAAGTGTTAAGGCTAAAAAGGCTAAGGAATTCTTTGGTAAGGAATAAAGGGTGTTCCCATATCCGTTCCAAAAGAATGCAAGAACACTTATAGGGCTTTCCCCTTAATACCGGGAAATAGAAAAATAATAAGTACCTATCTGAAAAATATTATAAATAATATATTTATCGAATGATTATATATTATTTATATTAATATATAATCATTCGATAATATTGATTTAAAAATATTTCTCCGTTCGTAAAAATTAAATGAAATGTAAAAAAATTAAATACGAGACAATCGAAGCAAGAAGTGCTTCGTTTGTGAAAGCCATAATTTCTGGCGTATGGCCAGAAATTATGGCTTTCGCGAGACAAACCCTTTTGACCTTTGACGAAAGGCTGGTTTGTATTCTCTACTTTAATATTTCTTATAATATTTTTTATGAATAATTATCTATAAGAATTTTACAACTTGTGTTCTACCACCACTTAGTATCTTATACCCTATCCAATGGTTGCCTGGGAGAAATCGCTATCAGCGATAAGGCCGCCTATTTTACTTACTGTTTGTTAGTATCTAGATATAAGGTTTTTATTTTGTAATTTTTTTAGTGCAATAAAGTGTACATTCATTCATTCAACTCAATAAGCAAGGATCTACAAATTTTAATATACGACAAGTGGTAGTTTTAATTATAGTTAGTGTTATTAGTTTTAATCTACATAGTTGAACCACTAAAATCCATTTCCTTGTTGTGTTGGACGTGTGGATCAACCATTTTCGGCTTAGTTCACCCATTTAGCAACGAGGAGGATAATAATGAAAAATTCAAATTGAAAACAGTGTCGAATTTATTTTTGTTTTTCAGTTGTAGGCTTTGCATAACAGTTGTAACAAAACATTGTTAATTTGCAGGGTTTTGAAAACTACTGCGCGCTTATATTTTATTTGCAATTCTGTTATCTGAAGCTTATAATTTCACATGAAAAATAAAATATTCTGACTCTTGTTGACGACTATTTTAGTTTATTGTGTTTGGTTGCAAGCCTCTGCTTGCTAGTACTTACCTAAATCTAAAGCTAGGCTTATTTTCTAGATCCAGAGGTATAACTATAAGTATATTTTAAATAGTATATACTATTTAATAGACTATTTAAGATAGAATAGACTATTTATTTAGACTATTTAATCAAATCTACATACAATATGTCATAGTCGCCGCCCCGTCAACAAGGGCCTTCATTTCAACAAAATGAATCGCTTTACAATAACATGGTATCGTCTCAGAATGCATTTTCATCATCATCATCAGCCTATATTAGTCCACTGCTGGACATAGGCCTCCCTCAATGAGCGCCATAGCGTACTGTCTTCAGCTTGAAGCATCCAGCATCTACCTGCAGTCTTTCTCAGTTCGTCATCCCACCTGGTCGGAGGGCGTCCTACATTTTATTATTATGAAGGAAACTACAAATGGAGGGACGCGTGTTGTCTTGTGTCAATGTTGAAACAAAAAGAAATTCTATCAATCTCTCCGCAATAGCACCGCACACATTATCACCAGTTTCTTCCATCGATTTTGGGACCATACTATTGTCCATCCTTACCACCAATTATTATGTTTGTAAGTTCCGTAATATAGCACTACCTACTAAATTGTTGTCCACACTACACAAAGGTTAGCAGGTAGAGAATGCTATCTAGCATTATGCTCGCCTATGTACAACTTTTGTGCAATAAAGTACGAGTATATTCTATCTAATGTAATCGTGCAGCGATTGGTTAGCAGTTTCATCCCCAATCTGGGGTCGTATTCTGTATCATTTCAATTCATACAAGAGTCGAGAATAATAAGTTAACACTTTGACTGCGGACTTTTATCGACGACTGCGATCTTTTTTTTAACCTAAGCCATTCGTGCTGCCGCTCTACACAGCGGTTGTGTTGCGCCGCACATGCGTTTCGTTCGAAAAACATTACAGCTGTGCTGAGTCACAAGATCTGTATATTCTCAGCCGCTGCACTAGTGTGGATTTACGCATATTAGTCACTTGTAGAAAACACATACGGTGTGATATCAGCACTCGAAGTGTTAAATGTCGCATTAACCCGCCGGGCTTCCTCGTATAGGCGAGTTCGAATGTGTAAGACATTGGGTAAGTAGTTCTTGCTTCCATGAATATTTCGTCATATTATATTAAAAATAATGTTAAGAAGGTATATCATAAATATAATAAAATTGTTAATAAGTTATTTCGAACAAAAGAACAGCCTTGAGGTCACAAGTACGAGTAGTTTACGTAGTGTCATACACATTGATGTTGATTATAGCAGCAGTTCCAAATATGATTGATTATTTCTTAATCTAATGGGAAATAACATAATAATTGACGACCTTTGTGGCGCGGTGGGCGAAGGTCCGCTTGCGACGCAGGAAGTTGCGGGTTCTATTCCCGCCTCGGGACATTTGAGTGTACGATGTGTAGATATTTGTTCCGGGTGTTCTGGTTGTCATCTAATTATAATAAAAAAAAATATTAAGTATATCAGTCATTTAGTACCCATAACACAGCTTAGCTTGGGGCTAGATGATGCTGTGTGGATTGTCCAGCATTATATATTTAATACTGAGAAGCATATCGTATCGTAATTATCTCTAGGTATGATAATCGAAACGATTAGTACCTACCTAGGTCATATGCCTAGGTAATGTTACTTTGTAACTTCTTTGCAGCCTTTCTTTGTATTTTTGATAGAGCTTTATACGTCACGCAGTTGCGTCGAGCCATTCGTAGTCTTCCCCAAGGCTTGCCAGTGTGAAACCTACCTTATTATCAGAAAGATAATAGGGTTGTTTTACACACATACCATATTATCTGATATTATCAGAAAGATCTATGTACAGGTAATTATATTAAACGACCTGTGCCCCGCGGCTTCGCCCACTTGGAAATCTATGTGTCAAATCCCTCAATTCCTCTTGAATTAAAAAAACCGCATCAAAATCCGTTGTGTAGTTTTAAAGATCTAAGCATACATAGGGACAGACAGACAAGCGGGAAGCGACTTTGTTTTATACTATGTAGTGATGATTCGAGAGATTCAAATATTCAATTATTTTATTTACTCGTATTACGGAATTTCCACGAACCATTAGTGGAAATTCCATAATGAATAAAACTATAGTAACGCAAGTTTTTTATGTCGGTTCAAATGTGTTCATCTTATGTTCGATTTATCTCATTCCAATTGTAAAGACATCAGATTGTTAAGCAAACAAGGTAAGTACATGGTGATTACCATCTGACAGGTATGATTGCGTGGAAATGCCAAGGTAATATAGGACATAGGTCACCGGAGCTAGTAGTTGTCTAGGAATAGGGCTGGCTTTGTTCGTCCGACTATTGAAAATAGCCGGATTCAAAGTAAAAGTAAAGTAAAAAGTAAAAAGATTTTTATTTTCGTCAGAACAGAGACTCTTATATATATTCACTGACAAGGTCTACAGGTTATGTGGAGGATGTGTTTTTGGTCGGCAGAAGGTGTAGCCGCGCTAAAGGTTTCCTTTGAAAACTGTGAAAAATCCGCTGTAGCTCCCGTTGTCTACTAAAAACGCAGCCAACATTGTGGCTGGCTAGATGGTTTTTCGTCTAATGAAATATAGTTTAAGTAAATTTAACTCATTTTCATGTTAATACAAAAAAAAACACTTGTAAAAAAATACCGATTTTACCTGTGTATTTTATTAATTTTATGTTTCACGATTTATTGAAATCTTTAATTACTTATGTGCAAATCTGATAAATCCTAATTAGGTTTAAATAACTTTATTTTCTCATAAAAACATTACAGTTCACTTAAAATGAGATAATTAGAACGAGCTTTATTAAAGTTTATCCGGCTTTTGATGACAACCTGCGAAAGACTGCAGGTAGATGCTGGATGCGGCAAGTTGAAGACAGGGCGCTATGGCGCTCATTGTGGGAAGCCTATGTCCAGCAGTGGACTGCTATAGGCTGATGAAGATGATAATCCGGCTTTTCCCCTCTCATTATTTTCAATTTTGTAAAGCAACCTCAGAGCAGAAATGACGCATTTTGCGGTTTCAATATCCCATTCAGCTTCCACGTAATCAGTGAGTTTGATTATTTTTGATTAAGTCCGGACGTGACCAGAGATAGGGAAAATTTAAAAATTAAACATCAAATGCAAGGACATTATTTATCGTTTGAAGGAAATTGAGTTTGTATCCAATAACGCCTATGGGTTAAGAAAGAAGATCTATTTAAATTCGAGGTTTTTATCAGGGATTTTCCTTTTGGATTTTTATTTTCGTGATTTAGGTTTTCCATTTTGGTGAATTTAATTTCATGACTGCTTCATGTGGCCCTGTAAGGTAAAAACAGATTACCCAACCAGTCGAAGTGGTAGAAAGCCGACTCATATTCGATTCTAACATAGATCTATCTATATATATAAAAGAAAGTCGTGTTTGTTACAACACTTATAACTCGAGAACGGCTGGACCGATTTGACTGAAAATTGGTGAGAAGGTAGGTTAGAACCAGCAGTCTAACATAGGATATTAAAAAAAACCATTTGACAAATCGATTTCCACGGGGGCGAAGCCGCGGGGCGCAGCTAGTTGTACATAAATGGACAAATTAAATCGCAATGTTTCCGTCAACAATGAAGGATAGAATTAAATTCTACTCTGATCTTAGAATGCTGTCATAAAGCTAAAAAAAAGTAAGTAGGCGAAGCACTGGGATTGCTGTCTAGTGTAGAATAGAAAAAAATACATCACATTGTCAAATACGTAAATTAATCGATGTATTTAAATTATTTGCTCCTCTAAAGCTTGCATGTTTTGTAAGAATAAATCTCAACCTTATTTATTTATATTAAAACAAACAAAATTTACTAATGATTTTTACACTTCGCGATACAAATCATAATGACTTATAATGATTTGTAACGCGAAGTGTAAAAATACCTACGTAATGATAAGCGGACCCCTAGCTTCCAAAACTTTGTATTTTATATTAGTGCATTCTAGGATTAAATTTACACTAATAATTTACATAAATAATTTTTGAAATTGATATTGATTTGAAATTCATTACTTTATCTTTAATTATTTTGTTATGTTATTATTTATTTATTTAACTTTTTATTTTGTTTGCGGAGGAAGGAGCTGACACCGCTACACAGTTTCTTAACTTTTGCGGTAGTCAGCCCACAATTGTACCCTATATTAGTACTATAAGTCTCTTGTTTCTAATAAAGATTTTTGTATTTGTTATTTTTGTATAATAATTTACACAATATATGACGATACGATGTTATTTTTTCTAGTCTCGTCCTTGACAACAATTCCTGTGCTTGGCCCACAGGACTTAATCTCTGCGGTCACCTTGCCTGTCACTTGCACTCGTCTGAGACGAGTATTGATTGTTCGGTTACCAGCAGCGTACAGGTTACGGCTAAATCTTCTAAGAGGAACTTCATGTCAATCATTATTGATATATAAACAAATAAATGAAATAAAAGGAGTTTTATTCCATATAACGTCATATCACAAAGTAATTAGTACAATTTTAAACAATAATATTAATAAATAACACCTACCGGCCGCTTGAGCCTAGCTTCGCGGTCGGTGATCTACCGTTTTTTGTGTTTAATTGTGTTTTCTATATGAAAAATATTTTCTACGAGAATTTGAATAAATTAAGTGAAATAACAAATTAATAAAAAACACGCCGTCACACACAGGTATGCTACGAGCTCTACGACGCTTTAGCGCTGCGTAGATTACTACGCGGCCAATGATACCTAGAACTACGCCGTGACACGAGTACCCATGCTAAGTGCTTATCTAGCAAGCTCTACGATGCTGTAGTGCATAAATCTACGCGGGCGTAGAACGTAATAACAATATATTAACAGTATATTATTGTAGTAAAGCATTGTTCAGGTTCATTAAGTTACAACAGGGTATTTTACTACATAATAAATAAATTAAAAAAAATTGTAAAACATATTCTTTGTAAAAAAGCTTATTACAAAATATCAGATTACTTACTTAGAAGATAAAAAAGCTTGGAACGAGTTTTGCTCCAACTCAAAATCAACCAACTTACAGATAAGCAAATCAAATGTACTAGACACGTAAGTTATGAACATACTAGTGGTTTCTTCTCACTTCTTCCACTGGTGGACAAAAGATTGAAGTGAACTATAAAATAATTTAATTGATAATAATGAATAGTATAAAATATGACCTGTCTAAGTGCTTATTTGTAAGAAATAAAAACTTTTCATTTTCATTTTCAATGGCATTTATGGATTGAATAAAATTGTATTATTACTGGATTATTAGCACCATAGAATTTAATTGAAACACTAATAAAAAAATGGGTGTAATACCCTATTGACACGCGCTACCGACGCCTTTCAAATATGGCGCCATAATTGTCGTACTTGGTACAAATATGTGCCTCGCTAACGTGTAGCATTACACGTATAATTAGGTCGCATAAAATTGTACCACGCTGTTACGGCAGTGTTCAGTTCATGTTGTTTTCGGTCGAAAGCGGGAGCGAGGAAGTGAAAGCAGATTTTTGACCGTTTTTAAACCTGTGAGGCAAGTCTGATTTGACCGAATAGACGCGACCGATGACAAGCTCGACGCATTTTCCGCCAATGAAAAAAAATGGAAAATCATTACGAAACCATAAACGTATATTGTTTTCCAAAGTCGGGGTCTTGTTTCTGTATCTATAGAAAGATATTGGGAAACACGTCGAGTTGTAAATGGGTGCAATATATCGAGGGGTGAGGTGAAGTTATTGATTGCTGATCGCGCTATTAAGATAGGATACGGATCATTCTGTTTCGAGATACAAGTTACATAAAAAAACACAGTTTAACGGGCTTGTTTATAGCGCTTTGGACTAGGTACCTTAATTAACCTATATTATGGGAGTTGGGGCTAGTTTCTGTCCACGGTTTCGCACGCGTTTTTTCTGTGGAAACGTTTAAAGGTTATTGCTGCCCCATGCGAACTGATTTATGGAATAAAAAGTATATGTAACGTTTAAAGTACATATATGTTATAATGTTAGTTTATGTCCGGTCAAGATCTGACCTATCTAGACAACATTTTAATTTTATTTATTTAGATATATTAAACAAATTAGCTTGATCTGTCCATTAGTTTTGGCGTAAAAAACAACCATACTTCCACCTATCATCCTATCAAATTTACACCTTTATATTAGAATAGCCTAATAGCTAATGCTGGAGCTTGAAACACACATTTACGAAGCGTAGATGAAGGAATTGTTTATATGAAATTATTATGAAACTTCGCTGAATCGTCTTGTGCACGCAGAGTCAGGGTAAATGTCGGAATTCATTTGTTTTAATCTGTTTTAATGAATCTTGAGGAAACTCGTAGATTTTGGTTGGAATGAACACAGTAGGTATTATGTTGCAAATGTTCGAATCATGGCATCTTCCATTGTCGAAGAATATGTCGTAATCATATCAGTGTTTTATTAAAATTTCAAAACTTGTTTACGTTTAATAGTAAAAATCTAAAAGGCTGATGATTATAATAGCAGTTTTACAATAGCAGCAAAACGTTTACGACTTTAACAACATACTCGCCCTTGGACTTTTATGACAAGTAAATTGGAATTAATTTTAAAAGTTATGTTTCTTAACACTTTGACTGCGATTTTTTTTCGACGACAGCGATATTTTTTTTAACCTAAAAAATTCGTGCTGCCGCTCTACACAGCGGTTGTGTTGCGCCGCACATGCGTTGCGTTCGAAAAATATTACGGCTGTGCTGAGTCACAAAGATCTGTATTTTCTCAGCCGCTGCGCTAGTATGGATTTACGCATATTAGTCACTTGTAGAAAACACATACCGTGTGATTTCAGCAGTCAAAGTGTTAAGTAAGTACGGTCTGAGAATAAGCAAGCTGAAGTGGCAGTGGGCCGGCCATATCTCACGAAGAACCTACGGCCGCTGCTGGGGCAAAGGCAAACGTGTTCTTGAGTGGAGACCACGACTTGGTAAACGTAGTGTAGGACGCCCTCCGACCAGGTGGGATGACGACCTGCGAAGACTGCAGGTAGATGCTGGATGCGGCAAGCTGAAGACAGGGCGCTATGGCGCTCATTGGGGTAGGCTTATGTCTAGTAGTGGACTAATATAGTATAGACTGATGATAATAATGATGACCGTCTAAGAGTCGGTCTACCTACATATTATGTAAGTACGTTCTTCGATCGAATTGCCCTCAGACCTATTAACCTTTCGACCCTCAAAGCCGAACGAGAGTTCGTAACATATTTACTTACCTTCTTGAAATAAGGCATAGGTACGTAAGGGCTTAGAGTTTGCTCAAGTCGAGGGCTTGCTCTTATTTATTTGTTTTCAAACTGGGCTGGTTATTTGTTTAAGTTTCGTAAGTAATTGATTCATAACATTGAAAATTAATATAAATAAAATGGGCTTCATTTCAGTTCAAAACCTTTTAATTTCACCTTAGGTATGTAGTACATTTTTATGAGCTGACTAGATGAGCATAATCCTACTAATATTATAAACGCGAAAGTTTGTGAGGATGTTTGTTGCTCGTTCACGCAAAAACTACTGAATGGATTTTGATGAAACTTCACAATAATATAGCTTATTTATCAGAATAACACATAGACTACAATTCGTAAAGATATATTGTATATTATTCGAAATATCTATCACCATGTGGGTGAAACCGCGGGGCGCAGCTAAGTAGTTCATAAATAAATACAAAAGACTAACATGATGCCTACTCCATTAAGTGTCAGCATCATTAAATAAAATAAATAAAATAAAAAAGCCTTTTATTCCTTAACCTTAAATAACATTGATCAATCATGCTTATGAAAAAATTGTTAAACCTAATGTAAGTATGTCAAATATTATGGAAAATGTCAGTATGTAGATTTCATGATTAATGTATGTTAGTTTATTTAGTAATGTATTTGTATTATTTATTTCGATTGAATTTAATGCATATATTTAATAAGTAGTTAGGACCCCTCTCGGGTAAAGGCCTCCTCCAGTTCTGTCCAGTGTTTGCGGTCTTCTGCGACGCTTGTCCAATTTTGTGTTTTTACATATTTTTTTATTTCGTCTGACCATCTTGCTAGGGGTCTACCAATTCTTCTTTTGCCCTTAGGACCTTTCCATGAGGTGACTAAAGTGGCCCACCTTTCTTTTGGCATTCTAGCTACGTGTCCGGCCCATCCCCACTTCATTTTAAGAGCGTGTTGTAGCGCGTCTATAAATTTAGTTTTTGATCTGGTTTCTTTATGTTGTACTTTGTCTTTTAGTCTTATTTTCAGTATATTCCGTTCTATTGCTCTTTGACATTTTGCTACTTTGTCCTTTGCCTCTCGTGTATAGGTCCATGTCTGGCTGCCGTAGGTAAGCGTTGGAAGTAGGCAAGAGTCGAATACTTGCTTCTTTAACCTTAAAGGTAGTGAACCTTTTAAAATTTCCTTCATGCTCCAGAATTTCTTCCAGGTTTTTGTTATTCTTCTGTCTATTTCTTCGATGTTATTTGATGCCTTAAATGAGACCTGTTTCCCGAGGTAAATATATTCATCTACGTATTCTAGTGTCGTATCTTCAATCAGTAAGTCTTTCTTTTCGTTGTTTGTCATAGCTTGTGTTTTTTGTAGGTTCATCTCTAGTCCTCTTGTTTTGCTAGCGTTATGTAGGGTAGTCAACATATGTTGGAGTTTAAGCGCGTCTTCTGCGAGAAGTACTATATCGTCTGCAAAGGCTAGGTATGTTAGGTTCTGGTCGTTAATTTTTATACCTTCATTTTTCCAGGAGAGCTCATTTATTATTGATTGTAGAATGGTAATAAATAGTGTGGTCGAAAGGGGGTCCCCTTGCCTTACCCCTCTTCCAATTTTAATAAATTTTCCCGTCGTTTCTAGTTTTACTCTACTTCTACAGTTTTCATATATTTTTCTTATAATTTCTATGTAGGTTTCTTCTACCTTAGCTTGTCTCATAGCTTTCCAGATATACTCATGTTCTATTGAGTCAAATGCTTTCTGGTAGTCGATGAAAGCCAGATATAGAGGTTTCCGGAACTCTTGGTATTTTTCGATTACTTGTTCTAGCGTATGGATGTGGTCGATTGTACTAAAACTTCTACGAAAACCGGCTTGTTCTACGTAGATAAACTTTTCCACTTTTGGAGTAAGTCTCTGTTGTAGGCCTTGTGAAAATATTTTATACAGGCTTGACATAAGGCTTATTGGGCGGTAATTAGCTATTTCTGTAGGGTCTCCTTTCTTGTATAGTATTACGATGTCCGACTCTGCCCATTGTCTTGGAATATTTTTTTCTTTTAAGATTTGGTTGAATAGGACAGTCAAAGGCGTTAATAGTGCTTTGCTTGATGTTTTAAGCATATCGTTAGATATTCCGTCGGCTCCTGGACTCTTTCGTGTTTTTAGTTTCTTGATAAGTAGGTCTATCTCTCTGTCTTCAAAATTTAGGATGTCGTTTTTCTTAGTTGTCATGCAGATAGAGATTTCTTGTGGTATCGTTTTTAGATTTCTTGTCTTGTATAAATTTTCATAGAAGTCAGTAGCAGTTGCAAGAATTTCGTTTCTAGTGTCCTTACATGTATGTCCTTTTTTTAGTTTTGGTATCCAGTGTTTTTTTTGGTTTAGTTCGGTTTGTGCTCTTTTTAGGCTTCCAGTACAAGTTAGGTGTTTTTCTATTATGCCTGTCCTGTATATTTTGTAATCTAGTTTTATTTGTTTGTTAGTTGCCTTGTATAGTGCGCTGAGCTCTATTTTGTCATCTCTGGTCAGTGGATTTTTGTTCTGTAGATTGTGTCTTTTTTGAAGTAATATTTTAGATTTTTCAGATAGTATTGTTTTCTTATGTTCTTGATTTTCTTTTCTAGGGATGCTGTCTACGATTGCCTTTTCTAGCTTGTCGTAGAATGCTTGTACATTTTCACCATTATGATTGAGTATTTCTTCTTTCTTTTCCTCTAAGCTTTTTACAAATTGTATTTTCTCATCCTCTGTCTCTAGAACCTTTGGGATTGATGCTCGGTAGCTTGTTCGTTTTTTCTTTGGTTTATCCATGATGAGCTTGCCTCTGACTAGTCGATGATCGGAGGGGTATATAATATTTATTATTTCAATGTTACTGAACATTTGGTGTTTAGAAGAAATTATGTAGTCTATTTCGTTTTTTACGGTCTTATCAGGCGATATCCATGTCCATCTTTGATTAAGTTTTCTCTTAATAAATGTACTTGGAATGGAGAGGTTGTTCTCCATAGCAAACTGTATAAGCTTTTGACCTCTTTCATTTCGTAATTCAGTTCCATGTATGCCGAATAGTCCTGTTCTTGTCTCTTCCCTGCTTGGTTTTCCTATTTTCGCGTTGAAATCCCCCATTATGATATACTTCTTTTCAGACATATCTTGAGCTTTGATGAGGGTTTCGTAGAATATCTCTAGGTCTTCGTCGCTTGCATCTGATGTCGGTGCGTGTACTTGGATGAGAGATAGTGTCTCTTGTTCGAATTTTAAGTTTAAAATTGCAACTCTGTCAGATAGCCCACGAAAACTTACGAAGTTTGTTTTGTATTTTTTCTTCATTATGAAACCGACTCCTAGTTGTCCCTTTTTTTGTCCAAAATAGCAAAATATGTTTTCGTTGTCTTCTTGGATGTCGTATCCTTCTCTTCGAATCTCGCATAATCCTATTATGTCGTATTTTATATTTTGAATTGCATATTTAAATGTTACCATTCTTTGTTCCGTAGAAAGTGATCTTGCGTTGTAGGTACATATATATATAATGTTTTTTTGTCTCTTTGTTTTCATGTGAGCTGGAGGGTTTTGGTCTAGCTCTCCCGCGGTGACCAACCGTGTTGGGATGCTTTTTTTTGTTTGTAACTGTTGTGTTTTGTTGTTAAGCTTTGGAGGAGGTGCCGCTAATTGCTATTGTTTTGTTATATTTTCTCTCGTCTGTGTCGTCAGGTATTGTGTTATATTTCTGTTATCATTGTGCGTTTTGTTCTTCTTCACTGGCCTAATACTGTCCCCGTTGCTCGTAGTTGGTCCATTGTCGCAATTTAGAGTCCTCTTATTATGGTTTATTACTTTGTTTGGCATTTTTAATGGTGAGTTTGTTGGTGCTCGGACAACTAGCTTGTTGTATTTGATAAAAGCTTTGTTTCCTTTTTCAATTTCCGTTTTCAGCTGTATTTGGAGCTGTTTTCTTACTTCTAAGATTTTTGGTGAGAAATCTTCTTTTAAGTACAAGCCGGTGTGAATAAGTTTGTGTTTATTTTTGAGAATTGCAATTTTTTTGCTGTATGTGGTAAGGCCTACGTTTATCGGTCTAGGGTTTTCTCCCTTTTTTCCAATGCGACGAACATGTTGGATTTCGCTTGAGTTAGTCGGTGTTTGTAGGTTTTTGTTTAAAATATTGAGTATCTCTTTTTCTAACTCCATATAGGTGCTTTCTTGTTCAGGGACGCCGAAGAAGACCAAATTTCTTATCCTAACCTCTTTTTCTAGCTGATCTAGGCGCTCTTCTTGCTTTTGTTGATTCATTTTTAGCTCGTCTAGTTGTGGCTGAAGAGCGCCAATTTTTTCATCTAGGTTGTCTATTTTTGAGGATAGTTTGGCGTCTGTATTTTTAATTTGTTGTGCGATTTCAGCGATACCCTTCATTAGTTCGTCCATCTTACTTTATCCTTTCAGTAATATCTAAATATATAAATGCAAAAAGTGCAAAAAGTATATACTAGTGAAGGTTTGAACCAGCGGTCGTTTGACAGTCTCGGTGTATCTTATTAGTGCGCTTAACAACTGAGCCAGGGAGCCGATACTGTTGCAGTCGAAATAGTGGAATGCTTTCAGTGCTCTAACGGTCGGTTCGAAAGATTTTTCGCCCACCGTCAATTTGATAAATAAGACGGAACAAACACGGCAAACAAATAATCACTGATTTGAATAACTTATTTCATGTTTTCACTGTATTTTCGATATGTTTTGTTATTTTATGGTTCTTCACTGCTTAGGTAATTTAAGATTGTGGTGTTTGTCGTCTTTTTCACTTGGCTGGCACTGTTTATTGTAGTTCACAGATCGTCCTTGTTTTTTTTTTTTTGTTGTAGTCACTGTTTTGTAGCTCTTATCTTTAATTTTTCGTCGAGATAACGTTTCCTCCTGCGCTTGGTGCTTTTTACTTTACGTTTCACTAGTTTACTCACTGTTTTTGCCCGGATTTCAATTTTTAAATTAACTTTATTCGTAGAGTTGATGTTGATCGTGCGAGCGCAGCGCCCTCTCTCAGCATCATTATCAACCTATAATAGTTCACAGCTGGACATAGGCCTCACCTAATGAGTGCCATAGCAGCGCCCTGACTTCAGCTCCATAAGTTTGGTTGTCTATCGGATAATTTCGTTCTTAATTCAAGGTACGTCAAGTAATATATTTTAACTACGAAATAATCCTATAGAAAATTATTGAAATGATTCACTAATCCAAATATTTGACTTTCATACAATCCATTTACCATTTGTTAGCGTGGTTAATTAATAACAGATAAATAAGCATGAACATGCGGTCAATAAGCGACGCTGGTTCGTGCAGACGAGCGACTTTTGGATGAGGCAATGCGACTCGATTTATGATAAAAAACAAAAACAAAGATTCATAATAAAAATATGCTTTTCTTGTGGTAGTAACTGGGCTGGCATGACAGTTAAATATGTGTCACATCACATTTATTTTAACTTATCATTATTTTGCTTTATGTTGTGTCAGCAAAATAATGAACAGCTTGAAGACAGAAGCTATTCAAGAGATTTATTATTAATTATTAGATTTATTATTGAAGGACAGAAAGAACAGGCATAGTCTGGAGGAGGCCTTTACTCAAATAGAGATCAAGAATAATATACATTTTCATATTTATATATTCATATTTTAACAATGTTCAATATAATATTTTTTCTTAAATGATTAATATTTTAAGTATATTTCTTTATTGTTAATTTATACTTTGATAATAAATGGCTATAATAATAATAATAGAACGCGGTACTCTTGGACTCGGCACGTATCGTCAGGAAGTTCCTTTCTCTGCAGCCCTAGTCACCGGCCGCTTGAGCCTAGCTTCGCGGTCGGTGATCTACCGTTTTGATATATTTTTTTCTGTAGAATAGTTTTCTAATATTTTATTGTATTTTCTATAGTAAAAAATGTATTTTATACGAGAATTGAAATAAATGAGTGTAAAATAATAATAAAGATTTATTATAATATTATTAATTAGAAGCTAATCAAGGTAAATTTTTATTTTTTACGGTTTTTAGAAGAATGAAGTTGAAGTTAAGGTATTATGGCGCGAATTCGTCAGCTATTTTGAACAATACATAAAGTCGCTCGTTTGTCCTACACAATGTACGCTGGCCGGCACAGATGGAGCCGATATGGCAAAATAAATACGATGTCCGTGTGTATACTCCACAATTAGATACCTCACCGGGCAGGATATCGTATGAACTTGGGTGTTCTCTACCACTCTATTTCATTTTATTAGGTATTCGAATGTATTAGACACTATAAGTTATATAATCATAATTTTATTTAAGGTAATATAGGTTCTCTTAAAGTAGATCCTACTAGTTTGTAAGTATGGATGGATGTTTGTTAATCTTTCACGTAAACACTACTGAATGGATTTTAATGAAACTTTACAATAATATAGCTTATACATCAGAATAACACATAGGCTACAATTTATAAAGATATATTGTATATTATCCAAAATATCTATCACCACGCGGGTGAAACCGCGGGCGCAGCTAGTATGATAATAATTTTATTTAAGGTAAAAGGTTCTCTTAACACTTTGACTGCTGAAATCACACGGTATGTGTTTTCTACAAGTGACTAATATGCGTAAATCCACACTAGCGCAGCGGCTGAGAAAATACAGATCTTTGTGACTCAGCACAGCCGTAATATTTTTCGAACGAAACGCATGTGCGGCGCAACACAACCGCTGTGTAGAGCGGCAGCACGAATTTTTTAGGTTAGGTTAGTCAAAGTGTTAAGGTAGATATAAAATATAGCAATTTAGTATATTAACTAGATCGATATATGCCTGTATTGTTAAAACTGGTGCCTGATATATGTAGGTTCGCCTGTGTTCGGTGTCGCCTAATTAACCTTACATTATGAAAAAAACATAATACTTATAGTATTGTTTTTTTCATAATGTAAGGTACGGCCGGCAAACAAAGATTTATTATGATTAGGATACATTCTCAGTATACAACCTTCACGGTTGCTGCAAAGTTCGTATGATTACCGCAGAATTGCACAAATTGTGGCAACATTGGTAAATTTAAGCAGCTGGCTGCATATTCGCGGAACTTGTATCCCATTAGTGGATAATGGGTAGTAAAATTGTAAAGGTGCATACCTTTACAATTTTCCTTTTATTATTTTGTTCATATTTAGGTTATTTATTCTGCAGCTGGTGTGTACTGCTGTTTGTAAAGAAAATAATTTAACAAGCTACATTTTATACAGAATATTTTAGGTTGTTAAAAAGCTTTTTAAGTTACCTCTAAAAACAAACGCATACCTAAGTAATATTAATAGATAGATAGATTATTTATTCATACAAATAGGTTACATCAATAAGTTAGTAGTGCCTTAAAGCCTATGTTAGGTTTGTCTTAATGTGCCTGTGTAGAACCCTTTTAGGAACTGTTTGGGACTATGATACCTACTTACTTACCAAGCTAATAATCATTATTATCTTAGAAAATCAACATCATCAACATATTATAGTAGTCCACTGCTGGACATATGCCTCCCCCAATGAGCGCCATAACGACCTATCTTCAGCTTGCCGCATCAAGCATCTACCTGCAGTCTTACGCAGGTCGTCATCCCACGTGGTCGTAGGACGTCCTACACTGCGTTTACCGAGTCGTGGTCTCCACTCAAGAACACGTTTGCCCCTACGGCCGTCGGTTCTTCGCGAGATATGGCCGGCCCACTGCCACTTCAGCTTGCTAATTCTTAGAGTTATGTCAATAACTTATGTTCTCTGTCGGATGTATTCGTTACAAATCCTATCCTTCAGAGAAACTCCGAGCATAGCTCTTATCAGAAAATTGTCAAGGTTGAAACCTATATTATTATCTAAGTATATATATCTTTCCATACAAATAGCACCGCACGCACTATCTAGAGTTGATGTTTCTTTCATCTATAGATGATTATGTGATGATACCATTGTCATAGTAAAACGATTGGTTTGCAGAATTCGACCCCAAAGCTTTAGGAAATACAAATTTTGGAATAATTTCCTGCGTGTTTGTTTATATATTTCCACCGTAGTTGGTTAGGTACACCTACACATGTCACACTTGTTATCGTCAAGTTCTATTATTTTGCTTTTTTTAGTTCTATTAATAGTTATATTACAATTTTATTATCTCCCACTAACTTTCGACATAGGAAACACCATAGGGGATTGTGCAAAGAAAAAGCAGACAGATATGCCTTATAAAAAATAAATAATTAGATTTAAAGTAATGTAAAATAAAAATAAATAAATTAAAAGGTATGTCAAAGTAAGATGCTGCGAATGGAAATCCACCGTCTGCTATAAAATTTACAATCTATCTTAAACTTGATTCTTAATAAACTTATTCCGACCAAGCTTATCCACAGATGGCCCTTCTCACTATAAAATTTCGCGTACAAAAGAATAATCTTGAAAATTTTCCATTTCCTCGCGGCATACCCGCCTTGTTGCGACTTGGAAACCTTATGGTTATGTTCTTACAAATCCTGAAATCCGTTTCCGGATTTAGCGAAGCCTGTACCGGAATTTATGTAAACTTCTCGCCGGGATATTTGATGGAATCCGGGAGAAGGAAATTTCTGGAAATTTCAGGTTAATAATACGTTGCATCTTATGGATAAAAGCTGAGTTTAGCTTGAGCCTTGATGTGTTTTATTTATAACTAGCGGACCTTCCCGGCTTCGCACGGTTTTAGTACGGATCCCTAACTATTTTGAAAATATAATATAGCCTATGTACACCGGGGATAGTGTAGCTTCCCAACGGTGAAAGAATTTTTCAAATCGGTCCTAGTTTCGGAGCCTATTCATTACAAACAAACAAAAAATCAAACCTTTCCTCTTTATAATATTAGTTTAGACTAGCTGCGGAAATCTGTATGTTAAATAGTTAAAAAAAACTCTTCGTGGACTACACTATCTATTAAAAAACCGCATTATATTTCGTTGCGTAGTTTTAAAGATCTAAGCTTAGGTATATAGTGACAGACAGATAGCGGGAAGCGAATTTTTTATACTATGTAGTGACTAGCTGCGACTTCGCCTGCGTGGAAATCTATGTGTCAAATAGTTTATAAACCTTCCTCTTGAATCACTCTATCTATTAATAAAAACCGCATCAAAATCCGTTGCGGAGTTTTAAAGATCTAATCAGACATAGGGACAGACAGACAGCGGTAAGCGACTTTGTTTTATACTATGTAGTGAGTTAGAAATGAAAGTGTCCGAATAGCTTGATATATGGGTTTCAACCTTGACCCTTTGACACAAGATCCACATTAGGTCGCTGAGCTACCGGAGTAGTAAATCAAATATTTGACGACGACCTCTTTTTTTACTCTGCGGCGCGGCGGCGCGGTGGACACAGCGAGATTATTCTTATTTCTAGTATTTAAATTATTTGAGTAAGTAATTATTACCTCGTCACGCCAAAGCTACCTGACATATCACATCACATCATCAGCCTATAGCAGTCCACTGCTGGACATAGGCCTCAGGCCGCCATAGCGCCCTGTGTTCAGCTTGTCGCATCCTGCATCTACCTGCAGTCTTTCGCAGGTCGTCATCCCACCTGGTCGGAGGGTGTCCTACACTACGTTTACCGAGTCGTGGTCTCCACTCAAGAACACGTTTGCCCCAGCGGCCGTCGGTAAGCTACCTGACGGATAGTTGTAATTTTGCGGGGTTATTCCAGTTTCCCCCTCTAAAATCGATTAAGGGGGAACACTAATAGAAAAAATAACAATTCCAGTTTTCCTTCGAGGGGAAAACTAGAATTATAATTTCAAAACAGGAATTGAGATTTTAGCGATTCCAGTTTTCCCCCTCAAGGAGGATTTGTCAAGGGGTCAAAGTGAAACCCATTTTGCGTAGGTACATTTAGGTCTAAATTGGAATAGCTTGGGCTACTTTTTATGCCGTGTAGAGATGCGGGCAAAACCTTCTACAACTTAGGTTGTTAGAGGAAAATTGGAACGAACATAAATAAGTTTAATACAAGGCCAGGAAACTACGAATATGCATGAATAAGGAGTTCATACGGAGCTCGTTAGAGGCTTCTGAGGAAATACAGGTTTTAACTATAGTTGGAGTTTCTCTGAAGGATAGGATTTGTAACGAATACATCCGACAGAGAACCAAAGTTATCGACATAGCTCTAAGAATTAGCAAGCTGAAGTGGCGGTGGGCCGGGCATATCTCGCGAAGTCCGCTAGGGTAAACGTGTTCTTGAGTGGAGACCACGACTCGGTAAACGTACGGACGCACTACGATCGGTGGGATGACGACCTGACCGAAAGACTGCATGTAGATGCTGGATGCGTCAAGCTGAAGACAGGGCGCTGTGGCGCTCATTGCGAGAGGCCTATGTCCAGCAGTGGACTAACATAGGATGATGATGATGATGATTGATAGAATGGTTTCAACTTTGACACTATTGACCCACGTCCACATCTGTAGTTATTCATCAAAGGTAAAATGGCAAAATGTGTCATTCGGAGACGATTACCATTGTTATGGTGTAGCGGTTTATTTAGTGGAATTAGGCCACTGACCAGCAGGTATTCAGAGAGTTGCTTAATTAACTAACTCTGCAGGTAGATACAAATCTCGGATAAACCTGCCAGTTCCTAATACTTTTACCTAATTATTCTTACGCTTAAGAAGAGCTTAAAAATACTTTGCCCTTCTCCCTTAATCCGGTTTAGAACAGTAACTAAGTGATCCACTTAATGTTTTTTTTAGCTTGAAATATCACTCCTGAAAAGTACTTTATTGTCGTTAAAGGTATTTCCATAATACACGAGGTAATACTGGCAGATAGAACTGAAACTAATCTAATTTCAGACATAAAAATGAAGTTACTAACGTGACTTGAAAATGAACAACCTATCAAGGCAATGGTGTCTTGTTCGCTTCTTTATTTTACATTAAAAAGATTGAAATAAACAAAAAATCAAAGTAATTACTTTATTTCAATAATCAATAATCATTTACTTCGTAGCTTTCATGAAATACACGTCACATTCGTTTCGGCTACAGATACGTAGCCATTTTAAACTTACTAAGGTAATCAACAAACAATATTCAAATAAATTATACATACTACAATAGAAATACAAAAATTAACAATAAATAAATAAATATATAAAATAATATTGCTGGACAATTCACACAGCATTATCTAGCCCCATGGTAAGCAGAGCTTGTGTTATGGATACTAGATAACTGATATACATAATACTATACATTACATAGATAGATAATTTTATTATATATAGAAAACGACCAGAACCCCCGGAACAAATATCTGCAGATCGTACACACAATTGTTCCGAGGCGGGATCGAACCCGCAACCTCCTGCGTCGCAAGCGGACCTTCGCCCACCGCGCCACATCGGTCGTCAAACAATGAATGGAGTTCTTAGTTTTACCAGGGTTTTACTAAGGTCGCCGTTTGAATTTGTGATTTAGAACACAGATTCCACTTTCGTCAGATCACTTTTTTTCCCGTATAGGTCAGACGTGTCCATGAGTCCTATAAGGTCTATAGGACGATGATATATATCGATTATTAGTAGTATAGATCATCATATAGAATATGATGATTCTTTGTTAATGACAATATGTGTCTGGACACTTTTCTGCCAGTCAAGTAATGGAATTTTTTTTTTTAATTATTTGAGTTATCAAATTAAAAAGAATTTTCGATAGTTTCACCAGAGCCTTGTTTGTTATCTAGCATGGTGTACCACGTGCAGGTTAGGTTGGTTACACCCCAGGTCTAATAGAAATAAAGAAATTTGATGATTTGTTGTTTGATGATTGATTGATGTTTGATGATAAAACTTTTAAAACTATCATAGTTATTAACACTAAAGTCATTTAAAACGGCATATTTACCATGATATTTGAGTTATCCAATATTTCGGCATAGTTTCATGCGTTATGATCACGGAATAACTGAAGGCACTGCGAGTATCCTCATTTTTTGTCTTTTGCTCAAATCATGGTAAATATCCCGTTTTAAATGACTTTAGTGATGTTTGATGTTCGATGCATAAAGCGTTTCGTGGTCAGCTGGCGGCACGTAGTAGACAAAAAAAAACTTTTCCGATGGAGCTGTTCCGCGAGGTAGTTTCACATCTATAGAGTCGCTCACTCTTCAGAGGTTCTTTCTCAGCGTTTTTATATTCAAGTTTATTCATTACTCATTCTCAGACGAAGTGAGCTGTTACATCATTCATTTCATATTTCAAGTTCCTGTGAAAATAGGCTTTTGCCCTGACAGGCCTACCTTTACAGCCTTTATTTGTTTTTCCTGGAAGTATACCTGAAAATAAATAACATTTGCGTTAGTAAAAACCAGTTATAAGCGAAGCAAGCTAGTTATTTTTAGGAAGTATTTATAAAAGCTTTTGTAACGAGGTTAAAGAAAGCTTCGTTATCTACATATACTATATATTATAACGAGGAAAGGTTTGATTTTTTGTTTGTTTGTTTGTACTGAATAGGCTCCGAAACTACTGGACCGATTTGATCACTTAGGTATATTATTCTTGTTTTCATCTTGCCGCATTCATCATCTGCCTGCAGTCTTTCGCCCTGGTCGGAGTGCGTCCTACACTACGTTTGCCGAGACGCGGTATCAAATATGACTTGTCTAAGTGCTTATTTGTAAGCCTAAGGAAATAAACTTTCATTTCATTTCATTTCAAAAGTCATAAATAAAAAAAACATGTCCTGAATGTGGTTTGTACTAATTAGTTACTTTACATCCGTCCGGTCCCGGTCCAAAAGGTTGTCTGTATGTAATAGACCACCCATTACGCATTTCTTGTTTGTTTTTTCACACCGCTGTCTTTTAGAAGCACAGTAATCAAATTCCTACAGCATGTCAACAAAGACCTTTTCGAATTTATTTTATACGAAGAACAATCCATTGATAATTCAGAAGAAGGGGCCGAATCCATCTCAAGGGTTGTGTTTATTGGGGAAATCTCAGGTCGATATATCTTTTGAGATGGATCTTTTTTGTTTGTAGACGCTTTCAACTTCTGCCGGTTTTATTTGTCTTTTCATCAGCTTTAGAAAGTGAACATTTATCTGGTTCACAGCTTCAACAAATAGATGCTTTGTAACCCATAATGCAATTTCATCATCATCATCATCAGCCTATAGCAGTCCACTGCTGGACATAGGCCTCCCCCATTGAGGGCCATAGCGCCCTGACTTCAGCTTGCCGCATCTAGCATTTACCTGCAGTCTTTCGCAGGTCGTCATCCCACCTGGTCGCAGGGTGTCCTACACTACGTTTGCCGAGTCGTGGTCTCCACTCAAGAATACGTTTGCCCCAGCGGCCGGCGGATGTAATGAAATTTATCACATTATTATTATAAATGCGACAGTTTGTATGTTTATGGATGGTATGACGGATGTACATACATATGTATGTGTGAATGGATGTTTGTTTATTTTTCACGCTAAAATATACTTAACGGATCAGGCTGAAATTTTGCACAAATGTAGCTCAAAGTTTAGGCAGAGATGCGAAAATGCAATTTTGTATCTCTGCTAGGTAGGTACATAAAACTATTACTGAGGCATTAAAAAAACCTTATGTATCACAAACTGCCCGATGAAATTTTTGAAATTTACTTTCTTTAGCGTAATAATAATATTTAAAATTAGCTACGCCCCGCGGTTTCACCCGCGTGGTGATAGATATATTGGATAATATACAATATATCTTTATGAATGTGCCTATGTGTTATTCTGATATGTAATCTATGGGGCCGTTCAAATAAATAATTGTACTAAATCTGCTTACGTAAAGCAGATTTATTACAATTATTTACCCCCCCATCCCCCTTGTCAGCAAAAGTAAGCAAAGCTCTTACCCCCTCCCCCCATGCTTACGTAAACTGACAGAGGAAATTTAGACAAGTGAATAGCGCGCGGTAATTCCCCTAATCGGTTCTAAAGCGAGTGCCTAAACGTATGCATTATTTGCGGGAATCCCCGAAAATGCGTTTCGTTTTCAAGCATAGACAATGTGAGGGTTGCCATTCGTGTAAAAAAGTACATAACTACCGATGACGTAATCATCATCTAGACTCCCCTACCCCCCGTGTCACCCAAATTAAGCAAAACAAAGACTCCCCCCATAGTGCTTACGTAATACTGGAACGGCCCCTATATTATTATGAAGTTTTATTCAGTAGTTTTCGCGTGAAAGAGCAACAAACATACATACATCCAATACATCCTCACAAACTTTCGCGTTTATAATATTAGTAGGATAGGTGGCGGCGCTAGTGTGCCTCGGGCGGGGCACACCGCCTTGAATCTACCTTTCTACCGTAAACTTAGAACTCACACAAGTTTTATGCTCGGAGATCCAGAACAAGGATTAATTTGAAGAGTTCTGGACAAATTATTCTTCTGAAGACAGTAGAATGAAGTTTGTTTAATAAATTTCGTTTCTTTGAGTTTAATGTTGCTTGTTGAGTTGAAATGCTATGTGATCAAACAATGTTTTTGGGTTTGGTTTTTATGTAGACATAAATAAACCATTAGCCCCAGACTTCGCTCACATGGATGAACTATAGATCGAAACACTAAGGCACTATGCACTAACTTTAGCATAGGAAATTGAACGATTCGATTTCGTAGTTAATTTTATCGAGGGAGACCTATTAGGCTGTTGGCTTATCAAACCATCAACCAATTCATCATCATCATCAGCCTATAGAAGTCCACAGATGGACATATGCCTCCCCTAATAAGCGCCATAGCGCCCTGTCTTCAGCTTGCCAAATACAGCATTTGCCTGCAGTCTTTCGCAGGTCATCATCCCATCTGGCCAGAGGGCCTCCTCCACTACGCATACCGAGTTGTGGTCTCCATTCAAGAACTTGTTTACCCCAGCGCGGTTGTCAGTTCTTCGCGAGGTATAGCCAGCCGTCTGCCACTTCAGCTTACTAGTTCCGTAGTACCTACACTTATCAATTAAACTTACTCCAAAATGATATTTTTTATTAAACATAGATAACGACCAGAACAAATATTTGCAGATCGTACACACAATTGTCCCGAATCGAAATCGAACCCGCAACCTCCTGCGTCAGAACTTTACCCACCGCTTTACAGAGATCGTCAGATTCCTACCTCCTGTAAGTACTCGAAAATTCCGTTGTTCCATCCGTGCTTCGTTAGTGGAATACATTCACGTATTCCATTAGCATGGTAAATGCGGGTTCTGTTACATGGGGTACTACACTACAGTAACATGATAGTTTGTGTTGTACGAGCTTCATGGTGGTTGTTTGAAGAGCAGGGATTTGATGTAATGTCTGGGCACAAGGAGACTAAAGGTAGACCCACACTTTTGTGGTGTGGTGTTTTGTGCCGAGACAGAAGCTGTTTCATACTTTTAGTATGGTTAGAAGAACGTTACATAAAAAAAACGAACAAACACGATAAATAATAATAATAATATTTATTTATTCAAAAAGGTCTTCAAAACAAAACAAAGTAATGTATGTATACTGTAGACCTATTTCACTTCTTAGTTTCGACACCTTGCTCTAACTAAGTTCTAGACTTGTGATGTAGACGCAGGGGCTCTCTATATAATAGAGAGGAATACAAACAAATTAGAACTAGTATTTACAAAATTGTATTGAAATAAGTAATTTTTAAAGATATCGAATTAGCTTTAAGAATTAGCAAACTGAAGTGGCAGTGGGCCGGCCATATCTCGCGAAGAACCGACAACCGCTGGGGTAAATGTGTTCTTGAGTGGAGACAGCGACTCGGCAAACGTAGTGTAGGACACCCTCCATTCAGGACTGCGGGCAGATGCTGGATGCGTCAAGCTGAAGGGCGCTATGGCACTTATTGGGGGAGGCGTATGTCCAGCAGTGGACTAACATAGGCTGATGATGATATACAATTAAACCAACTGCAGACTATTGCAAACAATATACAGGTATCTCAACTGATCCATATAAATAAATAAATAATGCTGGACAATTCACACAGCATTATCTAGCCCCATGGTAAGCAGAGCTTGTGTTATGGGTACTAGATAACTGATATACTTAATACAATACATTACATAGATAGATATTTTTATTATTCATAGAAAACGACCAGAACACCCGGAACAAATATCTGCAGATCGTACACACAATTGTTCCGAGGCGGGAATCGAACCCGCAACCTCCTGCGTCGCAGGCGGACCTTCGCCCACCGCGCCACATCGGTCGTCAAATATTTAAATGGATCAGTTGAGATACCAGTTGTGATTGCCCCGCTCCTGGCTGTTTGACAATGCTGATGCGCTGCGCCAGATACTCACCAGCTCTCGGGGCACGCGTCGCCAACTATTTGACCGCATATACTAGGATATATAATTTCTGTAAATTCTTCTGCTCCGTCCGCCATATCTTTTTGAAAGGGTTAACATTTAGTATTAATAATTTACTCAGAACTTGTATTTCTACTCATATTTCCACCCTTTTACCGAGAAAATACAAACCTCTTTTGCTGAAGCTTCTAACTTATCTTAACACTTTGAGTGCTGAAATCACACGGTATGTGTTTTCTACAAGTGACTAATATGCGTAAATCCACACTAGCGCAGCGGCTGAGAAAATACAGATCTTTGTGACTCAGCACAGCCGTAATATTTTTCGAACGAAACGCATGTGCGGCGCAACACAACCGCTGTGTAGAGCGGCAGCACGAATTTTTTAGGTTAAAAAAAAGATCTCAGTCGTCCAAAAAAAATCGCAGTCAAAGTGTTAACATCAATTTATTATTTCATTTCACACAACAGATACAGTATAGTTCTCAGGGTTTCCATTACAAATGATGAAACCTTAGTATTAGCACACTACATTTTCACATCACATGCCATTTATCTGACTTCAAAAAAGAAGGAGGTTCTCAATTCGACTGTGTTATTTTTAACCGAAAATCGGATTAATAGATCGGTATTTTATCCTCGTGAAGTTTTGTGAAGCATTAAATTTTATTATGTGTGCTCCTAATAAAAAAAAAAAATATATTTAGGGCGAACCTCGATAGCGATATTTGAGTTTTTCAAAATATCTCAAAAATCTAATAATTTTAAATGTCGTTATAACTACTAACCATGATAGTTCCAAGAGTTTTATTATGTACTAGCGGACCTTCCCGGCTTCGCACGGTTTTAGTACGTATCCCTAACTTTTTTTAAATATAATATAGCCTATGTGCACCGGGGATAGTGTAGCTTCCCAACGTAGTTCCGAACGGTGAAAGAATTTTTCAAATCGGTTTAGTAGTTTCGGAGCCTATTCGTTACAAACAAACAAACAAAAAATCAAACCTTTCCTCTTTATATTATAATATTTATTAGCATTCGTATTAGTATAGATGTAATACAATTTCTAGCTATAACTCAAGCAAAGTATATTTTCATGTTCCTGTAGTTTAGACAAACTTGAAAGTTGAGTAAAGCAACTAGGTAATCACTAACTCGGCCAGGTTTGGTAAAACTAGTTCTGGACTAAATAAATCAAACGTTCAATTGTTCTTACGTCACTCTGGCCACGTTCCAGGCTATCCTGGCACAATGTTGCCAACTCCAATTGGCCTCTAGTTAGATTTGTCCGTTTCTTATGGATGGGTCTATTGAGTTATGGCTCAATAAGGCTTAGGTAAAATGAGTTTTCTACTTTTGGGTGCGGTGTGACCTATTTCTTTTAAGGGTTTAATCATTGTGAGAGAGTCAAAAGAGACTAGCCCTCTAAGGACTAGCCATATTATATTATATTATATATATAATTATATATATTATATATACATCAATGATGTTATATAGATCTCATTGCTTTACACAGTATAAAATGAAGTCAGTTCCGCTGTCTGCTCGTTATTATAAATAAATAAATAATGCTGGACAATTCACACAGCATTATCTAGCCCCATGGTAAGCATAGCTTGTGTTATGGGTACTAGATAACTGATATACATAATACAATACATTACATAGATAGATATTTTTATTATACATAGAAAACGACCAGAACACTCGGAACAAATATCTGCAGATCGTACACACAATTGTTCCGAGGCGGGAATCGAACCCGCAACCTCCTGCGTCGCAGGCGGATCTTCGCCCACCGGGCTACATCTGTCGTCATTATCTTTTAAACTACTCAAAGGATTTTTTATGCAGTTTGCAGCAATAGATAAAGTAATATAGTAAAGAGGAAGCTTTATTACATGCATTTGCACCCGTTCTAGTATCAAATAAAAGTAAGTACTATACAGGTTAGACACAGATTACAGAATAATTACAATCTGTGGGTGTAGCAAAAAGTAATGACCAAACGTGAAGGGGGGTTCCGGGGTTCCACTTTGAATTAATTCAGATACTAAATCATACGTTGCTCCAGCGTTTTCAACTATTTTCCACCTGCAGCGGACTAGTTTCATATCGATAATTTAATTCCACACCGTCTGACCGTTTGTTACGAATTCCATAACAGTAATTTAATAGGACTCAAGTCACGGAGTTGAGGGTTGTTTCCTCACGTCATGCGATGATTTGACGAAGGGTTGAGTTGAGGAATCGTCAGTCATGCATTTACAGATTTAAGAAGTGCGCACATTAAAGTGCTCTCAAACAAGTATCTGCACCAGTCCGACAAAACCGAACTAGACAATGACACTGCTTTGCTTGTGTGCATAACTATCTATCGTGCTTACAAATGATCTAGTTATATTGCTATTTTAAGAGAACTCTAATGACTTGTTAAACCTTAAGGATTTAAGGCACTATTAAAAAAAGTAATCTTTCTCATCAATCGTCCAGCATATTTGTCAGCAGGCTGTCCAAAACGAGATTCGTCCAATCACAATTAAACGCGTCTCGTCCAACACGCGTTTTGTCTCAACTAACAGCATGAAGTAGAAAAGTTAACTTCGTCTCCCGCACTCAAACTCTGACGGTGCACTAAAGCCAAAATATTTTACGACCGGCCGCCGGCCCCAGTATTAAGTTGAGCAATTAATTTTCCTTTATTTTGTGGATAGTTGATGACCAACCCTTAATTTATCGGGTTTCATCTTTGTTTAAGTGCTATAATAAAGATTTTGCTACGTAATTTGTAAGAATGAAAATAATTAAAATTGCATGGGCTTGAGGAAAAATGAGTTTCATTTTTGAATTGACTTCCTGTGTCGATTTGTGCTTAGCTTTATTATCTGTTTGCTCGTCATTTCTTTGATTTGATTTCTATAAAAACCACGGCTTTCGAGAAAAAATATAGGTCACTAATTAGCAACGGTGATTTGACATTATAAGTTTTTATTTCTGTATTGTTTACTGTTTTGTGTGTTTTCTATTTATCTATCTATGTATTGTCTATCCAATAGAAATCACATATAATCAATTGGAGGCCGAATTTTCATACAATGATTTAAAACTTGGCATTAAAGTTAAAATATAAGCGCCCAGCACTTAAAACGCCTTACTCGGATAGCCATTGTTTACCTAGGTAAAATCTGGGAAGGTGAAGGAGCTCTGTGTTTGAGCTTTTTAATCAAAAAAGTTAAGCCATTTGTAAAAACTGTTTAATCTTAAAGAAGAATACTTATCTGAGAACCGAGTAAAATCAAGATCTACCAATGTTCGTTTGAAAATAACAAGAATATATACTAAAACGACGTCTGGATTAAATGCAGATATTTGATGTTATTTGCTAGAACAAGGCGGTACCCAGGAATTCACTCTAACTAGCGGCCCATCCCGGCTTCGTCTGGGTGGATATTTGTTTCATAAATATTTCGCGATGAACGTAATATAAATGTATATTTATGCACGAAAAAGACTTTTAATTATTGGGTAATATATATCATATTACACTCTCGAATAATATGGCTTTCTATTGGTAAAATACTTTTTAAAATCGGTTCAGTACATCCAGAGATTACCCCCTAAAACCTCAAACAAAATTTACCTATATCTGAAAAGTCAAGTGATTAAAATTCACGACCAGAACACCGGAAACAAATATCTGCAGATCGTATAAACATTTGTCCCGAGGCGGGAATCGAACTCGCAACCTCTTGCCTCGCAGGCGGACCTTGCCCACCAAGCCACAGAGGTCGTCCGCACCACGTCCGCACGATGACTAACTGACTTACTAAACAAACGTGCCTAAAGTTCACTCCTTATCGTACTAATCACTTACAAATACTATGTAGAACTTTCCCGTGTTAGATTATTAGGTTGCCTGGAAGAGATCGCTTCTAAGCTATAAGGCCGCCCATTGTACTTGCCACATGTAATATATTTCATAATGTTCTGTATCTGGTGTATAATAAAGTATTTTTGTATTGTATTGTATTGTATTGTATTATTATGACCCAACTAAGTAAAAAGTAAAATATTTTACTGACCGCAATATTCTGTGACTAGACTAGACAGGAATTTTCCTAATCATCCCAAAGGGCCGTACAATTAGGGTTACAGGTTATTAGCAACAGCTGCTCAGAAAGTCGAAAAAACAAGAAATTGCTTTCCTAATTAGTATATATGAACCTTACTGCTACACAACACTGAAACTTTGATTTCATATTGCACATTTTCCCTTTTCGGTTTTTTGTACAAATTAGACGGTGTACCGAATTTTTTGATATCGTTGCAAAATGTGTCATAAAGTAGAGATACCTACCTACCTTTACAAATGGTGTGTAAAAAGCTTTCACGTTTTCGTGTTCGTCTCTGAATGAGCAATTGGCATTCATTCGAGTCTCTCTTGTATGTTGTTGTTTGTTTAAATACCGTCTTTTGAACGAAGGGGTTGGTTATACTTTGAGTGCTGAAAACGCACGGTATGAGTTTTCTACAAGTGACTAATATGCGTAAATCCACACTAGCGCAGCGGCTGAGAAAATACAGATCTTTTTGACTCCGCAGAGCTGTAATATTTTTCGAACGAAACGCATGTGCGGCGCAACACAACCGCTGTGTAGAGCGGCAGCACGAATTGTTTAGGTAAAAAAAAAAAGATCGTAATCGTCGAAAAAAAACCGCAGTCAAAGTGTTAAAATAACTCAGGAGTTCGCACCAGACTTGCTGTATAGAAAAAAATAAATTGATTAAAAAAGCTATTGTCTCTTTCGCAAACTTGCACTGGCTCGTTCAGCTGTCAGCGTCAAACAATATATCTATCAAATATGTTTGCACCGAATACACTGTATAAAAAAAATGAATTAATAAAAAAAGCTATCGTCTCCTTCGCTTACCTGCAGTGGCTATTGTGGTGACCACAAGGCAATTTATTAAAAAGAAAGAACCAACACAAATACAATTCTACAAACTTTTTTTTTACTTGACAAATTTTGTTGACAGTGTTGTTTTTTTTGGGCTCATCCAGTTTTATTGATTTGACACAAAATAATCATTGCAACTGCTCAAGTGCATAACAGGACACGGACCATTATCTAAATATAGATTACATCTCGTCGAAGTTATCTCATTTATACAAGAATTTATTTTCTACGCCCTGACTGGCAGTCGTCACGACATTTTCACGGCTGATTCTATAGATAACGAGCTAACTTTCAGGTATAAAGGTGGTAAGTGGTGGAGACACGCAAACTGTTCGCTGTTTGTTTTATAATTTTAAATTATACAACAAAGGAGTCCAGTTCCGAGTTATCATGATCAAAAGAAGCTGAAGACTGCATTTGGTTTAATTCTTTATTCATTAAGGAGGGCTTAAACGTGATAATTATAATTAGAGAATAAAATAATACGAGATAAAATATAATACAGTACTAATACGCTTAATTGCACAATAAAAGAGAAAAAAAAATCAGTAAAGAACAAACAAACAAAGATACAGATGCACAGTGGGCGGCCTGATCGCTAAGAGCGATTTTTTCCAGGCAACCTTTGGATGGACGCGTAGCTATTGTATAGGTATAGAGGGTGGCGTAATATAGACTAAATATAATAAAAGAAAGTCGTGTTAGTTACACTATTTATAACTCAAGAACGGCTGAACCGATTTGGCTGAAAATTTGTGGGGAGGTAGCTTAGAACCAGGAGACGGACATAGGATACTTTTTATCATTTAAACCATTTGACACATAGATTTCCACGGGGGCGAAGCTGCGGGGCGCAGCTAGTTTAAATAATAAATCTATACTAATATTATAAAGAGGAAAGGTTTGATTTTTTGTTTGTTTGTTTGTATTGAATAGGCTCCGAAATTACTGGACCGATTTGAAAAATTATTTCGCCGTTGGGAAGCTACACTATCCGCGGTGAACATAGGCTATATTAAAATTTAGAAATGTGAATTTAAAGCGGGTGAAACCGCGGGAAACAGCTAGTTTTTTATATAAAAGCTCACAGTGCCACAGCGCACTTCTGTGAGAGGTCCCCAAACTTTTCTGTCCGTAGATCACTTGCCATGTTCCTAAACTAACCTTCCTCTTGGGTAGAATGCCCCCACCCCTGCTGAGATAATTATTCCGGGAGTTTGTCGGGGGTTGAAAATGTGGTCCTATCACTTGGCACCCTTGACATTATTTTAATGGATAGTAAGTAGAGTGACTTACTATCCATTAAAATAATGTCAATACCAACTCATTAAAACACCCACTTCCTCGCTGTTCAATGGTATACCAATTAAATCTAAAAGGTATCCTTCATTAATCTTACATTAACTGTTCACGAAGATCGAATCATCATCATCAATCGTGCAAGAGCCATCATTAAAATTGTTAAGCTATGGTCCAGGAGCCAGTGACAGATTTGCATGACCATGTCCCTCCCAAGCAAAAATTCGTAATATTAATGCATATTACGAATTTTTGCTTGGGAATAGAATAGAAAGACATGTATTCATAACAACTTAAATTAACAAATAACACACTTATAGGAATAGGTACATGTAGAGAGCTTTTACAAAAAGGCTCTAACTCATTAGAGGTTAATATTATGAATACTCGTGACCGTCAACTGCGACTCCGTTGGTGGGTTCTGCAGTGGCAGCGATGACGACATTATTCCCATGGAATAAGTTTCAAATCAGAATTCTGGAACATGCGAATTTCAATTTCTAGCAGCTGACGGTCACGAGTATTCATAATATTAATCAAAATTTTGTTCGGGAGGAAATAATTGACCAAATTTGTACCTGGCTCCCGGACCATTAGGTGCTAAGTGCGAACAGCCCCCACTAAGGGGTGCCTAAAGTTCATTAAGCTTAATTAGCATGCAAGTAAGTAAATAAATAGCCCCTCTATGAGCTGATGGGAAAACTTTTTCCTCCATCAAGAACCTACAATTAGACGGTTTGTCCGATGCTCGAAACGTAGGAATTATTTCTAATCGACTTAGGAAGAAGCTTATTTTTAACCGAATTCTAAAAAGTTCTCGATTCGACTGTATTTTTATTTATAATGTTTGTTACCTTAGAACTTTCGACTGGGGACCTGATTTTAATGATTCTAGAAGCTTATAGTCAAAAGTTAATGTTGTTTGTTCATCATCATCATCAGCCTATACCAGTCCACTGCTGGACATAGGCCTCCCCCAATGAGCGCCATAGCGCCCTGTCTTCAGCTTGCCGCATCCAGCATCTACCTGCAGTCTTTCGCAGGTCGTCATCCCACCTGGTCGGAGGACGTCCTACACTACGTTTACCGAGTCGTGGTCTCCACTCAAGAACGCGTTTGCCCCAGCGGCCGTCGGTTCTTCGCGAGATATGGCCGGCCCATTGCCACTTCAGTTTGTTACTTAGCTTACATTAAAGGTATTACATATTATTTATCAGGTTTTTATCGCGTGCCTTTCGTTTTATATTCCCTACGTTTCCAACACGTTACATCGATCGTAGTCACGGCGTGACTAGATGTACTCAGAGTTACAGCCACTACAGCCGAGAATTGACGGCAGTCTCCACAACTACCCTCAATTTGTCTTCAGAAACTTACATAGGTAATTAATTCCAAAGTCCGCAAACTACTAGCGAATACCTGCTAGTTTGCAGGAACTTACAAAGGCAAATACGAACATTACGAACTGGTCGGTTATTGGTTCATGTTTGCTTTGGTATGGAAAGTTCAATACTAATAATAGATTATACTAGTAGCTGGTACACAGCTTCCAGAATATTCTGCACCCATACTTGATAACGAGATGAAACTAACTGACCTACAACACCTGTAATCAGATCAAGCTAACTTAGCACTAATGCGAAAAGTGTCAGCATGGCTCCAAAAATATATCAAAAGACACCTAAACAGTTAGAAGAACTAAATGTTAAACTTATTCTCTCTTAAAGTATTTTTGCATATGTCATTCATAAATTGTAAAGTATGTACTTATTACCTTACATAACACATCATCATCAAGCTATATTAGTCCACTTCTGGACATAGGCCTCCCCTAATGAGCGCCATAGCGCCCTGTCTTCAGCTTGACGCATCCAGCATTTACCTGCAGTCTTTCGCAGGTCATCATCCCACCTGGCCGGAGGGCGACCTACACTACGTTTGCCGAGTCGCTTATAACACATATCTTGGTAAATAAAAAATCTTTAATAAGTTAGTTTCATCTCGGTAGCAGCTGGTCGACTCAGGTAATGAGTGTATCACTCGTACTACTTTCTCTGCTCATCTCTGTCTTTTGTTTTTAATTGTAATAGCCAGTAAGCGGCAAAACAGTAGGTACATATAAGGGGTGGTAATGACACTCCGGTACATCTGAATCGACTAGAATTATCTCTGAATCTAAATGTTAGGCTTAGGTTAGATTCGATTTGCGAGAGTATTAGGTACTCACCGTAATAATTTCACCGCTAAATAAATTAAATTACGAATAAAAAACACATGAAAATGAACTCTTAGCGGTAAAAATAATAGGTATGAGTGATATAACTTCTCTCGAATAAGTAATGTATCTGAATTGACCGACTGGTGACCCAGAATGTTGGACATATTAAATGTAGGAGTCATATTTCATGCAACAAAGCTTTTGCCTCCTGCCCAAGAAACAAGAACCAAGAATGAAGGCAATTTTGTTATAAAAAAGATATTTCAACAGAACCTTTGGGTTTTAAGTAACCTTGTTGAAAATGCTCCTGCTACATAGCTAATAAAATTCCTTTCCATTATAATGTGTTCAAAAACCGGCCAAGTGCGAGCCGGACTCGCGCACGAAGGGCTCAGTACCAATTATCTATAAAAACGGGCCAAACGAATCACGTTTTTACATACAAATATTTAAATATTCTTTCTATTCTGTTTTTTAGTTCTGTTATTTGTTGTTATAGCGGCAACAGAAATACATCATCTGTGAAAATTTCAACTGTCTTACTATCACGGTTCATGAGATACAGCCTGGTGACAGACGGACAGCGGACTCTCAGTACAGTATGTATTATATTATCTGTGGTAATAGGGTCCCGTTTCACCCTTTGGGTACGGGACCCTAAAAATAGGTTGACGCTTGAAAGGCACCTGTAGATGTAACGGAGCATTTGTCCTGTTTCAACTAAGAAGACAAAGGCCCATCAATTTATATCTAAGCCAAAGCGATTTCTACCAAGCAACCTTGGCTCGACCACCTTTAGTAATATAAAACAAAACTGATTATTCGGGCTAATGAATTCGTTTTATCAACCTGAGGCAATCAACCTTGGTTATAATTTGACCGATCTTGACTTTTTGCCCATTCATGCGACGATGAGGTCAACCGTTTCGTTTACTGTTAGGTATTAGGACTTGTTCTCATCTTTATCCGGGTGAGGTTTTATATGACTCATAATTTGGTTTTTGATATATCAATTATTTGTAAAAAGAACTCCACCTACTGAACTCGGGCAACACGGAAGCACAGCGATTGTTGTATAGGATAGAATAGGCGCAAAATGAGCTCGCTGGGCGAAAATGACATCGGATATAAACTGAGAATATGTAAGAATCAACTGTTTTTTTTTTGCAAAATGGCGTAAACAGTATTGACCAAAACTGCTTGGGAAAAAACACCAAATTCGCTAGGCACTGGTGCGTGTATTGACACGCCTAAATCAGACATCAAGAGTGTTTATTTGACTTCTCACACCTTGGTATTTTAATTTGAATTTTCGTGTGTGATTGCGCGTCGTAAAAAGCCGCTTTGGGCGCCCGTAACAGAGGTACAATTTTATATAGGCCTGAGACATAGCTTACCTAAACACATCGCTACGAGCACCTTAAAAAAACAGTTTATTGTCACAAAATTAGGTATTTTAAACTTGCTATGGCCAAACAAACGGCCGAAGCAAGTAAATTATATATTGTTATGTTTATTAGCAAGTTATGTTTATGTTTTGCTTCACTAGTTGAGTCGTCTTAGAGGTTCATATTTTATGATAAAACCAAGTTCAGCTTAGTTATTTTATGCTACTATTTATTACTTCTCTTTCTAATTTAGCTAAAAATTGAACTCGTCTATTCACCTAATTCGTTATTAAATAAGGAAATAAACATTACTCTGATTCTAAAAAAAAAACAGTTTAGTGTATTCACAACACAGCTTTGTTTTGCCACAAATCACTAGGACGTTGAAATTGAACAGAAACGGCCACACTGCAATCCCCCTACTCGCTAGTCGCATACATAGGCGTTTGCAGTGTGGCGTAGAAGAGGCGTATGGAAGAGACCATAGAGATCCACAGACTCTATCATGGTGTTACGCCTCTGGTCCTCTTTATCGGGCCCTCAAGCTTCCCTTTGATGTCTCCGTCTCAGTCTGAATACAGAGATTAATGATCTGCCTCCGTTGTAAATCTCTTAACACGTTTTTAACTTGAGCTAGCTTGTACTTGCGGCTTTGTTCGCGGTACATACCATTCTTGTGTAAGTACCATGCTACATTATGGATTGATTATATTCCGTTCAAATTAATGCCAGTTCAAATGCGTGTGAATGCTCCAGCAACCAACACACATAGTATAAAACAAAGTCGCTTCCCGCTGTCTGTCCCAACGGTCTGTCCTATGTATGTGTATCTTTAAAACTACGCAACGGATTTTAATGCGGTTTTTTAATAGATAGAGTGATTTCTCTTGCTGCCTGCTGGTAAATAACAGCGATGACAAACCTTTTCCAAACCTAAAATACTGATGAAAGAAAATCGACTGTTCCGATATTACGAACCTCGTTTCTTGTTACTAAGCATATCACTCAGGCTCAGGTAACGACAAAAATAAAACGAAACACGACATATTGCGGGGGTGGTAAGCAGAACAATTTCTCTATTACGTTTTTCGCAGAAGTAGAAAATAAGGGAGGTAGCTATGTGAGAATTCCATAATGATAATCGACCCCCTTTTCACCCCAAGACACCCCCAGTTGCTATCTGGAGAATGTTACGTTCAAATTCATAAACAGGAAGTTAAACGTTTTATTGCATGTGTTCCGAGATTTTCAGAATGTCTGAGGCAATTTTATTATTTTAATTCAGTTAGTGATTTTTATGCACGTATCGTACATTTGGATATCAATTCTATTGTATTTTATAATTTATTTAGGACTATAAACAGAGAATACACATTACAGACCCAACAATGAACACAACACCCTCAAATTACTGGTTAGTCCTAAAGTTAAAGAAGTTTAAGTTCTCTTACTTTTCTATGGTCTGAAATAAATAACTATGTATTATTATTAATATTCAAGGCATGTGACGTTATTTGGACATCATGTTTTATTGTGATTTCTCAACTGTTTAGCACTTTGAAATCCAGCCTTTATTTCTGCCGTCAAGTCTGATATATCAAGCTGAAAATATAATGCCCCAAGCTGACTTGACTTGTTAATTTAGGTTATCGTATAAGGCGAGATAAATTGTTTTTTTAATGCTAGACAATCCACACAGCATCATCTAGACACAGGCTAACAGAACTTGTTTTGTGGGTAGGTTTAAGTAGTCTGATATACTTAATACAATATAGATATTTTTATCATACATAGTTAACGACCAGAAAACTAATATATACATATATCTGCAGATCGTACTCACAAAATTGTCCCGAGGCGAGAATCCCACCCGTAACCTTCTGCGTCTCAGGCAGACCTTCGCCTACGGCGCCACAGAAGTAGATTGCAATATCAGAATCGAAACCAATTTTAGTTCATTTTCCACCAATATGAGCATTCCATGCGAACATGAAAAAATATTTGATAAAGAAAAAGTATTTACTTAGTTTCGAACTTAGTCTGATGTGAGTAGTCCAGCACTTCACAAAAGCTCTTAAAAAATCTTAAAACTTGGAAAAAGCTTTTCAAACTTTTCTTTTTAACTTAAAGAAACGTAGATACACCTAACGAACAATTGAATGGGAATGAAAGACCACCTGGCATCTCAGTGCAAAGTGCAAAAACAAAAGAACAACATTAAGTACAAGGGTGACACTATCGCCTTTTAAAAGTTTCGCAGCGAATTTTCGTGTTGTAGGACTGGCAAGTTCCATAGAATAGGTATTGCTGTACTTTTGCTGTCTGCTGCAGAGCTTGGTGCCAGTCAAATGGATTTTATGGATACTATATTGATGAAAAAAACTTGCTTTCAGGCGGTTGTTCCGTGGCAAATATTTATTTCTTTTGGCGAAGAGATGTGGGCTAGGGACTGATTAAAGTGACACCATATTGCCCCTCCATGTCCAGTCCATCCTAAGGTTGCCTGGAAGAGATCGCTCCCAGCGATAAGCGTATTGTTTTCTGTTTTGTGTGATATAATAAAGTGTTTTCTATCTATCGATCTAGGGATTTAATTTTAATATGTGATCCAATCAGCGCTGCAGCGTATACGAACACTCGGTAGTGTTCGTCTTCGTTGAATTCATCCATATCTGCTTAATGGACCATACAAACACTTCTATTATATACATTTAAAGTAGCCTACATAATAAAGGGAGGCACCTACAGCGGATGACACCTAATAAATGGGCTCAAATAATCAGAAACTGGGTACCTAGACAATGGACAAGAAAAAGAGGACGACCGCTGAAGAGGTGGGACGATGATATAATAAAAGTAGCGGGCAAACTCTGGCCCCGCACAGCGATAGACAGAGAGAAATGGAGTAACTTGGAGGAGGCTTTCACCGCTCTAGGCGGTCCTAACACTATCTAAGTATATAAGTTAGTATATAAGTAATTTAGGAAAGTTCTTTTTTATATAAACAAATATTATACTTACTTAAGCCTTTATTAGTTAATATTGTTAACATTAGTGTTTTTGGAACAATAAAGCTTTTTTTATTTTATATTTTATTTTATTTTTACATAATAAAGGTTTATCGCGCTATAAATATAAAGGGTTACTTATTCAAGATCGAAAAGAAAATTAGATTAAATAAGTACCTACTGAAATAATATTAAAGGTAAAAGAGAAATTATCTGTCGAAAACTCACAGTCTGGTGATTTTTATGGTTCCGTACACGATGGCAGAAAACCATTCAATTATTTAAAATGCCACTCTTGGTGCAAAGCCGACATTCCGTCTGTCACATAAATTCATCTTTGTAACTGTGAGCGTGGGAAAGTTGCAATTTTCACAAATTAACTTTTTAATATTGTTGTCTGGAATGTGAGGTTTTTTAATTTTCTACAACGGATTTGACGTCATGAGGCTAGACATAAAGGCTTTAGGGAAATCGAAGATTTAAAAGATGATATCTCTATTCTGGGAACTTGCCTAATTTTTTGTCTGATGTTTTTAAAACTATTTTGCTAGACTCCAGCAAAAATATTTTAAAAGAATGAAAGAAAGAAAATTAAAGAACTTAGTATTTTTTTTAAAATAAGTCTTGTGTTTAGAGACCATACAGTACCTAACCTACGGGCTTTTAAGCAGAAATTCTCACACACAACATAATTATCATGATTTAAGACGTGTCTACCCCGCATCGAAACTTTCAATGAACATTACATCATCATCATCAGCCTATATTAGTCCACTGCTGGGCATAGGCCTCCCCCAATGAGCGCCATAGCGCCCTGTCTTCGGCTTGACACATCCAGCATCTACCTGCAGTCTTTCGCAGGTCGTCATCCCACCTGGTCGGAGGGCGTCCTACACTACGTTCACCGAGTTGTGGTTCAATACTCGTTCAAAAGTGTTATCTGCGGCCATAAAATATTTATTCGGCACTTGGTCACTCGCAAATTTATAATTTCATAAGCCTACGGAACCCAGAGTGCATGTTATGACCGGCGCGTGACCACTTTATGCAAATGAAAGCTCATTTATGAGGATTTAAGTCAATAATTAATTCCCAATCCTTGTTCACTGTATTTGCACTAATTACACAAAGCCAGCATTTGAGTATTTCGCATTCGTGATTCAGGTGAACTTTAATACGGAGAAATAGGAAAGGTAATATTTACCTTATATAGGATACACTACACCAAAGTCATCGTCAACATAGCTCTAAGAACTAGCAAGCTGAAGTCGCAGTGGGCAAACGTGTTCTTGAGTGGAGACCACGAATTGGTAAACGTATTGTAGGACGCCCTCCGACCAGGGATGACGACCTGCGAAAAACTGCAGGTAGATGCTGGATGCGTCAAGCCGAAGACAGGGCGTGCTGTAGCGCTCATTGGGGGAGGCTTATGTCCAACAGTGGACTAATATAGGCTGATGATGATGATGAGGATACACTTTACTTTTTTTCTACTACGGAAATTAATGGACTGATTTTAAAAATTATTTCTCTTCATCCCCGGTGACATAGGCTATACTATATACTCTATATCTCCCTAGAAATGTGAAATTCGAATTTAACGCGAGTGAAACAGCGGGGAACAGCTAGTGTAAAAATAAAGATAGTAATTTATTGGGCCAGCCGTAGAACTATGTAATCACTTCAGAGTCTAGACACGAAACGCTTCATTCGCGATCACTTTTAATTAGTTGCTCGTCTGTAACCGCCTAAAGGTAAATTGGAAAATTAAGGCTTCGCTTGGCTAGATATTCCAAGAAGGTAAAATTGGTTTGTTACTTGGAATATTGGCATTGAAAGTCGTCTGAAAAACTCTTTATTCCATGTCTACATCACAATGGGCAGGTTTCAGGTAACCATAGAAAAGCCACGTCAGGTTAAAGACACGCTAAATTAGGTTTGGTTTTCAAGTTGGATTTATTTATGTATTTATACTTTTTGCGCGAAAAACATAACACAAAACTTATTCTAGAAAATTTACTGCGAATTTGCGAACTTAACCCTAAAAAGAGTTCTCTTCCAGCAAACCTTATTGGGAGAGAGAGACCAAGTGAAGAGAGAAGTGGGTACATGTGCATAAATGAAATAAGAAATAGACAAAAGATTAAATTTTAACTTACTTATTAATTAAACTAATATATACTAAATAACAATAACAAATATAAAATACTATATAACCTAAATTCCAAAAAATAAATTCAATACTTACATATATACATATTATAATGGTTGGTTCTCATAGTTCTATGCAAATAACTAGTCAAGTGGAATCGTATGAGAAGCCTGTATACTCGACATAGTTGATTGAATATTAAAAATGTTTGAAAACGGACTGGAACGTTGGTGGTGGATTTTTGTCAGTTTTCAAGGGATATCTAGGTGAAAAACGTTCCATTGAAATCTGTCAAAATTCGCTTCCGCTTTTGCTTCATAACCACCGAAAGCGCACGTTCGACTTTGAATTACAATCGAGAGCGATATTTTAAACTTTCTAATAGATCTTTTGCAAAAATGACAAACATTTCGATAATTGACAAATATTCGTTCTCGCTAACGTTTATACATGTTACATGTTATTTTCTAAATTCTAATTAAATTATCAATAATCGGTAGATAATTAGAGTATCTATCTATACCATATAAATTGATTAAAAATAATAAATTACAAAATGTCAAATGGTTCACTGAATTTAAAGTGAGATTGTTCAATGAGCCAGAATTTTAGTTTGCTTTGAAGTATTTCGTTGAGGAGGCACTGACAACCGTAGCTGGAAGACGGTGTCTGAAAATGATACAATGATGAATGACTTGATCAATTTATCAAACGTCAAATCTGTTCCAAATTTCAAGCCATTAATGAATGGATGAGATGTTGCTTGTCGAGTTGTCAACACGACACGTCGCGTGTGGCGTCTTCATGTATAAAAGCCTCGTACATTAGCCGATTTGACCTTTACCACGTCGTAATAAGGTTGACACATTTCGTTGTCGCATGTCGTAATCTAAGTTTGATATGGGACATGTCATGGGCAGACTAAGCCTAAAATTGCGCGGTTTCTTTTTACGGAATGAGGGTAAGCGCCCGTCAGGTAACGTCGACTTACGAGCTGTTCTTAGGTTTTCCGTAGTTTTTATCGTAATATTTCGGGCCTCGTTCTGGAAGTGCTATTTTTTGTCGTAATTTATTTCTCAAACGGGATTTCACGAAAGAGCCAATAATAAAAAAAAAAACATAAATAAGGTCCATATTTGTTTGTTAGTAAGTGTACACTGAGAGTTTATTATTATAATAATATTTATTCATTCATAAAAAAAAAGGTTAACAAGTAGGTACTTAAAGCTATTGTACAGTATATTAGGGTTAGTTATGTTTAAAGTATCTAATACCAAAATGAATATACGTACTAAATTAAGTCCCGTGAGCCGCAGTGGGCTAGCAGCCTTATGATACCATAATATACGTATACATATAGCCTAATGACCAAGGAATAGAGTGCATAGCGTGCGCCGCCGGATCCACCTGCGGTCAACGGCATGATATAAGGGTCAGCTCAAACTTAGACACGACGCGACGCTGCGCGCACATAATGTACATTTAGTAGGTACATTCTTATTATATCTTTATTTACTACCTACGCAAAAAGATACAAATTGGTGCAAGCACATAGCGTAGCACGGCGCGGCGGAACGTCCGCGTCGTCGTCGCGGGGAGTTTTCGTATTACCTATGTCAATATAATTTGAACCTTTTTGCGTAGTAAATAGAGCTAGATATATGTATTTTGAGAGAAACTGCTCGCAGCGTCACGTCGCGTTGCGTCTCGCTATGAACTGATCCTAGATGACGTGTTCTTCCGAAAAATGTGCGTCCAGTTATCTGCCCGTTTGCTATATAATAAGTATTCTGTATACTGCGGATGTTTTCAATTTGCCACCTATTTATTCATCATAATCATCATCATCAGCCTATATTAGTCCACTGCTGGACATATAATTATATGTATATACATATATACCCCAGAACATGCCATTTAATAAATAATAATAATAAATAATGCTGGACAATTCACACAGCATTATCTAGCCCAATGGTAAGCAGAGCTTGTGTTATGGGTACTAGATAACTGATATACATAATACAATATCTTACATAGATATATATTTTTTATTATACATAGAAAACGACCAGAACACCCGGAACAAATATCTGCAGATCGTACACACAATTGTTCCGAGGCGGGAATCGAACCCGCAACCTCCTGCGTCGCAGGCGGACCTTCGCCCACCGCGCCACATCGGTCGTCAAGCAGTTGGAAGTGGAGTTAGAGAACAATTTAATGTTCTCTAACTCCACTTCCAACTGCGCTAGATGATGGTCAAGCCTCAAGATGAGTGCGTCCGTTAAACGTCGCCAGGGTCAATTTAGATAGGGTGTGGTAGCCTAATGTAGCCCGGGGATTCCTAGCACCCCCTGCCCCGCCGTTACCGTGGCCGCTACCATGGCCAGGAATAGGGAGGAGGGTACGCTATTTATTCAGTATCCTACCTATATATCCAAGTACCTATAAGATAGTAAAATAATGTTTTCAGTATTCATTCATGATAAGAGCCCCTTTACAACTGAACTAAGTAGATATAAAGTAGTAGATATAAATAAATTATCCTCCTGGCTAAGTGCACCTGCAACGAGCCACTAGTCTAATTAAGCAGGGAAATCCAGTTCCAAGCTTGCAAGACTGCAGGGGTGCCAACCAATTACATTCTAAAACAAAGATCAGAAAAAAAAATTAAATATGTAAGTATACGCGGCAAGCTGAAGGGCGCTATAGCGCTCTATAGAGAAGGCCTATGTCGTACTGTGGGTGGAATAGGGCGCTATGGCACTCGTTATGGGAGGCCTATGTCGTACTGTGGGTGGACTAGGGCGCTATGGCACTCATTATGGGAGGCCTATGTCGTACTGTGGGTGGAATAGGGCGCTATGGCACTCGTTATGGGAGGCCTATGTCGTACTGTGGGTGGAATAGGGCGCTATGGCACTCGTTATGGGAGGCCTATCTCGTACTGTGGGTGGACTAGGGCGCTATGGCACTCATTCTGGGAGGCCTATGTCGTACTGTGGGTGGACTAGGGCGCTATGGCACTCATTATGGGAGGCCTATGTCGTACTGTGGGTGGACTAGGGCGCTATGGCACTCATTCTGGGAGGCCTATGTCGTACTGTGGGTGAACTAGGGCGCTATGGCACTCATTATGGGAGGCCTATGTCGTACTGTGGGTGGACTAGGGCGCTATGGCACTCATTATGGGAGGCCTATGTCGTACTGTGGGTGGACTAGGGCGCTATGGCACTCATTCTGGGAGGCCTATGTCGTACTGTGGGTGGACTAGGGCGCTATGGCACTCATTCTGGGAAGCCTATGTCGTACTGTGGGTGGACTAGGGCGCTATGGCACTCATTATGGGAGGCCTATGTCGTACTGTAGGTGGACTAGGGCGCTATGGCACTCATTATGGGAGGCCTATGTCGTACTGTGGGTGGACTAGGGCGCTATGGCACTCATTATGGGAGGCCTATGTCGTACTGTGGGTGGACTAGGGCGCTATGGCACTCATTATGGGAGGCCTATGTCTAGCAGTGCACTAGCATAGGCTGATGATGATGAGGATGTGGAAACTTGTTATTAGCCCTAAGTAGCATATCATCCATGTTATCTGAAGCAACCTTATTGTAAAATATCATAGCCGTAAGTTGTCTTAAAATTTAGTAAATAAAATATTAATAGAATTGTAAATCTTATTCATACATTGTGACGACCGATGTGGCGCGGTGGGCGAAGGTCCGCCTGCGACGCAGGAGGTTGCGGGTTCGATTCCCGCCTCGGAACAATTGTGTGTACGATCTGCAGATATTTGTTCTGGGTGTTCTGGTCGTTTTCTATGTATAATAAAAAATATCTATCTATGTAATATATTGTATTATGTATATCAGTTATCTAGTACACATAACACAAGCTCTGCTTACCATGGGGCTAGATAATGCTGTGTGAATTGTCCAGCATTATTTATTTATTTAAGTTTTATGACTTTATCCAAAAATGCTAAGTTTACTGATGTTTAGCTATGAACCGGAATTATTTTATTAGAACCATACACGTAACCATACATGTTTTTCAATCAGTTTCTCAATTCGTCAAACTACGGTAGTTTGGAAGTCAAAATCATTTTATCTTAGTTAACTTTTTTTATTTTTTAACATTTCACTTGTGTAAATTATTTTGTTATTTTAAGAAAATGCGAACCCTAACCCTTAAAGAAGTAAATAAATACTCTTGAGCTGTTTAACTGAGCTTTTAAACACTGACTGCTGAAATCACACGGTATGTGTTTTCTACAAATGACTAATATGCGTAAATCCACACTAGCGCAGCGGCTGAGAAAATACAGATCTTTGTGACTCAGCATAGCCGTAATATTTTTCGAACGAAACGCATGTGCGGCGCAACACAACCGCTGTGTAGAGCGGCAGCACGAATTTATTAGGTTAAAAAAAGGATCGCAGTCGTTGAAAAATAATCGCAGTCAAAGTGTTAAACATCGAATGCTACTCGTAGATTTCTTATGTAAGTGTCTTTGCTTAGAAAATGTAAGGATTAAAAACAATCTTACCTACGTTTCAAACGCCAGATAAGATTTCATCATCATCTACCTATTAGCAGTCCACTGATGGACATAGGCGTCCTCCAATGAGCGCCATAGCGCCCAGTCTTCAGCTTAACGCATCCAGCATCTACCTGTAGTCTTTCGCAGGTCGAAATCCCATCTGGTCGGAGGGCGTCCTACACTACGTTTACCGAGTCGTGGTCTCCACTCGAGAACACGTTTGCCCCAGCGGAAGTCGGTTCTTCGCGAGATATGGCCGGCCCACTGCCACTTCAGCTTGCTAATTCTCAGAGCTATGTCGATAACCTTGGTTCTCTGTCGGATGTATTCGTTACGAATCCTATCCTTCAGAGAAACTCCGAGCATAGCTCTTTCCATAGCTCGCTGAGCGACTTTGAACTGGTGGACCAGCCCTATCGTGAGTGTCAACGTCTCAGCTCCGTATATTTTCTATAATACATGATAGGTACTTTATGGTTAGGTATTTATATAGATTTGAAATAAATTAAGTGTATACCTATATTATTAAACCTTTATTTCATTACAGTTGGTTTCAACATAATTCGAAACTAATTATCAGTCTGTCTGTTTGTCTAGCATATATATAAATTATTCATAAGAATATTTCTCAAACATGAAGCAATAATTTTCAGGCAGCCTTCCCATCAGTCTACATACCTACTCCACACTTCATCATGCCTCCCTAAAACAAGGGGGTGTATTATTTACCCATATGCAATGACCGCTGATGACCATCAGCACGCTCGGCAGGGGACATCCAAGGACTATGAAGGAGTCATCGATTCTTACGAAGCGACCGCCTCAGTTAGTATATCATTACTACATATAGGTAAGTAGGTACACATACTTTGTTTTTTGATTACCTAATTGGTACCCAACAGCAGACCCAAAACAAGTTGTATTGCGTCAATGGCAATTTGACGACCGATGGGGCGCGGTGGGCGAAGGTCCGCCTGCGACGCAGAAGGTTGCGGGTTCGATTCCCGCTTCGGAACAATTGTGTGTACGATCTGCAAATATTTGTTTCGGGTGGTCTGGTCGTTTTCTATGTATAATAAAAACATCTATCTATGTAATGCATTGTATTATGTATATCAGTTATCTAGTACTCATAACACAAGCTCTGCTTACCATGGGGCTAGATAATGCTGTGTGAATTGTCCGGCATTATTTATTTATTTATTTATTATTATTTAATAGTATAATCATAGGCTTATTGAGTGTACTAAAAATATCCTAAGTCTGTAATCATGACAACCTACACGTCCTAGTGGGGACACTCACAGGACACTGCCCACTAAACAAACACCTCTTCACCATCAGAGCAACAGACAGCCCGCTCAGGCATCCTCTGCATAGAGCAGAGGATGCCTCTGCATAGAGCAGAGGATGCCTGAGCGACGAAGAATCAGCTGCCCACGTAGTCCTGGAATGCGAGGGAGTAACAGCGCAACGACTAGAAATCCTCAATCACCCGAGGTCACTCCGCGAAGCCTGTGAAGATCCCAGGAGTATTCTGCGCTTCTGGACGGAGTTAGGCTGGTTCATGGCTGGTTAAACTAGCAAACACACCACGCACAAAGGACCAATCGGAGTCTAAGTGCGGAAACAGGAGTACACCTACCATACCATACCATGACAACCCAAAATGTCTAACATTTTAACTGGCAATTATTATATAACATAAGGCCGTAATTCCACTATTTTTAAAACATTGACACATTGTTAATTTTTAAGTGCGAGTAAAAATTGCCTGCTTAGCTTGGGGCTAGATGATGCTGTGTGGATTGTCCAGCATTATTTATTTATTTATTAACTATTCTTCCCGGAAATAATGCAAATAACAAAAATATGCAACATCAGAAGATAAAATATGTAGCTTCGGTGGAGACACCTTAGCTGTCTTCGCTTCGGACATCTTCGTACATATCAGCTTTGTTGGAGTCTGGGCAAAGGGCGGAACCCCTAATTAGTTAGGCGAAGCCTGTATTGCATAATTGATTCGCTAATCAACTAACCCAGTGTAAACAACAGCTGTCCTTTGATATTGCTGGCGCGTAGCTAGCTCGTAATGTCACATTGGTTAGAGGATAGGATAATCGATTTAGCGATAAGGCCGCTAATTCCATTAGGTACTGTTCTTTATACATAGTATATTATTAAATTAAGTACATATCCCGTGGTAAGCAGGGCTTGTGTTATGGGTTAATACAGTATATTACATACATACATAGATAAGTAGATATTTTTTATTATTTATAGAAAAAAAAGAGCTTAGAGCAAAAGTAAAAATTACAAAAAATTAGAGCAAAAAAAAAATAAACAAAATCATTATTTTTTCCTCAGACCAATAGTTAATCTGGGCCCAGACTCTCAAATGAAACTTTCAAAGGCCGACCAGCTGTTCTAGACGAGAAATGATATTAAATGAAAGTTCATTTCATTTCATTTCATTTCATTTCATTTCATTTCATTTCATTTCATTTCATTTCATTTCATTTCATTTCATTTCATTTCATTTCATTTCTCGTTCAAAAGTTCATACTAAATATTCTGAACAGGATTTTCTCGAGGTTACTAATTAGTGAGCGACAAAAGGCCTCAGTTACAATTAGCTGAGAAAAATAAGGCTCGTTTACCGAAGCACTTAAAAGGCTCAAAGGCTGGACAGCTGACAGGGACATGAATTTATCTTTTTATAATGAGTAAAGGGTAATCGCTTTTTGCGGCACGAAATAAGTCGCTACAAAGTTATGAAAACGTCAGATGGAGATGACAACTTAGATAAAAAAAATGAATAAAATTAATTCTATACTAATTTAAGTACCTTTACCTACCTACGTGTATGATTTTTTAAATAAAAGAAGCTTAATCCGGAACTTACAGTACAAGGTGTACATTTTATTCTTATTCTGAAATAAAACTTTTTTTATTTTTTTATTTATTTCAATGTTAACCTAGCCTAGGCCTGATGCATACATATAAGAAAAAATATGTTTTTTTTAAATAATTCTTACCTGATTGAAAGATATTTATCTTCACAAGCTGCTGAAACAATCCGGGCAACAATATTCACTCACAAACAAGATAATACCACCAAACATTCATAGAAAAACATCCACAAACTTTACAAACGGAACGTATTTACACAGGCAGAATAAAAATCAAAAAGATCCTAAAAAACAACACAGGACCGCCAAAAAAAACAAAGCCAAAGTTCAAATTTGGAAGCTCGCGTACGTATTTCGTTCGGAAACGCGGAGCGCTGAGGCGTGCGCCTACTCGCGGCTTCGATTTAGGACTGTTTGGAATATTCGCTGTTTTACTGACCGTTTGTACACCGGCACCGCTCAGCAAGGATAAAGTTTGTTTTTATGGTGGAACCGGATTAAATTTATGATCACAATAATTGCATTCATTTATACCTGCTTAGAGGTATTTTTGAGACAGATTCACGAATGTTCTACAATTTTAAACTTATTTTAAATGTGTAACAAATTTAAGTACCTACGTACTTCATTAAAATTTTATATCATCATCATCGTCAGCCTATATTGGCCTATGTCCACTGTTGGACATAGGCCTCCCCCAATGAGCGCCATAGCGCCCTGTCTTCAGCTTGACACATCCAGCAGTCTCGCAGGCCGTCATCCCACCTGGTCGGAGGGCGTCCTACACTACGTTTTCCGAGTCGTGGTCTCCACTCAAGAACCTGTTAAGATGTATATGCATAGAGGAAAACCACGGTGCTGTCACAGAAGAGAAATAGTTCAACAATTTTCTTGGTTTTATAAATTATACCAAGTAACCAAAAACTAATCTATGTGTGACTGTGTGAAGCATATACATAACAATGTGTCTACACGAATAAGAAATTGAGACTAATGTTTAATTTTTTGGTAACACCTCGTTTGCACTCAGTGGCGTAGCTAGGTGGACAAGGGCCCCGGTGCATAGAGAAGGAATCGGGCCCTAACCGCTCAAAAGTAGACGGGTGGAATAGTCGAATTGATCTCACGACCGTCAAGGGCGTCAAGCACGTGAGCTTATCGCTGATACAATGTGCTACGGACGTACTCAACCAAACTACCAAATAACAAGCACAAAAAAAATACATAATTCTGTGATTGTTGATGTTCATTTAAAATAATTAAAAAAACACTTGTGAGCAGGCGGAAGCTGGCTGACCCTATCTTTTCAAAACTTAGATTAGAGAGAGGTCCCCTTGAGCTCCAGGGCCCTGGAGCACTGCACCGCCCAGCCCTATTACAGCTACGCCAGTCGCCACTGTTTGCACTACTACATAATTCTATGCCTGTATAATTCTATGCCTTCTTCTATGTGTTTATACCATCTTTTAGTAAATACCTACATTTTGCAGTAAAAGTATTAGATAGAAAACACTTTATTATACCTTTTACTCGTCCCTGCCACACACAATGATCTTATTAGTTAGTAGGCATAGATACATCGCAGAGTCCAATTATTATGAGATCCGCTATGAAAGCAATTTCAATGCCGCCAATTGCTTGAAAAGTGGGCCGTTCTCGAGAATCGAATTTGTTTCGTTATCAATTCAACCCATACCGCATATCCGCGAGAATTCAATAAGAGCTTCAAAAAATCGAGATAAATGATTGAATTATTGGAATCAACGGTTTTCAAGAGTGATTCCCAATCAGTAATTTATTATTACTAGCTTCTGGCCGCCTGTCTGTGGTATTTATAGACATTCATTTGCAATTAAAGGTAGTTTTAAACCCTGTTTTTTTCTTCATGTTTTAAACATTGTTTAAAACTTGTTTTAAACTGTGGTCTGAAACACTTAATAAAAAACATAGTTTTATTTCAAACTGTTTTAAACACGTGTTTTAACAACTTGTTTTAATCATGCCAACCCTGAGCCCCGAGCTAAGCAGAGCTTGTGTTGTTGGTACTAGATGACTGATATAGGTACTTAATACAATACATTACATAGATATGTATTTTTTTATTATACACAGAAAAAACCCAGAACACCCGGAACAAATATGTGCAGATCGTACCAACATTCCACCCAAGGCGGGAATGAAACCTGCAACCTGCCGCGTTGCTGGCGACCTTCCCCCGTCGTAAAATATAGAACAATATAAAACACACAATCATTCGGCTTTATAATATTAGATGGATAGGAACAATGTTGCCAGAAAAGAAAATTGCGGAGAGGATTAGATAAGCTTGAAAGCATAATACTAACAAATAAGGTCGAATAATAACATTACGCGTCGCCCCAAAGCGATATAAAGAAACAATAAATACAAAGTGGCTACTAAAACATTAACCAGATAGGTGCCTATTGTGGCGAGCCCGATAATATTGTGAAAAGGATTCGCTGACTCACTGTCTGTTTCCTCAACAAATGAAAATGGTGAATTCTAAAGAAAAATCCAAAGAAAAGAAAAAAATTGTGGAAAATTCAAACAGAAAACAATGGTATATTGACTTGCTAGGTGAACGCTGATATAGTCAGGGCGTGACATGGATAAATAACAAAATCAGGTAGGCGAAGGTAATAAATTATTTTGACACGTTAACTATGCAATCGATATTCTCGAGCTTGATTTTGAATAACCTATGTAACCAATTTTTAATGACCTGCGAAAGACTGCAGGTGGATGCTGGATGCGGCAAGCTGAAGACAGGGCGCTATGGCGCTCATTGGGGAGGCCTATGTCCAGCAGTGGACTGCTATATGTTGATGATGATCCACATTTTTACACCGTATCTTGACTGTAAAAGTTTTTTGTTTTGCGATTTGATTATTTGTATAAAATAAACTCTTTATGTCGCACCTTTTCGTAGCGCCCCGCGCAGCCGCCGCCATGACTAATGCCACGGCGCGGCGGCGGCGCGGCGCGGGCGGCGCTACTAATATTTCTATGTGATGTCATTTTAATTACAAAAATATTGTACTTGAAGTTAGGTATCAATCGGTGAAAACCAAACGCTGTAACAATATATTATGTAAAACAACACTGAATCGCCCAAAAACACAAAGTTTGAAAGCTCGCGTACGTTTATCGTTCGAAAACGCGGAGCGTTTAAAACCAACATTATTTTTAACTTAGTTTGGTTTTAAAATTATTGATTTCACAGACAAATATAATTAAGTAAGTTCTACTGTTTGTTCCACTTTGCATGTTCACTAATAAAAACATTATAAGATAAACAAACAGTGACATGTCATAGTAAACTAATCAACAATGTCGGTCAACACAGTTAATCAACCCACCATAAATTGTGTTGAGTGCCGTATAGACATCTATCGGATTAGACGTCGAGGCGCGACAAGCCGCTGCTGATGGTCCAATAATTTCGACATTTTCATCTAATAGTTTTATTAGATGAAAATGTCGAAATTATTGGACTGGTGGTATTATCTGACAATAGGTCACGATAGGGCTGGTCCATCAATTCAAAGTCGCTCAGCGAGCTTTGGAAAGAGCTATGCTCGGAGTTTCTCTGAAGAATAGGATTCGTAACGAATACATCCGACAGAGAACCAAAGTTATCGACATAGCTCTGAGAATTAGCAAGCTGAAGTGGCAGTGGGCCCACCATATCTCGCGAAGAACCGACGACGGCCGCTGGGGCAAACGTGTTCTTGAGTGGAGACCACGACTCGGTAAACATAGTGTAGGACGTCCTCCGACCAGGTGGGATGACGTCCTGCGAAAGACTGCAGGTAGATGCTGGATGTGGCAAGCTAAAGACAGGGCGCTATGGAGCTCATTGGGAGAGGCCTATGTCCAGCAGTGGACTAACATAGGTTGATGATGATGATGATGTGTCTGTAGGAAAGTACATGACTTGCACACAGAGTCAAATCAAAGGCAAGTTTAACAAGACTTTGTTGAGGGGAATAATGTATGGAGGGAAGGGAACAGAACAAAGATCAATTGACTGCTGGACTTCTCGCCAATTCTCTAATAAAGCTAAAATGTGAGAATTGGGATATAAACGTTTTATAGCCGCAACGGGAAGGGCATTCAGATAAGAAAAAAGTTTTATGGCCGCTGTATCTTAAATAATGGGCCCACCATCTTACCTTTTACATAATTAATTTTTATGGCTCGTAGAAGGCAAAGATCTGGTGAAAAAACTTGGGTGAAAGTTTCAGGTAGGAAATACAGTGATTTTCTTTCTACCTACCTCGACTTATCCTCTCTATATTCCATACCAAAGAATGAAAATCTATACTCTCGCAAGTGAAACATGTGCCTTAGGAAATCTCTTAAAAGCTGGCGCGGTCCCCTTTTGTTTTTCGTATACGACGTCTGCATTCGTGTCGTGATGCGTCATCGTGGACCTATAAGAAAAAACAAAAGACAATCGTGCTTCGAGCTTTTTAAAATTTACCTACAATTAAAAGGCTGGAAAACTAAAATTCATTATCTGCTTGCTACTTTTACTCCGGAATAGCGCGTAACAAGCGGCGCAAAAATAGTCTCCAATATTTTGGTAAGGGCGGGCACTTTCCATGCATAACTAACTAGCCACGTCTCGTCCGCCATTACGTCTGTCGATTGTAATAAGAGAAAGAATGGTGTTAGCCAGTAATTAATGAAGTGCCTAAAGAATGTTCGTTTAGGGAATTCCCAGCAGGCTGGGGCGGAAAATTGGGCAAATTCACGAGAAAGCCGGAAAAGTCTTTGAACAAGTAATTTTACAATTTCATTCAATTCAAGAAACCTACCGCTCAAGTGAAAGCAAAACTCCTTCTCAGGTGTTTCGGACTGATTTTTATTAACAAAAACATTGTTGATTGGAGTTCTGCTGATTTTTATTGCGTTTATAGTATAAAGAAGCATGACAACAGAGTCAGACAAAATATACCTTTAGAAACTTAGAGAATATAATAATTAGAAATCTATATAATAAAATATATTTGTACTGTTCTCCTTAATTTATACTGTGGAACCACTTCTTCCATCCAATTTTGTACAAGACATCCATTAAGTCTGTCGATGTCCTTTGTTTTCGAGTCCATGTGCTGTTCTTCTACAGGCTGGTATTCGTTGTTAAAAGTCGGACTCTAGCAGCACACTAACCGTATCGGGAGTCACGATTGGGGGAGATAAACTGACGAAATGGGGCCACGACTACTTTACGAGGTACTTCCAGCAATTTATATCCACTACCCACTTCTACGGGCTTTCTGTCACACCTCCAAGACTGCTTATCCAGTTAAATATGCTATTACAAAATATCTATCACCCGCGTGGTCATAGATATTTTGCCTAATATACAATATATCTTTATAAATTGTAGCCTATGTGTTATACTGATATGTAAGCTATATTATTGTGAAGTTTCATTAAAATCCATTCGGTAGTTTTTGCGTGAAAGAGCAACAAACATCCTCACAAACTTTCGTGTTTATAATATTAGTAGGATACCCTGTTTCAGTAAAATAGCAAGCAATAGCCTACTTTGACTTCGTCAAATTGACTGTAACCAGTTCTCTAAGAAAGGGCGTGTACCTAAGGGGGACTCTACGCTAAGGAACTAGGCTCTGCTGAAAAAATCAAACAATATTATCTAATCCGACCAGGTGGGATGACGACCTGCGAAAGACTGCAGATAGATGCTGGATGCGGCAAGCTGAAGATATGGCTCTATGGCGCTCATTGGGGGAGGCCAGCAGTGGACTGCTATAGGCTGATGATGATGATGATGATTAATACTAGGTAATTTGATAACTCAGATAATTTGCCAAAACCTGCCGAAAGCCATGGAAAAGGCACGGGCAGGCAAGGCATGTTATTGAAGATAATCTATAAGTATATTAATTATTATTGTGTAGGTATATAGGTTGTATGTACATTTGACCAAATAAATAAGTTAGTATAAGTAGATATAACATCGGGATAAATAAAAACCTGTAATGATGTTAATATCTCAATAAATAAATTGACATATGCCTGTATTCGGGCGAGATATGCAGCTCTACTGTGTTATTCCACCAATGTATTATGTACCATGTTGCAAGAGAATAAATATTACAGATTTACTGATTACAATTATTTTCCATTACTTGACACTGGCGGGAAAGTGTCCAACCATACATGTCAAATAAACGTTTTCGCTCCGGTGGTGGAAGCAAGATTGAGTTCGCGAACAACAAGCGTGTACGCTTCGACGCGAGTCCACTGAATGCATGTGTGCGTGCACAATAATATACAGATGTGCGCGAACATTCTAAAAATGAGTAGTTGAATTAAAAGCCTATCTTTTTTATAGCAGCACCACGTCTCTACAAACATAGTGTATAACGAAACTACCTTTACGGGTTCGAATACTTTTTCCAGCATCTTACCGCCAACATCTCAGACCACCTTTTTGGAATGGATCGACCCACATTACATTCCAAGGAGGTCGTATCATTATCGTTACGAATAGGATAAAATTTCAGTAAGTATTGTCCCTGCGTTATGTTACCTACCCTCGTGAGACTCTGAACATCTGCCTTATCAAGCGTGGTAGAGACAATTTTGAAATAAGAATGAAGTAAAATGAGGTTTCCTTCAAGAAAGTTTGGTTAAGTATTTGTTTTTAAGGTACTGGCTATTGAAATATTTTGAAATAAGAATGGGGACTTTCAACCTCTTTTGTACTCCCCACGTATAGTGTTTTATCTGTTTCTTAAGGTGCCTAGGTAATTTTAGGACGCCCTCCGACCAGGTGGGATGACGACTTGCAAAAGACTGCAGGTAGATGTTGGATGCGGCAAGCTGAAGACCGGGCACTATGGGGCTCATTGGGAGAGGCCTATGTCCAGCAGTAGACTAACATAGGCTGATGATGACTAGGTAATTTTAGATCATAGTCTCCTTTTCAGAGTACTGTTTACTTATACTATTTAAAACATGCATAAACTTTTTAAACACAGCATAATGCCCTTACACTCGCTATAGTCGGAACTCTGTTGTGTTTGACTTATTGGGTAACTATCTGCGCCTCGTTGCTTCGCCCGCGTGAAAATCTATTTATAAACCTTCCTCTTGAATCAATTTCTCTATCTATTAAAAAAATCCGCATCATAATCCGGTGCGTAGTTTTAAAAATCTAAGCATACATAGGGATAGACAGACAATGGGAAACGACTTTGTTTTATACTATGTTGTGATGGTGATAAGCCAAACACAACAAAAGTGTTCCAGGAGAATTATTGCAACGACGACGTAGCCTTGAAGAAATCTTGATAAGCGAGCTAAAGCTTCTTCAAGATTTGTTACAAAGACCGATACTTTTGGATCGAAGGGAAATAAATAAATAAAGAATGCTGGACAATTCGCTAGCCACAACCTTATCAGAGATTGTGCTATGGGTACCTATAGATTTTATTATATATACCTACAATTATATTTTGGTGTCCCATGAGCGTTTTTTGGGCGCCTTAACACTATGTTTGGTTTATTCGTATGGTAAGTTCTGCTTACCAAAATTATTATTCATAGCAAACATCCGGAACAAATATGTACATGCAGATCGTACAAACAATTGTACCGAACTGGGAATCGAACCGGTATGTCTGCGCCGGTTGCAGGTGGAGCCCGCTGCGCCGCTGAGATCGTCCATATGATCTCCACTCGTAAACTGAATCTTTATACAAACTTTATAAGTAAATGCAAATAATCTGCTACTGTGCAATAAATACAAGTTTAACCTTTCGCTGAGGTGAGGTGCGCAGTAATAAAGTAATACCTACACGACAGCAATAAAGTGTGAGGCGCGATGGCTCCCTACGCGTTTTGCCTTACAAGCAGGTCATTTTTAGATGTCATATCTACTCTGAAGCTACCTTGTATTAGCATAGTAAAGTTGGTATCAGCTCTTTTATCTACACATATCTAAAATCTAGTCAAAGCTCTGCTTGTTCATCTGTGTACCGCTATGACTTTTCCAAGTGTAGGTACCTACAATAACATATCAAAACGGAAAAATTAAATGAATTGAAAAAAAAAACAGTTGTCTGAGCTCTTTTTGTTATAAGTACAATTTAAAAAGTGTTTATCGCGTTTATTTATAACAAAGAAGTGACAAACCAGACACACATTACCCAATAAAAAAAAAAAAAAAAAAAAAAAAAAAATTCGGACTACTACAGATCCATAATTTGTTAGTAATTAATGATCTTATAATAAATTTTAGTAATTCTTACGAGCTAAAATTAAATTAAATTGAAATGAAAATTAAAATGAATAGTAATAAATGAGAAAAAATTAAAACAAATCAAATTATATCATCAATAAAAAAATAAAAATAAAATCAAAGAAGTCAAATCAATTCGACGTAGACCTCTTTTGTTTTTCGTCGGTCGAAAACGGCGCCATTTCCAAAGAGTTCCACGTTCAGGCTGAAACAAAAGTGGTAAATTCACTTGTTTCTTGCAAATTCTTGTCACGTTTACTACTTTTATACGGAGTCTTTTTAAGATGATATTTCGCGTCCGTGGCGTGTTCGTTTTATTATACTTTATACCAGGTTTTAGCGTATGCAAAATGTATTTAACATTTTCATAGCATTTTTGGGATTTTTCGAATGACTGGTCGTAAAATATATGGGATGAAGCATTTCTGGTAATTTAATCAAATGACTGGTAATAAAATGGGATGTTTAAGTGACCCTACTATTATATTTTTATATTTATGTATAATAATATCACAGCACACACACTACCTCAAGCTTTTAAAGGATGCATTTTAAAATTCCAGAGACATAAGAGAACTGCCTCCTAGTAGGACAATAAATTAAATTGAAGAGAAAATAAAAAAAACAGCGTATTTCTTATTAGTCGATAATTTATGGTTTAAAATTTGACTTGTCTAAGTGCTTATTTTGTAAACCTAATGAAATAAAGTTTTTGAAAATAAAAATCTGAAATATAAATGTCAGCCATGGATCTGCCAAAAGTCTGTCGCTGGTCGTAATACTCCTGGGCGTCCAGGACTACGTTTGCCGAGTCGCGGTCTCTACTCAAGAACATATTAGTTTAGGTACCTACTTTACAGTGCGATGTATTAAAGAAGCAGAATGAAGTAGGGCGCTAATTTACGTATTAACCACAGACTACAGAACTAACCTGAAATCTATGGTAAGTATATCTACTTAAGAATTAGTAAGCTGAAGTGGCAGTGGGCCGGCCATATCTCGCGAAGAACCGACGGCCGCTGGGGCAAACGTGTTCTTGAGTGGAGACCGCGACTCGGTAAACGTAGTGTAGGACGCCTTCCGACCAGGTGGGATGACGACCTACGAAATACTACAGGTAGATGCTGGATGCGGCAAGCTGAAGACAGGGCGCTATGGCGCTCATTGGGGAGGCCTATGTCCAGCAGTGGACTGCTAGAGGCTGATGATGATGATATCTACTTAGTACTTTCGTAAGAGGATAGATCGAACTCAACCCAACTCAAAGTTAAAAATACCCACCCCACAACAGAAAGAACTACAAAGCCGGTCGCCATCACAATACTTAGTGCGAACAATAAAAACTGCCTGGAATAAACCCATTGTTCGAGTTTTTTTTATTTATTTTGAGGTTTTGTCGCTTGGCTGGCAACCTCGTCGCCAATATAACTACAAATTATATTATAGTTCTGTGACATCACCTATTTTGCGTTCCAATAAAGAACATCCATTATATACCTATCTATATAGGTACATATATCATAGAACGTCCATTAAAGCTCACCATTCGATGACCGATGTGGAGCGGTGGGCGAAGGTCCGCCTGCGACGCAGGAGGTTGCGGGTTCGATTCCCGCCTCGGAAAAATTGTGTGTACGATCTGCAGATATTTGTTCCGGGTGTTCTGGTTGTTTTCTATGTATAATAAAAAATATCTATCTATGTAATGTATTGTATTATGTATATCAGTTATCTAGCTGTGTTATGTATATATGTTTACATGAGGCTTACATTTACCTACGGCTACGGTAAGTAAGAAAAAGATAAAGACTATGTTTTTTCTTATTCAATTAAGATCAAAAATATATCGTTGCGCAAGTTTCGGCACAAATTGTATAAAATGCCTTTGACGTGGGTTTTCCACAAATTATTGGATATTTGATTAGGTTTCTGAGCCATACCTTCCTACCCGAGGTAAACTCTGACTTTTACGTATAAGTTGGTTCTTACTTATTTGCTATCTCTTGTTGTTTGCAGAACTATTTAATTTATTACATATTAGGGACTAGCGGCCCGTCCCGGCTTCGCCCAGGTGGTCATTTGTTTCAGGATTTTTTTTAAATTTTTCTCTTTTTTCTCTTCGTAAGAACCATCCTCGTACTTCAGGAATATTGTAAAAAATAATTACCGAAATCGGTTCAGCTGCTCTCGAGATTTGCGCTTAGCAACACATTCAGCGATTCATTTTTATATTATTTAAATAATTTTCTTGATTTTGCAGCCAAAACAAATCTGTTTGAGTTGACAAGTACATATTTAACTTCAGTGCAGTGCGCAATGAAATCCTTATATAGGTAGGTACTAATACATAAGCAAGGCATTGTGTTCTTCAAGAAGAGAATTAGATTTAAAGTAACGTTTTGATAGAACAGTTAAAATCGTCTGATTATCTTTTGGTGAACACCGACCATTAGCTTCTAAGGTCGATAACTCTAGGAAATGCGTAAAAGTTAACATACTCAAACTCAATATAATTTATTTCTTTAAACTTACAAAATAAGCACTTAGACAAGTAAAATTCACGCCAGGGCCAGTCACAAACATTGCAAAACGTGTGAATGAAACCGAAACTTCGATTTGGTCATTTACATAATAACCAGTGATTTTAAAGGACACATGAACAAAGTGACGAAATTTAACAATGTTATTCAGTTAGAAGTTTTAAAACTTTAAAAAAAATAACTTGTCAATGTTGTGTTTGACGACCGATGTGGCGCGTTGGGCGAAGGTCTGCCTGCGACGCAGGAGGTTGCGGGTTCGATTCCCGCCTCGGAACAATTGTGTGTACGATCTGCAGATATTTGTTCCGAGTGTTCTGTTCGTTTTCTATGTATAATAAAAAATATCTATCTATGTAATGTATTGTATATCAGTTATCTAGTACCCATAACACAAGCTCTGTTTACCATGGGGCTAGATAATACTGTGTGAATTGTCCAGCATTTTTTTTTAAATTAGAATTAGAAGTTTAATTTAGAGGGGAAATTATATTTCTTTTAAGAGCGTAGAGTGCTTTTCACGAAACAAGTCCCGCGGCAATTAGTGGACAGTTTATTTAAAAGCTAAATTCACAATTTCTTTTTTTGGTTTTATGGAAGTCGGTATTCACAAAGAAATCATAAATTAAAAGACAACTGTTCCCTTTATAAATACTTATTAGTACGAGATAAACAAATTTCAGAGCCCATGCAGCCAGAAGGAATAGAATGTGGTCCAAGACCAATGCATGTCTTTTTTTGAAATTCCGTAATCGTGGTTCGCTTTTTTGCAATTGCATGTTCTTACGTCCACACAATTATTATTATTTTATATTCTGTATATAATAATAATATTGTGTGCTTTTTACCTACTTAGACAAGTGCACAACATCTAGGTACATAGATAAATCCAAGAGATGGATCGTTTTTCTAGAAGTGATTCTAGATATCTAGAATCACTGATTCTAGATATCTAGAATCACTTCTAGAAAAACGATGCTAGAGCATTCCTAGAGGACCTCATTTCCTAATGACGGGGCACAAACGAAAAAAAAAACTATTTAATTTTACAAAATAAGCACCTTGATAAGTAAAATTCTTACAAACGGCTTTATTAGTAGTAATTATTATCAGCTTAGAATTTTTTATTGATTATCTCTTCCCTTCAATTTGGTCCACTAATGGAAGAAGATTTGATTGTTTTTTTTTAGTAAGTAATAATGCCAACAAATAATAGATTCAGGCGTTACTTTGCGATGCTTTGTTATACGAGGAGCTTTTATTCGACCGGACCTATATTACCTTAGCCACAAAAAACCTTAGCGCGCCGAAAATCGTTTTCCATCAATCACTCAACAACTTGTTACCTCCTAACGTAACATTAACACCATTTACCGTCAAATGGCCTGTAACCACGACATCAGACCTTTTCTCTCAAATGGCCCTCGTCAGTTTTTATTTGCTGTAGAAAATATGGAATTCAAAAACGACAAAGAATTAATGAAAAGTAAATAATGAGTCGAGTTGGAAGAAACCCAGCGAAAGAACACTTGGAGGGATCCTATTATTTTGTTTCTACGGGAGGGTTTGTCCATACATGGGCATTCTCGATTCGACTGACTGACTATTAAACATTTCAAAATCTACCAACTGTTAAAATAATTAAATAAATAATGCTGGATAATTGACACAGCATCAGCCAAGCTACGGCAGAGCTTGTGTTATGGGTACTAGATAACTGATATACCTAATACAATAATTTACATAGATATTTTTTTATTATACAAAGGAAACGACCAGAACACCCTGAACAAATCTGCAGATCGTACAAACATTTGACCCGGAGCGGGAATATAACCCGCAGACCGCAACCGGGCCTTTGCTCACCGCGCCACTGAGGTCGCCAATTATGTAGGTATGTATATCATTAATTATTCTACTCGACCCTGTTTAAGGGATCTTGTTAGTTTATCAGTGTACCAATAACTTAGAGGAGCGCTAGCACAGACTTTGATTGTTATCGGCCGTATCGTTGCCGATTTCATCATCATCATCAGCCTATGTTAGTCCACTGCTGGACATAGGCCTCCCCCAATGAGCGCCATAGCGCCCTGTCTTCAGCTTGCCGCATCCAGCATCTACCTGCAGTCTTTCGCAGGTCGTCCTCGCACCTGGTCGGAGGGCGTCGTACCACGTTTACCGAGTCGTGGATAAGGTAAGGATAAATTCGGTAAGCACGGTATTTTTGTCGATTATTTTCGACACCAGAAACTATATCTGTGCAAGCTTATCTTGAACGTTATAGCTGGAAGGATGGACACGGACTGCGCTTTTATGAAGCACTGGACGCACATTCATAATGCCAAGCGTCTGTGAACTATGTACTCTAAATTATTATCTATGGCTGTAACATGTACTTTATGAAGCTGAAATAAAAAAATTGAATTGAATTGAATTATCTTTATCCTTGTTGTAGTTTTAACAAAAGATTCAGCTGAATTGATTCAGCGGTCCTGAATCGGTTGTTATGTAGGCAAACGTTTGTTAAACGTGAGACAAAGTAAAGATTGAAATTATAAACTCAAGTTAGGGTCTTGTTGAAATGTTCTCGAAATAATTACATATTTAAAATGTTTGTGTTGTATTCCTTAAAGCAATGGAGTAGAAGGTTGCTTTTACTTTGCGAGCTCCATTGAAACTTTCGCAATATTACCTAACGTAGGCTCGCTAAGTGATTTTTTTTTAAGTTTTGGATTAACGTAGGCATCATAATCACTAACTTAAAATTCCAAAATACATAATGTCACTAATACACATAATACTTAACTCAATATTGTTCAACAGGCTGCAGATATGTAGATAAACTGGTTCATGTGTGTTTCGTTCAATACTTTGTATGTATTATTGTATCATTATTTGTACTTATTTATATTATTAAAGTTTTTAATACTTTCAGAGTCCAATGGTCATTCCTAAATCCAGTAGACCGAACAGCTATTCACTCTTCAAATTCAGCCTTTCCTTAGATAAAATCTAGTAAAATTTTAGTTATATGAACATACTAGTGGTTTCTTTTTCACTTCTTCCACAAGTGGACAAACAATTTAAGTGAACATTAAAATTAAAATAACGTTATTTGATGATAATGAATAGTTTAAAATTTGACTTGTCTAAGTGCTTATTTTGTAAGCCTAAAGAAATAAATGATTTTGACTTTGACTTTGACTTAAAGAATAAAACTAGCTCTGTGAAACTGTGATAAATATAACCACTACAAACTCACATTTTTACGCAGACGAATTAACCTTTTCATTGTAGCGCGTTAAGGGTTAAAATGGGTATTCTGATGTTCTTTGAATGGGCGCTAAATATTCGGGTTTAGGGTTAACCGGACCGCACACCACCCACTAGTGGCTACCTACAATAGGCCATAACTACCACAGTATACATAATGTAAGCTAGTTATTTCAATTCCATTGATTGATCACTACAGAGAAAAAACCGTCAAGTTATCCGTCAAACGAAAAGTGCATGCATGGCGCATGAAACTGTGCCGAAATATTGGATAACTCAAAAATCAAATCATGGTAAATATCCCGGTTTTAATGACTTTAGTGTTAATAACCATGATAGTCAAGTAGAAATTGCCACTAACCCAAGGACCGAGGGGTCGTCACCCCTCGAGTTGACGCCGGGGTAATGAGGCCCTCTCTGTGCCGGATAGATTTCTTTCCGGCCACCAGGGCCGGAAAGAAATCTATCTATTGAACCATGATAGTTTCAAAAGTTTTAATTTTTTGTTTTAAGTTTTAGTTTTTTTTCGTCAACTAGTCTTAGTATCCATACTGGTCCAATTATGTAAACTGTGACTATACCTACTGTGTGTGTATACACTGTTTGATTTACCATTCAATTCGCGCGTTCAAGTGATGTGGGTTGGTTTGTATTGTATTGTTAGCTGGTGTATGTGTAGGTTTATTAGGGCAAGACGTGTGAAAAAACCTTTTAATGTGTCCAAACATGGCCATTAATAACTGTGTAAAGAATTTGTAAAAAAAAAATTCTTGATGGTTTTAATTTTTATCTTTTCCTAAAACTAAATTGTATAATAATTTAATAATAGACCGTACCTAGTGTTTTTTTTTTTGACGGGTTTTTTTTATTTTTGTCTTTTCCTAAAAGTAATTTGTATGTATATACAATGTGTATTGCCGAACCTTGATCAAACGAGATGTGCGAATAAACGACATATATTTATTGATAAAAAACAAAAAATAAAAAATTATTTGTAAGCTTAAAGAAATAAAAACTTTTCATTTTCATTTTCATATGGCGCTCATTGGGGGAGGCCTATGTCCAGATTTTAGACCCCACAGGAGCATTTATAGCAATTGTTTTTGGTTTTGTTTTGAGCAACAAAATGTACTTTCGTTCAAAATGTTGCAGTAAAGATAACGATAAAGATTCATTTATTTGGCAAAAACATGTGTTATGTTATCCCACTAATATAAAAACGCGAAAGTTTGTGAGGATGTTTGTTGCTCTTTCACGCAAAAACTACTTAATTTATTTTGATGAAACTTCACAATAATATAGCTTACATATCAGAATAAGACATAGGCTACATACAATTCATAAAGATATATTGTATGTAGGTACATATATTATCCAAAATATCTATCACCACGCGGCTGAAACCGCGGGGCGCAGCAAGTATTTTAATAAACCTTACAAATTAATAACATTTCAGTAATTTTGTTTGTGTCATAGAAAGCCATTCTACCTAAACCATTCCTAACCAAGGTTTATTTAGTTATTTTCCTATCTTCTCATAAATAAAGAAGAAACTCGTGATAAACATAATCTAACACAGATTAATCAAACTATTACGTAGATATATCACATAATAAATTGACCCATTGCTCTCCTGACCTTCGATCACAGGTAGATACGACGCAATCGATCGATAATCGATACGATCGAAGATGCATTGGTCCAGAGGCTGCATACCAACACGGAATAAAGGAATGTTTTAAAAGAAATCATATCCCGCAGCAATGTAGATGTCACACGGAATAATTGATTATTATTTTTGTCTAGCGAAGTGTGGAATCTTTCTATTCTGTAAATAAATCAATCAATAATGCCGGACAATTCACACAATACTATCTAGCAGAGCTTGTATTATGGGTACTTATGTATATAGATTTTTTTTAATTATACATAGAACGATAGAACATCGTAGATCGTTATTGCGCCACAGAGGTCGTCTGTAGAAAGTAATTTTAGGTACCTAAATTATCTAGGAACTTATCTCCTAGTACCTAACCTATTATGTAAGCAAATAGAGAAGGATAAGTCTACTTAGTTTGAAGTTTAACATCAAAGAAGTTTAAAGTGCGAAGAAGGATAAACATGTGTAATAGGTACTTCCTTTCTTAGAATAACTAGGCTTAGAACCGCAGTAGGCGCACGCGAAGTGACGCAATTTCAAGTTAGCCTTTAAAGGCTACGTACATCGCTCGACACGTCAGTGCTCAAGGTCAAGACCTACTGGGAAGAGCTCCGTAATTTTTTAATAATAATGACTTATTGTGCAGTGAAAGGGTGTAACAACTCTTTTCATAATAATCAGAAACAATAGAAGATTCAATTTCACGGGTAAATACAACCTGGCATCTTATATTCTTGAGTAAAACATTGGTATAAGCACAAAAATAAATCGTAAACATAACAGACGCCATTACATAAAAATGTTGCTAGCTATTAGAAAAATTATTTTCCCCCATAGGTACTTATTTGTTTAATCTATTTCTACTTTACACTTGTAGGACTTTTATTTGCCAGATATAATTAGGGTAACCTACTATCTTACCCGGATTTTTAAGTGAAATATGTAGGTACCTATGTTCTATTAAGCTTGGTATAAATAATCAAAAACGTTTGTTTTATTTTCACGGGCAAGGAAATAGATTGTTACAGACTGTCTGGATGTTGATGTCGGAGCGCAAAAAAAATGAAAATTTCATTGGTTTCATTAGACGATGAACCCTAGTTTTATTCATGTCTTTATATTCAAATTACGAGAGGGTGCTATCCCAACAAAGGTATGAAAATGTTTCGGCCATAATATTTATTTCTATCTATTTAACTAATTCGCTAACTCAACACTCCCCTGTATGTAAACACCCATAGAGTATATAATATTTACAGGAAGTTTTCTGTTAATGAAATATCATCTAACAGAAAAGTGATAAATATGATAATCATTTACTCCTTACAAAATGTTACAATTTCCCTACCTTATGGGGAAAATGTTAGTAGCTTGCAACATTATTCATGCACTTGTGTGCGTGTCGGCTCTTGTAATGACGTGCCGGTTACGCACACATTGCTTGGTTTTTGGCTTCAACTTAGAGCGGAATGTTTTGTGAAATTATCACTCTATGTCTTATTACTCTGAGCTTCCTTTAGTAATAAATAACATAAAAATGCAGGAAAATGGTTCCCACGCACTTCATTTCAGCCGGTGAGAAATAAAATGGCATGTATCGTACATCGAACCTTCCAAGTAGGCACTTATTAAAAGCTAGAAATATCTCTTACCGTATCGTTAACACTTATTAATTTTTCAACAGCGAGAAGGGAGCTGTGACTTGCCCATTAAAATGAATATCACGTCGGGATTCACTGCACTGATGGTGCTGGCCCTCTAATTTGTTGACAGAACTCGAGTGCTATTTTTAAGTCGTCTCTCATTATGTACGAGTAAATACTTATTTTATATCTTTGCTAGTGGCACTTAAGGATTTTAAGGTAGGTAAGGCAAATATTATGATTGACAGGTAGGTTAGGTACTAGTCTATACTAATATTATAAAGAGGAAAGGTTTGATTTTTTGTTTGTTTGTAATGGCTCCGAAACTACTGGACCGATTTGAAAAATTCTTTTACCTTTGGAAAGCTGCACTATCCCCGGGAAATGAAATGTGAAATTCGAATTTAACGCGGGTGAAATCGTGAGAAAAAGCTTGTTTGAAATAAAGCGACGTAAAGCATCAATACAATCAAGGGACAAAGAAAACTGGAATGTAATACCACTCTGCCTTTCTTCCAGTTTCTGCTTTTCTAGTTTTCTGCCTCCCTTGTTATTTTATATATTCGTTTTGTACTGTCGTACTGCGCCGCGCCGGTGACTAATAATAAGTTTCATAAGCATTGAAACATAATATATTTTACTGGAACACCCGGTGTTTCCTGCTTTGTCGGAACCAGTCGACATCGTGCATCGATAATTAAAAACGATCACACGATCGATCAATCCGAACAATTATCTGGCTATTTAATTTAATAACCTAATAAGTTATGAATAAGATTAAAGCTCAACGTCCAATGACACGCGTGGTACGCAAGATCTAGGTGATGATATGTATACCTCTATAAAATCTAATTCAACGTTTTAAAAAAAAATTTGCATTAGTTAAACTAGAAAATAAAGTGACCAATTTTGTTTTGAGTTTTCGAGTTGGAGCAAAGCTCGTGTCAAGCTTTCTTATCGTCTAGATTAGAATCTAGACGATAAGAAAGCTTGACATGAGCTCGAGATCTAGAAACTAGATAAACCGATATTTTGTAATAAGCCTTTTTACAAAGGATGAGTTTGACAATTCGTTTGAATTTATTTATTGATAATTTTGCAACTCACTTGGAGTTTTTTGTTGTAGAAGCGTAAGTATACATTGCCCTTTAAAGCGATTTTATTCTTATTTCTAGTATTTAATCATAAACATAAATGTGAAAACTAGCAAAGTTCGTTTAGAGGCTTCACTGATAAAGGAGCTGAGATCTTTTACAAGGTGCCAAGTTGCATAGCAGTTCCTAATATTAAATTGTTGTACGTTCTTTAATTAGGTATTTAATTTGTCTCTTGGCAATTTATATCCACCGCATTTGTTTTAATGTTATGTTGGACTTGGAAAAAATATACCTGGATCGTATCCCTGAATAAACTGAAACAACAAAGAATCACAGGGGCTAAAAACTTGTGTCGTCCCGTTCATAAATAAAATGGTAATACCCCTCAACAACTCCACAGCTAGAACATTTTTTAACCATTTCTAAACTTCTATACTAATTTTATAAAGAGGAAAGGTTTAATTTTTTGTTTGTTTATATTGAATAGACTCCAAAACTACTCGTTTGATTGTGAAGCGAAGGCAATGGTGAGTCTTGTTAGGGGCAGTGGACGTTGAGCATTAGACGGCCCCGCTATATTTATCAATGTTGTCGATCGCATCGCATTCAACTTGCTTGTGACAATTGAAGCTTGCTTTGATTAGTCTACTTTCTACAGATGTTTTAAACGTGTTCAAACTATGTAAGTGTTGTTTTATGGCATATAAATATTTATGGTAGAAGAATGCATAGGTAACACGGTATAATTAATGTTATTATTTTGAACTTGTCCAAAACCTACTTAGTATAATGCCAGAGTTAGTTAATGTTGTAAGTTGGTATACTTATTACTTTTGTGTATAAATGATGGCATGACTCCACGGAAGACCAGCGCTATGGTACGATCTGCTCTACCATAGCACATGCTGAGTGGAGACCGATTTTATCAGTTTCTGCCTTCTGTTATAAGAGTCTCTGTTCTGACAAAATAAAAATCTTTTTACTTTTCTTACTTTTTACTTGTACATGAAAAGTTTCTAGTTTACTCCCTACCTACCCAAATATACTTGGCATTCTATTCATACTTTTCGTTCCTTAAATACTCCTGTAAATATTCAAAAGTAATGGAATATTTAACATGATTTGATTTTTGTGTTTTGTAATAATATTTCGGCACAGTTATTGCAGATCATGGCGCATGAAACTTTGCTGCAATACTGGCAAATTTAAAAATCTGACTTTTGTGTTAGACCGTGAACCATGATCGTTTCAAAGTTATATCCTGTAAATATTGTTTCTAGAACCAAATCTATGATATTCGAATTTCCTTTTCGTTGCAATCGTATACGAGTATAGTGATATCTATAATACACACCTATAATACAGATGCTTGAAATGGTGTTACCTATTTCAGGAAATCTGTATGCTGTCAGAACTACCTATCGCAATTTGGTACAATTTGGTACGAAGGTTTGATGGGCCTGCTTACCGAATTCGAAGAAAATCGTTCTCCATATCTCATGAATAATCTCGAAGGAAACTCGACAATATCGAGTTATTCCCAGTTCCTGTAATAGTTTATCTGATTTGCTTTTCATGAGTTCTGATGATCTACCTACGTGAGTAAAAATTTAATTAAAAAGAAAATCAATGCCAAAAATAATCACTACTCATAGTATAAAATAAAGTCGCTTCCCGTTGTCTGTCTGTCTCTATGTATGCTTAGATCTTTAAAAATCAACGGATTTTGATGCGGTTTTTTTATAGTCCGGGAGCCAGGTACAAAATTTGGTCAATTATATCCGCCTGAGCGATGCGATAATTCGTAAAATGCATTAGGGATTAATATTATGAATACTGACAGTCAGCTGCGATTCTGTGGGTGGGTTGGGCAGTGGCAGATGACGACATTATACCCATATGGAATAAGGTCAAAATCAGAAATTAAAATTCGCATATTCCTGAATTCTGATCGGAATCGAACCCGAACCCGCCCACCGTGCCCCAGAGGTCGTCAAAGGTCATCTATAGGTAAGATTAAGGTAAACAAACAAACGTATTCATTATTTTTTAATCCATTACCACAAATAAAGGAGACAGCCGACTATCCCCGGCACGCCTCCGTTCCAGTGGGCCACAATTATTTTTTAATTACAATAAGCGATGACAAGTGTTAATTATTCTTCATTTAATTACAAGGGCCTTGCAACATTATAATTACGATGGTATTAAAGGAAGCTTTCGTGTTTTATCCCGGGAGCCAGGGAAGGGTTAGAACACATTTTATCATTATGGAGGATCGGAAAAAATCAGAAAATATTACAAGGTGACACACCTGATAATGTGTTACGTTGATAATGATAACACAATGTTTTATTTTGTTCGTTAAATGCTCGATTTTTGACCTGGACAGACGGCGAATTGCGAAAGATTGCAGGCAGATGCTGAATGCGAGAAGCTGAAGACAGGGCGCAGTGGCGCTCATTAGTGGAGGTCTATGACCAGCAGTTGATTATGAACTTATGAATACCTATTCAGATTTCTTTTATACCGTGTAAGTACAAAAAAACGTGATTTTTGTTAGGCTAGTCTCAAAACTTATCGGCGGTCACCAGAGGTGGTTTAGTTATTAAAAACATCGCGTGATTTATGGGTACTTAAGTAAAACTTACTTTTAATTAACTTAACAAATAAAGTTGCCGCCTGAGTCCGTCCCACTCAGAAGACCCTCGTCATCGACCATTAAGTATAGAGATTGAATTTTTAATATCCGCAGGATCAGTTCATTTAACGAAAGTTATCATTATTTCATTATTGTAGGACATTGTTGAATAACCGTTACGTTGTTTATTACATTTCTATATCTAAGTATAAATAAAAATGATGTGTATCTATATTTCCGAAAACAAAATCATTTGAAGAGCTTATTGCTTTTAAAACAGCTTTATTAGGTACTTCTACGGTTCTCGGCCGCTTAGGCAAACGTGTTCTTGAGTGGAGACCTAGACTCGGTAAACGTAGTGTAGGACGCCCTCCGACCAGGTGGGATGACGACCTGCGAAAGACTGCAGGTAGATGCTGGATGCGGCAAGCTGAAGACAGGGCGCTATGGCGCTCGTTGGGGGAGGCCTATGTCCAGCAGTGGACTGCTATAGGCTGATGATGATGACGGTTCTCGATAATTTTAGCAATCTATCAAATGATGAATCATTATTCGTTACTATTGTTAGTTTTATAGAGTTAAGCCTACGAATGCATAAGATATTATTATAATTGAAACGTGGAAGAGCGAAGCCTGACACAAGTGTTTCAATAATACTTAAAAGGTATCTTCTAATATGATTAAGACTGTGTATCCTTTATTACTAAATAAACATTTTTATTTGTAATATTACAAATATGAAAAACCACGGTTAGATAGTGCATGAGTACAGACAGTGACAGTGAGTGAGTGAGACCAGTGTATCTATACAGTGTAAAAATATCAGTTCAGATACTACGGAGGCGCCGGGACTGTAAATGCTTAACATTTGTCGGGGAATAATTTTAGAAATGAACACCCAACCTAAATATCTCAGAGCGTCAAATCAAACCTGCAACCTTCTTAGTCTGAGGCGGACCGTCTCGCCCACTACGCTATTGATACCGATCGGCAATGGACGTACCTATTGATTTCTTCGTTTGACCATTATTGACAGTTTTACAAACTTTTTTAACTTAACTTCAATACAATACAATACAATACAATATATCTTTATTGCACCATCAAATATAAAGAAAATAATAAAAATAGGATCTTAATACTAACTAAATCTAGTGGCACAATCGGCGGCCTTATCGCTAAAAGCGATCTCTTCCAGGCAACCTTTGGATGGATAGGATCGGTACGTATTAAAGCTGACGGTGGCGTAATTATTTAGGATAATTATATAATATATAAAATAATTAATATTTATTAAGAACGTACATATATAAAAATAGAGCACAAATATACATAAAGCAGGAATAATTAACATAGAAAATAAAAATAAAAGTCAAGAAAACTTATCAAGAGTGGTCAGATAGTGTTGATGAACCATACTTTTGAAGACTTCATATTTTCATGATTGGTTCCCATCGTATCGCAGATTTTCTTCATCACTACATAGTATAAAACTACGTCGCTTCCCGCTGTCTGTCTGTCCCTATGTAGGTATGCTTAGATCTTTAGAATTACGCAACCGATTTTGATGCGGTTTTAAATAAATAGATAGAGTAGTTTAAGAGGAAGGTTTATTTACATGCATTGGCACTTGGCACTCGTGCGAAGCCGAGACGGGCCGCTAGTTAGATTAATTAGATAACGTGATCACGAGCAGTGATCACCGTCATTATGGTGTTTCTCACTTTCCCATGGCGTAGCTTACCTCCCTAGTTAAGATAGCAGGGTAGTCACAGCACCTAGTCTTTCTATATTTAAATCGTGGCTCGTCGAGAAGGTGTTCTACAGTGTAGACGATTATGTTACAATTTCTAAATAATGTATAATTAATTTATATTTCTTTATAAGTATTATTATTTTTTGACGTGTACTATTTTGTTACCAATAAATAAATTAAATAAATAAATAATGCTGGACAATTCACACAGCATTATCTAGCCCCATGGTAAGCAAAGCTTGTGTTATGGGTACTAGATAACTGATATACATAATACAATACATTACATATATAGAAATTTTTCTTATACATAGAAAACGACCAGTACACCCGGAACAAATATCTGCATCGTACACACAATTGTTCCGAGGCGGGAATCGAACCCGCAACCTCTTGCGTTGCAGGCGGACCTTCGCCCACCACGCTACATTGGTCGTCAAAAAAATTATTTAATTATCACTGATATAACAGATAATTGATTGGGCGCGGGCGCCCAAAAAACGATAAGATATGAAAACTAACAAATGAATGGTAGAACAACTTACTTTCTACTAGAGCAGGAGCTAGCCGCTGAATATAAATCAATAATGCTGGACACACACAGCAACTTCTGGCTCCAAGTTAAGCAGAGCTTATGTTTTGGGTAGTTCTAGATGACTGATATACTTAAAATAATACAGTACATTGATAGATATTTTTTTAGTACGTATACATAAAAAATACCCGGATCGTTTGCATTGTCTCGTGTCAAACGAAATAGCAGCACCTAAGTCTTTTTTTACAATAACTACAAAAAATTTAAATCATCAGTTACAAAACAATAGAACTCAATCTGACTGAACATCTTTTAAGTTTAAAATGGCCAGCTCGTATAATATTAATTCTTCTAAAACATAATCTCGCTACGATGATAACAAACCCATAAAAGAGATAGCTCGATATAACCAATGACAGCAATAGAAGCAATATATGCCTCACGTTTTCAAAAGATAATAAAATACGCAATAACTATAACGAAATAACCGTTATTATTATTTAACGGTTATGGAATATCGAATTTAGAACCATAGATAGCAGAAGTTGAACAAAATTAAATTTTTTGGTGCATCATTTTATGTTTACCAGAGTTTTAAATGGCTTTTACGAAACCGGAATTTCATCATTAGAAAATTAACCCGTTTCTCAACCAACTCGTTGAAATAATATAATATGACAATATCTTTTTGTTAATATCTTTTTGTCTGCCATCCAACAAAATTGAGAAAAAATATAGCTTGAAAATAAGAAGTGTTGCGCGAATAACATTTAATAACATTTTATGTTCACTAATGCTACAAATTAAGTAATGTTTCTTTCTAATACGACTAGGTTGGTTTTGCAAGTTAGATAAATATTGAATTGAATCCTACGTGTAGTAGGTAAACAAAGTTTTTCCTTCTACATGTCCAAATTTAGGCGACCCAGCTCCTCGACAACACGGACATAGTGAGAAGGCTCAAAAGAACAAAACCTTTTGAGTTAGTGTAGTGATAATTAGTGCATGTGCAGAAGTGCTATCTTAAAGAACACATGAACAAAGTGTCTTCACCTTAAGTATAGAGACAGTAAGAAAAGTGCCAATGGACACGTTCTTAGTAATATGTTGTTATAAAAATAAGTTAGAACTAAATTACCCATTAGCCAATTCTATGGCTAGATTGTAATTATACTCTAGTGTATTTAACATTTATATAAGTACACTGGATAATATAAAAAAAAAAAAAAAAATGTCCAAATTTAGGCGTCGAAAAAGCACTAGGCTTTTTGACTCGGAAATTTTTGGGATTCTGGCATTTGTTTTTACAGTAAAATTATTTATTACATACATTTCACAGTAAAATTATAAAAACAATTAAATTTAAAAAAGTTTGCTTATTCGACGTTGTAAAATGAACTTAAATTAAAATAAACTGTAAGTATCCCTTTCTTTTTGCCAAAATAAAGCTCAACTTTAAGTAAAGATACGGGTTGTTTAATTTTGGACAACTAACTAAGCGTTTATCAGACCTGCCTACAAGTTTCCACAAAGTTTCGACATCTCACCCGTTCCAGGCAGAATTAACCAACAAATTCAGGCTCACCTTGTACTTTGATGTTACGCACACATTTCATGCCAGACAATATGGAGGACCACACAAGAATCACGCCATAAAATATAAACCCTCTTATATTATAAATGCGAAAGTTTGTATGTTTAGATGGATGGGATGGATAGATGTTTGAATGAATGTCTGTTGCCTCTTAACGACTGAAATTTTGCATAGATGTTTGAATCAAACAAAGGGTACTTTAGTGTCCATACTGTATTACATGGAATAGAAATAAGCTAAAAACGATTCCGAAACTAGTTATTGATAACTAGATGCTAAAGTACTAAGTTATAAGTAACTCTACGACGACCTAGTACTTCGTAGGTAGTACTTACTAGGTCGTCGTCTAGACAAGATGGTACTTAAGTAAGTCTAGCATTTATGCTCCTAATAATACGGTTAGAAAGGATATTTATCTTTCGTTCGATTTGATTGATTTCAATTAATTAAGTATAGGGCAGAGTCGTAACTATTTAATAGACATTGGATTGTACTGCCGAGGGCATTATCTTCTTCTAAAAGCTTCTTTATTTTTAACTGTTAAATGTCACCAATAGGTACAGTCGACAACATCAAAGGTGTCTTCTTAGAAAACTGATTTCGGAATAATTTGCTTAATAACTGTAAAATCATCATGATTGACGAATGATGTGGCACGGCGGGCGAAGGTCCACCTTCAGCGCATGAGGTTGTGAGTTCGGTTCCCGCCCTAGGACATAATAGGTGCTCGTATGTTGATACGATCTGCAAATACTTGTTGCGGTTGTTCTGGGTATTTTCTATATGTAATAAAAATCAAATCCCCAGCGGTTGTCGCGAAGAACTGGCAACCGCTTGGGCAAACGTGTTCTTGACTGATGACCACAACTCGGTAAACGTAGTGTAGGACGCCCTCCGATCAACCTATGAAAGACTGCAGGTAGATGCTGGATGCGTCAAGCTGAAGATAGGGCGCTATGGCACTCATTGGGGCAGGCCTATGTCCAGCAGTGGACTAGGCAATTTCTGCAAATGTAGGATTGGATTGGATTCCATAGACAAAAGTTACTTTGAAATAGATGCTGGATGCGTCAAGCTGAAGATAGGGAGCTATGGCGCTCATTGGGGCAGGCCTATGTCCAGCAGTGGACTAGGCAATTTCTGCAAATGTAGGATTGGATTGGATTCCATAGACAAAAGTTACTTTGAAATCCGTAATAAACTCGCTCTCACTTCTAGACTACTACCCACCTTGAACACAACCGTAGAATAGCAAAATATTAAGCCGGGTATGAGTTCTATCGCTTATCTCCCTTTTAAAATTATAGCGACCCACGTCCGTTTCTGTCCCTCGCGTCTACCCTAAAACCTTATAAAAATCTACCAATAAATAGCCATGTCCGTCCATCCGTTGTCGGCTTCAGATAACTCCCTACTTTAGCCACACATACATTATACAGCAGTATACCTTTTAACTTATTAATTATTTGTTTTATTGTGATAAATTATATAAATCCCTTTGTTTTAATTCTTTAAGAATATATGTCTGCTTTTCTTTGCACAATGCCCGATGGTGTTTCCTATGACAACAGTTAGTGGGATATAGAATAAAAATGTAGCTTTTAAAATTGACGACCGATGTGGCGCGGTGGGCGATTGGAGTAGATTTTCAAAATCAGTCATCGGGCCTATTGAGGGTTCGGATAACCGAGGTTCTACCGTAAAATATTGAGTATTGACCTCATTTCGTGCTACAGTTTGATTGGCACTCAATATTTCTGCGTGGCTAAATGCTCACAATCTCAATGACGCCTGTAATCCCCTGCTGTTTACGATGTAATTGGCTTCAACAGTGAGCGCCTGTATGGGGTAATGACCACTTGTCTGCCGCGGGCTAGGTGGCGCATGGCGTCCTGTCTTGTTAGACGGTAATATCCACATCTATCTGCTACTTGTAGGTTATTATAATCTAACTTTTGAAACTATTATGATGACTCATCATCATCATCAGCCTATATTAGTCCACTGCTGGACTTAGGCCTCCCCCAATGAGCGCCATAGCGCCCCGTCCTCGGCGTCCAGCATCTACCTGCAGTCTTTCGCAGGTCGTCATCCCACCTGGTCGGAGGACGTCCTACACTACGTTTACCGAGTCGTGGTCTGGTTATGATGACTAGTATATAAAGTCATTTAAAACAGGGTATTTACCCTTATTTGGTTTTCCAATATTTCGTCCCAGTTTGATGCGCCATGATAATGCGCAATCATGGTAAATATCCCGTTTTAAACGACTTTAGTATTATCTAAATGTTGAGTTCTGATGCTTGTGTGATTGTTTGTTTGTTATGATATTTTTATGAGGTCTCTGTGGCGCGCCGATCCGCCTCGGTCGAAACAAAATGATTGTACGATCTGCAGATTTTTATTTCGGTTGCTCTGTATGTATTCTATTTATAATAAAAAATATCTAGGTACCGATGAGATGATATTGTAATAAGTATATCAGTTATCTAGTACCCATAACACAAGATCTGCTAACTATGGGGATGGATAATGCTGTGTGAATTGTCCAGCATTATTTACTTATTATGTTAATAATTTATCTTGCCCTAGCGTAGGTACCCCATGCACACTTCACCGGTCCAGATGATGACGATGATCTAATAAGGCAGGCTCCCAAATACTCAAACGCAACTAATCTGATCTGAGCACATCTAATCTGACAAAAATTCGTCATTTGAGGCGTGCGTGCGTTCGGTGCGTGATATTGCGGACGCACGCGCACTAGCCCGCTCCACGCACCGTAGGAAGGGTCTCGTCCGTGGTCGCAGAGGACGTCTGTGGCGGCAGTCGATGGTGGCGGCGGTGGTGCGCCGGTATCCGTCGCGAGGCGGTAACTTCAAAGGTGCGGTGCGGCGCGATCCGAGCGCGTACGCCGCGGTCCTTACGCGTCCGTGGTAGCACAGACGACGACAAGTCAGAACAGAACTTGTTTGTCCGCTGACACGAGTAGTGGTGTTGTTTGTGTGTAGTTGGTTGCGGAGAAATGGAGTGGACAAACGATCTTATTTTTGAATTTTTGCATCTTTATCAAAATGAACCAACTTAATGGAATTCTTCGGCGCCGGATCATAGGAACAAAACTGATACATACGATGCATGGAACCGAATAAAAACTCAATTGAAGGATGGTACTATTTCAGTTAAGGATTTAAAAAAGAAGCGAGACAATTTAATGTCGACGTACAGAAGACAAAGAACAAAAGTAAGAGAATCTATGGGCACTGGAAGTGGGGCTGACGATGTTTACAAGCCTGAGTGGCCTTTTTATGACATAATGGCTACTTTTTTGGATGTTATCTATAAACCAAAAAAAAAAACGAATTATTCTGAGGTAAGTAAATAGTTATTTAGTACACGGGTGGATTGTACAAAGCTCGGGATTGTTTAGATCGCCTTAAAAAGTTGTTCAATAAACAACATGTCATTATGATATTGGTTACTTTTTGTGGTTGTAATAGAAATGGTTTCTTTAATTAATACCACAGCCGCGGCTGCAGCGACGACACGTTCTCTTTCACTTTGCATAGTTTGCATTTTGAAATGAAGTTATCAAAAGATCTACACAGACCGCACGCACCGTTGGAAGAGCCCTGTCTACGTGCGTTGCCGTCCGTGATCGTCGGCTGTGCGTGATGATCCGCAGAATCGCGGACCGTGGGAAGCCAGCTAGACGTACACAGACGACGACGTGGTGACGTGATGGAGACGTGTGGTCGTCGCCGTCACGTCTGTACGTGCAGTGCTAATCTAAGTAACGTTAAATTATTCGCCGGTTAGCTGTTTATTTATTGATGCCAGTCTAGACCGATGGAGGCGGGAATACAGTTCTGCAAATATCCATCCGCTATGCGAGCTAATTGCTCACGTCAGAATGGATCGTGTGTTTCCCTGTGAAACCAACTGCATGTATATTCAGTCCCACCAACTACAGCTATTTAACACATAACGTAACGCACGTTATCAGCGTTATTACGCTAATTTTAGCGCGTATAACGCGTGCTAAGGCGCATTTTAACGCGAATAACGCCATTTCACGAGTTATTCGCGCACTAAAATTAGCGTAATAACGCTCATAACGTGCGTTACGTTATGTTTTAAATAGCATGGTAGCCCCACTGGTACACAATAAACCACGGGTCCTTGCGTGAAAATGTCACATTTCACTTTCAATGTCAGGCAAATTATTAAGAATGTACATAAAGCCAGTGGTTTTATTTGAAGATTCATAATAAAACCTGCGCATCCAAATGACTGCTTAAAAACTTTTCACTGTTATTTTAAGATCGTAAGGTACTTACGTGACTACATTTAATAGCAAAAAACGTAGTCACGTAGTAGGTAAAGAATGTTAGAGTTAGTTAATTTACAATTAAAGAAGCAAAAAGCTTCATAATTAGAAAATAAATCCAGAAACAAAACGAAGATTAATAAAAATTAATGATATTCAATAGATAAAGACTAATACATATTATATGGCATGCTATATTATATATTTTAATATAGTATATCGCATCATATCATATCTATTTCTTAAAATTACCTGCTTTGCTATCATAAAACAATATTTTAGATACATTCGGGCGAAAATACTAGTCATTAGTGGTTGCCTGCCACAATACGAGTAGGTAACCGAGTCCACTCGGTCCGTCCGAGTAGACTTTGGTCGTGTCAACGCGGCTTTAGCTTCATAACTCGTTAATAATGACATTGTAATGATTCTATTCGTCTGGAATGACTTAATGAGCTATGTACTCCACTCCACGGTATGTTGCAATCAATAGTGTTGGGTAGAGTTCCTAATGAACATGCAAATAGCCGAATAGTTTTGTCGTTTTCAATTGTATATCTAGGCATTTTATTTCCCAGATTAGAAATGAAAATGGATGGAATTACTCACTAGGAGATGACAAATAAAGGCGTCTCAAATCGGTGTCCCTGCTTACCTATATTATTTATCATTAATATCTACACTCACTTTGCCCTTGTGTTCAAAAATAACTCAAAATTTGGAGAAAATAAAACTGCGCTTGACCGTTGGGCCTCAAAACGGAATTGCGTATTGGAAAATTCAAAAAGTTTCAACCATAAAGTTTTCGCGATAACTTTTGGCAGTGCTTAGTGAAAGGTCCATGACTGACTCGACCGGCCTCGAAATTCATTGCTGGCTTCGGCCCTGTCTCACTGTCCAACAAAAACAATGCTGATTAAACTTTTAAAAACAATTATGTTCAAACAAGTGGTACCTCCAGCGTTGGACCGCGAGGAGTGGAAGGAGAAAAGGGAGGCCTTTGCCCAGCAGTGGGACAATAATGGCTTAAAATAAAATAAGTAATAATAAATAAGTGTTTCCAACGAATTTAAATAATATCTCAAAAAAATTACCCCGATTACACGAATGCAAGCACTATAGTAAAAAAGGAAAATGTTTACTAGATTCAAATGATTAGTCAAATCCCCACTGGGCGGACAGGTCAGGGTGGCATTTGAGAATAATCCAGTTCAATGACCTTCGATGACCCTCGACCGTTAAGGTACACAAGAGTGGCTATATCCATAATAGGTATACAAACACACATTAATCCAAGCGTTTGTTCCAGTGATTTACGCTGTTTATGTGGGCAGCACAACTTTCACTCTTCGATTGGTTGTAGGTACTTATGGTTCGGAACTAAAGCGGTACCTACTTCTTCCTCTTGAAACACTTAAAAAACGTAATGTACGTAGCACATTACTCAATATTTATCTTTCTGGGCGAACTCGGTATAATTTTCTAGTACCTACAGTAGTTACTACAGAATCAGCGAAATTATAGCAGCGCTTTGCAGCGCTGAGTTGCTATTTCTTATAGAAATTTAAATGCCTACAATAATGCTGTAGGCATCAAAAGTAGTTTCACAACTTGTAAAGTTCAAAGTGCCTTAATTAATTGATATTTTAGTTTTGTTCTTCATTGTATTAGGCCGCCTTGCGCACCGCTGTCTCCACGGAAGACCAGCGCTATGGTACGATCTGCTCTACCATAGCACATGCTGAGTGGAGACCGATTTTGTCAGTTTCTGCCTTCTGTTAATCTAAGTTTAATTTATAAGAGTCTCTGTTCTGGCAAAATAAAAAACTTTTTACTTTTACTTTACTTTTTACATTAAAGTAAAGTAGCATCACACTGATTTATTATAGAAGCGAAAGTTTGGATTTTAAGATGGATGGATTTGTATGGTTTGGTTTGTTAATGCTTCACGCTAAAACTACAAAACGGATCGGGCTGAAATTGCATAGACCTAAGTAACTCTAAGCCTGGGTGCAAACTGTGGTGCAAACATAGCCTACTTTTTATTTGATAAATTTAACGTTTACATAGAAACAACGCGTGCGGAGCCGCGGGCAGAATATAGTAAATTATATTTTTACCTTGATGTCAAATTTCTTAAATTATTTCCATTGAAGTTTTAAATGAAAAGCTCCGTCAAGAATACCAACTTGCTCGGAACAAAGACTCAAATAGATATAAATTAAAGAAAGAAGAAAGGAGTTCACAAAGAAACTCTAAGAAACGTTGTATCAAGGGATCCATATTTTTTGCCTCATCGCCTTTGTGTCGTAATTACCCTGGTTAATTGGGGAATTTGTTATGTTGATTTAATATATAAATAATGCTGGTCAATCCATGCAGCATCATCTAGCCCCTAGGTAAGCAGAGCTTGTGTTATGGGTACTAGATGACTGATATACTTAATACAATACATTACATAGATAGATTGTTTATTAGATATTGGTTAAGATTTTGTATGATTTTTTTATTGACATTAAGAGACCTAAACGATTGTAATAATTCCTAAGATTTTACACACCTGAGTAGGTAGGTAGTTCGTAACTGGACATATTTAGATGCAAATAAAGAATATGATTATGAAATTATTGAAATTAATTAACTGAAAATGTATACCTAAACAAATCTATTATCTGATAAGGAAACATTATTAGTATTCTGTGGCTACACTACCAACTGGCTGACACTTTGAGTGCTGAAATCACACTTGTTTTCTACAAGTGACTAATATGCGTAAATCCACGCTAGTGCAGCGGCTGAGAAAATACAGATCTTTGTGACTCAGCACAGCCGTAATGTTTTTCGAACGAAACGCATGTGCGGCGCAACACAACCGCTGTGTAGAGCGGCAGCACGAATTTTTTAGGTTAAAAAGAAGATCGCAGTCGTCGAAAAAAAATCGCAGTCAAAGTGTTAACAAGTTATGACGCGAATTTCCTCCACAGTGTAGAGTAGAGAACGAGAATGGGGAAATTCGCGAGTAACGTTCAATTCAAAACTTCGCTGCAGAATAACATTAAGTTTTATCTCGATTATTTTGCAAGCTTTTCGCTTTAAGTTTAATAAGGTTGAAAGTTCTCTGGCAGAGGTTTTTCATATCATCTTGGAACGTTATGATTGACGATTGTATTCAAATGATCTCTCAAATGTTGTTAAAGGGATTGTGATGCAAGTATTTATGTACCTAGTTTATCTTGATTAATTGGTTCTAAGAATTAGCAAGCTGAAGTGGCAGTGGCCCGGCCATATCTCGTAGTGTAGGACGCCCGCCGACCAGGTGGGATGACGACCTGCGAAGGACTGCAGGGCAAGCTGAAGACAGGGCGCTATGGCGCTCATTAGGGGAGGCATATGTCCATCTGTCGGCTTCTATAGGCTGATGATGATGATGAATTGGTTCTAGTTTAATTCGTCATGGATGTTTATGACTGTCATGCTTCGTCTGCGTCTCGGTAATTGTTCAACTGATAGTTATGTTTCGATGTACTTAGAGATTAATAGAAGTTAATGTGCGCTTGCAAATCAATTTATAAACTGTGGTTACCACTGCGTTCTTGTTAACGTAAAGGATTAATACATTTGCTGTGGTCATGTCATTCATTAGAGTTGTCGGTAGGTGGGTAAGGTACCTAGCATCCGCCATATTTTGTTCTAAAGTAGGTATGAGTAGCTAAAAATAACTTTAAGGAACATAATTCTCGAACATTCGAACCTTTTACTGCTTTTTTAGACATTCCTCAGGCATATCATCAAAATATAGGTAGGTAAATTAATATTAACGGCGACACTTTGTTATTTGTATGTAAATGTCTAATTTATAAAAAAGTCCGTTTGAAGGCCGCATTACTTTCTAATGCAAATATGAAAAATCTTTTTGGTGTGTGCAAATACAACCCTTTTATTTTTTTAAATTTTTTATGCGGACCTTTTCATGTGCCTTTTTAGGTAATTAAAAAAAGTAGAAACACCAACGACACAACGGTTTCACTATAGCAATTTTCAAAAATATAAGTAGGTATAATTATGATAAGTAGTTTACTGACCTAGGTACTAGAATGTACAAGGTCAGGTCTAGTACCTAGGTCAGGTACATTCTAGTACCTGACCTAGGTACTAGATTTTACAAAAATAAAGATAAGCAAGCAGAGCCTGTGTTACTAGATAACTGATACCTCAACACAACAGCCTATGTTTATTGATTTATTTAATTATTATGTTGATCCACTGTTGGACGCAGGCTTCTTCCTCAAAGACGCCTTATTGTTTTTTATCTCATGGGGGTAATGCCCATAATCCCCACGCTGAGCATGCGGGTTGGTGATCGCAGTTCGGTGGATAACTGAAACTGAATAGGTATACTTACCTACATAGATATTTTTTTCATGCATAGGAAACATCTGGAACAAATTTCTAGAGATCAACATTTGTCGATGCGGGTATCGAACTCGTAACCTCCTGCGTTGCGTCGTCGCCCGCTAAGCCGCCGCCCGCAGTGGTCGTCTGTGCTTTTGGAATAAGTAGGTATTGTTCAGTGGTTTTTTTATGAGAGTGAGTAACCAACCCGTTACTAAATAAAATACTCGGCACACAGGACTTAAGTACTTATTTATTTTTAGCCATTATTGTCCCACTGCTGGGCAAAGGCCTCTCTTTTCTCCTTCCACTCCTCGCGATCCAACGCGGCAACAGGCCACGATGGATCATGGAAGATGTGCCTCGAGCTCGTCACGCCATCTCATGCTGGGCCTTCCACGTCGCCTCTTAGCGTTGGGTGGGCTCCACTCTGTGGTGGTCTTTGCCCACAAGTCGCTGGACCTGGACATACGGCATCACGGACCACTGCCCTTGCACGGCTATAATAATACTAGAATTAGTGGAGACTCTGGTGTTTTGTTCATTAAAAACTCCTTTCCAATATCTATGGATATTTGTTTTCATTGAATACCTACATCAACTTCAACTTCTTTTTTGTTTTGGCGCCGCTTGCTTTAAAACTCTACTAAAAGAAATAAATACTTACTTGAACACCGTCAACGAAGAAATAATGCAATTCTCAGCTAAATAAACACCTGAACCAACACCGTACTATAACCTGGTATTGCAGCTGATCTAAAGGTCAATAAATAAACGCCCCCAAGATGCTACGCAGAGAAGACGGTGAAGAGCTCCACTCATGATAAAAACGGGGGAAAAATGCACTATACATTTTAATTATATATCTGGTACTAACTATAAATTTAATTCATAATAAACTAGGTACTGATAAAAATGTTCTCCAGAGAAACTATTCAATAAAACATCAATTAATAGTAGGTACCTAGTAGCATTTAATTTCAAAGACAGAATTTATTAAAATTTCGACCATTTTGTAGATAATAGGATCTCGTGATACCAATATGTCTTGAGAATTTGAATTAAATAGGTAGATCAAGAGTCAGACATAGATAGAAATGCAGCCATATCTTCTTCGTTCTTCACAATATAGCGAACGGAACGCCTTTAATAGAATCAAGAGCGGGAGCGTAGAGTTATCGACCGAACTACCAACTGATGCACTCTGCAGAATCAACAGTAGGGAGCGCTCTTCTTAAACCTACTCGGAGTATAATGCATATAACGTATTCACTGCCCGCCGAGTAGATGCGCTACCGTACCATTTGCGTATTCGGCTATGAAAGTATTAACACTTTCAGCACCTCTAATAAGAGCTTGATAATAATTTCTCATACAACTTTATAAAAATAAATAATAAGGTACTTACCTATTATTATTTTAATGTACTTAGTACTTACACTTACCTATCATTGTTTCAAAAAAAATACGATAAACTACCTATTGTTTAAAATACTTACCTATATATTTTAAACAATAATTTATCGTTATGTTTCTAGAAAAACTATAAAAAATGGATCTGTCGACACATAATTTTTTTTTATTTTTGGTGTACTGACATTATTCTGGTCTGAGCTATAAATGCTGTTTATATTGTCCGAATGGTTATTTATGTGGTATAGTATATTGTCCGTGATATTATCTATAGAAGGTTTAAGAGCCTCTCTCAACTTAACCATTGCCGGTGTTCTGTTAGGGTAGACTTTACCATGCGCTCCTTGAGTTATACCTTAGGAAAGTACGTCAATAGGTACGTTTGCTTCTTTAAATAAATTGGCCATTTCTTGCCGCCAAGTTGCTGTGATTATATCGCTCAATACAGTGCAATACTTGGTGTGTAGCTCGTCGATGTTGCCAAGATATTTCAAGTTCTTGCAAGTATTTTATGTCTAACTGGCTATGCTTTACTGCAATATCGCCGTATATCGTCTCTGCTCTGACGTTTTCCCTCGCTCGCCTCTCGCCGCCGCCTCGTCCCGCCGCGTTGTGGCGCTACTGTCGCAATTGCGCCCGGCGGCGGCGGCGGCGTTAGTTGTTTGTATAATTTGTGTATGTTGAATTCTGTTGTTAAATTTAATTCTATTTATCATGGCCGAGTGGTCAAAAAAAAAGATTTTGAATTTTATCAACGAAATCCATGTACGTCCTGAATTGTGGGATGTAGAAGCTAGTACGTATAAAGATCGTAAACATTTGTCTGAAGCTTGTTTCCTCCAGGCAGTGGTTCTGATTGAGGAATATTTAAACTATGACCGAGTAAGCCCTTTCCGAAAACTGTAGGTATGTCTGCTGAACGTACAGAAATGTAGGTATACTGTGATCATCAGAATAAATATATTTCATTTTTCATTTCTGTGTATGCGTCTACTACTTAAGTTTGTTGTGTATACATAGTAGTTTTAAGGTGAATAAAAATATTTTCCTTCTTCCTACTTACTGCGAATAAATACAACCCTATTTTTTTTTTGTAGTTTTAATATTAATCTTCCGCTGTTAGGTTGGCATGTAATTTGAATGTGCTTGCCATCCATAGCTCCAAGTCAATGGGGAAAATTCCAGCGGCTTTCGAAGTCATTAGCAATCGCTCTCCATTCCCGCGCAGAAGACATCATCTGAAAATATTTTTTTTTTAGTTAATGAAAACCGAAAATGATGAAATGTTTAATTCTGAAGAAACGTCAGAATCCTCGACAGCCCCACCGCCGCCGAAAAAAACTCGCAAAAAGATAACTTCTAAGAGACTCCAGACAATAGATAAAACGTATGAAAAAGAGGCTCAAATAATAAATGACAGTGGAAAAGAAAGAAACCCATATTCTGGGTTTGGAGACCATGTGGCCCATAAATTGAACACGTATGATAGCTACACACGAGCGCAAGTGGAATTTAAAATAAGCGAAATTTTATATAATGCTGACATGGGAATATTTAGATATGAATCCTAAAGCATTACCAATCACGCAGGGGTAGTGGCGGGTTCTAGTAGGTCTAATCAGACTACTTAGGACTTAGGAGTCAACGACTTCAAATTCACATCGTGAATCCTACTTATGTAAGTTATGCAAAATCTTCTGATTCTACTGTTGAACTACTTACGTACGAAGAACTAGTGGCATCTAACTTGATTTGTTTAAAAAATAAATAAAGATACTTTATTAAACTTACCCACTTTGATATATTCTTTAAATCCACAATTGAACTGTCAGAATTAAACTTTTGAAACTATCATGATTATCAACACTAAAGTCATTTAAAACGGGATATTTACCATGATTTGATTTTTGAGTTATCCAATATTTCGGCACAGTTGCATGCGCCATGATCACGCAAAAATAAATACCTATTATTATTAGTTAGTTTGTACTCGTTCTGCTCGCTCTCAGGTTTTGGCTGAAAATCAGTGTTTTTGCTTTTAAGCAAAAAATATCGCTGAGCCATGGCCTATTTGTTGTACTGCAACACACACATACTCGTATTTACCTACAGGACTTTTTGTTACCTTTAAACATTGTTTTAATTGTTAAACCTAGTTTACTTTTGTTTAATATTGTACATATGTATCTCTATATTAATTGTATGTGTGTTATTAGTACCAAATAAATCTTTTATCTATCTATCAGTCGCTAAGAATCGAAGTGTGATTGCTAATCTTGTATTAATTGGTATTGCCTTTCTCATATTTGTGTCTGCTTCCTTGATCCCTGGTCCAATTATATTCAACAAATACTCGAAGTCACTTTTGGACATCCTTGTGAAGTTTTGAAACAAATATTTATCGAGAATCAGTTCTTTGTCTAGGTTAGTTATGGTTTCTCGTTTAAATATGGCCGGATCCACATTCTTCTTCTCTTTAGAGATTTTGATATGTACAAAAGATGATAAAAAACAATAAATGCTGCAGCAACGAGAACAGCTTCGGTATCCGCCATTTTGACATTTATTACTGAGATCTAGCCGCAATATAGCTTGGCGTGTACTTGCAAAATTCCTCAGCAATCCAGTCGCAAAATCTTGCTGGACTACACTCGGCAATCAATAGCACTTTGGTATTGCAGCAAGCGTGTAGTTTCAAAGTGGTTGCAAATATACTCCGCTATATTGATCAACAAAATTGCCGGCAAGATGCAACTATTCTAGGCCATTTACAAGTACCTACTGTGTAGAATGTTTGTAAACAAACCAAGACGCAGATAACTAAAAATCACTTGCTTGGCGTAGTTTCAGATATAATTGTAAGCAATATTTATCTAAGGACCTCAAATCGACTAATCTACGTACCAAATACATAGTGATCCTACTTAATTGCCAGATTTTTTTTATAGCCAACAATTTAAAAATGAAACAAGTTATTGTGTGTTTAAATTCCATGATTTAATCACAGAAGCCTAAATCAATCACAGTTTATTGTTTTTACATTCATATAGCCTGCCTGACTTATGTTCATAAAATAATATAATATGAATGTTGTTCACATAATAATGTGAACAACATTAATATTAATATTTATAATGAGTAAAATTGTCTTTTCATTAAATTAATATCTAGACATCAAGCATTAATAATATTCCATTTCTAAGAACATAGCTATAAATTGTACTAATTTATTTTTACAAAATAATAATGACACTCTTTAATAAATAAAAGATCCACACTTTGTAGATAACTTTCATATTAATTAACACCAGATATTAATAATACATAAGATACAAGCTTATTATATCCTGTTGAAATAATAGAACCATAATTAGGTACACATTTTTTGAAACTATCATGGTTAACTAAAGTCATTTAAAACGGGATATTATTGGTAGTGGTAACGTTCGTAGCAAAAGACAAAAAATGAGGGTAGATCGGTATCTCTGCCCATAAAAACTTACTCGCACCTTCAGTTATTCCGTGATCATGGCGCATGAAACTGTGCCGAAATATTGGATAACTCAAAAATAAAATCATGGTAAATATGTCGTTTTAAATGACTTTAGTCATAATTAGGTATTTTATCAAATAAGTAGTAGCTTTTAGAACCCATATATCTTAGGTTATTAAAAATATGTATTTTGTATCAAGAGTTCTTCACAGCCAAATAATAGTTAAATCTTAACTAACCCATGAATGAACCCCAGAACTTTAAAATACAATTTAAGGGTTAACTAGTCAACGACGCGAACTCGTCGATGCTATCTCACCTGACATAGTGTGCGAAAGAGCGCGTTAGGATGAATGAAATGCACGATGATTCATTCCTAAAACGACCGCGTAAAAAAATGTAAACAGATTTTAGCACAGGGTAATAAAATATATAAATTTATTTTATCTTTAGAATTACTAAACTATGTCGGAAAAGGCTTTATTTTAGAGTTTTACGTCTACATATATTATTTATTTTTGCCAAAAGTGAGGCTAAAATGATTGTTGAAATACGAAAGTTTAGAAGCCAGTATTTTTCAAATATTTCTTATTGTTTTTTTTTTATACTTTTTTAACTTTGGTTTTGGATGTATACGAACATAGAAAAGTGATAAGAGAAATTGATATTAACCTTAGCTTTGGATGGTCAACAACAAACAGTGTAGTAATTACCCTTCCACGTTTGTATGGACAGATGGGCGACTTGTTTAACCTTAAATAAATAGATAGATGTCGCAAAGTTAAAAGTAAAATATCCCTTCCATGCTTTAATAAGTTGTGTCCCTTCTAAGCGTCTCAGAAGGTAATTAGGTACTTAAAGTTTTCTAATTTCTTGTTTAGTATAAAGTTCTTCGACTTGATCACTTCTGCATGGGTCACAGGTTCTTTGAAAGCTCCTGTTGCAATGAAAATATTTATTCATTAACCTGTATATTGTAGTTACTACGAAATGTAACTACAGATTAAGGCCTATACAGACTTATACACTAACCAAACTCGGTTTAGAATGTTTGTAAACAAACCACGACACAAATAACTAAAACTCACTTGCTTGGCCACTTCTGTATTTAGTATACTTGGCCTAGGGCCGTTCTGATTACATCAATTTAATTAATATATTACAAAATTACAAATTGGCGTCGCGTTTCAGATATAATTGTATTGTAAGCAAGGATGGATCTTAAATCGACAAAAAAAATTGCGTATAAAAAGAAGCGGCAACAGAGTGAATTTTAGATTAAGTATGGGCGGTTTACAAATATACTACATCGAGTTTGACTAGTATCAACACGCGGTATTCGCTAACCAGAGTAGAGAGAGGTAATGAAATCAAATACTACCCGGACCGCGCAAAACCAAGCGCTAAATAAAAGCGATACTTCTTCCCGCCACTGCTCTAGCGAATACTGCGTAAATATAAACAAGCCTTTTTATCTATTAGGTAGGATTCATACGATCTTTATTATATTTAACAGCTGACTTGATAATAATTGGATTTAGATTAGTAATCCCGCACTGCGCTTGACAGAGGTCATCAGTGACAGATAACGTCCAACCAATAATAAACATAATAACCAGACACATAATGTAAAATCAAAGAAATTAATAAATATAATTTGTCGAGTGGTGCCGGCTTGACATTAGCACCACCCCAACTCATCCCGCGAGCAGAGAATATAACAATAGGGGAGGACTCCAACATCTTGTCTCCCAAGCCAACCAAACCTGCACTCTGCCAGATAACGAACTAGGCTCTGGTGAAAATATCATACAATCTTCATAATTTTACAATCATTTTCCATTACTTGACACTGGCAGAAAAGTGTCCAACTAGACACAATTGTCATAAATAAAGAATCATCATCAGATTATAACATAATCACAGCATTTTGGTGGTTGCGTAAGAAGCGACAAAGGGCGCTTTGCCAACGTGTCGTGACCGCAATTTAAGAAAACGTTAGTCACAAAGACCAGCGCTATGGTATGATCTGCTCTACCATAGCACACGCCGAGTCGAGACCGATTGTGTCAGTTTCTCTGTTAATTTAAACGAGTATGAATAATATTTGTCTCTATTCTGGCAAAATAAATATTGTTTACTTTTTATTGGTTATATACAAAAATATGCTTTTCTTCAAGATCCTTAGGGATATTATATTGAAACTTATCTTGAGAAGGCTAGCAAGAGCGAAAGGAGGCATATACCCAGCAGTGGACGATCTCCGGCTGAAATGATGAGTATATACTTTGCTACTAGATTAACATTCAATAAATATAATTATATTATTGAGTCTATATAGACTGAATGTTAATCTATTATTAAGGAATGACTGTGCAAGGATAACGTATGTACCTAGTATGTACATACTTTAGTTTCTTAGGAAATGAGCTTATAATTGTTTCGGACATCTGGCCATTAGTAGTTTGAAAAACAATTAAAAGCTACAAAATCTAAATAAATTAAAATAATATTGAATTATCATTATAATACAAGTATTACGTGAGCAGAATTTTAGCCCCTCTTTTAGGCTGTGTCCCCAGTAGGCAAACTGTTAGCGGCCGACTGAGTGAGTCGCAAATTTGTGGCGAACTGAAATTCGAGTTAGCTGCAAACTCAGATTAATTTGCGTGCGTCGCAAGCAAACTGTTATGAGTTAGCTTGTTTAAGTCAACCGACTGAATTTTTACTTTCCGTATCTTGGATTCTTAGATTGGACATCTTGGATTTTCTGTGGTGTATGTGTGTGCATAGAGATTAGTTAGGTAAAGCGATGCAAAAAAACACGTCCGGACACGTCGATAGCTTCTTTCCAACTGTCCGCATAAACAGATTGCGGCAAACGGACTCACTACGCCCGGCAAACAAACATATCGCCGCCGCCGACTGGAACCGGTTTTGCTGTGAGTCGGCCACTAACTGAGACAGTCGGCGCACGTAACGCAGCAAACTGCGTAAAGTAAGCGCAAAACTAGCAAACTGTGGACACTCAATTTCAAATATATGGACGAACTAAACCGATACTCCGCAAACTCAGTCGGCCGCTAACAGTTTGCCTACTGGGGACACAGCCTAATACAAGTATTACGTGAGAAGAATTTAAAAAATAGGCCAAGCAAAGACCCTTTGGTGCTTACTTAATACTTGAACCCTCGCCCCACAGATAAATAAGCTAAACCTACTTCCTCCACTTATCTGCCTTATTACGGAGGAACCACATTAGAGCAAAGAGGCAACTCGGCGGACTGGGGATCGGCCCATCAGGGGAATCCACTATCTGCTCCACTTCAGGGATTGACTTCTCTATCACTTCTATGATTTCATCATCTACTCCACCACCTGGAAAGATAACAGAAGTATTATTATCTTATTTGAAAGTTACATGATCTGAACACATAAGTAATAAGTATTGATACGGGTATTTATCGCGTTTATTCCGTGGACATGCCTAGTATCGAAAACTAAGTGAGGGTAGTTACAAATAAACTGGCCCCCGCTGCGCTGAGGCAGTAACTCCATCAGCGCAATATCTTCAGTAGTTTTAGCGTGAAGAAGTAACAAACATCCATCGAAACATCCAAACTTTCACATTTTAATATTAGTGTGATAGAAAAGTTACAGAAAGATCCAGATAATGTACCTTCGGCAGTTTTCATCTCGTCAGTGACTTCACAGTAGAAGAATGTCTGCAGAGCTCCTTGTACACCTACTCCAGACCTGAAAATTAAAAAAAAAATCTTCAATATTTGTTATGAATGTAGATGGTAGGTTAGCTAAATAAAACTTTGGAAACTATCATGGTTATTAATACTAAAGTCATTTAAAACGGGATATTTACCATGATTTGATTTTTTTTACTCCGTGATCATGGCGCATGCAACTGTGCCGAAATATTGGATAACTCAAAAATCATGATAAATATCCCGTTTTAAATGACTTTAGTAGCTAAATAAAGCCAAGCTAGGCTTTATTGGTATGGCTGGAAGAACACTTACATTCCATCCCAGACATCTGGTTTTTGTTATTATAGTATGTAAGGCGTCACACTTGGGTTCAAGTCCCATCAAAAAAATCTTTATATTATTTAATTTCTTAGAGATCATCTAGTTGTCTGGGAGAGATAGCTCTTGGGCAATATGACAATTCATCGCTTATTCAAACCAAATATTTATTAGGTGTCGAATAAGTGACTTAATTTTAACTTGACTTTATGTAAGCAATAAAGTATTTTCTATTTTTCCATCATGAGAGTGACATTCATAATAAACAAATTCATCAAAGTACCTACAATAGTTTTAAAAGTAATAATCTTCAATATACCTGCACGACACAAGTAAGTAAGTAAGTACCTGTATGACATGATCTTCTGCAAATCTCCTATAGGAACATTATAGCCGCATTCCTCCAGTACCTCTTCTTGGGCTATCGCTTCTAAACTCTTGTCCTTATCCACGATGCCGGCACACATCTCCAGAGCCAGGCCGAGGGACGCTGGGAACTTTGTTGTGTCGATTACAGACTCGCGACGGGCTTGTTTTGGAAGACTGTTGTAGTACACCGCTAAATAAAGGGAGAAGTGATTAGTTTGTTAACAATAATAATTTAAATTATACAGAAACCTACTTTTAGAAATGTTTACATGCCAAAGTGTTTTCATGAATTCACTATCTATTCTGATGTTTAAGACCTTGTATTATGACCATACTAGCTGCGCCCCGCAGTTTCACCCGCGTGGTGATAGATATTTTGGATAATATACAATATATCTTTATAAATTGTAGCCTATGTGTTATTCTAATGTATAAGCTATATTATTGTAAAGTTTCATAACAATCCATTTAGGTACCTAATAGTTTTTAAGTGAAAGAGTAACAAACATCCATCCACACTTACAAACTTTTGTGTTTATAATATTAGTAGGATTTCTTGCAATAAATGAAATTAAATAAAATAAAGTAAGAAGTGATTACTTTTTTTTTTGCCTTGTAGCAGGCATACTATAACCAGGTTAGAACACATCCCCAAGACTTAAAAAATAAAATTGTATATGCTTCACACCAATAGGTGCAAATATCTAAAAGTGATAAAACCTGTAATATCTCAATAAATAAATAAATAAATCTTAGTGGAAGACAGAGCTGAGAATGGTATTTGGTTGGATGAATGAAATAGATGAACAAGCTACATTATAAATATAGTGTAGCGTTTATTTGGTACAAAATTTCGGTATTCAACCTACCAGGTCGGAACTGCTTGACAAAAATAAGCTTTCTTCTGGTTATATTAAATACTATAATCGCAACGCTGTCGTGGACCTCCAGAAGATCCCAGTTCTTCACTTTGCCGTTCTGCGTGTAGTTCAAACGAAACGGCTTGACGTATGGCGAATCTGGCAGGGGGCTGATGTACATATCTGCTATATTTTCCATTGTTAACGATAATAGGAAAGTTAAAAAACAAGGAAATGTAGATGATACGGGATTCCCTTTGAAGATAATTAAAAAAAATTACGATCACAATTCACAACCAACCAACCAGCTGAACAAGGACGGAACACAAACACGCGGACGGACGGAATTTGACGGACGAAGTAAAATACGGCCTCCACACATAGGGCCAACGCATTGGGCCAACAACGTGTAGGTAGAGATCAACTTAACATAATATAATACATGCTGGTATTTTGCAGCCAACATTGGGCGATCTTGGCGCGCAAACTGTGTGTTCTCAAGTTGGCGTCTTATTTATTATCAAAGGTACGGTACGGACTTACTAGTTCCAGCGCGGCTTTACACTAGTTGATTCTATGGAAAAGGCTATTTCTATCTCATGGAAAATGATTTTTGTGGTGAAAAGTTGGTACCTACGTTAGGTGAAGTGGCATGGAATTTTTCCAGTTCTAGACCTAAATTTTGTAAAATATAAACCTAATTCGTTCAGTAGTTCTCCATCTATCCATTCATCCATCCATCCAAACTTTAGCTGTTATATTTTTACATTATTATATGGTACCTACAGTAAGTTTAATTTATTTAATTTGCCGTAACTGGAATATATACCCTTACTACTACTACACTCCACGTCATATCGATGCGCTAATAATAATGTGAACGAAATCCGATCATCGTCTGTCTGTTTATAGTTGGCTCAACCCAACATGCTGTCCCAAGGCCCAATGTGTATTGACCGCATTAACAATCTTCTTGAAACAGTGACAGTACAAGTCATCGACTACGTACCCTAGACACCTAATACAGGACGAACGATTTAAGACACCACATAAGATAAAGATATCTTATAAAAATCCACGCCCACTAACGTTCGATCAGTAACGACCAGACCAGTGACCCGTGACAATCTCTGCGCTCGCTTACTCAATGGCTCCTGACGGAGCTCAACTTAATTTGGTTGACCGGTTGAGGTCAACTGTCGAGGTCAACTGTGCATCTCTTTCTTTCATAACCAATTCTGTATTTGCTTTCCTTTTTTCTCTGAGAAGGCGGGGTAAATAGTGCTGTGCCGTAGGCGACATTAAGATGTCGATGGCCGTAGGAAAGTAGGAAAGATTATGATGAATTATGTAAAAGTCGATTAAAATAATATTTAACGTTACATTGCTACATGGTATTATCTAAAATGTAAGGTACCTAAATGTTAACTCTAATATTTATTTATTTTTCATATAATATTATTCTATTCTACTATAGTATAAAGCTAGATTACCATTGAAACTTTTTTTTTTTTTATTATTATACATTATATTATACATACTATATAAAGCTAGATTACCACTGACTGACTGATTTTCGCCTTGATGGTGGATGGGAAGGTATGTTTTTTTTTACAGAATCGTATAGGGGAGGTAAATGTCTCCTAGGGAAAATTCCGACTTTTTGACATTTGCCCCCCCAAGACCGCCCCCAGTGGGGGGGCTCCTACATGGAGCCATATTGCTTAATTTTTTATGGGGGTTGTATAGAGGGGGCCAAATGATTTTGAATGCATAGAAAATGTTGCCCCCCCTGCCTCCCCAGGACCCCCCTTTTGAGTGTGCTACCAGATACCGTCGCGTGTATCGTTTTTGACTAACTTCAAGATGCGACCGCGGGGAAGTCGGGGGTCGTCGGGGGGTCGCCGGGGGTCGTCGGGGGGGTCGTCGGGGGGTCGTCGGGGGGGTCGTACACCCGAAACAAATAGGTACTTTCAGATCGTAGAAATATCGCCTCGGAACAATTGTGTGTACGATCTGCAGATATTTCTTCCGGGTGTTCTGGTCGTTTTCTATGTATAATAAAAATATCTATCTATATAATGTATTGTATTATGTATATCAGTTATCTAGTACCCATAACACAAGCTCTGCTTACCATGGGTCTAGATAATGCTGTGTGAATTGTCCAGCATTATTTATTTATTTATTTATATTTGACCCCAGGCGGGAATCGAACCCACAACCTCCTGCGTCGCAGGCAGCCCTCGCCCGCCGCGCCACATCGGTCGTCAACCCGTCAAAGTAAATATACCTTGTTGCAAGTATCGATTGCTTTCATAGTACTTACCCCATCACTAATAATGGTCATGATTTGTCGTAACCTTGAACGGACCAATGAGCACTCACTTCCCCGCGCCCGCTCACCTCAGTTGGTTGACAGACTTGTTTGCACAGTGAATAAATAGGTATTAGGCGTCTATTATACGTTGTCGATGGTACAAGTAAACTACTTTTTCCGTCCGACACTGACAGCATTTTTGAGCTCATTAGGCCTCTCCAAACTTGCGCGCGAAGCGTGAAACGCGTTATAAATTAAACCATAAAATAACATTACTAGGCATTACAGAGTATATTCTCTAACGCGTGAGTGAGTGTAGAGTTTTGCCGTGAATTATCATTATCACGGCAAAACTTCACACACGCAAATTACGCTTCCCTCATTCGCGACACAAGAAACAGCTTCGCGCGTGATTCGCGCATGCGAGTGTGGAGAGACTTTATTTATCGTCTATAAATTACTTTAGTTCTTAGATGTCAATGTCATTGGTACGGGACTCTTCGCTACGGCTTTGGATTCTGTCCGTCCTTTTGATTCCATCAGTCTGTCTCTCTCTCTCTCACTCACTCACGCACGTTCGCTTTTTCGCTTGCGCGTCATGTTTAAGTTTATTGATGGATTGAGATTATTATTTTCTTTAAATAATTTCTGATAATATCAAGAACTTGACGACAATCAAATATAACAGACTCGATTATCTTTTGGTTCAGAAAAATGGCTTAGGCCACCTAACTGAAAATAATGGCTAAGCAAGAAAAATCAAGGTCAGGGTTTGTGATCAAACTCTCCAACGAAACGGCACAAAAACTAGCGGATGAAGAGGAAAAACAACAAGCTAAAATTGAGGCTCTTCGCTCTTCCATTCTCGAAGAAAATAAACCAGAAAAACTGTCGAAAGAAAAACAAAATTTAAAGGTTAGGTCATCTGATACACAAGAAACGGTAGATTCCAAAGTTTCTGATGTGTCTTTGGTTGTTGTCGAAGAAGAAGAAAGTACAAGTAAAAATGCAGATATTAATGAAAATAAAAACAAAGGAGACAATAACGATAGTTCAAACTCTTCAAACCATGATTGGGGTGAGTATGCACCATACATAACATATGAAGGCGAAGAAGCCATTTACACAGATCCTACAACGAAGCAGAGGTACACATGGAACCAGGAAACCAACTCCTGGGTCACTAAAGATGAAGACACCAGTAAAGTGTATAGCTACGAGGATGATACCCACATTTACACTGAAGCAGACGGGTCAAAGTTCTTCTGGGATGAACAAAAGAAGGCATGGATACCTAAAGTAGATGATGACTTTTTAGCCTTCTACCAAATGTCGTATGGCTTTGTGGATAATAAAACTGAAGAGAAAAAGGAGGAGGAAAAACCGAAAGAAGTAAAAAAGAAATCAGATAATCCTCCAGGACTCAAAAGGAAAGTTGAACCGACTTGGTTTGAACAAGAAGAACAGAAAAGCACAAAAGTCTATGTATCAAACTTACCTTTAGACATAAATGAAGAAGAATTTGTCAACTTCATGCAGAAATGTGGTCTTGTTGAGCGAGACCCTGCCAATCAGAAAATGAAGGTTAAATTGTACATGGATAAGGAACAAAATTGCTTCAAAGGTGATGCTCTATGTACTTACATCAAAATAGAATCAGTAGACTTGGCCCTTAAACTAATAGATGGTAGTGATTTCAAAGGAAACAAAGTCAAAGTAGAGAAGGCACATTTTGAGTTAAAGGGAGATTACAATCCTGCACTAAAACCCAAGAAAAAAAAGAAAAAAGAATTAGAAAAGCTAAAGAAAATGCAGCAGAAACTGTTTGATTGGAGACCTGAGAAGTTTGTGGGTGAACGGGCGAAGCATGAGAAGGTAGTTATTGTCAAAAACCTATTCCTACCTTCAGACTTTGACAAAGATGTGCAGTTGATTTTGGATTACCAACAGGACCTGAGAGAAGAATGTGGCAAGAGTGGGGAGGTCCGAAAGGTGGTTATCTATGACAGACATCCTGAGGGAGTTGCTCAGATAACCATGAAGGAACCTGAACAGGCCGATGCTGTAGTAGCCCTCATAAATGGGAGATGGTTTGGGAAAAGACAAATCACAGCCGAAATCTGGGATGGCAGAACTAAGTACAGAATAGCAGAGACTGATGCTGATCTAAATAAAAGAGTTGATAAATGGGAGAAGTTCTTGGAAGGGGCAGAAGATAATAAGAAAGATGGTGTTAAAACAAGTGTACCACAGGAAAATGCTACTATTGAAATCAATGAAACAAAAGACACCTCAAAATCAAATCAAAGTGTTGCTGAGGTATCTACCGAAGAAAGTATTGATAAACCTATGGAGACAGATTCCGTGGACAGCAAATTAGACTGAGTTTTAGGGCTTCTGAAGTTCTACCGTAGACTGTAAGGAACTAGAAACATTATCTAATTATGTTTTATTTTATTGTAACACCCATTACAAATAAATCTGTGAATAAAACATCTAGCACTTAGTAAATATTTCCCTGCCCCTCCCCTTGCTTTCTGTAGATTTACTAGTAGGCTTAGAGAAAAAAAAATTGTTCTTTAACTATGACAAATTTTTGGTGCAAATTCCTCAATTTTGCAAGCCAATATCTGCCATACCCACTTATTTAAAGTAAATGGCACTGACATCAATAAACCAAACCCAGGTAAAGTATTATACTCATATTCTGCAGTCTGGAATAAAAGTACTAAAAATAACAATAAAAGTCTGTCTGATACCATATTCATTAATTTATATATTGCATAGGTTTATAATTATATGGCACAGGTACACCTGCATTGTCACATAATTTTAGCTTAAGTGTTATTGGCTTAGAGGTGTACCTATTATGTTATGTTAGGTGTTATTGGATGTACCCTATACCAAAGGGTTTATTAAGTATGAAATTAAGGAAAGGAGCGCAGAAAGTGTAGGAAGATAGCAGATTCCTGTAGAATTTTTTTTGTTCAATTTCATTGGGAATAGGTAAGAAGATCATGAACGAAATAAGGTAAGATAAGTAAAAGTTTATTTCGAACAGCAAAATGGCACTATTAAAAGTTAGGGATAAGTAAAGATTTAAATATTTGGGGATAGGTACAGTGCAATCGTTCTCCAAGCACAGAACACAGATACAAAATACAAAATAATTTCATAGATTCATGTCACCTTGTGTCAAGTCAAGTGTGTGTGTCAGTCGACTCGACAGTCAGTCAGTCATGTTGTCCTGCCGTTCTCTGACACATGACTTTTTGGTTGCATTCCGGAATAAATCTACAATTTGACGATTTTCTATTGAAACTAGACATTTGGAGCATTTCGGACTATATTCTGATGAAATATGTGTACCCCTGTACCTATATACCCGACTAAAACCCTGTGAACTGTTTCCAAACTCGTGCGGAAGTTCTTGCGTACCGTTTCGTCCAATCGGGGCTTCTCTGGCGGCGGTTTCCATGAATAATAACAGGATAATATGCTAGCATGGCCGTACAGTCTGACTCCGGAGGAAAGGATGAGGTGAAGACCCAGTTCTCGACCCGGGAAGGGATTTATCGATTGATGACATTGTCTGAATACTCTCGGCCTAATCGAGTTGGTTACACTGGAGGGCCGGGCGCGGCGCAAGTGCGAGTGTCGCTGGTGACTCTCCCGCCGCCCACGGAGCCCGGCGTGGACAGCCCTAATGCAGGCTGCGACGACCGGATCTGCTTCAATCATGGGAAGGAGCTTTTTGTTTATGTTTACAGAGGCATCAAAAAGGTAAGATTCTTGATTAATTTAACAGTTTTCAATGAGTGTGGTTCTCACTTGAGAGTGGTGTTGTGAATGCAATGGTTGAGAAAGAAATAAAATGGAATGGTCATATAAAAGAGTTATATTATTCCTTATCCTGCTATAGATTGGAAGTAAGGGAAGCTATTGCAACCTACTTTCACTATAAACTAGATCAAATAAGTAAATATTGTTCTGTTTTATAGCACTGGGTCATGCCTTATCTCTGTTATGTAAACTTACAGTAGACTGGTCAAGTATCTTTAGTCAACTAATAATGTGATAATAATATCAACATTAGCTTACTTATTTTGCATACCATAGTATCATAGCATAGTCTATTGTAATAGTGTGTTTGTCTTTCATGGTATAGTCTTTATTATCAAAGAAAGGTACAATCAAATGATAGAAACAAATTAGAACTAGTATTTACAATTGAAGCAATTGAGCCAACTGCAGAGTATCTACAGTTTTACTTTATGATTAGACATTTCCGTGCCAGTTGACAGCTGTAAGTGTACACCCACATTTAAATAATGTTGAAATATCATATTTAATTCATACTTCAAACTTCTTTATTCCTTTAAACCTTACAGTATTTACTCTTGGACACCATACAATAATCCAAGTGCGCACCTATTGCTTCAGTTTAACTATGTAGTATCAGACACAATTTATTATTGTATAAATAATGATCTACAGAACATGATGTTAAGTTCATATTTAAAAATACTTTTTACCAAGACACCACCTTTTTTTTAAAATCTCATTAGGTGTGTATTAAAATGTAGTGAAATTCTAGGAATTAAATTCAATAAATGTAACACCCAGACAGGACATAAGCCTGTAATTTTTTTGCAATGCATAAACCTCTTTCTCTGACATTTTCTCCTCAGGCCGCTGATCTCACGAAGCCGACTGACAAGAAGATGTACAAAGGCACCAACCCGACATGTCACGACTTTAACACAGTCACAATGACAGCGGACAGCGTCTCCTTAGTTATAGGATTTTCAACAGGCCAAATACAACTCATAGACCCTATTAAGAAGGAATTAAGTAAATTATACAATGAAGAGGTAAGTTCTTGTTTATTAATTTTAATTTATAATCGAGCTAGGTTCTCTCATAGCTTTCTAATTCGATAAATTTTTTTTTTATTATCTCCCAATTTTTCCAAGTTGTCTTTTCTCACACAATAAAAACTATGGTTAGGAAAGCTTAGTTTGGCTAGTTGTGGCTCGTGGCGTAAGAATCGACACCTTTTACTCACCCTGTTGATGTTGTAAGAGCTGCCAAAGGCTTTTAGCAACATCATAATATTAGAGAAAGCAGCAACTTCCTTCTGTGTATTTTTAAACCCACTGGGATCTCCAATCCACCTGCCAAGTGTGGTGAATCTGGCAAAATCTCCCCCTTGCTTTAGGGAGGTATGTTCTCTACTACCCCCATATGGGGGTAAAGAGAATTATGAATAATAATCATTAGTTTTTCTTCATCTATGGACCTCAGTCAGAATGAGAAAAACACTGCTTAACAACTGTTTTTATGAATACGATAATTATTAATGAGGGTGTTGTAAATTTAATGACCTCAAAGAGCAGAAACCAGTGTAACATCTGACGTGCTAAAGTCTTGGTCTCTTGATCATTACTCAGTACTTTGCGTACTGTCAGTACTGCAGCGTCACAACACCGATTACAGAATAAAAAGCCGCTTCTCCACACTGACAGTCAATGTGACAGTACCTAGAGTACTGCGTAATGATGAGAGCAAAGCTTATACAAACAATCAATTACTTTGAGTGACAACACGTCATCATCAATTTCCAGAGACTGATCGACAAGACGCGAGTGACGTGCATCCGATGGGTGCCGGGCTCGAGTAACCTGTTCGTGACGTCACACGCCTCCGGGCAACTGTACGTGTACAACGAGGAGCTGACCTGCGGCTCCGCGGCACCTCACTACCAGCTCTTCAAGCAAGGCGACGGGTACTCTGTGCACACTTGCCGAACCAAGTCCACCAGGAACCCTCTGTATCGGTGGCTCATCGGCAACGAACCTAGCTGCATCAATGAATTCGCCTTCTCCCCTTGCGGTTCGAACATAGCCACTGTCTCCCAAGACGGATTCCTACGAGTATTCCACTACAACACGATGGAGCTGATCGGTCGAGCGCGATCATACTTCGGAGGCTTCCTCTGCGTGTGCTGGTCGCCCGATGGGAAGTATGTGGTGGTTGGCGGAGAGGATGACTTGGTGACGGTGTGGTCTTTTATAGAGAGGCGAGTCGCCGCGCGCTGCCAAGGCCATAAGTCCTGGGTGTCCGTGGTAGCTTTCGATCCCTATGTCGTCGACTTCGGGGACGCTAACTCGGAAGATGGAGATGAGAAGAAAGGGGAGAGTGTCCAGTGCTACAGGCTCGGCAGCGTCTCGCAGGACACGCAGCTGTGCCTTTGGGACTTAACGGAGGATGTCTTGAAGCCTCCGGTGCGGGCGCGCGCGTCCACCCACCTGTCCCCTAACGGACAGACCCTTGCTAACGGAGTTCCGGGGACGAAACCCCCTGCGAAAGCCCCTAAAACTAACAAGATCGGTCACAAGCACGCCGAGCTCAGCGCTCCCAACGCGACGGGTGAAGCCTCCGGGGCCAAAGCTAAGACGCTGAACATCAGCGTCGGCGGCAAAGAGAAGAAAGAGGAAGCTGGTAGTCTCGGGGTGAACTCTCTGACGCAACGACTGGCTGGATTCTCTTTCGGCGAGCGACGGTCCGACCATCGACGGAACTTCAGCTTAACCAAACCGGTGGACAGCAAGGGCTCCGCGGCGAATTCCGTCGCGCTGCGGAAGACCGGAACACCCGGCAGTGCCGACGGAGGCTGCGACGCTCTAAGATTGATGGGCACGCCGATGTGCCCGCGCTTCGATGAGTGCCCGGTCCTGGAGCCTTTAGTCTGCAAGAGGATCGCGCACGAGAGGTTAACAGCCCTGCAGTTCCGCGCGGACTACTTCGTGACGGCGTGCGCGGACGGCTGTGTCCACACGTGGGCGCGTGGGCGGACGGCGCACGCGGCCGGCGACGCGCGCCCCAGGCGACTCCCGGACACTATAAACAGGGTCGACTAGTGCATAGTACACCTGCGGTTCGACGCTAGATCGCGGGTGTTGTCGATTGTGCCCTGAATGTGACGATGAAGTGGGTTAGAATGGCGTCTGGACTTGCGTATGACGCTTTGATAGAAAGCGCTGGCTTTCTGCATACGTCGAGAGTTAAAAATATTCAGATGTTTTAAACGGGTTGATTAGAAAGTTCGAAATCCGAGTTCTAAAATAGGACTTAATATGAAACAATTGGCGTAAACTCTGATCCCCTCTGACGTCTGATATTGTGATTGTGTGCGTGTCTGGAAGCCTGAGGATGTTCTAGTGCAATAGTGCCGGTGAGCCTTGGGGTACCAAACGCGATAGTATGGTACATTACAACGAGGTAGGCCCATGTATTATGTAAATTCACTGGAGCTTTACATTCGTAAGCAATGTATTCAGGACTGAATAGTATAGTGGTTTTATCCGCTCTATGTTGCATTTTGTATGAGATTTTTGTCTTCTGTGTACAAGAATCAATTTGCTATTATGAATAATAGATTGTTTAATACCTATCTGATGTTGTTTGAAGCAACGCAATAGGTCTCATAGCTATTGACCTATTATATATAATTGGATAGTTTCGTCTTAAGTACATAAAGGGAAAGGCACTTATTGTAATATAATCTGTAGTGTCAAATCTAGCACTTTTAAACTCAGTAAAGCTCCAGTGGGCAAAGTTCCGAAAAGCATTTCTAGATTTGTTAAACTATGTATTATTGAATTACGGCCTTTCCAATACTCATTGAATCACAAGATGATTCGTTTGAAAAGTCATGTTTTTTTAATTGTGACTCTTTTTGTACTATTTCTCTATTTTAGAGGAAGCATGTGCTGTCCTTGCTCTATGATACCTATACATTTATAAAGGGTTATTGGTAATTCACTGACACTGCACTTGTCATCACGAATGGTTAATTCTAGGTGATTTACCTCTAATAATATAACCTTTTATTTCCATATTACAATTATATATATTGAAAACATAAATTTAATATAACCTTTAATCTAGTCTCTTATTAGTATTACTTATTTTCTGTGGACCTGTTTTCCAGTCAGAGACTTCTTCCAACCTTTTCCACTCATGATTTACCTCTACTACAAAATTAAAAAATATATATGTTTAGGAACCCAATGGATTACTACCACTTCCCACATACTGCTAATTAAGGGCTGAGCCGTTTTGAAGTTTAGTTTAAAATAAAGCGTCTCTAAAGAACTATTATTTAATGGAAGGGGTACCTTACCTACTACCAATACCAAATTTAATAAATAAGATGGCTCTAAGATAAATATGTACTCTATTGCATTGGGTGTAACCCAATGGATTACTACCACTTCCCACATACTGCTAATTAAGGGCTGAGCCGTTTTGAAGTTTAGTTTAAAATAAAGCGTCTCTAAAGAACTATTATTTAATGGAAGGGGTACCTTACCTACTACCAATACCAAATTTAATAAATAAGATGGCTCTAAGATAAATATGTACTCTATTGCATTGGGTGTTCCCGTAAAAATAGAGGTACGTTTGTAAATAAATAAATAAATAAAATAAATAAACATGCTCAGGGCGTCATCGCAAACGTATTCGTGGTGATGGGCAAAACCTGCAGTGCACGCAGTGTCAGTGAATTACCAATAACCCTGTATACTTGCTTGGTACCTTGTATACAACTTTAGGCACATTGGTGTCAATTCAGATGTTGCCGAAACTAACTAGAACTTTAAAAATATTTTATATCATTGAAATATTTGCGTTTTGGAAATGGCCGTTAGATGTTAAGGTAGCTATACTAACGAGATTCATACTATATCCAGCTCGGAATAATTGACTAATCTGTATTTTGGCTTGCCAATGAATTATAAGCTTTATCACGCAGAGACAAGTCAAATTACAGATTGGTCATATTTAAAGCTAGTTATTGGATAGTGTAATTGTATTTAAGGTCAGTTTTCTCATGTCAGTGTAAATATAGTATTAGCGGGCGATCTAATCGCTTTATTTAAGCAAACGCACCCGTGCGCTTTTTCCTTTAACTATTTATTTTAATTTTAATGTTGTTGAAGTAAGTCTCTAAGACCTTCGGAGTTTTATAGCTTCCTACTTGTTCACTTGTCAAAGGAAAAATAAATAAATCGCTATACGGGCACTGGATTGCCTTAGGATATGTTAGATGGCATAGGTTTGCTTTGCCCTACCCAACTACACTTCTAATAAGTTCATAATATACAAAATGTATTTAATAGTTTGTAACATGTTAAGCGTTAATTCACACAGTTTCCGTTTAATACGAGTCACCTTGTTAAATGATGGTGTTGGATTCAAATTAATATGTATTTGAATACCTATTTTATGTCAAATATTATCAAAATATTTAAATTAATTAAAGTTGAGAATCAAGCTCTTGTAGGAAGCTAGCGAGAAATTGTGTGAGACTTTGTTATTTCAGCTAAGAATTTAGCTTACTAGTGAATTTATCTATTGTTTGATAAGATATCGGTTCTATTCTCTGTAAATAAATCAATTATTGAGCTTCGTGCTGTAAATAACGTTATTTCGTTAATATAACGGTTAATTCGTTTTTAACGGTTACTTGATCTAGTTGAGTTGTGAAGAGACTTAAAATTTGCATTACAATGCAATGTATCATAAAAATTACATGTAGATTATCAAGAACCACGGTATTTCCTATAATCGCCTAAATTATTTGTTATTTATCGTTTATAGTCATTAATATTTATAATGTATAGCGTTTAACGTTTTATTTAGCGGAGTTATAGAAACGTGTGTTTCTATATGTTAGCCAAACGCGTATAGAAGTACAGTTAGCAGGTGATAAGAAATTAGCTAACACAAGACCTTTGGGCACTGGTATACTTAGGTATTTGCCATTTGCATAGGGACTACCTATATTTAAACCCATATCAAATTTCTTAATAGGTCTGCTGTTAACCTGTTTCTTGCTAACTGTACATGGCATAGAAAAGACATTTTTCGTAAGGTCTCACGTCGCGTTTCTATTGCCTATTTCAACAAAGACATGCTTAACTTGCGCGGACTGTATTGTTAATAGTTTTCTTTACGAATCTACACCAATGAGGTCATCCATGGAACTTAATGGGCCAATTGAAAAAATAAGGGTAGCAATGTACATAATACCAAAGTACTAGGTTTTAGCCAGGTCTGAGTCGCGTAGATAAAGATTGGGAGTGAAATGACCGCTTATATGAAATTAATATGATCTAATCGGGACAATATAAGAGAGACGACTGGTTTTTTCAATTCCAATATTTATCAACGCGACTTATTACCATGTTAGCAAAGCCGTGGGCAGAAGCTAGTGTAAAATAAAATTACAGTCTCGTAATTAGCTAAACTTTCACAAATCTGCATAGGCTTTAGCAACGCGACTTTTAGATAATATACTTGACATAATAACGAATAGAATCATTACTTTCGCAATACATTATTTACCACTCTATCCTTTCAAATTGGAATTTCTTGCACATCTTAACAAAGACAGAAGTAGCTTTACAAAAGGGCAAATTATAACTTCACACATAAGCTCCTCTCGAATAAAGAAAATCGTTCACTGAGTGGATCAAATTGAACTGAGCTACCAAATGAGTTTTTATAAGAACTTACTGTATGCGGGATACTGTACGGTAAAACAATCCTTTACTGTATCCGGAATACTGTAGGGTAAAACAATCCTTTACTGTATCCGGAATACTGTAGGGTAAAACAATCCTTTACTGTATCCGGAATACTGTAGGGTAAAACAATCCTTTACTGTATCCGGAATACTGTAGGGTAAAACAATCCTTTACTGTATCCGGAATACTGTACGGTAAAACAATCCTTTACTGTATCCGGAATACTGTAGGGTAAAACAATCCTTTACTGTATCCGGAATACTGTAGGGTAAAACAATCCTTTACTGTATCCGGAATACTGTAGGGTAAAACAATCCTTTACTGTATCCGGAATACTGTACGGTAAAACAATCCTTTACTGTATCCGGAATACTGTAGGGTAAAACAATCCTTTACTGTATCCGGAATACTGTAGGGTAAAACAATCCTTTACTGTATCCGGAATACTGTAGGGTAAAACAATCCTTTACTGTATCCGGAATACTGTACGGTAAAACAATCCTTTACTGTATCCGGAATACTGTAGGGTAAAACAATCCTTTACTGTATCCGGAATACTGTAGGGTAAAACAATCCTTTACTGTATCCGGAATACTGTACGGTAAAACAATCCTTTACTGTATCCGGAATACTGTACGGTAAAACAATCCTTTACTGTATCCGGAATACTGTACGGTAAAACAATCCTTTACTGTATCCGGAATACTGTAGGGTAAAACAATCCTTTACTGTATCCGGAATACTGTACGGTAAAACAATCCTTTACTGTATCCGGAATACTGTAGGGTAAAACAATCCTTTACTGTATCCGGAATACTGTAGGGTAAAACAATCCTTTACTGTATCCGGAATACTGTACGGTAAAACAATCCTTTACTGTATCCGGAATACTGTACGGTAAAACAATCCTTTACTGTATCCGGAATACTGTACGGTAAAACAATCCTTTACTGTATCCGGAATACTGTACGGTAAAACAATCCTTTACTGTATCCGGAATACTGTAGGGTAAAACAATCCTTTACTGTATCCGGAATACTGTACGGTAAAACAATCCTTTACTGTATCCGGAATACTGTACGGTAAAACAATCCTTTACTGTATCCGGAATACTGTACGGTAAAACAATCCTTTACTGTATCCGGAATACTGTAGGGTAAAACAATCCTTTACTGTATCCGGAATACTGTACGGTAAAACAATCCTTTACTGTATCCGGAATACTGTAGGGTAAAACAATCCTTTACTGTATCCGGAATACTGTAGGGTAAAACAATCCTTTACTGTATCCGGAATACTGTACGGTAAAACAATCCTTTACTGTATCCGGAATACTGTAGGGTAAAACAATCCTTTACTGTATCCGGAATACTGTAGGGTAAAACAATCCTTTACTGTATCCGGAATACTGTAGGGTAAAACAATCCTTTACTGTATCCGGAATACTGTAGGGTAAAACAATCCTTTATTGTATCCGGAATGTGTGAACTGGTTCCTACAACTACATAAGCGATCACGGAAAAAAGGATGCTGTGAGAATGCGACTAATACAGATGCACTGACGGCTCGTCTCAAGTAACTTTCATATTGTGAATTTGTGACATGTGAATTTATTGTCAAAGAACTGTAAAATTTTGTAATGCATGTTTGAAATCGCGTCCTTAATGTGTAAGGTGTAACTTTCTAGTGTAAATTATTTCTTTTTTCGTGGCCTTATAAATGCTATGTTCTATTTCATGGCTGTATTTAATTCAGATAAGTGATATCAACTGAAAATATACTATTTGTGGATAACTAGATATCACGTTTTACTAAGTCGTGCTTGAGATTATGTTTTTGTTAACGAAATGCTTGAGATGAACTTCTTAAATTGTTATTGAATTTAAAATATTCTTTATAGACATATCTCTTTAATTAGTGCAAGACATCCTAGTTTCAGTTCTGCGCCATTGTATACTGAGTGTTCAGCTGTGTTCAGGCATTTATGAATTAAATGCGAATATATATTTATCTGTATTTGGGACATCTTAAACACTTCACTGCCGCCGTAGAAATTGAAATTCTTCACCTGTGATTTTAAGATTTGGACTAGGTGGTCATTTTCTTAATACATATATAGATTGGCAGCTTTCCTAGTTCAGAATGTTTATTAAACTTAACAATAGGTTGTGCTCATAGATATATTTGTAATTTAGCATTGTACCTATAAGAGAAAATATAGGCAATGTGATAATCAGTAGTGATTTATTTGAGAATACAGTTAAAGTATTATATTTACAATGTATATTTGAAATTGTCTTGGTTTTGTTCGGAACATGGCTATTTAGTGATTATTTTACGTATGGAATTACCTTATGTTTGACTGCATCACTTAAAATGTAATAACAAGACCCACCTTCAGCCGCATGAGTATGTTATGAATTACTTAAGTATTGAATTATTTTAAAACTAGTGAGACAAGAAGCCTATCAAGTTAATAATAATATGAATAGACGATTCTCTTGATATTTTTGCGTTTTATTATTATTATAAATCCTAATTAGTTAAACCTTCGACATAGCCGCAGACTCCCCAAATCTTGAGTTTAATTAAATAACATAAAATATAACCTTGTAGACAAAAATACAATAGACCTATAGATAGGTACGTATTCAAATAGTAAACGTAGTAGGACACCCTCCGATCAGGTGGGATGACGGCCTGCGAAAGACTGCAGGTAGATGCTGGATGCGGCAAGCTGAAGACAGGGTGCTATGGCGCACACAGCAGTGGAATACTTAGGCTGATGATGATGATGAGGTGCGTAGCTATCAGTATCTTCACTGTCAAGTGAGATACGTTTTAGCTAAAATGTATCTCACTTAGACGGTGAACATAACTTCACTGAAGGTGAATTTAGGTACCCTGAGGTACCTAACAAGCGCGTACAATCTATGGGTGCCAACTCTGAAAAAAAAAAAAAAAAACTTTCCAATAAGTTTTTTCGAAACCAATTCTTATGTCTCTTGCGAGATTAGCGTTTGCACGAAAACGAATCTGAAACTTCGATTTCGCTTTTGCGAGCACGGACCCAGCTTACAATAGTCCACAGCTGGACAATACTGGACATGGTCTCCCCTAATGCGTGCGTACAATAAAACAAAGAAGTATCTACAAGTATTTATTGAATATCGCTAAAAGCCGGGGTCCCAGGCCGTTCGATCCGACGTGTCGACCATTTTGTAGCATACTATCGTGTCGCCCGGCTGCACCTGAAATAATAGAAATAAAATATATATTAAGGTTGGGCTCACACGTCAACACAAAAATCCACTGCATAGTATAAAACAAAGTAGCTACTTTGTTTTTTTTTTCCGTTGTCTGTCTGTCCCTATATACATATGCTCAGATCTTTAAAACTAAGCAACGGATTTTGATGCGGTTTTTTTAAATAGATAGAGTGATTCAAGAGGAAGGTTTATAAACCATTTGATATCTAGATTTCCACGCGGGCGCTGCTAGTATTTACATAAATTTTACAGTGGCTTACCGCAAGCTTCAAGTGAATGGTCTGCGAGCTATCTGTTATCTGATATAGTCAATGCATCTAAATATTACGAGATAAAGCCTATATTTTAATGCACATTTCAGTGCTCTGTAGCAGCTGTTGGGGTACAGATCTGCGGCAAACTTTAGTTTACTGTCAGTGCTTCACAAAAGTGACTGCGTTGGCGCAGCGGCCAAAGTTCCGCTTGCGACGCAGGACGTAGCCAGTTTGATTCCCGCCGTGGGATAAATGTAAAATAGACAGATCCTTATGTCTGATATTCATGTCTGAGTGTTTTCTATACATCAATGTATTAGGATCTTTAGCTTGTCGCACACAGCAGACAAGCTCGATGGTACCGGTACCACTGATAAAATTGCATTGTCACCGAACTTAGTATGACAAATTTCTGCTCATCGGTCTTGTTAATTTGTCCCACACAAACTAACAAGGCAAGTAGAACAAAAGCTCGGTTTATGCTTTGGGTGGTTTTTTGGAAGATGCTGTGAGGATCAGCCAGAATATTTTTTTCTCTGGAGAAACAGACCTTGGCATATATATAGTATCAAAGCTTAGCTTGAGTAAGAGAGTTTTTACTAAGATAATTCTGTAACTAAAAACGAACTAACTAAACTAATAAAAAACATGTGCAGTAACGTACCTCAAAAGAGGTATCCTCGAACCTCAGGCCACACTCCATGTCCCGTTTGATGGTCGCCACCTCCTCTTTCAGATGTTTCATCGACGCCAGCTTTCCTGGAACAATGAAGGTTTTATGTTAAAAACTTTCTACATTACACTTCTATTCACCATGCTACACATCTGGAGCTCTGAGTAGCGGCAGCGAATGCGTTAATACTGAAACTTGCCACTACAAATGCCTTGTAAGATGGTTGCGATAGATAGATAGATAGAAAATTATTTTATTGCACACTTACAAAATAAAACAAACAAGACAGAATAAAATACAAAAAATGTGACAATTTGGCGGTCTTATCGCTCAAGAGCGATCTCTACAAGACAACCGTGGATGGATAGGATCGTTGGATTGTACATGGGGGGATCTGTGTGCGATAGGTATCCTCGATCCTATTAAATAAAGAAAAAAGGCATTTATTCCATAACCTTATGGTAACAATAATAATGCATAATAATATATACATAAGTAAGAATATAATTGATTCTATACCTAATTTATGTTAAATCAAATTGATAAATAAAACAAAATTCAAAATTAAACTACCCGCATTTCAAAAAAACTTGCATGCATTTAGTTAGATGTTGAATTTGCACACATACATTTCAATTGATTAAAATTGTATTAGATATTTTTGTTGGTTAGGATATTTACGTGATATGAAAACTCTAAGATTGTACTCCGACGGGAAATATTTAGGTGATTGCACAGATATGGAGCATGCAGCATGGTTTCAAACATACTTCTTGTCCCATGCAGTTCCATTGGATAAAATTTCATAAGACATTAATTTATTTACATAAAACCATTACAGATAACTCCCAACTCTTTATGCCTAGTACATTTTACCATCTTAACCCTAGATCACTAACCATTCGTGTATTAGACTACGCGTACCCCGCGCATTTGTTGTTGAGGAAAGTTCCCGGCCCCTGCCGTCCCGCCCATTTCTAGTACCTTCCTTATTCGCATAATTAGTGACCCGCAAACACTCATTGCGGATGCACGCTGCTCTGATTGGGATACAATCGTCGCCTCACAGACTTGATTGATTTTTTATTGAAGTTTTATTTCGTAGTCTGAGAAACGAATGGTTTCTGACAACGTTACTAGAAAATATGGTTAGTGAGCTAGGGTTAAAAACTACAAGATACAATGAAATAACACACTAGAAAATTGAAAAATAACAAACATGTAGGTACATACAGGAGTTTTGAAGTTTTAAAAAAAGGATAAAACTTCAAAACTCAAAACATAATATAACATTGTATATACAAAACATACAACCTACAATCTAATAATAATAAACGTGTAAAGAAGTAATACATTGAAAAGCGCTCACAAAACTCCAGGCACACTCTTACAATCATCTTCCATCCGTCCATATTATGATAGAAATAACCTATAAACGTTTCTATTGAAACAACGCGTGCGAAGCCGCGGTAAACTAGTACCTTCATAAACGACTTGCTGCGCCCGGACGACCCTGTAGTTAGCGTTCCTCGCGAGGGACCCCTTCATACAGCGACTGCCGGCCACTGGCACCTTCTTCTTGCCCTCCGTTACCAGGAACTGTTGTAACACGTTGGCTTCACCTGGAAATAAACATCATCAATTTCAATTCAATTCAATTTATTTATTAAGAATGAACAAAGAATTATCTCTAAGATACATCGGAACACTGGAAAGCGCATGAGTTTAAAACGGTGTCGCACCTCCCAGCGCTCACACTAATCACTACATAGTATAAAACAAAGTCGCTTCCCGCTGTCTGTCCGTCCCTATGTATGTGATCTTTAAAACTACGCTACGGATTATGACGCGGTTTTAATAGATAGAGTGATTAAGGAGGAATGTCTATAAATCATTTAACACATAGATTTCCGTGCGGGCGAAGCCACGGGGCGCAGCTAGTATTATAAATGCGATAGTTTGGATAGATGTTTGTTCCTTCTTCACGCCAAAACGATTGAACGGATCAGGTGAAATTTTGACGCAGTTGTAGCACTAGGCCTACAATCAAACATAGGCTATTTTGTATTCCATAAAACAGTTCCCATGGGATAGAAATAACCTTTAAACGGTAAAAAAATTCTTACAATAAGACGTTTATTTGTAATGCAGCGTTTTAAGCGTCAATGTATTACACCTATGAATGTCGAAACTCTCGTTAGACCCGATATTTTTAGAGTATTTTTGAAAAGCGAGGACGGGGATAGATAAAATAGGACGACCGATGTGGCGCGGTGGGCGAAGGTCCGCCGGCGACGCAGGAGGTTGCGGGTTCGATTCCCGCCTCGGAACAATTGTGTGAACGATCTGCAGATATTTGTTCCGGGTGTTCTGGTCGTTTTTTATGTATAATAAAAAATATCTATCTATGTAATATACTGTATTATGTATATCAGTTATCTAGTACCCATAACACAAGCTCTGCTTACCATGGGGCTAGATAATGCTGAGTGAATTGTCCAGCATTAAAAAATATATATATATATATATTAGGCTGAACGAATCTTAATAAACCCTGGTTAGGCGATAGCTTTTATGTCTTTGAGAAAGAGGCATAGGTTTTTATCCTGAATCCTATCCTATTTACCTATAATTTCTTCCTCCTGCCTCTTAGGAATCTTGCTACTGATATCATCCTTGACATCGTCGACCAGTCTGTAGATAACGTTGTGTTTCTTCACGGGTATACATTTGTTCTTGGCGCTGACCGCGAGCGGCGGCGGGCACTCCACGTTGAACGCGTATATTACTGCTTTGAACGTTTCTGCTATCTGTAAATTCATAACAGAATCATTTAGCATGCTTTAAAAACTACAACTATAAATCGACTTCAAATTCCTAAATACTTAGTGAAAATAGGTTTAGAAGGAACACTTCGATGACGCGATAAACATTTTCAAGTGACGACATTTAGTTCAAATTCGAGTAAAATTTAGTTTAATATGGTGAGTGATGGATGAAACGACGAATAAAAAGCTCTGTGGTTTCAGCCCGTTGCCATGGAAACCATTTTGGCGAATATGCGAATTGGCGAACCAAAATTGTAGTGTTTTCAAAAGTATTATGTTGTTTTTTGTGCCGAAAGCCGATGCGACGTAATGCCCTGTCTTCAGCTTGTTTACTGCTAGTTTTACCTAAGCAATTTCAAATTTGTGACGTGTCCAAGAGTCCTGTACGGTCTAAAGAAAATAAAGCGCTTTGAAGTTTGAAGTCTTAGCATTGTTTTACCTCCAGATCGTTTGGCGTGACGGGTCCTACTCCGAAATGCACTAGATTCAGCCGCACTTGTTCGTGCTCGTCGTACGTTTCTAAGATATCGAGTATCGCCTCTACGGACCCGTCCACGTCACCTGGAAATAACATTCATTATAAATATGCGAAAGTTGATTCTTTCATTAAAATGAATTAAAACAGAATTAGATGTTCACAAAGCGCTTTGTTAGAAACGATATGTAGATGTACTTTAGTCTACACACACATACCTTTGACCAACACATTGAGCGTAGGATGCGTGTCTACTTGTATCATCTTCTCTCTGGGCCCGGTGGGCCGCAGCTTGTAGCGGCCTATGGCCCGCTTGTGGGCCAGGCGGGCCTTGTACTCGCTCTGATGCGAGGCCTCCTTGGCCGCTATCACGGACGAGTCCGCGGCTTGCTTCTCTCGCATGCGCAGTGTGTGACGCCACTTCATTACTTCGTTGGCGCGCTTCTGTGATTGAGAACAAGTTTTATTTATTATTTAATAAAATAATTGCAAAACAGTCCGATCCGTTCAGTAGTTTTGACGGGAAAGGGTAACAAACATCCATACTTTAGTGTGAATGTCTCTTACTACTGTGAATCTATTAAGAGCCGGCCTTAAAAGAACCAACTAGAATAAAAGCAACAGCTTCCTTCTGTGTTGTGTGTATTTTTAACAACTCTACTGCGATCACCTAATCACCTGCCAAGCGCGGTGATTATGACAAAACGATCCTTGTTGGTATGGGCCGGGATGTTCAACAGTGGACTTATGAGCTTTAATTACGTGTCACTTTACACTTTATAACCCTTTAACGTAAATAAAATAGCTTTATATAAATAAGCTTATTAACGATAATAACGCGCATTACGTTGTGTTAAACAGCGTGGTAGTCTTGCTGTTCTCAGGTTCAATTTCACTTGTTAGAAAGCAGGTCACTCGGCCTAGCTCTAATATTGAGTCAACATTGTTGCTCGACAGCTGCTGTACAGAAGCTCGTACATCAGCAGAGACTAGGGCGAGTCTCACAGGTGGACAGTGAACGTTGACTCACCTCTGAGCTGACCTCCAGCACCTGGTCTCCGGCGGAAGGCATCTCCCTCCACCCTAACACCAGCACGGGCGTCGAGGGCGGCGCTTCCTGGACTACGCTGCCGTCAGAAGAGTGAAGCACTCGCACCTGAATAACATATTTTTAATTTACTTATTTTTGTCACGGTTACAGCTTAGGATCTTAATGTAAGTACAATGTACATGCACTCTTTAGGGCACTGTTTTTTTAAATACAATATATAATAAAATTGTTATATCATTTTTATGTAGAACTTAACGACATCAAGTGTGACATGTGTACCTACGGTGGAACTGAATAAAATGAAAATGAAATGAAATTACATGGGTTGATAGATATTTTAGGGTCCAGTACCCAGAGGGTGAAAACGGGACCCTATTACTAAGCCTGCGTCTGTCTCTCATCCGCTGTGTGATTGGCTAAAAGCTGTTTTACCTTCGCCCACCCCGTGCCAGCCACAATAACGGAACCTCGTCGCAATGTCCCTCTCTGCACCAAAACTGTTGCCTGTTTCCTGCGAACAAAACATTTTATATTATCACGGGTATTATGTAATAATTATATTTTAATTAATGTACAATTCATACTGCTCTATGGTAGAATTCACCCAGCCCTATGGTAAAATTCACCCAGCCTTATGGTAGAATTCACCCAGCCTTATGGTAGAATTCACCCAGCCTTATGGTAAAATTCACCCTGCCCTATGGTACAATTCACCCCGCCCTATGGTTGAACTCGACTCGTCCTATGGTACAATTCACTCCGCCCTATGATACAAATCACCCCTATGGTTCAACTAACCCCGCACGGCTTCCTATGGTTCACTCACCCCGTCCTAGGGTCCATCTGAGCCTCGATAACCGTCCCCTCCACATATCCCCCCGGGTCCGCCTTCAGTTCCATTAGTTGTGCTTGCAGTGTCAGTGCTTCTACCAGCGTCTCCAAGTTTTTCTTCTTCAACGCTGACACGGGTATGGCTTGGACGTCACCGCCCTGCGCTTCGCAGATGATGCCGTGTTGTGAGAGGGAGCGCATTGTTTTCTCCTGGAAATTATGTTTTTCTTTTTATAGTTATGATAGGTAGTTAGTTGAAGCTAATTTAGAAGAAATCCAGTCTGCCTGTAGTTGAAACTAGACTTATTGAGCAGACTATTTATAGCTACGATGAATTATAAATTAATTATTAAATTTATCTTATAAGAATTAATAGTCTCGCGTCGGTAATCAAATATTTCTGACAAAGAACATACAGCTTCTAGAGTTGACTATGTGGAATCTTGTGACTAGGCTCAGACCACATCGAGACGCGACGACGGGACCCGAGGCATCTTGTCTAGAGACTGAGAGGAATTTTCATATTATGGCAATAAATTTTGTATATATACACACTTTTAATAAAAATGAAAAAGTGTGCTGCGTCACCCGACGACGACGTCGCGATGTCGCGAAGCTGACCGAGCTACAAAGACCCGTAGATAGATATTATGTAAGCAAAACAAAAAGTAAAAGATAGAGGCATACCTACAATGTTCACACCTGGCTTGTCGATTTTGTTGATCGCCACCAGAATGGGAACTGTAAAGAATATTTTGTTAAAGAATACAATGATTTTGTCAAGTAATAATGTACTACATCTATATTGGAAGAACATAAACCAATGATCGTTAAGCTATGATTGGTTGCTGCTTGTTGGGACTTAGCCAACGCTACCTGAGGTTCAGGTAGGGTTCCTACAAGCTGAACTACCACATAAAGTATCGGAACTGAAGCTAATTGAATTCACTAAGTGTTTCAGAGTGCATCTCTAGATGGCGCTAAGAAATAAATAGGTTATAGAGGCCGGGGTATAGAGGCCATGAGAATCAATGCTAGGTACCTCCAGCCTCTCTCGCCATTCGGATGCTCTCAACCGTCTGCTCCATGACTCCGTCGTCTGCGGCCACCACCAGCACCACTATGTCGGTGGCGTGCGCGCCGCGGGACCGCATGGCGCTGAATGCGGCGTGCCCCGGCGTGTCCAGGAATGTTACCTTCTCGCCGGAAGGGAGTTTCACTGGAATATAGTGAAAAATACATATTATATTTATTAAATATATAATATAATAAATATAATATGTAAAGTCGTGGTGGTTTCGTTAAAGCGGGGAATTCACTACCAGACTGCCCGCGACGGTCCGCCTGTCACGGGCAAATCTGTCCCATGTCTGGTCGTGAATGCTAGGCGGCGGGCACGGGCCTTTGGGTCCCTCCGACCAGATGGGATGACGACCTGCGAAAGACTGCAGGTAGATGCTGGATGCGGCAAGCTGAAGACAGGGCGCTATGGCGCTCATTGGGGGAGGCCTATGCCCAGGAGTGGACTGCTATAGGCTGATGATGATGATGGGCACGGGCAAGCCCGTCGGCCCGTGCCCGCCTGCCCGGAGAATCGCATTTTGTGTGTGCGGGCACAGACAAGTCTGAACGTAAATGGTCAGAGTGCGATTAGAGGGCAAGTTTGTTTCGAATGATTAACGAAAATAAAAAAATTTGGCAATCTTTCCGAAAGACTAAGTGATGGCCCGTTCAGTGTGTATTCAATATGGGCAAGCGACAGACATGGGCCGGGCCTGGCGCCCCACGGGCTGTATGCAAAGACCTTGCAAAGAGATTCGATAAAGCCAATTGATCTAATAAAACAGAGAAAAGATCGAGTTACAGAGGAGAATAATCACCTTCAAAAGCTCCAATATGCTGCGTGATCCCTCCAAACTCAGTGTCCACCACCGCGGAGTCCCGCAGCGAGTCCAACAGCGTGGTCTTCCCGTGGTCCACGTGCCCCATCACGCACACCACCGGCGGCCGCGGCCGGAGCGCCTCGGGCGCCGCCGGGGGCGACGGCACTGCGTCTTTGTTCTAATACAATACAGTTCTTTATTAATAACGCTAAGTTACAAGTCAAACGCAATAAGGTAAGCAATATCGTATACAAGAAATAAATATTTTTTGTATTTATTTTGTATTTCTTTATTTTGATATCTAAAACTACATTACATTTGTAGGGGTTCTGCTGGCTACTGCCGACAAATTGTGCAACAGTCGACACAAATATCTAGCAATAATATATACCCCATCTCAATTTTATCCTAACTTATATTATAAATGCTAGTGTTTTTTTTTTATCTTCACGCCCTAATTAAACAATCAAACAACTTGATTTTGGGATAGAATTAGTTGAAAGAATGGAGGTAGTAACATATGCTACTTTTTGTCCAATAAATCAGTTCCCATGGGATAAAAATAACGTTTAAACGTTTCCATATAACCAACGTGTGCGAAGCTGCGGGCAGAAACTAGTGCTATAAGGGTGGTACACTTTTTGATGACAGTCTAGGGCACCAATATCACTACATAGTACAACGGATTTTGATGTGTTTTTTTTTCAATAGATAGAGAGATTCAAGAGGAAGGTTTATAAACCATTTTGACACATAGATTTCCACGCACGCCGCAGGGCGCAGCTAGTAACTAAATCACCGGTACGGTACCATTGTGTGTTGTATACATTACCTAGATATAAAGACCTACAAATGTACACAATGATGTAATAAATAAATAAATATGAATATAAATATTACCTCTTCCTCTTCAATCTCCTCATCAGGGTTCGGCACCAGCTTGAACCGGTATCCGGTGATCTTGACAATGTCCCGGATTATCTGAGGGTTGTGTATCACAGTGGTCTCTTTGTACTCGGTATCAGAAGTTTTGTCTGCGAACTCTAGCGCCTTGAATACATGTTCTGAAAAGAAGGTATACAGTATGACAAAGAGGAGGCTATTGTTTAGTGGTGTTGTGGGTGCTAAGATGCTAATGATCTGCTGATGATGACATTGTGGTTTAAATTGTCTATGAAAGTCACAGTTGTTATATGAAATGATTTGAAATATTGGAAAACTCAAAATATCAAAAAATCTAATCATGGTAAATATCCCATTGTGTACCCAAACTATCATGGTTAACACAAAAGGTCACTATGGACTTTTGTGTGAAATGGCTTAGAATGACACAGCTGTCTTAAATCTAGAGAAACATAATGATCATCAACCTATATAGTATAGTTCACTGTTGGACATAGGCCTGCCTTAATAGCCATAATCTTCAGCTTGCTGCATCCAGCATCTGCTTGCAGTCTCTTACAAGTCATCGTCCCACCTGGCTTGAGGGTGTCCTACATACTATGTTTGCTGAGTCGCAGTCTCCACTCAAGAAAAACAACAATAAGTTATCCATGCGATCACTAAAATAAAATGAATAGTAAAACGATTTTAGTATATTAAAGTAAAATAATATTTAACCTACCGACATCTTTTCTCAGTACTTCAGCTACATTTCCAACAGTCATATTCCTCCAGATGCCAACCACTTCAGATCCAGCCTTCGGTGAATACCTGATTGCTGGTCGGCCTTTATTATCTGCAGCCTACAACACATTTTTTTAAACTGGATTATAACACTCTCACTAATCTTTTCACAAAGCCATTATTGTGAGGAGTAGGTACCTCACAAGGGTCAGTAGAGCTCTACCTTGCCATAATACAGTTTTATAACTAGCACGGAGGAACGAGACATGCTACACACAGAAGCCTTAAAGCAGGTACTAAGTGTTACAGCCCATGTTTGTATACCTGTATAAAATGTATTGTACTAAGTTACTCAAAAGTAAATTTGTTTTATAAATAACTATAATTAACTTTAAGGCTACCCTGTAAATTATCCACTTGAACGCCCAGCGCTCGCAGCCGCGGAGGGGGACTTACGCCCGCGAGCAACCGACAACCAACGCTATCAAAATGCCGCGCAACTTCACCGATAAAAACGTTTGCCAAAACAAAAGTATTTAAAAAAAAAGTAAAGTTATTCCTAAACGAGAAATTACATTGTTTGCGTTAATATCTGTAGAATAAACTTGAATTATCATTTTATCATTAAACCTACACCTTGATCGTTAAAAATAATGTTAAAAAATAAAAGTAGACATTTTCGACCGGTTTTTCTGCAACTTTATTTTTTCATGATCAACCTATGATATCTGTAACAGTAATGAAATGTTCTAAATAAAGTAAGTTTTATTTCCTTTAAAATGACGCCAATGGCTTTATACTAGACTCATTAGAAGTAAATAAAAAAAATTGATAAAAACAGGACTTCTCGGCCCACTTGTACTCGCGCGAGTGCATATTACCTTTGATATTTTCGTTGAATCTAAATCAAAAAAGGGCGTAAATAGTTTATTCTATGTACTATATTATTCTAGATAGATTATTTTATACTACTATAGTAATATTTTTGAAGAAACCATATTGATTACTACATAAACAAATAAAATACCGGCCATGTTGATACACAAACGGTACTCGGCGGTAGTTTTTACAAATTTTATAAACTTTAGAGGAATAATAAGTATGATGTTCATATACCATTAAAACCAGTGTTTTATCTAGAAAAAATACATATAGAACAATCTTAGAAATATACAATACAACAAAGGTACTGACGACATGATTGATCAAAGCACACTACATGTTCACAGCACAAATCACACCTGTTTTATTTTGTTGACTGACAAAAGTTTTTCTAGGAATCTCATTTGACAAGTGGTTTAGTTCGTTCGATGAATGATTTCTGCTTCGGTTATACGATAGATTAGGCCCACAAGAGCCACAGAAAAAAACTAAAATCATTTTTTCGCTAGGGTGACCCTCTGGGTACTATAGTACCTGGGGCGTATGTTTCCGAAAGTTTATAGGGAACTGTAGTACCCGTGGGCGTTCAAGTGGTTACGACATAAAAACATTCTTATTCTTAACTAGCATATGGCCCGCGCTGGCTTGCTACTGAATGCAATTAGTGAATCACCATGGCAGCAAGGTACTTATATGTAGCATAGGTTTAGTTAGCAACCTGTGAACTCTAAGTTGGTCTAAAATGATGTTTGATTGAGCTTCAATAATAAAAATATATCAATGTCTATGCTTGGTTTAGTAGGTACTCTATTTATAACTTACCTTTTCTTCTTCTGATCTCCTTTTTTTTAAATAAACAGCTGATAAGGTTATATGTCTCGCAGTGTGAAGATGATCTAATGGATAAGTTTTGTTACGGAGAGGTAAACATTCTCCTCTTGCGGATTTTAGTGCAAGCCTGTAAAAATTACGGAAATTATGAATCTCGAAGTTAAAAAATTATGAAATTATTCGCCGGCCCCTCGTCTAGAGTTATGTAAATCAGCTGTTCACAGTAAGTACGTAAACATTGAAATGTTTACTCTTTTTCGTGATTACTTACCATCGTTTTATAACTGTCCTATACATATTTACAGAAGCGCAATCGACGCTATTATTCCATGGACCAGTTTTCAGATTTCACAGTCGGAAACCATTTATTTAGTAACATTAGTTTTTATCTAGGATACAGGTTATGTTACATTTTAGTTATGACTGTTTTGTACAATTATGTAACTTTAAGTACAGCTAACTAAGGTAACAGTAACAAATAGTCTCTCGGAAATGGAAAAGAAATAATAATTTCCTTCGAGATTTTCCACTACAAAGAAGAAAAAATATAAATAATGGTTGGTGAGGTGACAGTTACATAAAAACTGAAAAGACTTTGACATACATTGATACACATTTAAGTTTTTCATACATAAAAGACAGTGACAGATACAATTCATAGATTGGCAAAAATATCATAAAAAAACATTTTAGAAAAATCATATGAAAAACTAATTCTTCTATGCAATAACAAATGCCAATTAAATACGAAATTTACAGCTTTTTTCTCAAATTCTATATTTTTTCATGGTTTATCGGTTTTTATGTATTTTTCCAAATTTTTTATGATCCATAGTCAAATATTTCCGAAGACAATCAATCATAGACAATTACTATTTATGTCCGCCATTCATTCTTTTTGAGTTGCTTTTTCGTTTTATTCTGGAGCACGATTTGTCATCGAGATCTACGCAACACCATCGCGTAATTACTAACCTTCGAAGGAGCTTCCCAAACAGTGAAAACCCAGCACCTGGGCTTCGTTAACACCTGCTCATCATAACCGCCGTTTGACGTGATCATACCTGTGAGATCGGTATCTTCCTGTGATGCTCTCCTTTTACCTTATCGGCTGCGACGACGTGCGTTTGAGTGCCTGATGCTGTTGAAACTATGTGCGAATAAAGATATCATAACAGAGGACTCAGCATGGGGGCGTTTTTGAACAAGCCCGAGACGAAGAAGTACAACGAGACGGGAGAAGGAAATGGGCTTTGCTATGGCGTGGCGTCTATGCAGGGCTGGCGCGTGGAGATGGAGGATGCCCACCGCGCGCAGCTCACTCTGAACGGGACTCTGAGCGACTGGTCATATTTCGCGGTGTTCGACGGACACGCAGGGGCACGGGTGTCAGCGCACTGCGCGAAAAACTTATTGGATTGCATTCTTCAAACGGAGGAGTTTCGGCGGGATGATATTGTGGAAGCCATTCGCGTGGGCTTCCTCGATCTAGACAAGAAGATGCGGGAGCTCCCGGAGCTGTGCAATGGGGAGGAGAAGTCAGGGTCTACCGCCGTGTGCGCGTTCGTGTCTCCGAAACAGATATACATAGCCAACTGTGGAGACTCTCGCGCCGTGCTGGCTCGGAACGGAATGCCGATATTCGCAACTAAAGATCACAAGCCGGAGTTACCGACGGAGAAGTCTCGTATTATAAACGCAGGTGGCTCTGTGATGATTCAGCGTGTGAACGGGAGCTTAGCTGTCTCGAGGGCGCTGGGGGATTACGAGTACAAAAAGGTGCTGAACCGGGGGCCATGTGAGCAGCTCGTGTCTCCCGAGCCTGAAGTTTCTACTCACGAAAGGTTGGAGGCAGAGGATGAGTTTTTGGTGCTGGCGTGTGATGGAGTATGGGATGTCATGACTAATGAGGCGCTGTGTGCATATGTGCACTCCCTGCTTCAGTTGACTGATGACCTTGTGGCTATCACCAACCAGGTCATCGACACTTGTTTGTATAAGGTGAGCATCTCTTACGCTGCTACTGCTTAAACATAGTTCTCTAACTTAGCACTGAAGCTTCTATTATGCTGCACACCTCGGAGAAAGTGAATCTAATGAGTCACTATGTTTTATTGAGTACCTATAACAACTGTGCTTACACTGAGGCTAGATGATCAGTGTGAATTGTCCAGCATTATTTATTTATTTTGTTTTCGATTAAAAGTTGGCCAGATAGCTACTTCTTTTGGCATATGCCTCAAACAATTGAAATAAATTTTAGACCCACGTAAATAGAGGATAAATTGTTTCATGTTTGTGCTGACATCTAATTGTGCTAATTGAATTATGTATTGTTAGTTTGAACTAATTTCTGACAGTGGTTTCTGTATTGGTTTTTGAGAGATATAAGCTTATTATGGGTTGGTAAAAGTCCCATTTTTTCATTTAGTTGGACATAATTATATAGGTCTGTATGTTAGGTTTCTTTATCTGAGAGCATTGTTTGTATATGAAAACACGACGCCGACCATACAGATAACCCTAATACCTCAGTCTTAGGGACATCAAAATCATGGATGTTATTAAATTTAAAGAAATAAAAGGGTTGGATTTAAAGTTATAAAAGAATGGTTTCGTAGTACCATCAGTGGAGAAATTTTCCTTTTGTTTTTCTGATTGAATAATAAATAAAACATTTTATTTTCCATAATTTTGCAGGGATCAAAGGACAACATGTCTATTGTCCTTGTGACATTCCCGGGGGCACCGAAACCAAGTCCTGAGGCGCAGAAAGCTGACAGGGAACTCGATGATAACCTCCGACAGAGGCTTACAGGTTGTTGTTACTATTCTCTATTAAATGCATGCTCACACAGACAACGAGACAGACCGACTGACAGTATTGCATACAATAGTCAGACTCAAAGTTTGACAAGTACCAGTACAACCTCAAATTCCGATGATGCCAAAACATAGCCCACAATATTGTAGTAATGACCTTGCCAAAATCCCATTAACACTTTCGTGGACCACCACATACACGTGCATTTGACCTGCAGGCAAGGGCGCGGCGTGCCCTTCGAACCACCTAGGCTGGGCAGTTAATCTGTAAATGTTTAAATATTTTGGCAAGAAGTCAATTGGTCACAATGACCACCATAATCAAACCAATCTTGATGAGTTCAGAGATATATGACCAAACAGCATGCGCTATTTGTTATTAACTGGATAAAAATTTGCCAATATCGGATATTCCTGGTCTTGAACTACATCTATGCAAAATTTATATATTTGGTTCATTGAAGAAGTAACAAAATATACAAATTTCCACTGTTATTTATTGCAGTGACTTCTTAAAAAAACAGCATTGGTAGCCATGATAGCTGAAAATAAAAAGTAAACATATATGGCGATCCTATGTATGTACTTTGAATAGATAAAAGTAAATATTATCTACAGCAATATAATAAATATAATGATTGTGATATGAATAAGTAACAAGTGCTAGTCGCATTGTAAAAGACATCATAATGGGGAGGGTAGATGTAAGGTTGTCTGGAAGACAAAATTATATATTTTAAGAGCTTAGGTATCTCTTTACAAATCTCCAATTTACTGTAGTTAATATCTTTATAAAATGCTTTATATTAGATGACTTGGAATTACTATATTTTCGAGTGAAATATGAAATCCTAAATTTGAAATTTTAGTACAGTTATTATGTACCTTACCTAGTTAGTATACTTCCATTTACCATAGTATACCACCCTCTAGTAACTATAGAATACTTATGGAATAATTCATTGGTGTTCAGTACCAGAATAATCGGAATATGCTAAAAAATAAGCGAATTTTGATTGGTTGTGTGAATTTAGTATAGATTTTTCAATCTTTAAACTAGTTTTAAATAATATTTTGAGTATATTACATGTATTTTTCAGAAGCTTAATAATATTGATATCTGCTTCTATATTCATATTTAAGATTTGTGATCGCAGTATTTAGCTGAAATACCCACACACTTGTGTAAATAAAAGTCAAGGGTACAAGATTAACAAAACTAGACTTTTTTACGAAGCAAAACAATTTGCGTGCCGAATGACTTAAAATTTCTTGATAAACGCGTCTACTATAAAACGCACGCGAGTAAAATACCTAAATATGATAACGAAAGTAATTCTCTAAAGGTCATAATCGACTTACTGTTGTGTGTGCTATCTAACAACTTAATCTCACGATTCTTGCTTTTAAAGTCTGGAATTTATTACGATTATAATGTGCGATGGGTACCTCGCCCAAAATCCATTATTAACTAATAAAATTCTTGTGTAATAAAAGCAAAATAAATCAAATCGGAACATGGAGGACCAACCAACATATCTGTTAAAAAATTTGTTGTAGAGAGCCATTTTCTTGACGTACGCAATTCATTACATCACTTTAGCCGCGGCCATGTTTAAACATATGAAGTAAAGTAGGTAGTTAGGTACGTAATTCTACTCTATGTGCTCAGTAGTTCCTTGTATTACGTTTACAATTAATAATCATGCTCAGAATAGCAATGAGCTTGATTTGATGGCATCGAAACAAACAATATATCTTTACTAAATTGATAATTAATTCTTAGTCAATCAAGTGACTTGGGATTTGCTATGCATGACATCCTTATCGATGCTCGGTTCTACAAACCAAGATATTTTACGTTAACAAAGATGAAAACTTAAACTGAAAATAATATTAGAAAACAACAGGTTTATTCAAGGTCACCACTAAAACAAGAACATAAACTTCAACAACGCATAATTGCACACGATGAGCGAAAAATGTGAAAACTTGAGTTCGAAAGCGGACGAGAGACAAATGCAATGATGAATGATAGCTGTTTAAACAAAAAATGGTTGCACTGATATCATCGGAGCATATTGTCGTAAAATGTTGTACCTCAACATATCTTTGTAAACTCTTGTTTATAAAAAGTATCTAGGATTGTAGACGCCAGTATTGACACTCGGCAGTGTTTGTAAATTTTGAAAATAATAGACAACCCACTCGCAGTATAGTGCGTATCTACACGAGCCATATCAAGCTGTCTATGACCTCCCGTACCTTCACGCAATTTTGCCTGTCCAATTACATTATATCTGTTGAAATCCAATTAGAAATGTCAGAATTAAGGAACTGGCATCTTGGCACCCATTTACATCTCAAATCATTTAAGCTCAGAACTGATCTTGGCCCCATTTCCCCCCTCCTGTATTGGGGGGGGGGGGGGGGGGGCAAATATCAGTTGATGGGATTATTGATAGACTGAAAAGAATTAAAGAATTTCTTGGACAGTTAGCTCGTATACAGTTACGAAGATATATGAATAAATTTGTATATGCCGTTGCGGAGATTCCACGCTAATCCAATATTCCACCGGATTACGTAAAACATGGGTGCTTACACGCTACTTTTTCGATTTATTAAATGTCTTTGCCGCATACAGTTATGATGGCCGTAATCGTATAGTTTTGCACGTGTCTATGCACCATGACGAATGCTAATCGTCCACCATGGACAGTGACAGCCAGACGCCCGCCCATATAGTTAGAATATTAATAGACTATGCAACGCTCTTAGAACATGGAATCGCCGATCGATGGTGCTAACAAATTAGAATCTATTTCAAGCCTGCTAGGGTTTTAAATGTCACTTCCAAAACGTTATCCATGACTTGATTTGTTTACTATCCATATCAATTTGAATAAAACTCTATTTGCCAAGTCTCTTTGAAAAAAACATTTATAGCAAGCCAAATCTGTGTTCCATAGAGTTCTACATATATTTAATGTTAGGTTATATTAATAAATATATTTAACTCCTAATATATTTGAATCCCCAGTGTTGTGTGTAGTTTTTTTGACTAGAAATAATATAAATAATAACTGATTATGGGTTTTGTAGTAATAAGTTGACCTGAAGTACAAAATGCTGTACTTATAGCTCATTAAATTATTCCTTAAGTAAACAAAATAAATTAATAATACCAGTTCTTAACATTAAGAATTTATTAGCACTGTGACAGTGTTGTATTGGAATATCGGTTATTGTTATGTTATGTTTGATATATTTTATATTAACTTATAATATTTATGTAAAATTATGCATTAGTTTGTATGGAGTACGACATTCATATATGAACGTGTCTACGTTTTGCATTATTCAATTTAGAAGTACCTAAGTACCTTCTAGCCAGGTGGGCAACCAGTGATTTGAATATGATGATATTCTATATAGGATTATATTATCTACGCTTAGAATTTAAATATTATATAAAATCTATAATTTTTTATACAATTATGTGTTTTAAATCAACTATCTCTATTCAAAAAAATACTTTGATATACATATTTTTCAACTCTAAAATTCGTAATCTTTATTCTTATTATTGTATTCTTCTTCTAGTCTAATGTTATCCTGATTGCTGGCATTAAAATATTTGAAAACGAACAGTAGTTTCATTGCTTTGGTCCTGGCCCTGGATTTATCGATTAAGTTTAATTCAAATGTAAATTCCTGAAGGGTTAAAGCAATGAAGCCTACTGCATTGTCCGCGGTCTAAGTATTCACTGCCAGTTAACTGAACGACTGGAATTCTGAAGCCGTACAAAGAATGGCCTGTAATCTTGTTGAGTTCACGCCGAGTGTATCTGGCGATGAGTTATAATATGCTTCAAGGATGGCTTTATACTGTGACATTGAGAAATATACAGGCACAGATTGATAAGGTACAAAGAAAACACAAATAAATTCGTCAAAAATATCTGAGAAAGAAATAAATACGTACTGTTTGTTTATAAAACCCAAGAAAAGATTGAAGTGAATAAAATATCAAAGTGATCAGTTTATTTCCTAGTTTTACTTATGCAATTTGAAATTTGTGACGTGTCCAAGAGTCATGTAAGGTCTAATCAAAAGGAAATAAAGCACTTTGATGTTCGTTTGATGTTCAAGTGACGTAGGACTAATGACATCACTGAAGGCAGATATAAAGAAGTTACGCTCAGGGGCAGTCCCATGATGACCTAATCATTTAATAAAAGTAATGAATAATCGTTTTCTGAGAGCGTCAGACACAGACGAAGAGATGTAACGAGCCAGATATATTGAAGAAAGATTTGTACACGACAGATCTAGACCGTGAAGTGTGGAAGGGAAATAAAGGACGTCGAAATCCTAATAGAATAAAGACGAACGTTAATGAAGTTCTTTAAAATACACCAAAACAAAATTGATAGGATCTGGCAGATATTTTGCATGCTTGAAGTTCTGGATCTGTTCAATCATGTTGGTACTTTTTATTTGGGGAATATGCGCGCGAAGCCGCTGGTAAAAAGTAGTATTTTTAGTCAAAAGTCCGTAAAATTGTAAGATGCATTTGAAACCGAACCAGTAAGATTAAAACTATAATAAAATAGACAAGCTAAATACTACGGTTAAATAATATCGTGTAGCAATCTAGGTCAAGTTGACCTTTAACAGCTCAAGGTCACTTATCAATGTGAAAAGAAAATCGCGGTAGCGTGAGTGGCATCTATCTGCAACCCTAGAAGTTACAAACGAAATAAAATGTAGCCGTTATCTGCATAGTGATATGTTAGCGTGTTTCGAACCGGCTTTTATGTGTTGGGTTAAATGCGGAATGAGATTTTGTAGCTTTTGAAACATGTTACATAATAGTAGCCACTTGAGTACTTAGTAAAATATTTTCCAATAATAATATAATATAATTTCCTTTGATCTTGTGACCCATATGTTTAAAAAATAAAGTGGTTTCTAGATACGAGTTTGCGGGCGAGTAAACTGTAGGCTTTTGGCCTACAATTTACTCGCCTGAAAACTCTTGCCATATAATTCTATAGCAACTCCTGGAACGTTTTTCTATACGGCAATAACATCGCAACGTTTATTTATGTTGACTCGCCGCTGGACCCTCGCCCGTGTGGGTGGATTGACTCTAATCCTTAGTAAAGGTATTCGCACGTATCGCGACCCAGAGAGGTAAACTTCGCTTGGATTTCGCGCGGTCCGCGGTATTCCGCCTAGTATTTCATTGACAAGGTTTATCGCATATACCCATCCGATTTCGCTGCTGCTCTAGCCTTCGGAAAATCGATGTTTCTGGAAGTCTATTTTAATTTTCCAACACGACATTTCGTGTTTCGTCTCGGCCGATTGGTGTAATACTCTAATTCACCGAATAAGAGTACCATAAAAAAAAAAACTTTGATTGCGTATTTTCGAGAATTGAAATAGGCCTTCTGAATCATTTACAAGCAAAACCTACTATTATTACTTTAAAAGAAACTAGTATTCCATAAATACCACTAAACTATGAAACTTTCGGATTAACTTATGAGTGGGAAGACGATGAAGGCGAAAATTACTAGAAATGTTTGAAATAATTGATCCATTACTGATCAAGACCACACATTAAATTCCATTATTAGAGAATTTTACGCCATCGTAAAACCGTAGTAAAAAGATTGATCAAGAAGCTATTTTGGTACAATAGGACTTTGAATATGATTATCCTACTTATATAACAAAGACGAAAGTTCGTAAAGATGTGAACTTAGCCAAAATTACTAAATTTCGCTGAAATATTATTTTACTGCTGAATACTTCTAGATGCTGATCCCGGAAAAAAAAACAGATTTCCCGTGGGATGATCGATTATGCAAAATATGTTTTTCAATGCGGGTAAGACCGTGAGGCGCTGCCAGTGTCTAATAAAAGAACTTTTAATTCCAGCCATCATCGAGCAGAACGCGGGCGCCGCCGAGGAGCGCGAGGAGCCGCAGGCGCACTTCTCCAACATCCTGAAGCAGCTGGTGACGGAGAACATACCCAACCTGCCGCCCGGCGGCGGGCTGGCGGCCAAGTGAGTGCAGCCTCTTTTCTATGCATGGGGATTGAGGAGGAAGCTGGTTTTATTCCTGTTTGATTAACCGAAGCCAGCTAGGATAAATAAATAAAAAAAAAGCTGGACAATCCACACAGGACGCCATGTAAGTTAAACTGGTCAGGTTATAGGAAAAGCTGTTGAGACGGCAACCAATATTATAAGAAGGGTTTAAGGATATTATAAAAGCTAAGCTGTGTATGACACAGACAATTCGATCGTTTCGCTTAGCTATGGAAATTGAGCTAGATAAAACATAACACATTCCACTACTTAGCTATGTAAAAACCCTACCTTATGCTTGTTGCACACTAGAAAAGCACCGCTGCATGACAGCACAAAAATGTGCATTCAAATAAGGGTTTGGACTTGTTACACTTAAATGTATTTTATATTGACGGTAAAGCATAAAGAAGAATAAAGAATTTATTAATAGTCACACACACACAATGTATATACAGAGTTACAAGAAAAGGAAAACACATAAAAATACAGAACAACATAGGTCGTAGGGATTTAAACTTTAACATAAAAGTAGCGTGTAGTAGAGTCCCAAGAGAAAGAAAAACTGGTGTTTCCCTATGTGCGCGGCTAATGAGGTCCAATCTCAGCTTGTCAGTATCGACCGAGGACGATAGTGACACTGGTTTTCAGGTGGACACGTACAGATGACAGACAGCTCGTGAAATACTCGTTTGAAGCTTGCGGGACGCTATGTTTTCACTGTAAAATGTATATAAATATATTGAAAATAAGCCCATATTTAAATGCACACATTTTGTGCTGAATGATAGCGGTATTGGTTTTAAGTGCGCAGAGCTTAAGACTCAATATAAAAGATTCCCTACCTCTAATAGATTGTAGTGAACAAAAAATCAAAGTGAGCACTTAATTTTCTAGTTTTACTTGTGCATGTGCAATTTGAAATTTGTGACGAATCCAAGAGTCATGTTATGTCAGAAGAAAATAAAACACTTTTGATTAAATTAGATTTAACTTTGTCTGGTTTACCTTCGGTTATTTCCTCAAACATTAATAAAGTCAAAGCCTGGTCTGGTATGTAAAATGGTTTCCTTAACGAGACCATAGCTTGAATGCGGGGGAGGAACTGATTTGGCTTAAGCATGCTGAATCGCGTTCTGACATAGTTTAATCAAGAACCTTAACCATAAACTCGTAAGTAAGCATTTTGAACTCTAACAGCATGACAAGCAGAGCTGATTTTCGCCTGCGAGTAAGTAGCATTAGGTTAAGGTCTATGTTCGCTTAGTTCTGTCCCATAGCTATGACGCTTACAAATGAACTCGATTGACAACAATTCGTTTGATGGTATAGGCAAGTGCCACCTCTGTCCCGCTTTGTGAAACTCCTCGATCAACAGAACATCCCGGGACTTCCGCCAGGTGGCGGTATTGCTGCCAAGTGAGTATTTTGTTCCGAGTCGTCAAATCATGAAAGTTTTGAAAGAGCTTGGTTTTATAGTAGGATTGGGGTCCACCCAAGAAAAATAACATATATGCGGCATTATTTGTATGTGATTGTGTGATTGATTGTTTCGTATATATCATATTGCAAATTAATTGGTCTGATAGTTATTACCACAAAATTCGTAGTGTGGTATCAATTCAAATGTTGCCAAAATTAACTTCAATTACTAAAAATGTTGCCGTCTTTTTCGCTATGATCAAAATAAAAAAGATTGCATCATATTTAGTCCTGTCAAATTTGTTTAATGACTAAAAATGTTGCCATCCTATTCTTAATGATAAAATAAAAAGGACGGCATCATATTTAGTCCTGTCAAATTTGTTTAGTTTAAATTTGGCGACATCTAAATTTACACTAAAGTTGTCTGAAAATTTCACAAATTAAAACACCCTCACAAAAATAAAATAAAAACATAATAACAATTACAAAAGTCACGAAACATGATCTATTCATTTTATACTACTTATCATGCAATAACGTTTTTTATAATATGGTCTTCTAACACTATGTACTCACAACAACTTCTGCCTAAATAATAATTATCAGGTATATTGTCCTATCACACCTCATGAGCCCTATTTCGAACAAGGAGGGATCACAACTTTGGATGGTTGTATTAAACACAGAAGGACGCTGCTGTCCTTCCTCTAGTAGGTTCTCTTAGTCGACTCGTATAACATCCACGGGCTGAGTTGGAAAGGTATATCAATAATTTGGTTGCACCATACCAGAGCACAAAATATGCATTCAAATATTGGCTTTAACTCTTACTATGTAGATGCATTTTATATTGACGGCAAGAGATGCGAGGATACTCGCTTGATACTTGCAGTAAGCCATTTCATTAATTTTGTCTTTGTAAAATATATTTATACATAGATTACTAGTTTAAGCACATATTTGATAGCTTATTTTTGTGCTGTTTCATCTAGCTATCATCCAGCAACGCTACCAGTGCTGGATGATTGTGCCATGTCTTCCTCGCCTCGACTGCCCCGGCCTATTACTTTTTACTATAACCATATCTTTTATTATAGGACTGGGATACTTTAATAAATATGATTTAGAAAACCTTTATTGATTTATTTTTTATAGCATTCCTTTATATCGTTCCAGGCAAGGGCTACTGGACAAAATCTACAGGGAGTTCTACCCAGACCACGCCGACAGTTCGGACACGTTCGACTGCCAGGCGGACATGGCGGACCCCTGCGGGAACTAGGCACCACCATAACTTCAGGCACGGCCATACACTTTGCTAACAAACACCTGTGAGTGATATTCATTTATCTGACCATCTACAGCTAAAAATACCTTTCAACTCTAAAATACTATAAATAACTCACGACTATACAAAGCTTATAAAAGCTTTGAAATAACATAGTTGTATGTCAGTGTTGCCCCTTTTCAATTTGGTGTCGTCATTTGAAATGACAACACTTAGTACCAAAGATTGTAAACAGATTTTTTGAAGACCGGCAAAGTGTATGTTCCTGTCTTTTAGATGAATATCACATTACAAACCAAATAACATTGCAGTTACATTACGTGTGAATTTTGAATGTTGTCGACACTGTTTTATGTTATACTTTTGTACATACAGGCTCGAAATTGGTAATGTAATCGTAGTTTTATTTGGTTAAATTAAAATCCAACAAACCACGGTCTATGATGAATGTTGTACGTTAGGGGCTTTGTAAAAAAACTGCGAGTGTGACCATAAGGAATATTAGTTTATAAAGTCTATGTCATTTTACGCAGATAGAAGTTTGAGTCGTTAACTCGTTGTGGAGTTGATACTTTTTGGTGATGCTTCTGTAGCATAGACATCTGTGTACCTTTTGTTTCCTTCTCATGGCGATGTTTCTACAGAAAATAGTTAATATATCAAAATTTAAACGTGGCACAAATTCTTGTTATAGATTTTACCCAGATTTTTTACATAATTCAAAACACTATAGACTACACCAGTTTTTGTATCGGTCATCTTAACATGTTACATTGGTAGTTTTCTTTTAAGTTATGTGTTAACATTAGCCATTCTTAAATGTCATAATATTAGATGTGTATTATAGATTCTACTAAAATATCGAATCATAATAAATTCTATCACAGTACCTATCTTTGTTTCGTGACGTCCACATTCAGATAATGGTTCAAGATCCGTATCCAAGCAAGTTCTAACAGTCGTTTTTACTTTCTTTTGCATTACTATAGACACCTTTGTAATGTTTTTTTTTTTCAATTAATGTTATGGCTTAGTTTCCTTTTGTACATAATCTTTATAATAACAAATAAATAGTCATTATCCAAAATATCAAAGTTTATCATAATAAAAAATTGGAATTGATTTCTTATATTCAACTTAAAAAGACTAGATTTAACTATATATGTAATTCGGGAGGGTTTTGTTTATTATATTTTGATTTACTATTCAAATTTTGTTTGGCGTTTCTTAAATTTAATGTGACCTTAAATGTTTGCTTCTTTTGTTTTTATTACTTTAATATATTTGGTATGCTTTGGATTGCTTCGTACTTAGAAAAGTTACTAATAATGTAATAATATAATAAAATTGTTTCAGATGTAGTTAAAATTAGACCATACAAATTATATGAAGACCTTTTACATTAAATTGTATTGAAAATATATGAAAATAACTTTCTAAATCGTATGAGATGTAATTTCAAATTTTTATGTAAATAAGAGGGCAAGAAATGCGAAATACTGTACCTGTTTTGAAATATATCTAAAGGTTCGGGAGATAGACGTGTGGTTTTGTTTTAAACAAGTTTGGCCTACGTTTTTGTACACTTGGCCTTTCCGAAGCCTAGTTTTCATGAACAAAATTAATTTTCGCTTTGATTGTCATATTTTTATAGGTCATATGCGAATTGAATAAGCTAGGTAACCATGAATGAGACAATCTTCATCCGCTAGAATTCAAACCTGACCACACTTATGCATACTTTAATTTTTTTTAATAATATTGTTGTTCAAAGTCGATTCAAGTATGTTTTCCGTATATTTCGTCCGAAATAGTCGGTAAAACTGAATCCTTACATAATATGTTGTTTTACGTAGTGCTTTTATAGATTTAGTTCCTTTTAATTAGACCAAATACTGGGTTTAATCGTTCGAAATGTTGATTGGAAATAGTACTTAAGTCTGATTGTTTTATGGATTTGCCTTCGCGCAATAATCTAAGACCTGTCTCATAACATCTGTTGACGCTTGAACAATAAATACCTGTACCTTTATAAACATGTTTATTTGTGAACTTTACGAACGGGTCTTATTCGAGAAGGATCTTTTTTTCAGAGCCTATCATTTCATCTCTGAATGCATGTAGTAGGCAGGTAAGTATTAGGAATGTCTATTTGTGTAAAGGACCAGCCATTGTGGCGTTCTTTGGGACGGCCTATGTCCAGCCGTTGACGTTGTTCGGATGAACTAATGATGTGTGTCTACGTCGAAATAAAACTTGCTTTATATTAAAATTTTATCAGTATAATCATCGATAGTAAAACTAGTCTAATAAAACTGATAATGGTTGATAAAACTACATAACTGAAATAATATAATGAGCTAATAAATAAGGTACCTATAAGAAATAAAATAGTTAACCAAAAAACCACGATGGAAATAAATCATTCATAGAAATTCAAGGATTTGATGAATTCTTCCCTTGCAATGTGTGCGTCGTTCGCGGCTCTCTCTTGTGCGTCGTCGGACTCTTCAGGCTGGCGACGCTTCACTTGCTTAGACTTGAATGCCTTACTCGCAGATAGCAATTTCTGAAAGAGTTGTGTATTGCAATTTGTGTATACAATAGTTCTGGGAATATACACAGAACAGCCCGGCTATGAAGTCTGTGATGTGATGTGGCATGCCCCAGGAGGGGGAGTGTTCGGGTTCGGCTCGAGTCTCACAGTTTCGGTCCCTGTAACCGCAAGGTTGGCAGGACCATGGGAAGGTTTAAGTTCGGAGAATATAGCCAAAAGTACCTATGTAACGAGAATCTGGGAAAACCTATAATCGGGTAAGGGATGCTGTGAAAATCTGTTAAAATTTCTACACTTGAGATGTGCTTCGAGAGTATTCGGGGACGAGCAACTTAACTTTTACGAGTAGCTCATCTTTCCATACAGATGTGGAAGGGTAATTCACAAGTGCACTCACGTCTTGATGTTCCTTGTAGATGTTCGCCTTGAAAGCGTCGGCTGCCTTTTTCCTTTCGCGAAACTCTTTCTTAGAGATGTTGTACCTGTTAATATATTCAAATTGACATTTTAGCAGACGCAGGGTTTCAATCGACGGAGGCAGCTCAGGACCACTATTTGTGGTCTTTGTATATATTTAAAAGGAATATATATAATACATAGGCTACTTTGTATCCCATAAATCAGTTTTCATGGGATAGAATTAACCTTTCCGTTGTTATCCTTATCATAGAAACAACGCGTGCAAAGCCGCGCGCAGAAACTAGTATAATAATAATTAAAAATTAAATATTAGTTTCTGCCCCAGGTTTGCCGGCCTTGTTTCTATTATAATAACGTTTTTAGGTTAATCGTATAACACTCTTTAAACCCGTATTGGTTTGACCCGAATGTTACATTCCTCTGGTTTAAGAACGCGTACATAACTTTGTGCGTAGGTCTCAAGTAAAACTCTCGAAATAGCTTATTCTCTTAAGGTAAGTATGGTACTCAGTCATTATCATTACATAATGCTCTATAAGTAACTACGCGTTGGTGTGGTGTGGAAGAGGCATATTTCCAACTGTGGACGTGGTCAAGTTGCATACATAAATGTAGTTAGGTAACTGTTCTTACTTGTGATACAGCAACCTATGCGCTAGGTAGTGAATAGGATTCTTCGACTTCGCTATAGCCACGTCATGCAATGCGTGAGGTAGTATACCGCCGAAGGTGTCCCACAGGTACGTCGCGTTGTCTTTATCCAGCGTATCTGAAAGCGTTTAGGTGTAAAATGATCAAGAAATAAGTTTTGGTAATGGGAATGGAAACAAACTAGGTATAATAAATGTTTTTTTTTACATCTTCACGCCAAAACTACAGAATGGATCGGGATGAAATCTTGCATAGCTATAAGCTATAAGCTATAAGCCTGGAATCCACCCTAATCTTCACCGAGGATAGTGTAGCTTCCCAACGGTGAAAGAATTTTTAAATCGGTCCTGTAGTTTCGGAGCCTATTCAATACAAACATCATCAATTCTTTCCTCTTCATAATATTAGTATAGATAATGCAATACATAACATAGATTTTTTTATACATAGTAATACCACCCGGAATGTAGGGAATATTGAATACGGTTACTTAAAAGTTCAGTAGGTACCTACTTATTTATTTTCCTAAGTAGGCATGTTCTTACAGTCCTCGGTTATGTCATAAAGACTACTCACTCTTTATATCGATCGGTTCCCGATCAGGTAATATAGGTACATCATTAGGATCCCTGATCTTCTTTCTGCACTGCATATCTAAGAACTCTTCGTTTGTAAGTCCAGCCTCCTCAGGGTTTTTGGCCTTATCCAGAACCTCATCAGTTCCTAATTTGTAAAAGCTGCCGCATGGAGCGATTTGGTATGTTTTATTTCCGCCTTGGTACACGTATCGGCCATGTTTGTCGAAGAAATATTTCTTCTCGGGAGGCTAATGAAACAGACAACACTATTTGTTTATTATATCCAGTCAAGGAACAGACCTTTTAGTAAGGTTCTCTACGCCCACCACTTGGCGTCATTTGAAATATCGTGTCGGCCATATCTAGCGAAGAACCGACAACAGCTGGGTTAACCACCTTCTTGAGTACCTAGAGACCACCGGTTTACATATTAATATGTTTAAATTAACTTGACTAACTATTGCTGCCCGGTTTGTTGCCTCAGATGGAAGACTATAAAGCAATCAATTTAAGAATTAAGTAATAGCAAAACGACGAAAGATCCACGGATATAATTTTACAACAGGTAGGTACGTAGAAGTTTACCGTTACGAATTTATTTGAGCAGGAGAGATGATAGTCGCTCAATCCGTAGTCCACGACGTAGACCTGATGGTTATATTCGTCCAAATAGAACTTGCCAATGTTGTCCCTGTAGATTATATGGTCTATACCTAGAAAACCCAAGAACTAATAAGAATTAATACAAATGTCTTTATTTGAAACAAAAAACTTTATGTATAGGGTACAATAATTGTGGGCTGACTACCGCAAAAATTAAGACTGTAGCAGAGTCAGCGCCCTTCTCCGCAAACAAAATAAATAGTAATTATGTTTCATTAAAATAAAAAGTAAAATGATAAATAATGAAAGATAATTAAGTATACATGACATGACATGGTTTATAACTAAATGAATAAGTCCGACAAAGCCTTAAGGCGGTACCCCGAGGCACGCTAGCGCCACCACCTATTTCATTATTACGTTGAACAAAGGCAATTCCCAAAATATCATTGGGCATTCTGTGATACCTATTAAAAGCTTTTTTTAATGACTGTAAAAGTTTTGTTTGTAAAGTTAGGCAGAGATACGAAGTTGCCCTTGGTGGCCACCAAATTCTGTTTTCGCATTTCTGCCTGCTCAGTCAGTCCGTAGACGACGACGTTCGCTACGCACGATTACCGCGGCCACTAACTCGTTCTCGCCAACACCAGCGACTTCCAACCTATCTTTCTCGGGGCCCGCTTTTTCGGTTTTCGCTATGTTCAAATGCAAGAGTTGTTACGCGGAGTTCAGGGATGGAGCTACCTGTTCTATATGTCAGAGGCATTTTGATTTTGCCTGTGCCGGGATCTCGGAAACGGGCTATCGTCGCCTGGGTTAAAGGAAAGCTACTTGGAAGTGTTTTAATTATAAGAATGTCAGATCTGCAAGTCCAAACCCAACCACATCGAAATCCCCCGCTCCTGCAGACTTGGACGCTGTGCTTGCTGAACTGAAGCGGCTCACACTTCAGGTCGCTATATTACCTATCCTCGAAGCGAGTATTAATGCTATGAAGACTGAACTAACGGACTTGAAATCAATCAAGCAAGAAATATCAGACATCAAATCATCTATGAGTTTTATGGACCACAAATTCGTGGCCTTCTCTGATAAGATCACAGAAATGGAAAAGGATTTCCAATCACTGCATAAAACTAGGAACGACGTTGAACATCTGCAGCTACGTATACAGAACCTGGAGCAGCAGCTCAAAGAAAATGACCAAAGGTCACGCCAGAACAACATCGAAATTAAGGGCGTTCCCGTCACCAATTCTGAGAATCTGTTCGATGTACTAGCTAAGGTTGGATCTCATATAAAATACTCCATTCCGACTGAGCAAGTTAACTACATGGCAAGGATTCCGATGCGCAATGACGACGAAAAACAAAACAATCATAATTGCTGTGCACAGCCGGTATGTTAAGGACAACTTTGTGGCAGCTGCTAAAAAGTGTTCTATCACCCCCCCTGACCTGGGGTGCCAGCCGTATCTTCGTTAACGATCACCTTACATTAGAGAACAAAATTATACTGAATGAAACCAAGTCCCTGGCGAAGGAACGGGGGTTTGCATTCACCTGGGTAAAGGAATGCAAAATCTGCGTGAGGAAAGACCCCAGCTCTCCTGTGATTGTGATAAGATCGGAGGCCGATCTAAAAAAACTACTAATTGTGCAATTTTCTACTTAGTTTATAACTGTAAATTCAGCATTTCTACTTACTTATATTCTACGACTGGTTACGCTTGTTGGGATTATTTGCAAATTAATGTGAATAATTATACCGCTGTCTTGATTGGATGGTATTTCACCTATCTATTAAGAATGTCTTATTTTAATAACTTATTTTGGTGAACCATCCGTCAAAGGTCGGTATAGATTGCACCGACCCGCCCCATGCAGGGGACCGCAAGAAGCCGCCATCTTGGTGCTTTGAGTCTTCGCAAGTCATTAGATCGACCAACACGCGTCCCGCACTAATTTATCTTAATAAAAGTTGGACTCTGATAAATCCGTATACCACCGCATCTGCTACGCTGGCAACTGCTGGTAATCCGCTTGTGTGTGTCAAAGACATTTCAGTGACGTCACGGGAATCCTGGCGATTCCAGAAGCACGCATTCTTCCGATCGAGGCGAGTGGTGAATTGAGGTGAGTTGTTATTATAAGGCATTTATAGGTGATTTGCTTTCTTCCAAGGCAGCGTACGTTCCAACAAGTGTCCGTTCCCCGCATCCCGCAGGATTCACTTTTAAGCTTTGAACCAGCATTCATTTATCCCAGGTCGTCCAAAGTTACTAGGGCTGGGCAACCGCTAGAATAGAGGATTTAGTCCTGTACTCTCCATTTTGGTCCTTCGGCCGCACATAAGCTTAAATTAAGATCCACAGTCTAGATTATTCCAGGTTAAAAAGTTACGAATTTTAACTAGTAATCTATCTCATTGTTGCATATCGTCACACTATTCTCACCTCTATTGCATACTCGTTAACGTCTATATTTGTGTTTCATTACCTTACCTACCGGCAGAAAAATTAATTTTCTATTATCGTAATCTCGCATGTTTTATTCATAAATTATTGAAATACGATTAAATAATAGTTAATTCATATCGCAAAATAAGTTATTGGCATAAAATCATTGGTATTTCGCTAAATTGCATATCTTTTTTTGTTAAATGTAGAAGTGTGGGTACTGGGTAGTAAGACGTGACGTGTCCGAAGTCCACATTCCGCTCCCTAACCTTGAAAGGTTATTCGAATAACTACTTGGTTCTTAGATAGGTTATTTACCTACTCGGGAATAAGTAGTTATTAAACATTTTGTCATACAACTACACTAGGAGACTCCAACCGCATATGATTCAAATTAGTGCAATTTAATCATTAAACGTATAAAAGTACGTTCGCATCGCATTGTATGTGAATGATTTAGTAGGTACTTACCTACAATCATTTCATTATACCTAAGTTTTAGGTACTGTCGTTACCAACCTACCTATCATTCATTATAGGGTTTCCTCGATCTTTTGACGGGAATCTCTGAATTCGATAATAGGCAGGTAGGCAAGTTCGCATCATTTTTGTTTTCATAACTCGCATTTGAATGAATTATTATTAGTCATTCATCTTACTCCGCACTTTAGGGCTTGTGTTATCTTTCTGGGATAATGAAATAACCTTGATTTTTTGATAGGAATTTCTCGTTTAGAAACTTAATACCTACCTAAACATTTATTTACGTGTTCATCAATACTTAACGCTTTTCTCGCTAGGATGTAACAGTAGGGAGAACCTACAATTTGTACCTACTGCCTACATTCCTAAGGTATTACGAACGAAAGCTTCGACTATCGCATTATTTAACAGCATTTTTTATACTTACCTACCTCCCTAACTACTTGGGTATAGCTAGGTAATTACTCAATTGTTGTGGATCGCGTGAACTTTGTGGTTTGTGATACCTACCTACGCTTATCTTAGAATATTTTTTACTCGCATCGCATTTATTTTATTGTGATAAATAGGTCGATAACAAAGGTGCCTCGCTCGGTGAAAGTACCTACCTGTCCGGCCTGTTTACACAAACTTACTTACCTACGTGGTTTTTGTTTCCTTGTTTTATATTGATTCCTTTCGCAGTTTGTTTGATTTTTAGATACAATTTGTTTATCGTGTAACGGATTTATTAAAGATCATCATCATTTCTTGTTCCTTTCTAAGTATTTTTGTAAAATAATTGTAATTAAATAACGTCCTTTTACCCTTCGCATTAGGGTTCCGCTTGAATCTTAGGGTTTGTTTGTGTGGTAGGTAATTCCATCAAATATGGAAGATAAAATCCAATTAAAACTTTATCTCGCAAAACGCGACGCATGTTTCGCACGCGTCCAGGCCATTTATGAGTCATCCAAGGCGTTGACAACTGAGCGCGCTCGCAGGACATTCATTGCGCAAGCTAAGCAAATTGATGCGTTGCGCGGTGAATTCAACGAGATACTGGATAATGTCAATCTTTCATCTATGAAACTGGACGAGAAATATGAAGTCAGTTATAGTAGTTTGAACTCATTTGACGACTTGGTTTGTGAAATAAAAAATACTTTAAGCGCATTATTGGAACCGCCGCCGGTGTCATCGCCCTCTGCCACCATGAGCTCAGCTGGCAGGAGTGCGTACCATATAAAGGTACCAAAAATTGAACTCCCCACGTTTGACGGTGACATAGAAAGTTTTCCATTTTTTTATGAAACCTTTAAGAGGGTGATCCACACAAACTCTGACCTCTCGGATTCAGATCGCATCCACTACTTATTAGGCTGTCTCAAAGGCAAGGCTAGGAATGTGTCGGCAGGTCTATGTCCGTCCGCCGAAAATTACCGAGTTGTTTGGGATGCGCTTATCGCAAAATACTTAGATACCCGCGCGCTCGCTGTCAATTATCTAAATCAGCTGTTTGCCTTAAAGTCAACAGGTACATCGTCACCTGCTAACTTAGAAAAGGTGTTTGATAAGTTTACAGCAATTATAGCAGGAATCAAACAATTAAAAATAGAAAATCTTGCTGATTTTATTTTCACCCATCTGGGCCTCAAATTAATTGACTCAGATGTAGCAAAACATTATGAAATGTCCTTGCGATATCAAGAGGATCAAGAACTCGTTGACTACGACTATTTTGTAAAATTTGTACGCGAACAAATTAAAATAATTTACCGCACAACAGCGCCCCCGCGCGCGACCGCAGGGACCAGGCCTCCCTCTCCTTCCACCTCAAAGGTGCCGCAGGTATATGTAGGCGTAGCTGACAATAGTGAATGCTCCCTATGTAGCACCAATCATCTACATCTATTCAAGTGCACTGGGTTCCAGAAACTGCAGTCACTTGATAGATTTAAATTTGTTAAAGATAACAAAATGTGTGTCAATTGTCTAAGCAACCGGCACACCACGCTGAAATGTCAATCGAAAATCGGTTGCAAAAAATGTAACGGCAGGCATCACACGTTGCTTCACTTCGAACAACTGCCGCCGCCGTGCGCTGAAACCAACGCCATAGTTTCTGCCCCTCTACCCCCAGTGACTGCCCCCGCGGCTACTTCTTCCGCTGGTCCTGTTGAAGTCTTGTCAGCAGCTCCCGAGCGGGTCGCACTATGTACACATTCCGCGGTAGAGGAGACCAAACGTACTACCGAAGTGTTGGCCACCGCTAAAATAATAGTGGTGAATAAAAAGGGTAGGGACGTAACGATCAGATGTTTGCTAGATCCCGGTTCGCAGAAAAATTATGTAACATCGCATTGTTGTCGCACGTTAGGTTTGTCTATTCGCGCGGCACCTACAAGTACCGTCAGAGGTATTGGTGGTATTTCTCAGCCTGTTCGAGGTTCCGTCGACCTCACATTCCGCTCACGACTTCGCTCGCGTCCTAAGTACCATATCGATGCGTTAGTACTGGATCAAATTACCGCTCAACTTCCTTTGTGCGATATAAATGTCGCTGGGTTGAACCACATTGATCCGAGCTTACTCGCTGACGACACATGGAATGTACCTGGTAACATTGATATTTTACTTGGCGTAAAACTGTTCGCTAAATTGTTGCGACCAGGTTGCGTCACTGGTAAACCTGGGTGTCCTGACGCAGTCGAGACGGTGCTGGGCTACATACTTATGGGAGAGGCACCTATATTGGTACCTCCTTCAGACACGTTGTCGTTCCTCTCAACTTCTTGCCATGACGTTTGCGACCTGCGTCCGTCTATCAAGATTGACAAGGTCACCGCAGTTGGAGACATGAACAATAAAACAAGTGAAGAGTTCTGTCTATCCACTAAAAATCGCACTCCTGATGACAGCTACGTAGCATTGGATAGCTTTTCAGTCGCCGTCGCTCGTTGCAGTTCTTTGTGCCTCGAGCGCGGACTTACCAAGCTACCTAATATCAAGCTTATTCACGATGACGTCATCAAGGAGCCTTTAGATAATTCGCAGTTGAAGAATCATAATCTTCCACTTGTTTCACCCGCACGTCTTGATGTTTTAGGCCGTGTTACGGTCGCGCCACTAAATGTGTAACTCTTCATGAGATTCGCATCGCACTCCTTTTATCAAAGTTGATAAATCGATTATATATATTATTATTATATGCCGCTCGTCATGCCATTGAGGCAGTCGTCATAGCTTTATCTAACTCAACGGTAAAGTTATGGTCTACTCCGCAGCGCTGGCACATATTTGTCGCCAACCGCATTGTAAATACGCATCTTTTCAAAGTGATTGGTCTACATACCATCACTCTTCACGAGCTTAACTCTGGGTTAGCTCAACTGGAGACCTTGTGGAATTCAAAGCTCCCGCATTCGCTAAGCTTTAACCTTGCGGAACTGTCCACACTGCCGCCGCCGCACTTCTTGTATACGAAACCGCCTGTGTTTCTTCCCATTCGTGAATTGAATGAAACTTGTTTGCATCTTATTTCGCGATATGAATTGACCGATAAACTTGTCCGCTCCTTTTGGAATAGGTGGCGTATAGAGTATTTACACACCTTGCAATCCAGAGAGAAATGGAACACTCCAGCTAATCCTATAACATTAGGCATGGTAGTTGTCTCCATCCAGGACATTGTCATGCCCTTGCAATTTCCGTTAGATTTAATTACTCAAATCTTTCCGGACAAAAACGGGGTAATTCGAGTCGCTTCTTTAAGGCTAAAGGTGGGATTTTACAAAGTCGACCGGTTGTGAAGTTGTGCCCTCTGCCAACTCAGTAAGGTTTTTAATAGTTTTTGTTTATGTCCTTAGTTTAAAATTAAGGTCTTGCATCGCATCGCTGTGTAGACTATAGGGTTAGTTAGTTAAGTAATTCTTAGTATCTCTATTTTAAGAGCTCTTGCTCTAACGCTTGCGCGTTGTGTTTGTTTATAACTTTAGATTACAATAGAGTTTGTGACAATATGCAACTAAGGTTTGATTTTCTTACTTTTTTTCCCATACAGGATTATTATATCCTTCAATTCAATTTTCATATCCCTTTTCTTCTGTGTTTCGAAAGTAGGAACTTTCAAGCCGGGGGAAATGGTTACGCTTGTTGGGATTATTTGCAAATTAATGTGAATAATTATACCGCTGTCTTGATTGGATGGTATTTCACCTATCTATTAAGAATGTCTTATTTTAATAACTTATTTTGGTGAACCATCCGTCAAAGGTCGGTATAGATTGCACCGACCCGCCCCATGCAGGGGACCGCAAGAAGCCGCCATCTTGGTGCTTTGAGTCTTCGCAAGTCATTAGATCGACCAACACGCGTCCCGCACTAATTTATCTTAATAAAAGTTGGACTCTGATAAATCCGTATACCACCGCATCTGCTACGCTGGCAACTGCTGGTAATCCGCTTGTGTGTGTCAAAGACATTTCAGTGACGTCACGGGAATCCTGGCGATTCCAGAAGCACGCATTCTTCCGATCGAGGCGAGTGGTGAATTGAGGTGAGTTGTTATTATAAGGCATTTATAGGTGATTTGCTTTCTTCCAAGGCAGCGTACGTTCCAACAAGTGTCCGTTCCCCGCATCCCGCAGGATTCACTTTTAAGCTTTGAACCAGCATTCATTTATCCCAGGTCGTCCAAAGTTACTAGGGCTGGGCAACCGCTAGAATAGAGGATTTAGTCCTGTACTCTCCAACGACCCTTGAGTTGGCGAGCGCCGCCGACTCGATAACTTTTTCTTACCACGGCACCCTCAATGCAGCTAGTATGCGACCGCGACCTATCGCTACCCTCAACGGTAAGTCAGCTGGCTACTTAGAATAACTAGGCTTAGAACCGCAGTAGGCGCACGCGAAGTGACGCAATTTCAAGTTAGCCTTTAAAGGCTACGTACATCGCTCGACACGCCAGTGCTCAAGGTCAAGACCTACTGGGAAGAGCTCCATAATTTTTTAATAATAATGACTTATTGTGAAGTGAAAGGGTGTAACAACTCTTCTCATAATAATCAGAAACAATTGAAGATTCCATTTCACGGGTAAATACAACCTGGCATCTTATATTCTTGAGTAAAACATTGGTATAAGCACAAAAATAAATCGTAAACATAACAGACGCCATTACATAAAAATGTTGCTAGCTATTAGAAAAAATATTTTCCCCCATAGGTACTTATTTGTTTAATCTATTTTCTACTTTACACTTGTAGGACTTTTATTTGCCAGATATAATTAGGGTTACCTACTAACTTACCCGGATTTTTAAGTGAAATATGTACCTATGTTCTATTAAGCTTGGTATAAATAATCAAAAACTTTTGTTTTATTTTCACGGGCAAGGAAATAGATTGTTACAGACTGTCCGGATGTTGATGTAGTCGGAGCGTTAAATATAAAAATTTCATTGGTTTCATTAGACGATGAACCCTAGTTTTATTAATATCTTTATATTCGTTCTTAGATTTCCTTCTGATCCGACTTCAGTTCAGTTCTTTATTAATAAGAATATTCATGTTGTTTTGACATTATGTCAAACAAAATAATACATACTTACATATGTAGGGTAACAAAAAAAACAACGAAATAACACGAAAAATAAAATAGACTGTTGCTTCCCGATTGGTTGAAAAACTTAGACGGAATTGCAAAGAAAAGTTTTGCAAGCCAACTAAATACACTAAGATATGATTATGTTCCATACATTTCGAAGAAAATGACAAGCATATCACGAAAGGTGGTTTATGCAAATTACGAGAGGGTGCTATCCCAACAAAAGTATGAAAATGTTTTGACCATAATATTTATTTCTATCTATTTAACTGATTCGCTAACTCAACACTCCCCTGTATGTAAACACCCATAGAGTATAAATAATATTTACAGGAAGTTTTCTGTTAATGAAATATCATCTAACATAAAAGTGAGAAATATGATAATCATTTACTCCTTACAAAATGTTACAATTTTCCTACCTTATGGGGAAAATGTTAATAGCTTGCAACATTATTTGTGCACTTGTGTGCGTGTCGGCTCTTGTAATGACGTGCCGCTTACGCACACATTGCTTGTTTTTTGGCTTCAACTTAGAGCGGAATGTTTTGTGAAATTATCACTCTATGTCTTATTACTCTGAGGCTGGCTATTATTTTTCTATCCTTAAGTACTCTCTTGCGTTACTTTTGTTAAACATAACCTTTTTCTGCGTTATTCCTATTTGTATACGGAATGTTTTTCAGCTCTTTTATCTAATTATATATATATATATATATATTCGCGTAAAAACTTTTGATATTAATAGCAATCTCAATACTCCATTGCTTTTCTTACAGGTTCAGCTTCCTTTTTCAATGATACCTATTCTCATACTAATAACCTCCACATTTTATAATGGATTCAATTAAGATTTATTACCAGAATGCCCGCGGTTTGCGGACCAAGACGGTAACATTCCTTAGAAACTTAGCGTTAAAATTGTACGACGTAATTTGCATTACAGAAACTTGGCTAAATGACAATTTACATAACAGCGAACTTTTTGATGATCGATATTTGGTATGGAGGCGCGATCGTAATTAGGTACGAGTCCACGGTGAGAGAAAGGGAGGCGGTGTTCTTATCGCTGTCCGTCGTGACCTACCCGCTCAACACCGGGTAGAATGGTCGTCCACTGCCGAAGATATCTGGGTTACATTGACTTTAAAAAATAAGAAGCCGAGATCTACATACAGATTACACATAGGGGTGGTTTATATATGTAATGAGAATTTAGGTAATTCGCAGTCTACCCAACTCACCAATTTTGCTATAAATTTAAATAAAATTTCACTGGATAATCCCTTGGATAAAATGATTATTCTAGGCGATTTCAATATGCCTTATATACTTTGGACTAGAGATGTTGACAGTTTCTCACTATCTCCAAATAACATCATTGGATTTCACCAGTCAGACTTAGTAGATATCCTGGATACATGCAATCTTTCTCAATACAATTCCTTTATCAATGATAGCCATGGACGCCTACTAGACCTGATTTTTTCAAACAATGACATATCTGTTAATTCATGCAATAATCCTCTCGTTCCCGAAGATCTTCACCACCCCTCTCTTGTAATTGATGCAAAATTTGTCCAATTACACACCATCACACCGCAACCCTACACTAAGTACCTATACAACACCGGTGACTATGACTCACATTACGCTCTGACCTCGACGCCACCGGCGCCGTCGACTGGCATTCGGAATTAGACAAAAGGTCCCTCGAAGACTCTATTTCTTTCTTTTATACTAGTATCTATAAACTTCGTGATACATATATTGAATCTAGGTTGGTAACTGCATCAAGTAAATATCCACAGTGGTAAAATTAAAAATTTCACAAAAAATACAAAAAATATGGTAATATTTACCATCTCGATTCTTTTGTCTTACTTAGAGCCAGGGCTCGTATAATGGAAAAAGAAATGTACGATAATTACATAGCCGCTATCGAAAGTTCTATTTAAAAAAACTCTCGTGCCTTTTGGTCATACGTCAAAAGCAAACGTCAGTCAAATGCATATCCCTCGCGTCTTTCAATACGGGAGCCGGTCTACGGATCAAGGGAATGAGATTTGTAACTTTTCGGTGACTAATTTCATGGTAACCTTTCTTCATAGTATGCCCCTCAACCTTCAACCCATTCTACCCTTCCCTCCTCCTCCTCGCATCTGGATATCGTGTACTCTTCTAATATTAGACGGCCGATGTGGCGCGGTGGGCGAAGGTCCGCCTGCGACGCAGGAGGTTGCGGGTTCGATTCCCGCCTCGGAACAATTGTGTGTACGATCTGCAGATATTTGTTCCGGGTGTTCTGGTTGTTTTCTATGTATAATAAAAAATATCTATCTATGTAATGTATTGTATTATGTATATCAGTTATCTAGTACCCATAACACAAGCTTTGCTTACCATGGGGCTAGATAATGCTGTGTGAATTGTCCAGCATTATTTATTATAATATTATTTATTATTAGCTCTATTGAAGTTTCGGAAGAAAATGTGCTTAAATTATTTAAATCATTGGATTTAACTAAATCAGCGGGTCCCGACAATATACCAGCTACCTTGGTTGTTAAATGTGCGGGAAGCCTTGTACTGCCCCTAACTATTTTATATCGTCGATCCTTAACTGAGGGTATAGTACCCAACATTTGGAAGACTGCCTTAATAACTCCCATACACAAAAAAGGGCATAAAAATCATGTTGAAAATTACAGACCTATCTCGAAACTGTGCTTGTTTGCCAAGGTTCTCGAAAAAATTGTGTATACCCAGCTTTACTCCGCTATCAAGCACAGCCTATCGTTATGTCAGCATGGCTTTTTAAGAGGCAGGTCCACCACTTCTAATTTACTACTCTGTACTGATTTTTTAACTCGATTAATGTCTGAACCTTCGCAAGTTGACATAATATATACTGACTATTCTAAATGCTTTGACCGTATCGATCACTCTATCCTTCTTGACAAGTTACAAAGCATAGGTATCAGAGAAAACCTATTTAGATGGTTCACCTCGTACGTCCGCAACCGTTGCCAGACCGTTGTACTAGGTGGCTATTCTTCGTTACCCCTTAATGTTCCCTCAGGAGTCCCCCAGGGGTTCTTACTAGGACCACTACTATTCAATATATTTCTAAATGATGTCGCTTCTTGTTTTAAATACTCAAAAATTCTTCATCATGCCGATGACATGATGATCTTCCTTTCAATCAAAAGTTTAATTGACTCTCAATACCTTTAATCTGACCTAAATAGATCTCAAAATTACTGTATTTTAAATAAACTAGATTTAAATGTCTCTAAATGTTACACATGTTATTTTACCCGCAAACCAATTAAATTAATCTCCTACACATTTTTTAACTTACCTATAACCCGAGTAGATTCAATTAAAGAACTAGGTGTGATATTTGATACCAAGTTGTTATTCGATGATATAACGAAGAAGGCATCTCGCGCCCTGGGGGTTGTTTTAAGAATGTCATCAGAATTCGTAGGTGTTAAAACATTAAAAATTTTGTTCTGCGCCTATGTACGTAGTCACCTCGAGTACGCATCGCAGGTGTGGAACCCGAACTATGCGATTTATTCATTACGTCTCGAATCCATAAAAAAAAGATTTTTACGATACCTACAATACCGAGCTAAAATATAGGTACCTACCTAATTATCTTACAAGGTGTCGCAAGTTTCATTTTCTTCCAATTTCTAATCGCAGGCAAGCTGCTGACCTAGCATACCTCAAACATCTGCAATGGCAATGTAGACTGTCCAGAGCTGCTTGAGCAAATAGGGTTCCGTACAAATACTGCTGCATTGAGAAAACCAAGTATTGGTAAAAAATAATTACAGGCAAAACGCATTTTTGTTACGAGCTAACAAATCGTTCAACTCATTGCTCAACAAAAACAATGATGTTGATTTATTTGACACATATGCAAGTAAGCTTAAACGCTTGCTTAACGATGAATTCTTTTTATAATAATTTAATTGTATATCGTTTTGAGTTGTGTGTTTCTTTTAATTTTCTTTAAGACGTCTACTTCACTGTTCGTTATTTGTTTTTCTATTTAAGTACATATCTGCGGAAACTTGATAATTGGCCCTCTCAGCACACATGCGCTGGTATTTACCGGCATGTACTAATTAAATACCTAACTATTTTTAAGACCTAGCTGTAAGTTTTCCCAAAAATTTGAAAATAAAATAGTAAAATAAATAATCACATAATGCCCAACGAAATATTTGAAATTTCCTTTTTTCGGCGTAATAATGAAATAGGTGGCGGCGCTAGTGTGCCTTGATCAATAATGTTGTTTGCATTACTAAATATAGTATAACAGTGACGTGTGATCTTACCCCTACAAGCATAGAAAGTGAGTAGGGTTCTTGCTTCTTCCTCCCACTGTTTCATCGAGACTTCGCTGGGACCATGGCAACATCTGTAAGAGATAGTAAGAGATTATCTGCTCTAATGTAGAAGAGGCCTTTACCAAAACCGGGCACACAGATGGCGCCACGGATAAGGCCGCCCATTGTACAACACATTCTGTATTTGTTTTCTCCTGTCTTGTATATCTGTTGTTATTTGGTGTGCAATAAAGAGTAGTTGTATTGTATGCAATAGGGGTTGCCGATATCTAATTGGCGGTAGGTGCAAAGTAGAAGATACAGAAAAGACATTGGCCTTGTTAAAGTAGGCTAACAATTTTTGTACCTGAGCACCTTTATTTCATACGAGAGGACCTTCCCGGCCTCGCACGGTTTTAGTACGGATCCCTAACTTTTTTGAAAATATAATATAGCCTATGTTCACCGCGGATAGTGTAGCTTCCCAACGGTGAAAGAATATTTCAAATCGTTTCAGTAGTTTCGGAGCCTTTTATAATATTAGTATAGATTAGCGTAGTTAGCATAATTAAGTTATTATACAAATTTGCACATTTTGCACCGTTTGCTTAGTTCTATTATTATGACTACTGATTGATGCGATTATAATTTTTTTGCTTTTTAAGCACTTTCTGCCTGAGAAACAGGTTTATTTAACCTAGTTCAGGCAAATGTATTATTTTAGAACATAAGATAATTTGACTCATGTAATTCATTTAGTCCTAAGTTGTTTTTAATAAAATTATTATTATTATGTGTTTCTCAGAACCCGCAACCTCCTGCGTCGCAGGCGGACCTTCGCCCACCGCGCCACAGAGGTCGTCTAATACGTAACTTATTAAAAAAAACCATCAAAACAGCATTAAACTTACTTTATTCTGTTCAGATTATCCGCCACTTTGTAGAAATCTGCCAACTTCTTTTCCCAAAAAGCCACTTCCTCTTTGATATTCACGACAGATGCGTTAGAGTCGAAATTCACTATTTTCATCTGCATAGTTTCGATGGCGCGCCCCGCCTTTGAAGGATCATTCTTTAGGAATGTTGATCAAAACAGTCCTGTTAGCTGAAGATTCTATGACCTAATCGCTTCTGGGTTTATTGGAAAGCGATAACGATATTATGGATCTGTAACTTGTAATAACTTGTCGGTTTCATGGTGAAACAGATTTCGCTTTTTCATCATGAAACCGACTAGGTACTGTTGAATCTGGAGCCAAATTCTAGTATTTGATTTGTAGACAGCTTTTACAAGCAGTAAGTACCTACGTATAGCAATTAGCAGGCATAGTTATGGGTTGATATATAAAATAATTCAAGGTATATCTACGAAGGCAGAGTACCTATACCTACCGGAATTGTGTTCCTACAATTGTCTCTCTTCGAAGATCTATGAAACTTCACTAGGTACTCTTTTCTGCCCGCTGCTTTGCACTCGTTGTTTATATATAAACGTTTAACACGTTAGCTGCCATGTAAGTCACAGTCAGTGACTGACATCGAGAATTCGAGACATTGGATTGAAATGCTTGTAGTGAGCTGTCCAGCACGTTTAGCCTGCTTGTTTCTATTAGAATTGTCTGACATGCCCCCGGCCTGTTATTTTTTTTGTTAGAACTGAAGTTAACCAACATTTTCTGGGGAAAAATCAAATACGACATTACAAATTTTTTTACAAGATATGCAGCAAAACGTGTTATTTACTCTTACTCTATATTAATATTTTTTTGCATTTAAGACACTTTGATTCGATATACAAAATTTTGAAATTGGTCGTTCGCGAATTTTTTCTGGCAGCTAACGTGTTAAGGCTTATTTCTATCCCATGGGAACTATTTTATGAGATAAACAGCCTATGTATCTATGCAAATTCAGCCCGATCCGTTCAGTAATTTTGGCGTAAAGCAACAACAAACATCCATCCATCCATCTAAACTTTCTCATTTATAATAAAGTGTGAAGTAAGGTACTCTAACTTACACGGTACACCTACAGTAAGTTACATACCTGTAAGTTACGGTACCTTTTTACCTTACATTACTTAAGATTATAATACTGTACCTATATAGGTACAGTGAGTTTATTTTCCTGGGCACTGAAGGAAAGTCTGATACCTTGTTAGCTATCTAAATTCATTTTCGGGTTCTTTGTTTGATAAAAATTAACTAAATGTATCACAGCTGTGTGCCCAAAATTGTATGTTCACATTAAAAAAAGAAAATTTAAAATTGAACTTTACGAATTCCGATTATTTTTATAGAATTGAGACTATACGCAAGGAAAGCATAAAAGTATAGCCTTTATAATACATTTTCAATTTTGAAGGTGTTCCAACAAATTTTTTTAAACTTACACGATCTGAACACATAAGTAAATTACCTATAAGTACATAGGTACCCGTTGTATCAATAGTGATACAACGGTTATTTAACGTCGGGAAAAATAGGTCAATAAACGCGATGAATACCCGTTGTAGCAATTCTTATAATTATCTGATCCAATAACTTTGGGCACTGAAGTCGTCATACATTTTTTTTCAGGTCTCGCCAAAATAAATTCGATTTATTTATTTTTTCAGGTCTCGCCAAAAGAAATTCAAATTTCTTTTGGTCAAGTCCCTTGTAACGTTTACCTCAGCAATAACGATAGAGGACGGCGTTGTATCTCTAATAGCAGTGCTTGATTCTTTATTCAACTTGTAAAGTTGGTTAAACATCCCACGGAGCTCCTCTTTCGAATCTTCTTTCATCTTCTTCAGGTTGTATTTGAGTCGGTTGTGGATCTCTACTAAGCTGACTCGGGTTTTATCCAACTGATGAAGTTATTAACCAATTAATCTAACACAATTCAGTTTTTTAGTAAATTATAATGTGGAAACTTGTAATTAGCCCTCAGTAGCTTATCATGCAAAGGTATAATCATGCATGCAAAGACCTTATTCTAAAATCATAGCTTTTAAAAATAAAATTTAAAATTCATAAAATAAATTACTTCATGAAGAATTTGCTTCTACTCGCTCTTCGCACACGTTTTTCTAGGGTATAAAGTAGCTTTGGTTAATGTTAATCTACGTATATAGTCTAGTCTTTGATAATTAATATGTGTAGCTAGATAGAGCGCCGCGCAAAACAACCATAAAAAAACAGGCCTACTTTCGTGTGCTGGTGCGCGCGACAACTAGGTTTTAATGAATGGTTCCCTCTATGTCCACGAAAATAAAATAATAATACATAATTCATAAGTATGATGAAAGTATGTCCAATCGCCGCGAGCGCCTCCAAGTGTCGCAGATAAATTTATTTCAGGCCCTGGTGGGGGCACAGAGTGGGGCCTCGAGGCTTGGCCTCATTACCCCGGCGTCAACTCGAGGGGTGACGACCCCTCGCCTCGGTCCTTGGGTTTTGTGGGAATATCTTTTTTTTTCCCACTTCTCAAAAGTTTTTTTTTGGCTGCATTTGGTTTATATGTATTTTTTTTTTGTTTTTGTTTTTATTACCCACTCTTCCGTAGGTAAGTAATCAAATTACAGGGGACACCGTAGGTAGGCCACTTGTCATTGATGGATATAAGTGGACCTTAGATGGAAGAGCTATAACTAAGTAGGTAGCAACAGCAAAGCTTAGTAAAATACCGCTGCTTTCAAAGAAAATATTCCACTTACGTCTTCAGCCAACATCACTGAGATATAGGTATATGCGAATTCGCATAGCCCCTTCACAACATATATACACTTTGAGGAGTTCTGTCTCGCATATTCCCGTGCTGCAGCCGCATTGCCCAAATCTTCTACGGTTTTTTGCATGACATATACATTCGTAATAAACTCGTCGTACAGTTCTTTTATTTCTTGGACTTTATTATTTTCAGTGGCATTCACGGGAATGTAATCTTTAAGGAAATCTTTTTGATTCTCTTTGTGGATTTCAATAGTCTTTGCCACCAATTCCATAAGATCTTGCTTACTTGCCACGTTGGCTAATCTGTCCGCAGCTTTCGTTATTTCATCCATGACTATATAGTAATACACCAGAAACCCACTCATGATTTTCTTCACATCTCCATAGTATGTGTGATATGATCCATCTTCAAACTTTACTTGTGATAGTAATCTCACGATCTGTAGTAGTTTTGGAGCAACGCGACGTAAATAAATATAAACCTCGGAAGTGTACGCGTATTTTCGCAATTTGTACGTGAAATCCTTGCAATAATCCATGATTGATAAAAATAAGAATAAACTGTTGTTGTAAAGTTCTTGAGTGAGTTTTGATTTTTTGGTAAAACCAAAGAGAATGTAGAGCAAAGAGTAAAGTAACTAAGAGTAAAGTAACAAAGAGAATACAATATAAGAGTAAAGTAATTTAACAGTACCTACCTACTAGGTTTGGCTGAATAGGGGCGGGGGGAGGTTTACTTTTTTTCGTTGGATTATCATTCTCAAGAATTAGGTACCTAATTGGGACGTGACACAACAAAACTCCAAGTGAGTTGCAAAAATTATCAATAAATAAATTTAAAAAAATTGTGAAGCATATTCTTTGTAAAAAGGCTTATTTACAAAATATCAGATTATCTAGAAGATAAAAAAGCTTGGAACGAGTTTTGCTCCAACTCAAAATCTAACAACTTACAGATAAGCAAATCATATGTACTAGACACATAAGTTATGAACATACTAGTGGTTTCTTCTCACTTCTTCCACTGGTGGACAAAAAATTTAAGTGAACATCAACATAATAATGAATAGTATAAAATATTACTTGTCTAAGTGCTTATTTGTAAGCCTAAAGAAATAAACTTTCATTTCATTTCATTTCACACATCAAAAGTATCGCGATCAGCATCGCAGTATCGCAAGTATTGAAATAGGACTATGTACGTAGACTATGTATTACCTACTATACGTGTGATAAAATCATCCAACAGGGTGAAGATGTGTTTCTAGTATTAGTCCTTTCGAAAAAAGAAATAACTGAGACGAGCCATGTGCGTAGTAAAATAGCGTGTGCACGCCCGTGCACAGGTGTGTGCATGAACACAGGTGCACTATTTATTCTCTACTCTAATAATCCGATTATGAGAGTGAGAGAATAGACGAAGTAATGGTCCGGGGTTAGGGGGTCTATGTCTCGGTAAGCCAACTTCCTGACTCCGCGCTGGCCGCGTATTTTATCACATTCTGTCCCATTGGCGACAGAATATATGTATGTAGGTACCTACCCACATTTAGGTTGATAAAGATTTTTATTTGAGACATTGTTTAGACATGTAAAACACTTTATTTCATAATATATATATATTATATAAATATATTTTATATAAATATTAATAAATAGTCCAAAAGTACCTAAGTAAACTAAATCATAAAAATAACAATTAAATTCCCGAACTCTACTAATTCAAGGATTCTCAAATATATGTATATATAACAAAATGACATGGTAACACATCGGTCAGTAAGCTACGTAGCTGTAACTAGTCGATTAGAAATTATAAAACTCCAACGCTTTGATGAATTCTTCCCTTGCAATGTGTGCGTCGTTCGCGGCTCTCTCTTGTGCGTCGTCGGACTCTTCAGGCTGGCGACGCTTCACTTGCTTAGACTTGAATGCCTTACTCGCAGATAGCAATTTCTGAAAGACCAAAAAATCGCTAGTTCTCGGACAACCAACTGAAACTTCAAAGAACCAATACATATTTGTTTCTAGAATACTAGATAAGTATTTTTGTAAACAAACATCACATTTCAGGGTAATAATAATCCCAACGTCATAGAGAAATGTTGTTGGAAATTATTATATATATATTCATAGTACTAAAAATAAATAAAAATGTTCTAAATCGTAAATGTATCGTAAGTGTGTAAATGTAAAGTTCGTAAATATTCATGTTCAAAAGGTTTTATTTTGGAAGATGGTTGGTGCTGGCTGGAAGGGTGTTGGTTATCATCAGAGCAAATCGCAGAATTATCGGTTTTAAAAGCTTTCATTAGTTTTTTGTCCATTTTCGAAATGGAATTAGGTAGGTGCTTTTCCGCAGCGCTGAAGTTTGTGTCTTTGTTTTAGTGATTACCTTGCCTTGTGATCTATCATTTCTAATGAATATCTGTGAGTCTAGAACCGAGTAGAAGTAGTATTAGAAGCTACAGAAATTATTAGATGGCACCTCACTCTATATAGGTCTTAAGAGGTCCGCGGTTGAATGTAGTGGAGACGGCTTTTTAACTCACCTCTTCTCGCCCCTTATAAATATCTGCCTTGAAAGCGTTGGCGGAAATGTTCCTTTCGAGAAGGACTTGCTTAGTGACGCCGTACCTGAAATTAAAACGAAGAAAAAATGACGTCATCATCGTCAGCCTGTAGTAGTCTACTGCTGGGCGTAGGCCTCCCCAAACGAGCGCCATAGCGCCCTAGCTTGCCGCATTCAGCATCTTTCGCAGGTCGTTATCCCACCTGGCTCGAGGGCGTCCTACACTACTTTGTGAGTCGCGGTCACACACGTCACCTCAGCGGTTGTTGGCTCTTCGCGAGATATGGCCAGTCCACTGCCACTTCAGCTTGCTAATTCTTGAAGATAATGACTCGTTATTACAAAAAAAATGTCATGAGTTGGTTGTCTTCTGATCGCTATGATGAACAACATGGATCCACTTTAGTATGCTTCAGTAAGTTCTACTGCAGGTAACTTACCTGTGATACAGCAACCTATGCGCTAGGTAGTGAATAGGATTCTTCGACTTCGCTATAGCCACGTCATGCAATGCGTGAGGTAGTATACCGCCGAAGGTGTCCCATAGGTACGTCGCGTTGTCTTTATCCAGCGTATCTGAAAGTGTGTGTTTATAATAGGTGGGGCATTGCAAATACCTGTAGATATTAAGGGTCGATCTACATCTAACGGATGATGCGTCGAGCGTATCATCGGTCGCGTCTATTCGCTCAAATAAGACCTATCACACTACGCGTCTAATCAGTTCGAACAGTCTGTACGCAAACGATCGCCGCCGCGATAAAATTATTGTAATATCGCTGATAACGCGCGTTACGTTATGTGCTATATAGCGTGGTAGCCCCACTGGCGCTTAACGCGACCGATATACGCGACTAACGTTCCGTCAGATATGTACCGACCCTAAGATGTACGTGAATACTCTACTAACGCGTGATATCCATCGGCTCGCAATCTGGCAGTACCGTCACATCATTAGGATCCTTTAACTTCCGTCGGCATTGTATATTTATGAAGTCTTCTTCTGGCAATCCTGCTTCTTTAGGATCCGTTGCCTTGTCCATCATCTCATCTTGTCCTAATTTGTAAATGCTACCGCACGGAGCGAGTTGGTACATCTTCTTTCCGGCTTGGTACACGTATCTGCCATATTTGTCGAAGTAATATTTTTGCTCGGGAGGCTGTTGGGAATAATACATCAGGACATAAGTAAACAAACAAGGTAATCCCGAGGCGTCATCACCCTCCAATGTTAAAAAGGTTTTCTGTAGATCTGGAGAGATCTTTTATTATTTTATAGTCGCCAGGAGTTCCTATGGGATGACGGAATAACGACTATATAATATAATAACGTCCGAAAGAAACTTCCTTCACTTTAGAGGCTGTTTTACAGTAAAACAGCTGAAGGGAAGGACTTTAACTACGTCATTCTTGAGGGACAAGAATGACGTAGTAAAACAGCTAAACTCTGTTTTAAACATGCCAACCCTGCTACTAAGTACTCGTGCTCCGATATGGACAATTTTAATATCATATTTAACGACTGGGTTAGGTTTTTCTTACCTGAGTAGGTGCGTAGAAGTGTAGATGTTTACCTTTGTGAATTTATTGCCACAGGAGATATGATAGTCGTTCAGCCCGTGGTCCATAACGTAGACCTGGTGGTTATATTCATCCACGTAGTACTTCCCAATGTTGTCGGTATATAACATCTGGTCAAAACCTGGAGAAACCAAGATATTTCAATAGTAAATTATAAATAATTATTGCTGGACAATCCACACAGTATCATCTAGCCCCAAGCTAAGCAGGGCTTGTGTTATGTATGACTGATATATTTAATACAATACGTTACATAGATAGATATTTTTTACTATACATAGAAAACGACCAGAAAACCCGGAATAAATTTCTGTCGTACACACAATTATCCCGAGGCGGAAATCGAACCCGCAAATCCTGCGTCCCCTCCTGCGTCGCAGGCGGACCTTCGCCCTCCATGCCACAGAGGTCGTCAAATTAGTTTTTATTAGTCACCACCTGCAAAAAGGTGTGATTTTACCTCTACAGGCGTAAAAAGTCAGGAAGGTCCTCGCTTCTTTCTCCCACTTTTCTTGCAGATAAGCTTTTTGTTTGGCATACGTTTTTTTTATATTTTCCACGCAAATCTTTTTCGCGCCGGGACGATCAACGCGTCTGTGGATTAATTTATTAACTTAATCAGTAGGTAAGAAATAAGATACCTTCTAGAACTTTATTTTCGAGAGATAAAGATAAAGATAAAGATAAAGATTTTTTATTTGCCAAAAACATGTGTTTGTAAGGTTACAGGTAATAGGTATACATTTCGTGGTTCAACATGCTTGACCGTTAGTCGGTATGCAAAGATATTTGAGAGAATGACATGCACTAGTTTAACATGAATTAAAATTTATCATTAAAAAAATCGTCAATACTGTAGTAACATTTACAAATTAACAACATTTTTAGTTTCTTTCTAAAGAGTACACCATTTAGCTCTTTCAACTGATTAGGTAGCTTATTAAAAATTTTAGGAGCAATACTAACAACACTTTTCCGCATTAATGCTGTGTTAGCTTGGTGTGTTTGTAGTCTACTGTTATCTCGTCTGTTTCTACACACATTGTCTGATAGCCGGGGAAACAGATGAGGATTATTCTTAACATAGAGTGCTACCTCTAATATGTAGAGGGACGGAAGTGTCAGAATTTTATGCTTTAGGAATAGTGGTCTACAGCTATCAGTAGTTTTAATTTTAAACATAGCCCTCAGGCACCGTTTCTGTAGCTTAAAAATCATCTGTTTATTTGTAGAGTTGCCCCAAAGTATTAGGCCATATCTTAACACAGACTCTACCATCCCGTGATATGCCGTTAATAAAGCATCTGTATTTACGGTAGTTGACAATCTATGTAAAGCATATGATAAGCTACTGACTCGCTTACTTAATTCGTCTATTTGTGGTTTCCAATTTAGTCTCCTATCAATTAAAAGTCCCAAGAATCGCGTAGCTTCAACTTGATTAATTATATTATTGTCAAATGTAAAATTTATGTCAGATTGAATTGTAGATCTTTGATTGAAATGCATAATTGTAGTCTTTTTTAAATTAATTTTTAGATTATTATTGTCAAGCCATGAAATTATTGATTTAATTGATTTATTTATGTCAGATTCGTAAGATTTAATGTCATTACATGTTATAGTTATGAGACTGAGATGAGACCCTACAGAAATACAATTTATTGGTCAAATTAATTTACATGTCATTTTTTCTTATGAATAGTTATAATTATAATAGAAATTGTATTTTATCATTCACAAGCATAATTTATTTAAACATAAATAAAAAGATGGGCAAATTTATAATACTATTGCAACAGCTCACGCTTTTATGATAATTTTTTTTATAGTAATGCCTATTATAATTGGAGGTTTTGGTAATTGATTAAATTAAAAAGTTTAAATAAAAAATTTATACGGAAATATAGTCATATTAAATTTACTTTTCTAGTAGTTAGTTCACTGATCCTTTACTTTTTTGAAACTATAATATAGCCTATGTTCACCGGGGATAGTGTAGCTTCCCAATGGTGAAAGAATTTTTCAAATAGGTCCAGTAGTTTTGGAGCCTATTCATTACAGACAAACAAACAATAAATCAAACCTTTCCTCTTTATAATATTACTAGCGGACCTTTCCCGGCTTCGCACGGTTTTAGTACGGATCCCTAACTTTTTTGAAAATATAATATAGCCTATGTTCACCGGGGATAGTGTGGCTTCCCAACGGTGAAAGAATTTTTCAAATCGGTCCAGTAGATTCGGAGCCTATTCATTACAAACAAACAAAAAATCAAACCTTTCCTCTTCATAATATTAGTATATATATATATACAAATATTATAAAGAGGTTAGGTAATATTAGTATATATATATATATACTAATATTATAAAGAGGAAAGGTATAATGTAGACAATATAATCAATGACAACCTTTTTGCAATTTCTGCTTCTTATAATAAAACTAAGGCATCCTAGAGTTGTACTCATTGCACTATATATTACCGACATACATACGCTACTTCTACATAATATACAATGTGTATTGTCGAACCTTGATCAAACGAGATGTCCGGATACACGACATATATTTATCGATAAAAAATAAAAAATTATATGTTACCTATCTCAAAAATAAAGCCGATTTAATATTTTTTTAATGAAAACTATTTCATCTGGTTTTTTCTTCGTTTCTTATTGAGTAAACGGTGTATTTTATTCAAAGTAGTCTCATTTGCAAGCTAGATAGTTTACCTAGCTAATGTCGTGGACATCTCGTTTGATCAAGGTTCGACAATACACATTGTATATGTAGGCACTCACAACTGGTCCTCCTCACGTTCAATATTATCTATTTCCTTGCGTATTATGTTGAGGTTTGTCGCCACTTTATTGAAATCGTTTAATTTATCTTTCCAAAATGCCACTTCATCTTCCAGTCGGCTGAATACGGCGGAATGTTCAGAGTTCCGGACTTTCATCTCGATTCTCTCCTGCATCTTCTCCACTGCGTGTCCCGTCTTAAAAAGATAACTGATTATAAATGTTTATTGTTTCCTCCTGTTTTATCATTCCTTGTCAAATCTGCATGTAACTACCTGTTTATGGATAAATACATTTATCTTTTTACTTCTGATTTAAGTAAATGATTTTTAGGGACACACCCTAAAAATCATTTACTTAAATTAGCTAAACATTTTGATACTGTCATGGTTATTAACAATAAAAATCACTAATAACGGGATTCGGACAGTGGGTTTACCCACGGCTGGATGAAACCAGCAGTGGGTAAACCCACTGCTGGCTTCATCCAGCCTCTCGCATTATTCATTTATTATATTATAGTTGCGCCCCGCAGCTTCGTCCACATGGATGAAGCTGCGGTGTGTCAAATGGTTTATAAACCATCCTTTTGAATCACTCTATCAATTAGAAAAACCGCATCAAAAACCGTTGCGTAGTTTTAAGATCTAAGCATACACAGACAGACAACGGGAAGAGACTTTGTTTTATACTATGTAGTGATACTATACCTCTGCCAACACGAGTATTTCTCTAGCCCTGTTGGCATTTAAACTCTCTTTATTCTTTAGGTAAAGCAATTCATGGAGTTTCTGTAGTTCTTGTTCATTATATTCTTTCGTACTCTGAAGGTTGTTGTTGATTCGGTTCTGGATCTCTAACAGGCTGATTCGGGTTTTATCCAACTGGGGAAGTAAAGAAAGAAAATTATTTATTAAACACTAACACAACACACAAGCAAGGTTAATTACATATATATTAATGATATTAGACTACAAAGTGCCTACTTAGGTACCTACTAGAAAACACGTAACACAGACAAAATATTAAAAAAAAAAAGTGAAAAGTACAAAATGTAAGTAGTATTTGGTACTAAGTAGCCCTCACAGAAAGTATATAAGCGCGCGTGTGTAGGTCTAATAGGTCCTGACTCAGCTTGTTGCTCTATCACAATAACCCAAGGTCATTAAAGTTAGGTAAGGGCATTAAGTAGGTTATGAAGTATCCGCCAAATAATATCAATAAGTAGATTTATTTCATGGGATATTAGATCCCGAACTTTATAATTATTATGGCCTTAATTTTGTAAAGGTGCACTTATAAGTACTTGTTTCCGTGATGGATATAATAATGAAGAAAGATAGTTGTAGTGGTTATAAGAAAATGTCGCACGCAATACAGTGATTTTTCCCAAAATCAATTCATATAGCAACTGATTTTAGAAGAAGAGTGGGGAAGCCCTACCCATAGAGACTGGTTAGCGACATGACTATTTAAATAAGTTCGGATATAGTAACCACTTACGTCTTTAGCTAACATCACAGACAAATAAGTGTATGCGAATTCGCACAATCCATTTGCCACCTGTAAATATTTTTCGAAATGCCTCTTCGCGAATACCCTTGCTTCACCCGGTTTATTTATAATCTCCACTCTTTCTTGCAAACCATAAACTTTCTTCATAAATTCACTGTACAATTCCTGTATTTCTTCTACATTTTGTACTTCTGTAGGATTTTCGGGAATGTAATCTTTCACGAAATCTTCTTGGTTACATTTGTGAATTGCAATCGTCTTATCCATCAACTCTATTAGATCTTCTCTGGTAGCCAAGTTCTCTAATCTGTCTACATCTTTTACTATATCATCTATCGCCACATAGTAGAACGTCAGGAACCCATTCATGATTACCTTTACATCTCCATAATATGTGTGGTAGGAACCATCTTCGAACTTTACATCTGATAGTAACCTCACGATCTGCCTTAGTTTTGGAGCAATGCGTCGTAAATAGATGTGAGCCTCCGAGGTGTAAGCGAATTTCCTTAATTTGTACGTAAAGTCTTTGAAGTAATCCATTTAGTATAAAAAAATAATACCTACCAAATAGTCAAAAAAGTTCAGAAATACTAAGAAATATTTAACAAAAACATAAAATATAAATAGCAACTTATAAATTGCTCATCAAAGGTCACGTCAAAAAGCAAAAAGAGACTTCAATTAGACGTTTTGCGAGTTTCTGTTCAGAAACAAAAAAGTTATATTCTAAGTAGGTATAATATAAAGCGACCTCTATGTCCAAGAGTATAATCAAAGATGTAACTGAGGATGTAAATACTTATAATAGGTACAATATTTTTTGATCCATTTAGGATTTTACCCCCATATCCTTTAGTCTAGCGAGAGTTTAGCGAGTTCTTGAGTCGAGAGTTGGGTAGGACACGGAGAAACTTGTTTACTCAAAAAACTAATTATTATGAGCTCAGAGGGTTGCTAATTGGATTCTCTCTTAAGTAATAAATATAATTAGCCTTGGTCATCCCACTGCTGGGCAAATGCACCACTCTCTCCAGACATCACGATTTCTGGCCAGCTCTGACAACCCTTTATTTCGCACCGTATCTCAGCTGAAAAATTCAAAGACTTTTTTTCGAAAAAAAGTCGCCTAGTTTTCGGATGGTTTCACATATCGTTGACAAAACACTTTCGGCGCCCTAAAATATTGAAATATCGAATAAAATAATAAAAACAAATTATATACTACATAGTTTAAATTATTATTTTACCATAATAATATCATAACAGAAAATATCAACTAAAGTCCACTTCCATCTTATAAGTATTAAAAATAACATCAACTTGCACGGCAAAATGATACCTAAAGTGCATTCAAAGAGTTTATCAATTCTTCCCTTGCAATGTGTGCGTCGTTCGCGGCTCTCTCTTGTGCGTCGTCGGACTCTTCAGGCTGGCGACGCTTCACTTGCTGGGACTTCCAAGCCTTGCTCGCAGATACCGATTTCTGAAAAACCGAGCAATATTAGCCGTGCCGGTATGAAGGAAGGAAATTCATTGAATACATATACATAAATATATTAAATATAAATAATGCTGGACAATCCGCACATCAGCATCATCATCTAGTCCTAAGTTAAGCAGAGCTTGTGTTATGGTTAGATGACTGATATACTTATTATAATACATTACATAGATAGATATTTTTTATTATACATAGATAACGACCAGAACACCCGGAACAAATATCTGCATTCCAATAGATATCAGTCATCTAGTACCCATAACACAAGCTCTGCTTACCTTGGGGCTAGAAGATGTTGCGTGGATTATCCAGCATTATTTATTAAATTAAATAAAATAATACTAATTTCGAATTTTTGGTCTATAATCATAACTCACCTCATGACGCTCCTTGTAGACGTTTGCCTTGAAAGCTTCTGCTTCAGTTTTCCTATCACGGAGCTCTTTCTTAGTGAGGTGTGTCCTGTGAATTTGCATATTGTTACGGCTTTCCTTCTGTATTTATACAAGACCATTTCATTTGTATAGAAAATCCGTAAATAAATAAACAAAACACTATTAGAGTGCTTTTTTACTTGTGACGTAAATCTTGTGGTGGTTCCAAACAAAAACATTTATTTATAAACTACTAGCGGACCTTCTCGGCTTCGCACGGTTTTAGTACGGATCCCTAACTTTCTGAAAATATACTATAGCCTATATTCACCGGGGATAGTGTAGCTTCCCAACGGTGAAAGAATTTTTCAAATCGGTCCAATAGTTTCGGAGCCTATTCATTACAAACAAACAAAAAAAAACCTTTCCTCTTTATAATATTAGTATAGATGCCAAGTCTCGTCTCGCAATACTTTCGCCGTAAAAAGTTTTGAGGATCACGAGAGCCAAGTCAACTATTTTATTACCTATGGTATGTTGGTAAGGTTTATTACAATTGACAAATTACCTAGGTATAAGCATTTTAGCATTAGGAGTCGGCTACCTTGGTTAGGTAGAGTACCTGAAATACTTTTTAGAATATTTTATTAAAATAAATATAATTCTTACTTAAGATACAGCAACCTCTGCGCTAGGCAGTGAATAGGATTCTTCGAATTCGCTATAGCCACGTCATGCAATGCGTGAGGTAGTATACCGCCGAAGGTGTCCCACAGGTACGTCGCGTTGTCTTTATCCAGCGTTTCTGGAAGCGATAAATTATATTAAAATAAATAAATAAATATAAATAATGCTGGACAATCCACACAGCATTATCTAGCCCCATGGTAAGCAAAACTTGTGTTATGGGTACTAGACTGATATACATAATACAATACATTACATAGATATTTTTTATTATACATAGAAAACGACCAGAACACTCGGAACAAATATCTGCAGATCGTACACACAATTGTTCCGAGGCGGGAATCGAACCCGCAACCTCCTGCGTTGCAGGCGCACCCTCGCCCACCGCGCCACATCGGTCGTCAAAATGTCGTTTTAAAATTAGTTTAGCACGAGGAGCGCTTTTTATTCAGTTCCTAGGTAGTGTTTTCTATAGCCTTTATACCTTTAGCCTTTATGGATTAGATAACTACTTTAAAATATTGGAATATGGACGTAGAGGTGGATGAAACATTTAATTTATCAATGTTATCACCAACAGCACTGGCAGCCTGTTTTTACCCATTCTTGTTCGGTAAGTATACTAAGACCTCTAATATGTAGTACCTGTAATAGTACATAGTGTAATATGTAAGCTTGCTCAAACATCGATCTTTGCCTGAGTACCTAAAGCTTTTGCACGCGTTACTCAACCATAGATCTGACTGAGCAAGCTTTCATAATACAGCCTTAGTATCTATATAGACAGATCACTTCCCTGTCTTCATGGAATAGAATAGAATAAAAAAACATTTATTTGGGCCCTGGTACAAAATTCAGATATAGAATAAGCAAACGGAAAACAAAGGATCTCGGTTTATCATGGGTGTAAGACACGTAAAAGCATGATCGTAAAAAAATACCTCCATGACCCTGCGCCGAAATAGGGGTTGGCTCAGCGTGTGCTGAACATTTTATATTCAGCGTTTTTCAGCATAGACCTATACGGATACTACCTTTATGGATACTAAGGCAGTTGTCTCGTATCACCGGCAACGATGAACGAGTAGCGAGCAAAGCTAGAATGTAGAAATGAGTCGGCGTGAAGCGGGGAGCAAGTGCGTAGTTCCGATAGTTGTATAGCTCGGCTATAAGCGAGTGTGCGAGTGAGACGAGCGATTACTCGCACCACTCGCTCGCGGCGGCAAACGACAGTCCTGCGCTAACCTGCATTGCAGAGAAATTACGCTGGTTGCTCTCTCGGAGTGCGTTCTGATCGCTGAGCGAGTGTTATTTTCCTGGCTCTTGTCGCCCAGCGACAAACTAGTTAAGCGAAGTCCTCGCCGCGCCGGCAGTGTGAACAGTCAGCGATCAACTATTTGTATATGCATCTCTTTTTTTTACACGGAATGTATATACGTATTTATTGTACATTTCTTGAGCGAGAAAATAGCCGATAGTTAGTCGTTTTCTCGCCGGCGGCGGTGGGACAACTGCCTAAGGTCTGATGATTGAGCTCCTAGTCTATATAGGCACTTTAAAAAAAACAATATTTTTTAATAAAAAAAAAAATTGTTTTGTTTTAATTTTGTACTTGTATTGTATGTGTGTGTTTTATGTATAAATTATTTACTTACTTACAAATACTAAAAGGACTCTTCTACTAACGTTTTATATTAACAGGATCAATATCAGGCAGTACAGCAACAGGATCAGGATCCCTAACCGTCCTTCTGGTCTGCTTATCGATAAACTCTGCCTCTGTCACTCCTAACTCCTCATGATCAGGCTTGTGCAGTAGCTCATTAGAACCTAATTGCATTAGGCTGCTGCATTGAGCAAGTTGGTACATCTTCCTTCCGTCATGGTATACGTATCGGCCATGTTTGTCGTAGTAGTACTTTTCTTCGGAAGGCTGATCGATAACAAACGAGATAATAATAATGATAAAGTGGAAACCGCTGTGCATCGTCGTCAGCTGACACCTTGATTGCGTCATCTACAAGGCGCCGAAATCTCAAATAACATGTTCTTATTTTCTTTTTTATAGTATACCTACTAGCTGAGCCCCACGGCTTCTCCCGCGTAAAAATCTATGTGTCAAATGGTTTATAAACCTTCCTCTTGAATCACTATCTATTAAAAATAAACGCATCAAAATCCGTTTCGCAGTTTTAAAGATCTAAGCATACTAGGGACAGACAGACATCGGGAAACGACTTTGTTTTATACTTAGTGATTTGCATTGTTTGAGTAAAGCACTATTCAAGCCTTAGTCCGCAAAGATTGCCTAATGACCGCGCTGTGACGGCCTGGACCTGCGCTAAGCTTCGCTTTCAGCCATCATATCAGGGGAGAAATAACGGGAAACTGCACAGGTCAGACCAAAATAGATGAGAGATGATCGCAGACCAAGACGCACCAGTCGGTACTGTTCGGTGGGCCAAAAAGTAGGTAAGGTAATAAATATTTTTAAACTTACGCGATCTGAACACATACTCGTAATTATAAATACTAATACAACGGGTATTTATCGCATCAGTCATCCCGTGACAACGACAGTGTGTAAGTCGGGAGAAATAGGTAATACGCAATAAATAGCCATTGCATTAGTGCTTATAATTTTAGGAAAGGTAAGTATGTAAGAGGTTTACCGCTATGAAGTGATCTGCACAAGACATATGATAATTGGCCATCCCGTGGTCCATGACGTACACCTTATGATTGTATACATCAATATAATACTTGCCGATCTTGTCCGAGTAGAAAATATGATCTTCACCTAGAAACAAACATGGTCAATGTCAGTCAATAACTTACTAGTCAATTATCTATTTATTATTATGGATAAATAGCGCGTACATGGGGGTCTCGTACTCTATGTCGAATGACGTTAGCTCGATGTTCATTACCTCAATGTCTCTACCTCGACGATACGTTTCGTTAATGGGTCGTTACCTCGAAAGATCAGTACCTCGAAGGGTTTCTACTTCGACGGTACGTTTCGTCGATGAGTCGTTACCTCGAACTAACATAATTCGAACTAGAGTACGAGACCCCTACGATGCTACGCCAGATGATTTAGCATACAAAAGACTTCAACGCGCACCCATTTCCCAATGAATATTTTGGTCGTAGAGCTTTGTAGAGCGTACTACGGCGTAGGACCTGCGTAGCATCCAAAAGATTTGAACGCGCACCCACTTCCCAATAAATGAATATTTTGGTCGTAGAGCTTTGTAGAGCGTGCTACGGCGTAGGACCTGCGTAGCATCCAAAAGATTTGAACGCGCATAAATGAATATTTTGGTAGTAGAGATATGTAGAGCGTGCTACGGCGTAGGACCTGCGTAGCATCCAAAAGATTTGAACGCGCACCCACTTCCCAATAAATGAATATTTTGGTCGTAGAGCTTTGTAGAGCGTGCTACGGCGTAGGACCTGCGTAGCATCCAAAAGATTTGAACGCGCATAAATGAATATTTTGGTAGTAGAGATATGTAGAGCGTGCTACGGCGTAGGACCTGCGTAGCATCCAAAAGATTTGAACGCGCGAATCTAGGGTAGTGAATTATTATTATTGTCTACTGACTTCCAAATGCTTATTAATTTTTTTGTGTTTATTACGTATGTAAGTTCCTACTATACATATGTATTTAAGATTTAGCTGTATATGGTCGCAGACCGTCGTAAATAAAAAAAAAGATCTTTAGATATTATTGTTACGCACTGAATTCCTTGTTTCAATTCAATACTTTCACATAAGTATTTTTCCTGAAAAGTTTGCCTTTCTTCAATTTATATTTTTTTGTAAAGTTTTTAAAATAATTTCAGTCCTAAGTCAATTAATCGCGTGAAATAGAACAAGCGGCGCTTAGGCGGACGGTTCCTTTTTGAAATGGACAATAGTATCATCCTACTAATATTATAAACGCGAAGGTTTGTAAGTATGGGTAGATAGATGGATGGCTGTTTGTTACTCTTTCACGTAAAAACTACTGAATAAATTTTAATGAAACTTCACAATAATATAGCTTACATATCAGAATAACACATAGGCTACAATTTATAAAGATATTATATTGTATACACTACTCAACAAAGTCTAGGGAACAAGGATATTTTAGTGTATACTTTTAATTCAACTTTTTTTTGTCCCAGATGTTGTACATCAAAAGAAGCGAAATTTATTCTTGATTTCAGTTATGCAATTAAATAAAAAGCGTTCATGTAAAAAATTAAGGTTTAATTAAAAAAACTAAAATAGTGCCTAAACAAAAAAAAAAAATCTTCAAATTACAAAAACATATGACGCTTACGTGGAAATTAAATGAAAAAACATTATTTGCAGCTGTTTAATAATCCGTTGGACCTCCCAGGGCATTAGCCACGGCTCTACATCGGCGTGGCATGCTGAGTATCAAGTTATCAATTGTCGCCTGTGGAATAAGGCTCCATATTCTGGAGAGATGCGAAAAAGTTCTTCTCCCGTGTTCAAATTATGAGGAAAATCACTGAAAGCTCTTCTTCCGAGTAAATCCCATGCATGCTCAATTGGATTGAGATCGGCGGACTGAGCAGGCCACTCTAATACCGTGATATTGTGCTCGCTGAACACATTCATCACCTATCTTGCGGTGTGTGGGCGTGCATTATCCTGCATGAACACGAAATCTTGGCCAAACTGCTGGTGGTGGGGGATGACCATATGATGCACTACCTGTTCAATGTATTGCTCTGCGTTCAAATTGCCTCGTTTACGAACGAGATCAGTTCTCCCACCCAGGCGAATTCCAGCCCACACCATGATCGTTCCGCCTTGATAAGGATGAACTTCCTGAGGATTTCGGAGTCTACTTTGGCGACCAGGAACACGCCAAACACGCACTCTCCTTGAATCAGGATGAAATCCGAAGCGAGACTCATCGGAAAAGAGAACACGTGCCCACTGATTGTCGGTCCATCGCAAATGTGCATTAGCCCACAATAAACGACGCCCTCGATTTCCACGTCGCAAAGCTGGAACTCTTAATGGTCTGCGAGCGCGGAGATTGACTTCATGTAATCTTCTCCTGGCAGTTTGGTCACTGATAACCACTTGGTGCCGGGACTGGAGTCTTCCTACCAACTGGCGAGCTGTAATCTGGGGCTGCCTTCTTGCAGCATTTTGCAGAAATCGATCTTGTCTCTGGGTAGTGACCCTGTATCTTCCTCGGTGACGTTCGGCTACATCTCCTGTAGCCCTGTAGCGCGCCCATAATCGGCAAATTACGCTTGGCTGTGTGTGAACAGCGGCCGCGATATCGCGTTGACTGCGTCTAGCTTCCAACATACCCACAGCCCTAAGCATCTCTTCCCGCATTAAATGACGACGTGACATAACGCTTAGAGTTTCAAAAATATCGAAAAAGTTGGCAGTAATGGTTTTTCACAAGAAAAAAAAACGATAGATGACAAAAATCACAACAACTTTATGCTAGCAGACCCCTTACTCTGCGACCAAGTTCGGTTTTTCCTTCTTATTTTGAAAAGCTTTCGCACTTTTGTTTTAATTTTTTTTTAATTTCGAACAAATGATTTATTCCTCTTCCAGCCTTAATTTATAAATTTTAGTGACCAGTACTTTTTTACGAGTTTTCACAAAACAGTTGAAGTATTATTGCTTGTTCCCTAGACTTTGTTGAGTAGTGTATTATCCAAAATATCTATCAACACGCGGGTGGAACCACGGGGCGCAGCTCGTAATAAATAAATGAATAGGTAGCAGATTTAAAAAAAAACTTATTTAAAAAGTGTGATAATTACCTCTACAAGCATAAAAAGTGAGCAAAGCTCTCGCTGCTTTTTCCCACTGCTCTTTCAAATATGCTTTCTGTTGATCTTCACAGCAGATTTCCGAGCTGGGTTCACGGTACCTGTGCATTTATTCCATAACTTATTAGTTCAGTTCAGTTCCTTATTTATAAGAATATTCTCATTTGTATTATGTATATCTAGGTTAGCTTTATTATCGGACTCACAATATTTATTTATTAAATGTTTTTTTTGTAAAACTGCTTCTACAATTTGGTGTTCACATTAGTACACACACGTTTGCACAGTTTTGTCCAGCTGGATGTACGTACAACAACCCAAATTTAAATAAAAACGGAATCCCAGAGTAGCAAAAAGTTAAAAATACAAAAAGGATCAAATATGTAGGTAAAAGGTGAGTAACAAATATTATCTACAAACAAAGAAACTCACTATCTCTCTGGCAGGTTCTTTTGACAAAAACCATTTCATAAAGACTGAGCCCTAGGTCAAACAGAACGTTGGCCTAATGAAACAATAACATTCCTTATATTGTGATTCTATAATTATTCATCCTTGTTTCATTCAGCAACAACATAAGTTAACTAAATACCTTTAACATAACAAGTGATTCTGTTATATAATAATTTTTTAGCACACTGATCGCCTGAAATACAGGATTACCTAGTTCAGGCTAAATTGTAATACTTAGCTATATTTATTTATTAAGTGCACTTATGTTTTGTCTAGCAATAAGTTTTCATGAATATATTTGTTTTTTATTATTAATATTCAAGTAACATCTCGTAATTATCAGACGCGGTAGAATTGTATCCAATGCTGGGTATAGGCCACCCGAAATTTGTACCATTCCCCAACCATAGTCATGGCGTCAACGCTTCCAGATAAGATATTTTGTCAACAAAGGACAAACAAATATATAATGCTGGACAATCCACACAGCATCATCTAGCCCTAAGATAGGCCAAAGCTTGTGTTATGGATACTATGTAGATAACTGATATACATAATACAATACACTACAAAGATATTTTTTTTTTACATAGAAAACGACCAGAACATCCGTAACAGATTTCTGCAAATCGTACAAACATTTGTTCCGAGGCGGGAATCGAACTCGCAACCTGCAACGCTGGAGCGTTGCAGGCTGGCCTTCCCCCACCGCACCACAGAGGTCGTCAAACATAAATACTAGATCAAAAAATGTCCCTGTTATGATTTTTACAAAAACCCTTACGTCACTTCGTTATTCAGCTTCTCCTGTACTTTTGCAATTTCCTTTTTCAGTAAGATGAGGTTTTCTGCTACTTTATAGTAATCGTTCAACTTCTGGCTCCAAAATTCCACTTCTTTTTCTAATAGAGTTTGAGAATGCGGCTCGATATTCTTTTCGAATTCTACCTGCAGTGTTCGAATTGCAGCCTCCGCCTTAAAAAGATAACTATTTGAATAATTGGTGAAAATCAGATCCTGTCATGACTATGATGCATTAATCAGGCATGCTTGCCTAAACTTTGAAAGATAAATGCTATTATTAATTAAATGATTTCATGACGGACAAACATTTATTAGATTTAAGTAAACGACATCTCTAGTTTTTTTTTACTATATTTAAATTTCATTTATCTATTTTATCTGAATATCCAGTTTCCTGTTCAACTGTTTCTTTTCTATTTGATTTTTTACTAAGTAGATATACATTTAAATTAAGTGACAATTGTACCCAGATTTTGCACGCCACAACGGTAGTAATACATTGTGTCATATTTAAACATACACCACCTATGTACCTTATTTACAAGTATTTGATGCTATAAATTTTACTTTAGGTACTTTAATTTACTTGATGCGGCCCACATGAACCTATAAATAATAAATAAATAATGATGGACTATTCACACAGCATTATCTAGCCCCAAGCTAAGCAGAGCTTGTGTTATGGGTACTAGATAACTGATATAGTCTCTGGTGTCGATTAAAAATCGGTAAGAACGGTCGTCGCTTATCAAATTTTATCCACAGCGACGTGCTCGCGCTTTAGCGTTAATTTTTGAATCGTCAACGATGTAGGACGCCTTCCGACCAGGTGGGATGACGACCAGCGAATAACTGCAGGTAGATGCGTCAAGCTGAAGATAGGGCGCTGTGGCACTCATTGGGGGAGACCTATATCCAGCTGTGGACTAACATAGGCTGAAGGTGATGATCATAAAGAGAAAATGACTCTCATTTTACCTCGGCTAAATTGAACTTGGAATTCCTATTGAAAGCCTTTTCCATGTTTCTCATATCGTAGAGCTGTTCGCGCATATTAATATTTTCTTTCTCTGACTCCTCGTTCACTATTTTCAGGTTGGTTTTGAGCCGGCCGTAGATCTCTAATAGGCTCATGCGAGTTTTATCCATCTGTTGAAATTATAAACTGGATGGAATACTAGTATCATCGCCTAAACTGCAAGTACATACCTTTTGAAACTGTTGCTTGCAGTTAGCTAGAACGCGCCTTTTTATTTTGTCCACTTATTTTGATAACTCGAAGTCAAACATTATTTCTGATTATACTTGAGAAAGCCCTTCGTTTTTATGACGTTTTCGGTTCAGTGGTGAGACAGCAATTTGGGCGATAGTAGGTAGGAGGTATCTTATGGACTAAGAGCCTGCGACCGCCAGACCTTAGTCATTTTATAAAAGCTGAGAGCTTGTAAGCGTATACCCCAACACAGGTACATACCGGGGGAACGCTGCAGATTTAAACACCGTATTTGTGTTGCAGAAAAGGGCTGTTCGTGCGATCTATAATATGGGTCGCAGAGAATCCCTACGTGAGAAATTCAAAGAAATAAACATAATGACAGTACCATGTCAATATATTTATGAAAACTTGTTGTAAACTCATAAAAATATCAATCAAATGTAAATAGGTACTAGAAATAAGAATAAACTCGCTGTGCCTACAAGAAGGATACACAAGATAAATGTATCTTTTAAAGGGCAATGTATACGCTTCTACAACAAAACTCCAAGTGAGTTGCAAAAATTATCAATAAATTAAAAAAAATTGTGAAACATATTCTTTGTAAAAAAGCTTATTACAAAATATATCTGATTATCTAGAAGATAAAAAAGCTTGGAACGAGTTTTGCTCCAACTCAAAATCTACCAACTTACAGATAAGCAAATCAAATGTACTAGACACATAAGTTATGAACATACTAGTGGTTTCTTCTCACTTCTTCCACTGGTGGACAAAAAATTTAAGTGAACTATAAAATATTTTTAATTGATAATAATGAATAGTATAAAATATGACCTTTCTAAGTGCTTATTTGTAAGCTTAAAGGAATAAAAACTTTTCATTTCATTTCATACCAATTAAATTATGATGTTTGGGTATAGTGGCTTGGCTTAGGCCGATATTGGCTTGCAAATTTGCACCTAAGATCATTATAGTTATGATTATAGTTTAGAAGTCTTATTTTAAATTTGTTTGGGAGAGTATTAGAAATTTAGTAGGTACTTCTTCTGCCAGACACTTTTCATAGTGGCTTTGGCCTGCTGCTCGAAACCCTCATTTTTTTTTATTTCGATCATTCCTGCCTTTGTTGGAGGCATGCGCTGACGAATTCTCCACTTTTATAACATGACGAAGGTTAGGCGGTTGCAGGCTTTAAGCCTAACTTTGGAAAGAATTGGTAATTGGTACACAAAGTGTTGCTTTAAACCAGTCTGCTGCCTACCTACGAGACTACGAGTACCTATGTAGTTACGTATTATACCTTGGAAATGCTAGCTCACATGTTGCGGGTAGGTAAGTGTTCTATTTGATATATCTGTCAGTGTCATGTCACTCCTGTGTCTGTCATTCCATTGTGTTGGAAACTCTATGTTATTGCAAATAGATTAGATAGGTACCAGGGTAGTAGGTGTACCTTCGGTAATCCTACTAATATTATAAACGTCAAAGTTTTTAAGTATGGATGGATGGATGTTTCCTTGCACTTTCACGTAAAAACTACTAAATGGATTTTAATTAAACTTCACACTAATATAGCTTACATATCAGAATAACACATAGAAAAAAAATTCATAAAGATATATAGTATATTATCCAAAATATCTATCATCAAATTCAGGTTAAACCGCGGGGCGCAGCTAGTAGATACTAATAATACCAAGAGCTCTGTCTGAAAGGTGCTGTAACAAAATAGGTACTTACGTCTTCAGCCAGCATCAATGACAAGTAAGTGAATGCGGTTTCGCAAAACTCGCGCGGCACCTCTATTAACATTTTGAACTGGCTTTTCGCATACTCCTGTACTTGTTCCGGTGTATAGAACTTCTTAACGAATACTTGCAGTTTCCAAAGTTTCTTCGTAAATTCACTGTACAGTCCCTCTATTTCTTCAATCTTTTTATGTTCTGCTGGGTTAGCGACAGCGTAATCCTTTTTGAAATTATCATAGTTAGCTTTGTGGATTTCAACCGTCTTTTCCACGAGTTGTGTTATATCTTCACTGGTACCCATTTTGCACAATCTGTCTGCATCGTTTGCTATATCATCAATTGCCGCATGGTAGAACGTCAAAAACCCAGTGATGATTTTCTTCACCTCTCCGAAGTATAAGTGATAAGACCCCTCTTCAAATTTTACTTCTGATAGTAAACGCACGAACTGTGAAAGTTTTGGAGCAAGGCGTTTAAAATAAACGTAAGCCTCCGAAGTATAAGCGTGTTTCCTCATACGATATATAAAGTCTTTGTAGCAAAGATTTCCTAGATCCATGTTTTCGGGAAAAGAAAAATTTGACGTTTCGGATAGAATAAACGCAGAACACCAACGATATAAGCAAGACCAAGGACACTATTCAGCCACTACGTACTGTCTAAATATATTGATACTATTACTGATTTAAGCAGAAATTTGAAATTAAAATAATACTCAAAGAATATTGTTTGATGATTGTATTACTTGACTTGACTTCTTACGGTTTTTATATTTACCGCCAATCCGCCATTATTCAATTGAACAAATTAAATCGGAACCATAGAGAAGTACGTATAGGAAGTGCTCGTATGGAACTAGAATGAAGGATATATTATTATTTTTGTTCTTCATTCAATCATTCATAGACAACACAATAAACGCGCGTCGTTTATCGTGCATTGTTTGGGTTTTGCTAATTGTTTTTATCCTGAATGATTTTCATAAATGCGTTTGTTCGTTGGGTGTTATAATGATGTATTAGTTACCTTGCTTAACATATTAATTTGATTCAGCTCCTAAGTTCAGCTCATGTAATAGTCTCGTCGAATTTTCAGAATCACATAAGTTTGTTTGATGATATTTTCTCTTTGACCTTGTAAAATAGAGGTCAAGGTTGAAGATTGTATATAAGCTATCTATTCATATTGTAGGTTCGGCTTTCGTTTGGGATAGGTTTTATTAATGGGTGTTATGGTGAAAATGGTGATTCCAAGAATGTTACTATATCTGGTGTTTGCCCTACTATTTATTATTTTCCCGAGCGGTATGTTGATTACACAATATGCTACGTGCGTGCACAAGTACCTAAATAAAATAACCACTGTGGAATAAACGGGTTCAATTGTTCCGTGTTTGCGCGAGAATATTTTTTGTGGTTTTATGTTTCTGCGTTCGACAAGGAACAAAACTAACGGAAAAGTGAATTTGTCGCAAATTGTAAACCATTTTCTATGAACCCATGATAAGAAAACAAACTTCGGGTGGTTTGAGAATATGTTGATTTTTAGCCCAAAATCTCTTATTTACCTACCCAAATTCTCCAAAAACATCAGTGAAGCGAAGTTAATAAAAATTATTTATGATTTGCTGTCAGTTAGTTTTCCGTTAGTTTTATTCCTTGTTCGCTACAGAAAACATAAAAAAAAATGTTTATGTCTAGTTGTTAATTTTGAAAATACCTAGGTTAGTTACCTACCAATTTAACTCCGATGCTTTTAATTTTTTGATAAACTGCATTTTTATTTTAAGCATTTACAAAAGAACTTAAAACATTGCAAGAAATTGATGGACTACGTAAAAATGGGACTCATATCTCGAAACCAAATGAACTTCTAAGTAAAATAAATAAAATTATTACGAACGGTCACAATCGCCTCCAAATTGTAACAGACTTTGATAACACTTTGACGACTGATCCTGACATAGTTATCAAAGACAAGCCTGTCCTTAATAGTTTTGGTAAGTAATTTTTGCTTTTATTTGAAAAAAAAAACAGCTTCTTAACATGCAAAGTAAAATATAATGATAATTTGACTGTTTCAGAGATGTTCAGAAAATGTCCGTCGGTTCCACAAAGTTACAAAGATGAAGAATACCAATTATACTTGAGATATTCACCAATTGAAAATGACCCCCACCGAAGCAAAAAGGAGATATCGGAACATTTGGTTCAGTGGTACAGAGCTGCTAACAACTTGATGAAGTACGTGCGACTTTGTATCGTTATTGTGGAAAAAAGTTAGCTAAAACTTTTAACTATTGAGAAATTTAATAATTCAGTATTTTTATTACAGGGGTCTGAAATTTCCAAGAACAGAACTCATGGATATAGCTCGTACTCAGATAGGGTATTTTAGGTATGTATGTATATATAAATGGACCTATAAAACACACTAGGGCTTCTTTGATAATTTATCTACAATGTATTGAAATTTTACAGAGAAGGACTTCGAGAACTTATATCATGGATTGATACCAAAGAGGTACCTATTTTAGTGCTCTCTTCTGGACTCGGAGAAGCCGTGGTGAATACGCTGGAAGCAGCTAATATTACGTCAAATCAATTAAAAGTAAGTTCATAACTACACATTTATTAATGTAGGTTGTGGTGATAATAACAACCCCCCTTGTTTGGGGAGGCGTGTTCAGCAGTGGAACTACGAGTGATCCGTAATAACTTTAAATTACCTATAGGTTAAATTATATTCCAAAAACCCATCGATAAAATCCTACCAAGGCATTTTCAAAATGTTTTTTAATATTTCAGGTAATATCTAATTTCTTAGACTTAGACCCAGAAGATATTATAATAGGAATGAAAGGTAACCCTATTCATAGCCTTAACAAAAACGAAGCTAGCATCAAGAATACTGATTATTATGATACTATCAAAAGAAAAAACAACGTTATATTGATGGGAGACACAATAGGAGATGCAAATATGGTCGACGGATTTGAAAACTTAGACACTGTTATTAAAATAGGTTATTTAAGTAATACACGAAAAACACTACTGTCTGATTATTTAGAACAGTTTGATATAGTTTTGCAAAATGATCAAACTATGGACTTAATCAATGATATAACTAAACATTTCTGAGTCCACAGCCGCCTTTTATTTCAACATTTTACCCCTAATAACAACATAGGCGTACTTGTACTATGGAGATCAAAATTTGACCTCCATAACACAAGTAGGTACGCTATGTTTAATGTAGATACCTACCTTATTGTCCTGTGCTCATTTTTGTTGAGGAACCCATAAAAATATAAAAAGTTTATTATTATAAAGAACTTAGCTCTTTTCGGGCGGCGCAATGATATAATTTCCGTATTTTGTAAAAACACCAATTAATAAAATATCGCAGAATATCGCTTGCATTATGAGGATTACTAGGTACTAGACAGAAATGCCTGTGAATCTTCTGTGAATAGACTTCTTTATAGTTCGAAAACCTCATTCGTTCATCGTTCATTCGGTTATCATTGTCTCTGGCATATATTAATCCGTAGGACATGATATGGATTAATCCATGATTAATCGGTCTCTGGCTTATCTCTGGTGAACCGAACCTCCTATCTCTCTTTCTGATAGTGTTCTGTCTCTGCCTCGCACGCATGCAGCCAGGGTGACCAGATTCAGTATGTTAATACTTTTTCTGTATTTTTCTTATTAACTCTAAAATTTATTATGATGGTGATTATTGAAGATAACACTAAAAACGGTAATTTATTCAGTGTGAAGGCATATTTTTGTAATTTTTACACGTTAAGGTAGTACACGGTGGCAGCTTTCAGAGCTTTTTTGGCCATTGTGACACAAAAGCCATTAGTAGATCTTGTATATTTTCTTTGCACCCCCCGCGCCATCGCGCCACTTATGAGATGGTCACCCTGATACCAGCTGTCCCTGTCTTGTCAGATAAGTATTTATGTGTAGTGTAGACTTCATTCATCTCATCCAGCAGTCAGTCCAGTCAGTCACTCACTCAATTCATTCAGAGTGTCAATGTTTATCAAAATTTGGAAAAATAAAATCTCCAGAAAATATGATCAGTAATATGAGACTAATGGCTGTTCCGTGCGCCTGTAAATCTAAATAATAAAATTACAAGACCCGTGGATCAGTACGCAACAAGATTTCAAGCACAATCCGAGTTAGTAAACCATTCCAGTAATTCCGGCGAAGTGGTAAGTTTTCGATTTATTCAGTTATTTTGCAACAGAGTACTGTATAGCGTGGTTTATAAGTTGAAGTTGATATAATCTCACATGTGTTTGCATATTTTTCCGGTAGCGTGTTAGATAATGCTACATAATAAGTCTTACATGTGACTGGAATTTGTCCTCTAAGAAAGAACCTGAGTGTGTTGTACTGAATGGCTTGAATGATTGTTTATCCGCGCCTCGTGAGCTAAGCTACGTGACGATAATCACAGAACTCTTTGCCGCTCCCAATGTGGTCAGTGATTTTGACACAAAGTGCTTATTCTAATATTTATATTTCATAGAGAAAAGTGACCTACTTAAGCAGTGTTTATGTAATCCAACACTTATTCTTATCTACAAAATCATAAGTTATAGTGTTATTATAATATATGCATTTTTTTGTTGTAGAATAATGAAGGTCTGACTGGTTCATTGTCCGCAACCTATTCCAGTTGAGAGATAGAATAAAAAAATAGAATAATTAAAAATGGCAAGGTACTTTGAAACAACATCAACATTCAACTACAGCTGGGAGCAAGTTGCATGTGGGTACTGGAAGAGATACCCTAACCCTCAGAGGTAAGGTTCATATTCATAAGTTATCTGAATAATTAAATATGCTGGACAATTCACACAGCATTATCTGGCCCCAAGCTAAGCAGACCTTGTGGTATGGTACTAAATAACTGATATACATAATATAATACATTACATAGATAGATATATTTTGTTATACATAGAAAACAACCAGAACTCCCGGAACACATATCTGCAGATCATACAATCATTAGTCCTGAGGTGGGAATTGAACCTGCAACCTCATGCGTTGCAGGTGGACCTTCGCCTACCGTGCCACAGAGGTCTTTAGATAATTAGTTACTTATTGCTGCAAGCAGCAAATCAGCCTGTGTCACAAGTGCCTGATGGGCTTTACACCTTTCACTGAATTATTATTGATTAGATTTATTTTCTTATTATTTTGTTTGTTTGCCCTGTATCAATTTCTTTAAATCTACCGTTAAAGTTACCTATGTAAACAGGCTTCCCGCGACACAGGCTTGCCTCGTGCGGGGGCCGCCAGAAATGTGTACATATTTATGTAAAATGGCAAATAAATAATTTTGTTTTTTTGTGTTAATGGATAAATTAGGTTACCAACTAAATCATTATAAAGTCCAGCAAGTTCATTTTATCTCTCACCTAGCAATTTGGATCCATTTGATTGTAAGGTTATTTCTTTGTCATTGAACCTTAAACAACTTTAACAAGGTCAACCATTATTAAAGCCTTGATAAGGTAACTGTATGTAACTGCCTTGTTCAAGCTAGTGCATTTTATTTCTGTAGACATTTGACATTTACTTAGTTTTCCTCTAAAATTACCAAATATTAAAGACTAGCGGACCATCCCGGCTTCGCACGGTTTTAGCATGGATCCCTAACTTTTTTTAAATATAATATAGTAGCCTATGTTCACCGGGGATAGTGTACCTTCCAAATTGTTCCAGTAGTTTCGAAGCCTATTCATTACAAACAAACAAAAAATCAAACCTTTCCTCTATATAATACTAGCTATGCCCTGCGGCTTCGCCCCCGTTAAATCTATGTGTCAAGTCAAATGGTTTAAATGATAAAAAGTCCTATGTCCATCTCCTCGTTCTAAGAGACCTTCCCGTCAAATTTCAGCCAAATTGGTTTAGCTCTTGAGTTAAAAATAGTGTAACTAACACGACTTTCTTTTATATAATATTGATATAAGATGAGTATAGAAATGTCTTATAAGTGGTTTAAAACCCAGACATTTTGAAACCATTGTATTCCTTTATTAACATGCACAAACTTTTTATTTATTTTATTAGCGTAGGATTGAACACAAAAAAAAAGGTTTCAATTGAGTAATAAATAATAATAAAAATCTTTATTTAGAACATGTTTACATAGAATCATAGATACATATTGAAACAATGACACTACCGAAGCTTTACAAATGGTGTGGTAATGTCAACGCCCTACTCCACACATTTCTAAATAAATTAAATTACAAATTACATATAAATGAGGCACTAACTAATATTAAAAAGTTAAGTTAATTATAAGTGAATTGTATATTTTCAGTAACCATGTCCTATCAGAAGACACATGGAGTAGGGAAGTGGGGAAAGATGGCTGCTTGTACACAAAACGGATCCTCACCAAGACTAACCGAGTGCCTAAATGGGGAGAAAGGTATGAAAACCTATTTTAATCAGAATACTACCAGGAGTTTCTCTTCCATAGATACATAGATAGAAAGAAAATACTTTTATTGCACACAAATAAGAAAATATATTTAGTGAAGTGCTAATTCTCAGAGCTATGTCGATAAATTTGGTTCTCTGTCAGATGTATTCGTTACGAATCCTATCCTTCAGAGAAACTCCGAGCAACAATTGTAAACATTACTCATTGATAACTCCTATCATCAAGGTAAAGATAAACTCCTGAAATTGGTTTGACATTGTTTTTGGAATTATCTTAAGTTTTATGTCAGTCAAGATAAATCATCTAAAATTACATATTAATGACAACAGGCTGAGATTGGACCTCATTAGCCGCGCACATAGGGAAAGACCAGTTTTTCTTGCTCTTGGGACTCTACTACACTCTACCTTATGTTAAAGTTAAATCCCTACGACTTGTTCTGTATTTTTGTGTGTTTTCCTTTTTGTAACTTTGTATAACATTGTGTGTGGCTATCAATAAATTCTTTTAACATTGTTTTACCCTTAGGGTCTTAAGGCAGATTTAGACGGGGTAAGTGACTGACTTCAAAACCGAGACAAGTCAGCGCTGACCCGAAAAAACCCAATGTAAAGGCAGGTTAAGACAGGGTCAGTGACTGACTCCGAATTCGAGACGTGTCAGCGCTGACCCATAAAAAACTCAATGTAAATTGATTTGAAGTCAGTGCAGCGGACGGAAGTCAGTGTTGACTTGGAGATTCACACACGAATATTTTGAAGTCAGTCGGCGCAGCTGGCACTGACGCCGATACTGACTTGTGCACTGACCCTGTCTAAACGTGCCTTAAATTGATTTGAAGTCAGCATGTCCAAGTCAGCACTTACTTCCGTCCGCTGCACCGGTAAAAATATGTAATTGCCTTTAGGATGCGTTCCTATTATGTCATAACGATAATTTATCGTCTCTAGCTGTTCCCACTGATGACATTGTCATGACAATCTATCGCCACGACAAAAAAAGTGTCGTAGACGATACAGACGACAGTTAATCGTGTCGTACAAATAGTTTCAAATAGTTGCATCCTTGGGTCTGTAAATAGCATCAGTAAATCATAGTCGCCTCAATTGAACGATATATTGACCAATAAAGGCAGTTCTAAAACAGAGGACATGAATTTGTATGTCTTCGCAGTGTAAGTTTAAATTCCCTTGTGAGCGCATTCCTCTGAATAATATCAAACAATAAGTACAAAGGTGAATAGGTATTCTTTCAATGCAATTCATAATGGTGATACGTCATAGGTGGTCATTTGTTTTGAATTTTTGTGAAAATAATGTAATAATAATGAAGTGATATCATGCTAACGAATACATCCGACAGAGAACCAAAGGTATCAAAATAGCTCAATGAATTAACAAGCTGAAGTGGCAGTGGGCCGGTCATATTTCGCAACGAACCGACAACTGCTGGGTTGAAGGTTCAGTTGAGACCGCGACTCTGCAAACGTAGTGTAGGACGTCCTTCGGCCCGGTGGGATGACGATCTGCGAAATACAGCAGTTAGATGCGGCAAGCTGAAGACAGGCCGCTATGGCGCTCATTAGGGGAGGCCTTTGTCCAGATATAAATAAATAATGCTGGACAATTCAAACAGCATTATCTAGCCCCATGGTAAGCAGAGCTTGTGTTATGGGTACTAGATAACTGATACATAAAACTATATATTACATAGATAGATATTTAATATATAGTATTTTTATTATACATAGAAAACGACCAGAACACCCGGAACAAATATCTGCAGATCGTACACACAATTGTTCCGAAGCGGGAATTGAACCCGCAACCTCCTGCGTCGCAGGCGGACGTCCGCGCCACATCGGTCGTCATCGTCATCGGAGATATAAGCTAATGAAGATGATGACTAAGATATGAAACTCATTGACCCAAGGTGTTACGGATATTATTATGGATTGTATGGTTGTGACGTACCTGCTTTATCATATTAATCTATTTTTTTTTACCGAGAATCAACCTTATCAACCACTTGTTTTCCATAATGGTGATAAGACAATATTGACTGATACGTGTGTAAGATAAGTTTCAAAATCAATGTATATTGAACCAACACCCCATTAAAACTATTATATTAACTAGTTTTATTTTATTATTATTTATTTTAAGCCGTTATTGTCCCACTGCTGGGCAAAGGCCTCCCTTTTCTCCTTCCACTCCTCGCGATCCAACGCTGCAACTGGCCATGGTGGAAGATTAACTATTATATTTAGATTAAAAAACCTGGATATTTTTCACACACAAACAATTTTTGACAGAAGCTCTTAGCAATTTTTGGTTTTGCTTGCATTAATCATCATCTCTCGTTCATTCGAATATAACGTCATGGAACACAAATTATTTGGTCATCACTAAATGAATAACTGATGAAAGTAACTGACTTTACAAATTCTGTCACACATAGAAAGCTATATTCTCCCTGTTGAGCTATATAATATCCATGTTTAACGAAGTCGCGGGAAAAACCTAGTCACACGATAAATGTAGCATTGTGCCATGAAACAGAATAGGGTAGTGTCCCTGGAAAAAAATATATGTTTTTTTTCTATTTAGTCCGTCAGTTAGATTATCAGAAGATATTGGGCACGTATTTTTTCTTTTGTCAATCAAACAAATATTTACAAAAATAAAGCGCGTCAAAGTTAAAGTCAAAGGAGTGGGGGCTCGTGACGTCACAACTTGCTAAAAAGTGTAGCAAGACGTGACGTCACGCGGAACTTTAACTGGCTATACCTTCATATTTTTTTGTTTAATTGCCAAAAGGAAAAATACGTGTCCTATCTATATCTTTTGATAATCTAACTGACGGACTTATTAGATTTTTTTAAGACACAATACTGATAAAGTGTAAACTTAAATTAACAATTGACTTCTCGTTTCAGGTTTTTCAGTGCAAAGTCCGTGAAGATAATTGAAGAGAGCGTACTGGATCCAAAGAACAAAAGCCTCGTCACTTACACAAGGAATCTTGGATACACGAAAGTCATGGTAAGGTTTTAATGGGCTGCTTTGCATTTTTTTTTATGCACACAACATTATCTGTCCCCAAAAGAATCATTTCCAAATTCAAATATCAAAGTGATTTATTTCCTATAGACCTTACAGGACTGTTGGACACGTCAAAACATTCAAATTACATAAGTGAACCTGGGAAATAAAGTGATCACTTTGGTTTTTAGTTCATCTCTTCATTCTGCTAACGAATGACGGTATGACAGTGGTCTCGTCGCAGAATCGTCCACAGATGAGAGAAACTCTAAGATTGATAGAATGGCTTCAACCTTGACACGTAATGGAAAATGCCAAAATGTGTCATTCTCGAACGTCGAGAATGACACAGCGTCGAACCCGTAACCTCCTGCGTCGCAAGCGGACCCTCGCCCATCGCGCCACAGAGGTCGTCAAATAAAAGTTTCAAGTGTAGTAAGGGGCAACTAAGGGATATCCAATGGGGGAGGCAGCGGCGCTCCCTGAGACCCCTAACTGTGTGGATTGTTTAGTAATAGGATCCTAAGTCTGAAGTTGCATAAAATAGTTTATCTATCTTAATATTAATATAAAATATGTTTGTCCAGAGCGTGGTGGAACGCGTGGAATACACGCCGGGGAGCGCGGGCGGCACGCTGGCGCGACGCTCCGCCTGGATCGACTCGCAGGTGTTCGGCTTCTCGCGCGCCATCCGCGCCTTTGGCCTCGAGCGGTTCAAGAAGAACGCCTCGCAGATGGTACGTACTTACTATACAAAATCGGACCGGAGGCCATTCAAACCCGTGCGTTTACGTCAGCGCGATTCAGCCGTCGTCGTACACTTTTAATAGTGACATCTAGTTATAAAAAAACACAACAAGTAAGGAGCCTCGTATCTTAACTTACATTGAACAGAGTAGGTCAGATAGTTATATTATTGGTAAAAGAAAATATTTACAAGTCGCATAGTAAAAATCAATGTAAGTACATACTAAAAATTAAATACAATTTTTAAATATTAAAATGATAACGAGTATGGAAATCAATCAATTAAATTTGCAGAAAAATTATATAACACAATACAACAAGTAATAAAATAATAACATTATTCACAATCATTAAAATAAAAATAAAAAATGTTTTTAGTTTGAACAAAGAAAATACACAAGTGAATTACACGCCGGGCACTAGTGGAATCTATTTATTTATAAGTATTTACTTTATTGGCACACAAAACAGAAAACAATCGAATTTTGTATGCATCATGTTTCTTATGTAGTTTTTTTAATCTGTTAAAAAAAGTGTACAATAGCTTTTCTATCGCTATTATGGAGAATGATTCCGAGGTGGTCCTATAACAATTTTCTCAAAACTCCAGCGACCTGTGTCTGCAAGGTACTACTAATCAATGAATCTGACGGCTCTTCGTTCTATCGAACTACTGACAGTCGACTGACGACTACAAGTCTAAGGTCTATTCTTGAAAACCAACTCTGTGGCTATTTGACTTTTATGTAATAGGAAATTTTACTACTCTAATGAGCTATCTTACCAAACTACCTTTACTTTAAAGTCATTTAAAACGGGATATTCACCATGATTTGATGTTTGAGGTTTTATGAAAACATACTCGCAGTGTCTTCAGTTATTCCGTGATCAAGGCGCATGAAACTGTGCCGAAATATTGGAAACTCAATAATCAAATCATGGTAAATATCCCGTTTTAAATGACTTTAGTGTTAATAACCATGATAGTTTCTAAAGTTTTACGTTTACTTTCCAGGTATCCGGCTTCAACTACGTTCTAGCCGCGATGTTCCCGCGCGCGGTTGGGCACGGTGGGCACGCGGGGGGTGCAGCGCCCATGGCCTCCACCCTGAAGGAGATGCGGGAGAAAGCAGCCGCCGCCACCGACCGCGCCAAAAGAAACGTACTGTCCTCCGTCAATAGAACGTAACATACGCCTGATGAATGAACTATTCCAAACAAATCTAATACATTATCGTGATTACAAATAAGCTAGTGTTTACCTGACTACGGGAAGGGTTAAGTTACAGCAGTCTGATAGCTGCTTTCTCAGACATAATCGATCATATTTCAAATAATCTCACAATCAATGTTTGTACAATAGCAGATATTCAAAACTTTTGAAACTATCATGGTTAAATCATTTAAAACGGGATATTTACCAATGTTGGAAAACTCAAAACTCAAATCTATTTTTTCCGGGTGTTATGATCGTTTTCTATGTATAGTAAGAAATATCTATCTATGTAATGTATATCAGATATCTAGTACCCATAACACAAGCTTTGCTTAGCTTGGGGCTGGATATTGCTGTGTGAATTGTCCGGCATTATTTATTTGATGAATACTGCTGTGTGTATTATTTATAGTAATTAATTTAATGGTCAAAGCCACTTGATGAGTGCTTCGCTATCAGTACAGATTATGTATGTCTGCTCTGCAGGCAGAGCATGCCTCCCCCAAACAAGGTGGGGTTCCATAATCACCACACGCTGGGAAGGCGACAAGTGTTAATTTTAACAGAAGTTAATCAATCTGTCAAATTTGTTGTAAATATTTTGAAGCAATTGAACCTTTTTTCAATAACCAATCAGCGTTTTAGAAACGGGCTGTAAACTTTTAATAATCGTATGATATTATCTAATAATAAATTTATTCAAAGAAATCGTTAAATACAGTATATACAATGAATTTGCAGTGATTTTTCACATTCTGACTTTTGCTTATAGAAAATATAAATGACTCAGCTTTTGCTTGAATTTGAGAGGTGTATATGAAGTGAAGGGTTCAATGGGTATACATGTATAAGGTATCAAACAATTTAATATGGTCTGACATTGACTCATCCAACAAAGTGTAGGTCTCTGACCGTAGTCGGGGTTACGAAATTCTTAATTACTTGTTAGCCTTCAAAAGCTTTTTAGTCTAATTAACGCATTAATAGCCCAGACTCAGCGATGTCACTTGCATGGCGTGTCAGTGGATCTTCATTATCTGCATCATGAGCAGTCTATGTGTTAAAGCCATATAACGCTACGTCTTTGTCATGTACGCCGATTTCAGGCATTTCGCAAAAGCGTGTAACGGAATTAATGTATGAATAAAAAAAATTACATCAATTATTCCTAAGTTCACATACATCTTTTAAATTTTTATTGACTTAGTCGCAAAAAACAAGATGGCGTCGAATTCTTATGCCCATATGCTATACGTAACGTAAGGGCATTCTCACACGGAGATATTCAGAAACGACATGAGTTACGCCTATCCCACACAAGACAACGCCATAAAATTTCTATAAAGTATACTATAAAAAAATAATGGTGGATATCGCGTCTTTCAATTTGATTATAATAAGATTTAGAGACTGCAATGGGTCGCAACTTAGTCGCGTATGAACACAATTGTGTGAGAAAACTGAATCGCTATGGCTAACAAACAAATTTGAAGAACTGACAGTGTTTAAGGCTTGAAGATATTAAAGATACAAAAGTTTGTTTATTTTTTTTTCTTCTGATAAGCTTCTAGTCGATTAGAAAAGAAATCGGAAGAGTTACTGTAGGAATACACATGACAATAGGTGGGGTAATGTATTTACGCTTAGAGATTGTAAAGAACCTCCAAGTGTGATGCTAGTATAATATAGAATGCTAAGGCATATTTGTGCCGCCGATCCGTAAATTAAAAGACTTAAAATATAAAAAATTGAAAATATCACTAAAAACGATAAAGCGAAACTTACGCCTGAAAATGAGGAAAACAAAGATAAAAGGACACAAACTCAGTGTTAAGAACTGTTTACTATTAACCATACCTCTCACAGGGCCTCTATGACACTGTTATATGTCATAATTATACCTTAACTTGTATTATATATATTAATATTATATGGTATATTTGGCTTTGTACTGGACTAGAATAACTCAAACCTAGTATATTTGTTTACTTAGTCAAGTTCTTGTAAATATTTATTAATATTATTTGTTATTTATACTATGGGCCATGTTTTGTATTGTATTGCCACTGCCTTATTAATTCATACTTGCAAAGCTACATGTACCTTTAAACCACATTCCAACCCGTGGGGCTATGTGTCTGGGTTGCCAGATTCCTATAAATATTATCTGGATTCAAGCTGTTTAGTTGGCAACCATGTTTTGTGCTTCCGATTGTGCTCAATAACGGACTGAAATTTGATTTGGGCATATTGTTATGTATGTAAAAGATATTTATATGCAAGCTATATTAATATTACTAATTTATTTGAAGTCTTGTATGAGAATGTTTTATCAAACACATGACTGTGACTGGTTTTCTTTACTACTGGATACTGTTTATTTTTTGAACAGTGAATATTAATTGCCAGTAAAACAAAACAGACCTTGCTATGAAACAATCCAAACAATGATAAATAATAGTTCGTATTTATATAAATTATGTATGAATTTTTATTATTCAGCACAACTTTTCATGATTTCTTGGTCAAAATATCGACTTTTTTAAATAATGTTTAAAAAATTCCTTCCTATTCAACTTCTACAAATTGCCTCAAGGCTCACCTTAATGCTACAATAGCATGTTGAAGCACCCAAGTTTATATGCAGAGGTTTAGAAGATTCAATACGCTGAATAAAATCGGCTTTTGTAGTGTAGACAAAGTGACATAGCGAAAAGCGATTTAGTCAAAAACTTAGTCTCCGAACAGTTAAGCCCAGTTTTATAAAATTTGAAACTTGGTTACTGAGCTGATGTCATGATATGAATATGGCTGCATCGATTTCACCAAACATAGCTAAGAACTATAAGCTCCCAGAAAAAACAGCTTTCTTACAAAAAACACAGCATAGAAATTGGTGCATCCATTTTGGATTCTCTGTTCTTTTTAAAAGAGAGCTATTACCATTTCAGCCTGTGCTTAAAAAAAGATATCTTGACTTTTGAATCTAATCATTCTGTTTACACTACACTACGCGAGCTATTGCATTTTAGGTCTCTTAATACCTACCCAATATTCTAGTACCTAGTCTATACCTAAGTTATGTTATTTAACTATGTAGTTAGTATGATATTATTTGGGAGTTTAAAAATATTGTTAGATTAATATTAACACATCAATCAGATGTTATTTTAAAATGTTTGGAAGTACGAGTAGATGTTATAGACGAGTTGTTATGGTTATTGTAAATTAGTCATTAGATAACATAATTAAGAGAATCAATAAAAAGAGTCCAATGAACAATATTTTGTTTTATTTTATGAATTTCGTGAAATCTTAATGCCCTTCATAGCTTTGACTATAGAAATAATCGTAATGTGGAGATGCTATAGAAGTTAGATAACACTTGGCGTAGCGAGCGATGGTCAGTCAGCGGCGCAGGAGGTTGCGGGTTCACGGCTGCATCACCCAGCTTGAATCCACTAAGATTAAATAGCAAAATTGACAGGCTATAATTGACAAGATATGTCTGTGTGGCCAGAATTATTGAAGTAGCTAAACTTTTAGGCAGATCAGCTAACTAGGCAGGTAAAGTTCTAAGTAGCATGAAATGGATAATAATTGATCAGAAAAAAATAGCTGCTATAGTTTGTATAATTTATTTTTGGTATACTACACTAAACTTCCACTGCTATCAATAAAAATAATGTACAAAATATGTTTTCTACTTAATTCTGACAGCAGCTCGTAATCTCGCACTCCTACTCCTAGGATTCCTCTCCACTTCTTCATCAGTAGGTATCTCCACATGCTTATTGATGGCTTGCCAGGATGTAGACAAGAACTGGTTTATGGTATCCTGATCTTGAACTAACATAGGATTGAGATATTTCATAGGAACAGGGTTTGCTACTTCGTTGATTGTGTTGCCAGATATATGTCTCTTAATGATAGTGTCTTCTAAAGAGTGAAAGCAGATGGTGACGAGTTTTCCACTGATTTTGAGGTAGTAGCGAGCTAGTAACATTGCATAGTTCATCTCATTTAGCTCATTGTTGACGAAGATGCGCAAAGCCTGGAATACTTTGGTGGCATTGGACTGGGGCCGTTGCAGCTTATCCAGCCTGACTTCATCTGGGCAGCAGGAATTAACGACATCAACCAATTCATGCGTTGTGTCAATATTTTTTATCATGTATCGTGCATGTATTATAGTTTGTGCTATTTTTGCAGCTTTCTTCTCTTCTCCATAGATCTTGAATATTTTGTATAATTCACTCTCATTGGCTGTTGCTAAAACTTCTCTAGCTGTTATTTGTTCTGGGTCTCTTCCAGCATCCATTCGCATATCTAAGATACCATTTTTGCTTATTGAAAATCCTCTTTCTCTAGTGTCTAACTGCATTGATGAGCAGCCAAAGTCAAATAGAATGCCATCTATGGATGATTGAATTATGCCTTTTTCTTTGAGAAGTGTTGGAAGTTCACTGAACCTTCCTAGTAAAGGTGTGACTCTACTAGGATACTCTTCAGCAAACGTTTGTGCCCTTTCATAAGCCGTAGGATCTCTATCCAGTGTGATTAACTTACAATTAGCAGATTCAAGGATTTTACGAGAGTGACCACCAGCTCCGAAAGTCATGTCAATGTACAACTCATTATCTTGAGGATTGAGATGTTTTATAACTTCATCCAACATGACAGGTGTGTGGTCTTTGTAATTGTGTAAGGTTGACAATTTGCGGCTAAGAGTGGCCTGTGTAAGGCGTTTGAAGGGTCTCAGGATCATTTTGAATCTTTCTTGAATATTTTACTGAAGAAACTTTTGTTTTCTTCTTTCAGATAGTCGAGACCTTCTTTCGAGACCACCTGATTACACTCTTCTGTACTCAGACCTGTAGAACTACTATGTAGGGTCCGTTTGTACTTATTTTTGTAATGATTATCAGCTAATTTGTTCAACGAGTTGTACTGTCGGGTGCAAAGCTCCGAATCCAGACTTTGTTTGTCTAATGACTCGAAAGCCGTCTTCACTTTATCCCTGATGAATTTTCCAAGATCTCTGTAAGGTATTTAAAAGAGAAATAAGTTATTCTGTCTCAAAGGTATGTAAGAATTAAAACCAGTAGGTATAACACAAACTTACCTTTCACCTTTAGATGTGTCCGCGGGCCATTTAGCAATGAGTTTGGTGAATTTCTTATATTGTGAAGTCATTATCTACATTCATAGCATTAACTGGCCTTTATTTTTATTATTTCACAAGATAAAAGTGAGGTTACTTTACAAAATGTAATGTAAATATTTTTTGACGTTTAACATATTGACATTGACATTTATTTAAAATGTCAAACTAGACATTTTCTTTGGCTTGACTTTTGAAAATCGTGTTTCGTTGTTTCCATGTTTCAATTTAAAAATTAATAAAGTATCATCACAGAACAATAATATCCTATCATCCATTAGCAAACAATACAATCTCGTGATCATTCTTTACAGGTAGGTACGTTCACGCAGCATCCGTTTTACCTACTGGGTTCGTTTTCATTTGGCGTTGGAAATGGTCGTTGTATGAGCAACTGGATTACACATCCGGTAATGAGTGTGAACTCGCTAATATAACAGGTAACCTCAGCCACCGCTGAATAAAAACGGATCCAGGAAAACGAAAACCCCTCTAACTGACGACCTCTCCGGCGCGTCGGACGATAATAAAATATTTATCTATCTAGTAATGTTTTATGTATGTATGTTATATATATATTTTTATGTCATTTAGTGCCCATTAACACAAGCTTTGCTTAGATTGTCCAGCATTATTTTTATTATTAATTTTAAAACCTCCGTGGGTTTTACTATAATATACTATAATGTAATAGGAAGTTCTAGGGATGCGCCCCGAAGTTCAAAAATTAGTATTATTCTAATCGAGTACTTTTACGAGTATTTTTTCTTGTAAATTTTGTCTTAAATCATCAGCTATCTACCGGTTACAATACCTACTTCGTTGAATTTGTCTTCCTACTACCTAACCTACCGTAGGTATATTTGACTTTGCAGTAGCCAAACTCGATGTAGAATATTTGTAAACAAACCGCTCATTATTAATATAAAATTCACTTTGTTGCCGCGTCTATTTATAGTTATTTTTAATTCGTATTTATTTTTTTACGCAATTTATATTACTTAGGTACATGTCGATTCGAGATCCTTCAATAAACTACTGCTTAAAATAATTATAATTATATCTACCTACTGCTTACAATAATTATAATTATCTGCAACTCGACCCCAAGCAAGTGAGATTAAGTTATTTGTTTCGTGATTGTATACAATTATTCTACGTCGAGATTGTCTAGTGTTAAGTCAAGTAGGTACATACCAGTTATACCTACTACTACAGTTCTTAACTACACAGTGTTCGATAATCTTACTGCACTCCTTGCCAAGAGATTGTACTCGCGAAACTCAACATTTTTTTTCCAGCCGGTCCTCGTACGTAAAATTGAAATACTACGCGTTGAAAGCACCTTGTAATCATTCCATTGCGCGATTTCTAAGATGACGATTAAAGCTTTCAATTCGGAGCAGCAATGGTTGCACAAAAGAAAATAGTTTTGTTTCGAGAAATCGTTGGTGAAAGGTAACGCTGAACGTTACAAAGTGTGAGCCTCTTGTCTAGATTAGAGAGCTGTTTCATTCTGGCGTCACCATAATATCTTCTATTGTGTGAAAAATCTCCTAATAGTTATTCCAATTTCCGTAACGTATAGGAGTATGATTTCTTAGAAGTAGAAGATATAACTACTATGCAAATATTTTGGCTTAGTTTACTACTAAACTACCTATTATTATGTACTAGCAAACGTACATAAAATCCAGACATGATTATTATTATGTACGTTTGCTGGCACTAATAATCGGTAGTTTGACTGAACTAATATAAAATACTTTTTTGTAATTTCGAAAGCTTTTCCCCAGTCACTATTTTCCATCTGAATAATTCTAAAGACGCGTCAAGTTACTAACTGTTCAATAAATACAAATTATTTATTAACATAAGATCATAACATTACATCAGATATCTTCAAATTATGCTTATGCCTAGAACGCTGAATAAAATAACCATTTTAGAAACTACAAGAAATAATTAAATAACTGACTAGAAAAATACTATAAAAACGTTTCCCGCCTTGTCGCGAAAGCCATGACCGGGGCTTAACCGTAGGGCGGGCGGCGCGCGCACCCGTCGGCCATTTCCATTCTATCTGCAGTCGGGCGCCGCGCGTCTTACCCGTGACATGCATCACGTTACATAGGTAATATCACATATCTACCGGACAATACCAGTGACCTGTGACTTTCAACAGAAATAATTCAAATTTAGAATAAAGTGTGCATTAGAGTTAAGTGGACATTATTGTGCGTGGAAATAGGATCATCTATGTATCGGGTAAGATAATGCAATAGATACAATGCAATATGTAAACTGCAACATTAAATCAAACCATAGACAAAATAGTATTCTACTACATAGTACGGTAGTGTAATGCGAACTAGAATTCTATAGAACGTAGTGTGTAGTGAGCAAATATGTCGTATAGTTTTGTTGCTACGAATATTTGAGTTGTTCGTAGAGGTCTCAATATCGATCCTGCAGGCTGGCTTGTTTTGTTTCGCGCGGCTAGATCACTCAATAAACTCAGCCTAAGAGAACATGGTTGTTATTTACACAATGGTTTAGTTATTTTAGTTAGAGTAATGTCAGAATAATTATTATTCTCATGCTACGAATAAGTAATTATTTATTCGTAGTTCTCATGGCCATAATTATCATTTATCACAATTATAACGTTATTGCATGTTATGCAGCGAGGGTACATACCATATTAATTTAATTTATTATGAGATAGACCTACATATTTTGTACATTGTTAGTATAAATCAATGGTATCCTTATATATCATTTATTTTGAGTATAATACAGAGGTATAATAATACTATACTATTAATAGGTAGGTAAGTAACCGTGTATTTAATTAGTAAGGTACCTACCTTAGAGCTTAGATTTAGAAACAAAGTCAAAATCTTACCTTCATGGCAAAAATGCTACACGGAGATGAGATAAAAATATTGTCTAAGATGTCTCTGGTCATGCGGATTACAGCCCGCGTGCGGATCTAGTCCGCGTGCGGGCTACCTATAATTATTATAGGTACACTAATATTATGTTTTCTATCACGCGGGCCACACACACGCACTCGGAACGCGGATTGGAACAAAATATAGGTTCCGAAGGCACCCGAAGTTGAAGGCACGTGCGGTCCCGATCCGCACGCGGGCGCAAATCCGTATTACAGGAAAAGAGCCTTAAAAGCCAACACAAGCTCTCATTTGGCAGCATATGGACCAAAAACTGGCATGGTTCTTTGCTTGCACGTTCTTATTCATGACTTTATCAGACCGGATTTCGCCAAGAATTGCTTTGTACCTGCAGGTCAGCTGCTGTATTCATGAGTGTATAGGTATATAAATAATGCTGTACAATGCACACAGAATCATCCAGCCAAGTGAGAGATTTGCACACTGATGGTTCCGTACCATCGTATATAACTATTTCGCAGAGGACCCAAAAAAAATTAAAAAAACCCTAAAAATAGATAAAAAATATTAGCGACAAGCCGCGGTTAACGCGGCGCGGTTACCCATATACATAGGTATGTACTAAATGCACCCGAAGTGTTGGTTTACTTCAGTTTTCAGTAATCAACATGAACACATTGGGCACCTTAATTATTTAATTTATTAAATATTTATTATATTCTATTTGATTATAATATTTATTTTATTTCTATTATTTGTTGTTATAGCGGCACAAGAAATACACATTCTGTGAAAATTTCACCTGTCTACTTTTTACGCTTCCTGACTTACAGCCCCGACGGACGACGGACAGACGGATAGACAGCGAAGGCTTAGTAATAGGGTCCCGATTTCACTCTTTGGGTACGGAACCCTAACTTATTTACTTACATAAGCTAGGCAGCTAGTGCGGTATTCAATTAAGTTCAAAGGCAAGATGATACGGTTGTTAACGATTACCCGCATTGTCAAGTTTGACGTAGGTTGTATTTTGTACCCGGATTTCTGGATCCAGGCAATGTTAGGCATGATGTTAGGCTACGTTATTGGTTTCTGAACCTAGTTAGGATTTAAATATATATATATTTAAATATCAGTAGACCTACAATACTTACGTGTTATTGTATAGTTCTTGGAAATATTTTTTCATAGCGTTATTCTAAGGTATGCGTAGAGGTGCCACCGCAGCTTACATACTGAATTAGCGTGTTCTCCGAATTTGACTGTAATTTCTAAACAAATGTTAATGAAAATATGTAATACAATAATGCTGCAATATGTATGTACTTATGTATACAGTATAACAATGCAATGTGAGATAAGAGTATCGCGAGAGCCGGCCCACTGCGGCCATATCTCGCGAAGAACCGATGGCCGCTGGGGCAAACGTGTTCTTGAGTGGAGACCACGACTCGGTAAACGTAGTGTAGGACGCCCTCCGACCACGTGGGAGGACGACCTGCGAAAGACTGCAGGTAGATGCTGGATGCGGCAAGCTGAAGACAGGGCGCTATGGCGCTCATTGGGGGAGGCCTATGTCCAGCTTTACTTTACTTTAACTTTTTTACTTTACATCATTTAGCCTCAAGCTAAGCAGAGCTTGTGATATAGGTACTAGATGATATAGATTACATCGATATATACTTTTTCTTCTTCTTAAGGCGGGACTCGAGCCCGCAATCTCCTGCGTCGCAGGCGGATCTTAGTCCGCCGCGCCGCCATATCGTTCGTCTTCGAGTACATCTTCAAGTTTATATTTTTTTTAATAAGTACTTAGTGCTTCGATGGGTTAATCGAAATTTTCCTATTTCAAAAACAATAATTATCTTTAAAATTTACCTACCTATACGCATACGTAATCACGTAATCAGTGAGTGACTCATATTTTTGCAGTTTTTGTGCTTTTGATTAGTTTAATTTTCTTGTATCACCTACATATATAATTGATTAGTTTTATTGTATTCGTTTGTTTGCCCTGTATCAGTATCAGTTTCTTTAAATCTGTATCATTAAAGTTACCTTTGTAAACAGGCTTCCCGCGACACAGGCTTGCCTCGTGCGGGGGCCGCCAGAAATGTGTACATATACATAAGTGAAATGGCAAATAAATAATTTTGTATTTGTATTTGTACCTAAATAATAAAAACTTCCTAGGTTACATTACATACTACATACCATACAGAACCTACATACTGCCTAAAGTCTGTGCTAAAGTCCTGATCCGCCAATTTTGTTTACTATATAATAGCTATGGAAAGGTAACTAACGTACCTACGTAGGTATTTATTGACAATCAATAGTAATTAAGTTAAGCTAAGTAATTGATAGTAAGCTCGGACCCCTTTGATGTCCATTCATTGAAACGTTTCCAAACTATTTGACAAAATTGCTCTTCACTGAATTGACAATTTTGATGGCCGCCGCCAATTTGGCGGCGGCCATCAAAATTGTCAATTCAATTTACAGTTCAACTGATAAAAAGTTCCACTGCACTTAGCTGCATGCAACTATGAACATTCTAATGGAAATTGACAATGTCTGTGCTTGAACTGGGTGAAAACCTGTTTTTCGGACAAAAATAAAGCTTAAAAATAACAGATAAAATAATCAAATAGAACTTGAAACTCTAACTATGCAAAATATTCACCGGTCGTGCGACTTCATAGAAGCTTTAACAAAATGTTTAATTCATTGGATATTTTCTTTAGTAGTAAAACAACTTTTAAGGCTGATATTTTTAGATTGCTCTCAGATAAGAGTGGCGCTTGGCGCTTCATAAAGTTTTTATTTCTTAGGTATATGTAACGGTTTTTAATTTTTGGTATGTAGATATGTATGTTATTGCTATTAATATATTTACATGGTTTTTTTATGTGTTATATTATCAACTTGTATATTTGTTTAATAGGTCATAAGTTAAATAGGTTTATATACATGTTAGGTTCATAATATAGGCGGTGTAATATGGTAGGAGTAAATGATCTAACTACTACATATTGATAGGTAATTTTCTGATTCCTATCTTGTTTTACATGAATGTCAAATTTTTTGCTAATATTATAGTCTTAAGGCTGTTCATTTTTTCAATTCTTTTAATGTATTGTTCCGACATCTTTTACTCTACTCTATTGTGGCGTTTTTGGTGACGTCGTCCTTATTTTTCTATTAATAATAATGTAAATCCTTTTATTGGCTGTCAGTGATATTTATAAGATAAGTTTATTTATTTTTAAGAGCTGTGGATTTTGTTCATTAATAAAATAATAAAAATAAATAACTTGCTTATTATAAAAGGCGACGAACATGCATACATTACAATAATTACTTAATTATACTACCTTACCTACACTGAACTAGTTTTAATAATAATGGTATACAATACAATACAATACAAAAATACTTTATTGTACACCAGATACAGAACATTATGAAAGATATTACATGTGACAATTACAATGGGCGGCCTTATCGCTTAGAAGCGATCTCTTCCAGGCAACCTTTGGTATACGTACTTGAAAACAGTAAATAAATAACATAACAACAAAAACTAAGTAGGTAGGTACATCAGTAAAATAATCTACATATTAATATAACAATTCGAAAAAAAAATTGCCTCAGAGAGAGTGCAAACGAATTTACATAATTACGCTTCAGTGCAAGCGAGGTTGTTTCCCATCATAAAATAATTAAAAACTTGCGTCACATGACAGAATTGCTTTGCCAACAATCTGCCCTTGCCGGCCAATACTACGAGCTAAGCTGGGGACGTACTTGCTTGATCATAATCAGACTATGTTAGTCCATTGCTGGACATTATGCCTCTAATGATCGCCATAGCGCCCTGTCTTCAGCTTGCCGCATCCAGCATCTGCCAGCAGTCCTTTGTACGTCGTCATCCCACCTGGAGCGATTCCTGTACTACGCTTAACGAGTCGCGGTCTCCACTCAAGAACACGTTTACCCCAGCAGCGGTTGTCGGTTCTTCGCGAGATATGGCCGGCCCATTGTCACTTTAGCTTGCTGTTTCCCACCTAGTTGATAACTACATACGTTTTATTATATTTATTAGTCGGTAGGTATGTGAGATGTCAAATCCCCATGCCTATAGCGTGTTTTTTTATTTCTTTTGGTAACGGTAAAGCGTTACCAGTAATAGGGAAAAATGAGGCACGTTCAGCAGTATATACCTGCGCTGAGGAGGCGGAGGTAAGAAACTTCATTATTTAAGACTTAATGAAAGAACATTAGAAATCCATTGTGCACGCTATCATCATCACCCTTTGTCGAAGGTCCTAGAACATAGCTTGGTATATAATTTATGTATATACCTTACTATACCTAATTTTGCAACAGCCTTTCGACCACATATTAAGTGGTCGAAAGGCTGTTGCAAAGTTGAGCCTTGACATCCAACTGCGTTTTATAATTATCTTTATTACTATCAATATTTTTAAAAGTTATTAGAGATTTTAAAAGGATGAAACTGCAATTAAAATGTGAGTAATACATTTTTGACGTCAGCTGTGTCTGATGAATCCAACTCTGACGGATTGCTCCCGAGAAGTTGCCAAAACTTTTAAACATTTTCAGAATTGCATATTTCCATTTGCAAACCATTAAGCATCTGTGGCCGCTAGACAAGGTGCCTAGAACAGATCTTGTGATTTTATCTTTATATTTATTCGGAACCGACGGCCGCTGGGGCAAACGTGTTCTTGAGTGGAGACCACGACTCTGTAAACGTAGTGTAGGACACCCTCCGACCAGGTGGGATGACGACCTGCGAAAGACTGCAGGTATGCTGGATGCGGCAAGCTGAAGACAGGGCGCTGTGGCGCTCATTGAGGGAGGCCTATGTCCAGCCGTGGACTAACTAGGCTGATCATGATTATTCGGATGGCTTTCGATATGGCGGTGGCACCCGGTCGTTTGAATATTCCTTGGAAGGTAACCAGTTGTAAATTCGTTGGTACCCGGTTATAGATTCTGGTATGCCGCGGAAACAATTCGGTGGCAATGCCGGGAAAGCATCCGGTGGGCTGATTCATGATCGATTGCTGTCGTGATTGCTTGGCGCGATTGCTGGCATATACCTTAGAAGTGTATAGACGGTGGCACTTTAATAATCTATTGGTAACAAAAAGAAAACAAATACACTACATTACAAACATTATAATAAACTTACATAGACTAAGTTGTATTTTCATCCCTCGTGGTACCTTATCAGTTCGTTCATCGTTTATTCATTTTACCAAAACATCTTTCAAGAAAACAAATTAAAGGATCGATAGCGGTAAAAAGTTCGGTTTTTCATAAAAGTTTCAGTGGTTTCGACAACAACGTTGCAAAACTTCCTGAAAGAGCCGATTTTTTAAAATAAAATATTGGACAAAGCTCGTATATTTATTCCTCGCAAGTGCCTAAACAGTTTACGTGAATTTCCCGGTTTTTAGAACTCTATAGTATCTACCTACTTCTCTATACCTACCTAATAATTATTGGGAACAACACCATATTGCAATACCTTTAAAGCCTGTAACCGAAGTTTTTTTCTTACAGTACATATTAAAGTCATTTGCACCGGATATTTACCATGTTTAGATTTTCGAGTTTTTTATATTTCGGCACAGTTTCATGATAACCATGGTAGATATATTTTTAAAGTTTTTTCCTGCACGAAGTTTTCACATAAGTAAATTCAGTAAATTCAATTTATTCACCATTTCAGTATCACTAATATTGGCATAATACATTTACGTACCTAATATTATGTTTTTGATATTATAGAAAAACAATACCTACCCCGCTTTCGTTACACAGTAATAGCATTACGAATATTCGCAAATCAAATCGCTCAACCAACTAAGTTTATGTAACTAAACTTCCTGTAGTAACTTAGGTACCTAAGCCAAGTACAGTACCTAAAGTTCCATGATTTAGTTTACACTACCCGCGTATCGTAACTACTCTTCTTTCTTCTTGTAACAACAGGCTGAACTTTGCATTCGTTAAGAACTACCGACACTGATAAGCACCGATATTGGCCCATGTGCCGTGGCGACCGCGACGGCGTAAGTACTCGTATGTACAAGAGCGAGTCGGACTCGCGCACGAAGAGATCCGTACCATTATCTATAAAAACGAGCAAAAAAATCATGTCAATCTGATATATTTAATACAATTTATTACATAGATAGATATTTTTATAATACATAAAAAATACCCAGAACTCCCGGGAAAAATACATATTTTCTGATCGTACAAACATTTGTCCCAAGGCGGGAATCGAACCCCCTCTGCGTCGCAGTTTCGCCCGCCGCGCAACATCGGTCGTTGAAATTAGTTTAGTTCTGGCAACATCTGCATTGACACCATTCTATACCCACTTATTCCGAGTAAACTAACCCGGTGATGACCCTCCAATCGACACAGTTTCGTGAACTGTTAAATTCTCGGTAAGCCCGTTGTTTCACGATTAATTCGGAACTACATATTTGTGTAATTTTTCAATTCAATGTGTTAATATATTTAAATCGTTTTTTTATGTTTCAATGGTTTAATCTATTTGAACCCTTATTAATCTTGAAGATACAAATCCTTTCCATATATAACATATTAATGTAGAGATAAACATACCTTTCATGTAGTTATTCATGGTATGAAGTTTATTTGTTTTCTTTTGTTTACCTACATTATGTACATATATTTATTAAAGTTCCACCATCTTTATTGTTCCTTCATGTCCAGCCCATCCTAAGGTTGCCTGGTGCCAAGAGATCGCTCCCAGCGATAAGACCGTCCTTTATACTTTTTTTATTTTATTGTTTATTTGTTTATTGTTTTCTGTTTTGTGTGGTATAATAAATAAAGTGTTTTCTATCTATCTATCTTTGAACATTATCTATTTGCACAGGAGCATCATTTTCCTTAGACACCTTGACCCAATTTCCGAGAATACCTGTCCGAAATGGATACAAATACGCATCACAACAGTTACAAATCACCGTTATAAATCACCGTTACAAATCTCAGTTACAAGTCACAGCTACCCGCATCTGTGGCCATTCGTATGCAGTAAGGTAAGCTCTCTTATCATAAGATATGCGAAGCTATTCGGATGACCTGCTACGTAGTCTAGGTACCTGATACGATTTATATAACTCTACTCTATTCCTATACATATATCTTCTTGTTCAGTTATTCTTATGCAAGCATTGTATAGGTTTCATCATATTTGTTCCGGGTGTTCTGGTTGTTTTCTATGTATAATAAAAAATATCTATCTATGTAATGTATTGTATTATGTATATCAGTTATCTAGATAGATAGATAGATAACACTTTATTACACCACACAAAACAGAAAATAATACAGAGAAAAAAAACTTAGAATAAAGGTATAAAGGGCGGCCTTATCGCTGAGAGCGATCTCTTCCAGGCAACCTTGGGATGGACTGGACATGAACGAACAATATAGACGGTGGCACTTTAATAAATAATTGATAACAAATACACTAAATACCTACATAACAACTTTTATCTAGTACCCATAACAAAAGCTCTGCTTACCATGGGGCTAGATAATGCTGTGTGAATTGTCCAGCAATATTTATTTATTTATTATTATTATTTATGTTCGTCTACTGCTGGACATAGGCCTCCCTCAATGAGCGCCATAGCGCCCTGTCTTCAGCTTGACGCATCCAGCATCTACCTGCAGTCTTTCGCAGGTCGTCATCCCGCCTGGTCGGATGGCATTGTATAGGTTTAGGTTTGCGCTTTTCAGCATGTGTTTATACAGTTTTGCAAAGTGCTTTATAAGCCCGCAAACTCAGCAAAGTCGTACCTATTTTAGAAAAGAATAAAAACCAATAATTTTGATTTGCGATGCTCGTGCAATATTTTCCCAGGACCACAAACTTTGCTCTCAAAAAGGTTTCAAATTCATGAAAAGTCCAAATACTACAATTACTTCGATAATCCTATTATGCTTCTGTATGAGTCCGATGAAAGATGTGATAAAATAAAGCCGCGTCCACGCTGCATGGAATCTATCTCTCAGATTAATCACGTGAGCGCGCCATTACTTCCAGCCCGCTGGGCAGGCCTCGTGGATATAGACTTGAGGAGGCAGCTGGTCCAGTCTGCAATCTTCATAATTGAAACAAATGATGTTAAATAACGATGTTCTTATATTTTGTAGCTACAGTTAAAACAAAGAAACACGACCAAACGTCATTACAAGTCTTGAATTTGAATTGATTTTCATGCCAGGAAATTTGATAGTTTCCTACCACTTAGGTACAAGTAATTTTTTAAACTTACTATTTCAAAGATGAGCTTTTTTAACAAACACAATTACAATTTAATATTATCAAATTGGTTAGAAGGAGTATATAACGGCCCCTTCAAGGGAGAAAACTGGTATCCAATAAAATCAATTACACTTTTCCCCCTCACCGTTTTTTTATGCCCAACTGAAATAGTTTAGCTAACTGCAGTCTGTTGCAAATAATCTAGAGGTAGCTCACTGATCCTGATCATTACCAGTCGAAACCGACCCGAAGACGCTGCATTGACCCGCTCTTCGTAAATGCTCGTTAGCGTTGCATAATGGTATGGAACGGTCAATGTTGGCTTTCTCTGTTAAGTGGAATTTGTCCAGCTGTTTCTGAGCAGCTGTTACTGTACATACCTATAAGCGGCGCGGGCTCTGCTATAATTCAGGTCCTTACTACAGGTGCTTGTAATTGACATGTTTCCATAACTACTGTAATCGAGTGCTATGTTCGGATATTATAAAAATATAAGCCCTCGATGGAATCAGAAGGGCGGATTGTAACGTATAACGTGTGAACCTTGCTTGTCTATGGAGTTGTGGCTCGAAATCAATTTATTTATTGTTCTTTAGCTAAATTTGATGTAAACCGTCGTGTAATCGTGTCGTAGGACGCCCTCCGACCGGTGGAATGACGACCTGCGAAAGACTGCAGGTAGATGCTGGATGCGGCAAGCTGAAGTCAGGGCGCTATGGCGCTCATTGGGGGAGGCCTATGTCCAGCAGTGGACTGCTATATATAAATCGGAGCAGTTTTCATGTATGAATTGTGTGCTAGAGTCTTGTAAACTGCCCCCTATAGGACTTCTCACTTCAAAATTATTTTGTTCAATTAACACACTTCTAAACCCGCGTACGTACGTTTCTAAGCACTGGTTGCCATTTTGTTACTTAAATAATAAAAAAATACTGTATTTATTATTTCTTGTTAAAATCTTTTGCTCAAGGGCGGGCATCGGGCCTGCAACCGTTTGATGGTTAGACGGGCAGTAGACCACTCGCCAGTCGTCTCAAAAGTAAAATATACATAGGTATCAAAACATACAACTGAACTCATCTCACCTTCCATCTTCTACCGGAATGTACGGAGCTGTAAAAACAACCTCGCTAAACTTTTTGTTTCTATCTCCATAAAATCGGTTGAAAGTGTGTGCCAAATAGCTGGCTGGTGGATGAATCCCCGCTCTGCAGGTAAAAGCCACTCGAATGTAACAAAAGCCACGAAGTAGGCCGGATGCTCGGGCTTTATAGCTCTGCTTAGATGTTTAGACGGCTAAACGAAAAGTTATATATCTTTAGTACTAAAAATCGACAGAAAACCTCTCAAAATAGAAATAGCCAATGGCCTGATCAGTATTTTAAGTCTACATCAAATTTGTGTAATGTAATTATTATATGTACATGAACCTGTGGGCTGATTCTTTTATATAGGAGCTTGTAGTTTTGAAATTAATACTTTTTTACTTTTTTGTGTTTATAAAAACATAGATAATTTGATATTATAAAAACAAATTTATATTATACATAGTTTTGGATGGTCAACATCAAACAGTGTAGTAATTACTCTTCCAAGTTAGTATGAGAAGATGAGCGACTCGTTTAACCTTAACACTTTGATTGCTGAAATCACACGGTATGTGTTTTCTACAAGTGACTAATATGCGTAAATCCACACTAGCGCAGCGGCTGAGAAAATACAGATCTTTGTGACTCAGCACAGCCGTAATATTTTTCGAACGAAACGCATGTGCGGCGCAACACAACCGCTGTGTAGAGCGGCAGCACGAATTTTTTAGGTTAAAAAAAGATCGCAGTCGTCGAAAAAAAATCGCAGTCAAAGTGTTAAATGCGTATAACTGATAGATTGCGTAAGTGTATACGTCATATCCTATGGGAACTTTGATCTTGTTCTAGCTTGAACAATGAAGCAGTTCTGATACCTGAGTACCACGCAACAATGTAGAAATCCTACAACGTTTTGTAAAGGTAGTTAAAGAATGAGGGACACATAACAAGTTTGTATTTTATGACAGAAAAAAATCATCGTTGGTGTAACTTTTCTCAAAAAAAAATCCTTTTTCAAAGTTAGCTCGTCGCAAATCCTTTTTAAGTTCAATACATTATATGTTTTTCTACTATTTGTTAGAGAATCAAAACTAGAAGAGTTAAAGACGGTAGAAATGAGATTGAAGATTAGGTTTTGTTCATTATGTCTAACCAAACAGTTTTCTAACTGTCTTCCCCTTGCTAACCCCGACTTTATCTAACACAAAAGCGTTTAAGAAAACAATAGAACCAAATTAGATCTATCAAGTTGGCTAAAGGGTCACAGATTTTCCATTCGGATAAGTGGCCACCTGGAAGGGTCATCAACCCGATCTGCCCGATATAGAGATAAAAGAACATAGGTACTTCGTTAAGGGAGGTCTGTATGCGGAACTGTGGACGTATTTTGGGGTACCCGCATTTTAATTCTGTCATTACTTAATACCCGAAATACTTATGGGGTTGTTTTGGACGGTGTGCTAGTCATTAACTTGGTAAAGGATTATACCCTTGTTCCCTGTGATATGGTTAATAATGGTAAACCAATACGCTGGTCGTGTTCCACTGGCCGGGATCGGCTTAATTTTCCTTTTTACAGGACTTTTAGCAGCAAATTAGCCAGTATGTGGCATGGAAGTCTTTAAGGATTTACTAGGGCCGGTAAACTAAGAATAACAAAATATGTAGGCGTTGAGCGAAAATATATTAACATTAATGTTGCTTAGGATTTACTTAGATTTTGGCATAAATACTTATTCTGTATTATTAATGTTTATCCGGCACAGGAGTTAAGTTTACAGTTCATGACTCGCTTATTAGAGTTTCACATATTCTAATTTCAATTTTCACAACTCTTTTAGAAGTTTCACTAACTATTAGGCATATTTTTAGAGTTTTATGATAGGACTCTCGCACCCCACGCTCACGGCTCTACAAGACTATCCTATATAATTTTCTAAAGCTTGCTAATTCAATCAATGCATTGAGGTGACTAGTACTCGACTTACCTATATCTCCCCAATGTACATAATTAGTGTGTAGATAATGCTAAGAATAAGAAAAATCTATCAAAACTTTTTGCTTCCCTGGTCGTAATTTCACGCCTAATAAGTTTTTCAAGACTTCAAGACCCTTTCCATACTTTTAATTTTTAGCCTAGTCGTACCAAGGATGGTCGTAATTTCATGGATAAAGAACTCTTCAAAAACCAACATTTTTCTTTATCATCATCATCAACCTATAATAACAGTCCACTGTTGGACATAGGCCTCCCCTAATGACCGCCATAGCGTCATCAGCTTACCGTACCCAGCATCTGCCTGCAGTCGTTTGCAAGTCGTCATCTCACTTGGCCGGAGGGCGTCCTACATCACGTTTACCCCAGCAGTTGTCGGTTTTTGAGGCCCTCTGCTACTTCAGCTTCATATAAGGACCTACCTATATTAAAAGTAATTTTTATTGTTACAGGCTCCCAGAACATGAGACGGAAACGGTGTCCACCAAGCGTCGGTTGACGTGTCCACCATGCCTGCTGGCGCCACAATGCGTTACCTAGTCCTCTGTACCCTAACCCTGACCTTCAACCGGAACCTCGCCTTCGTCCTCGACAAACAAAACCCTTACTCCCAGTTCCGCAAGTGGAACGCAGGGCTGAACGGGACGTTGGAACTTGAGTTCAAAACCGACCAGCAGAACGGTCTATTGTTGTATACCGATGATGGTGGGACTTACGACTTTTTTGAGCTGAAGCTCGTGAATGGACAACTGAGGCTGAGGTATAATTTGGGAGGAGGCGCGCAGATTATTACTGTGGGCAGTAATCTGAATGATGGGCATTGGCATAAAGTGCAGGTGAGAGCATACATTGCCTTAAACTCTTGATCATTACTATTTGCTTACTTATATGTAGTAGAGACTATCAAATAGGTCATCATCATCATTATTAGCCTATAGCAGTCCACTGCAGGACATAGGCCTCCCCCAATGAGCGCCATAGCACCCTGTCCAAATGTATTTACTATTTACTGTAATTTAATGTATTTTTTTACTATTTTAGTCAAATAGGTGATCTGACCTTTTTCTTCTCAGATCTTATACATTTCTCTATTCAAAAATATACATGTATGATTAAAAATATCTTTAGAAATGGAGATTCTTTTAGAGCCACAGTAAATTTAGAACGTCCAGTGTAAAAAACTCTATTTTCATCGTATCGCTATTTTTAATTTAAAAGGCGAATAATAGTCTTTCCTTACTTTGTGTAAACACAAAACCCATTAATAAACTCAACTCTAACTCCGAAATGTAAAGTTGGCAGCCGCTCGCGCAATCAATGCACATACTGTGAAACTTGGTGAATTCCACAAAGTTGTACGAGTTGAAGCTCTCAGGCATTCTTCATACGTGCCTGTGACTTGGAACCTTGTTCAATTAGACAGGATTAATGAAGAGAATTTGTGGAATTGGACAGCTCTAGACTGATGTAATTAGATAAGTTCTAGACGTAAGGGTGTCAATTCTGAGACATGAGTTGGATGTAACTGACGAATTCCCGAAAACCGTCAGACATAGCTCCCTTGTTTCAATACTCGGTTTTAGAGTCCTAGATTTTTTTGAAGGTAATTAAAGGGCTCTTAGTTTTAGATTTGATCTGTATATAAGATTTTATAGGTCTGTTTGGAGAGAGTTATAATACTGATTGTAATGTTCGGACAACCGATAAAAAATGCGAGATGGAGGTCCCTCAATGATCTGGACTACTAGACCTGAATTAAGCATAACTATTTCAGTTTTCTACCAAATACCTGTCATAAATAAGGTCTATGTTCGCAGGTGGCCCGCCGCGATGAGCACACCGCTCTAACTGTGGATGGCGACACCCAGAGCAAGACCTCGCGCGGCAAGGAATTTGTCTTCGGCAAGTTCACCACCAACTCCGATGTCTTCGTCGGCGGCATACCACCTTCGTGAGTACTAGCATTGATTATAATCAATCGTTATCATAACTTACTGAACAATTAAGTATACGCGCACCGAAGACCTAGGCTACTTGCATTTCCGAGGGCAAGAACTAACCTCCTGAGCAAGTCCCCGTTCACACAGGTTCTCGCGCTATTAGTTCTTTATGTGCAGATGGGGTGTTGAAATATTTTGTATGTCCTTGCCAAAATTCAGGGGTGCGGTTTAAATTTTTTGGATAGGACACATTAAAATACGTAAAATTGTTTATTCAAAGCTTAGTATTAAGTTATAGTTACTAGCGTGTTGATGTATTTTTATGAATGATACTTTTTAGTTGGTATATTTTTTTATTTCTTAGTAGCTTTGGTGCTGCACTGTTACAAGTGTAGACATAAGCCAATAACGGTTCAAACAATACGACTAAATTAAAAAGACAGAAGAATCCAATAACCCTTTCTCAGCCGAGCCTCAGCCACTCGCTACTTAGCTAATTAAGCTAAGAACCAACGGCTGAGCCCCTTAGAGAACAGATCCCAGTTTAATAAGTCCAAAGTAATTAAATTGTCTGAAAGCAGATTTTGGAGTAAATATTTTGTCGGCGGGTTTTATTGTTCTCGTGGTCCTAGGGCTTTAGGCGTGACACGGGACTTGTGAGTATTGTTTAGGTTTTTCACTAGCTTCAGTCGGCGGCTTCGCATATGTTTTTTTCTGGATAAAAAATATGTTCTACCTGGGATACAACTATATATTTGCCAAATTTCGTTACGAACCCTTTAGCCTTTTATTCATTTACAAAAGTAAGATAGTTGCTTAACGCTTATGCGAAAAAAAATATATAATCACAAAGCCTTTAGCCAGCAACAAAACATTTATTTACCGTTTCGCGAGGGTGGCCAAATTTTTTAAAATTTTCTCTTTTTTCTCTCCGTAAGAACCATCCTCGTACTTCAAGGAATATGCTAAAAAAAGAATTAGCGAAATCGGTTCAGCTGCTCTCGAGATTTGCGCTTAGCAACACATTCAGCGATTAATTTTTATATTATAGAGATATAGATAACAGAAAACATCATGGTAAGGATGTCACTAAAAAGTAAAACACAAATTTCAACAACACATAATCTCACATATTAAATGTTAGATGAAAACATAAATGCCATAACCAACGGAAGACGAATGAAACATTTTAAAACCAAAAATGGTTTCGAGATTCTGTGCTTTGATGATACCAATGTCGTGAAATAATTTCACCAATATTCCTTAGGTTTTGTTACCCCTTTGTATATAAAATATCCAGGTTTTTAACAGCGAGTATAGTGCTCGGGACTATTATACTCCACGTCTACGTCTACGTCACGTAGTATAATATATTCTGTGTCCTCATCCCCATTTACATAGTCTAGTTAGCGGTAGTTACGTATTCAAACTAACTTGGGGTATTTTATCAACTCTTCCCTAAGTCCCTAAAACTTGGGAACACCATTTTGAGGAAGTTCTGGCAACACTTTAACGTTGTTCGGCAGTTTGAGAATCATTAGTTATGGACTTTTAACAACAAAACTGTTTAAACAGAGTGGATATTTAAACGTGTTCTTGAGTGGAGACCGCGACTCGGTAAACGTAGTGTAGGGCGCCCTCCGACCAGGTGGGATGACGACAAATTTTCCTCTGTCATAAAATTAAGGTGCCGTGTGGTGCTTCGAATTTGCACCACCCCTCTTAGCGCGGTGGTGTAAGAGGCGACTAAGGGATATCCAGGGGGGTCCACCCGGCGTGGGGATTATGGACATTTAACCTCCCATGCGATAACAGCCAATAAGACGCTTATCATGGGGAAACCTGCTTCCAACAGTGGACTAATACAGGCTGTGAGGTGATAATTAATCAAATATTCTACATACCTACCATTCAAAAAGTCAAACACCGCCAAGCGTCTATTTTGACAACCCATGGAATAAAACGTGTTAATAACGAAGGTACCTTCTAATCTTTTAAATTCCTTTACAGGTTAATGTGAAAGGTTAAGTTATAACCTAATCCCAAACGTTTATCAGTAAAACGTCCGCATTAAGTAGCATTAATGCAGCGAAAACCCAGATTAAACTGTTTACGAAAAAACCTATTTTCTTACCGATAAAATCTTTCTACCGCTCAACTGTCCATTTGCATGCAAATTCGACTTTATCCAATTTAGGATAAGGTCTGAATTTGAATTGCGTTCGCTGTATTTTCTTAATTGGTGTGTTGATACTCGTAACAGCTATGTGAAGCCAAATATTAGGTTTCAAAGATCATTAAATTCTATTAGGGTTCAACATTAGGTTCTTGGAAACCGATGGCCGACCTTGGACGACCGATGTGGCGCGATGGGCGAAGGTCCGCCTGTGGGTTCGATTCTCGCCTTGGAACAATTGTGTGTACGATCTGCAGATATTTGTTCCGGGTGTTCTGGTCGTATTGTATGTATAATAAAAAATATCTATCTATGTAATATAAAGTATTATGTATATCAGTTATCAAGTAGTACCCATATCCACCATCCCACATCGGTCCATTGCTTGAATCCCTTACGCATATAATTAACCTTTCTCTGGAAAATGGGGTATTTCCTAATGGTCTCAAGAATTCAGTTGTCAAACGTCTCTTTAAAATGGGATCTAGGTCGGATACTGGAAACTATCGACCCATAACACTAGTACCAATAATTTCAAAAATATTTGAAAAGGTAATGAGTCAAAAAGTGATAACGTTCTTAGAAAAAAACAATGTTTTATGTGAAGAACAAAATGGATTTATAAGTAAGAAATCGACAACTTTAGCTTGTTTTAAATTGGTTAAAGAAATTTTAGACTCCTTAAATCGAAAAGAAATTCCAGTCGCCATCTTTCTTGACATGAGTAAAGCTTTCGACACTGTCTGCCACGACCGTCTGCTACATAAACTAGAATGTTATGGCGTAAGGGGTCCTGCATACTCATGGTTTGAAACTTATCTGAAAGGACGCAAACAGTGCACTGAAATATCAAAAATGTCAACTGAATCAAACACACAACATACCTTCAGATCAAGTTACTCATTAATTAATTACGGTGTGCCACAGGGCAGTGTTCTTGGTCCTTTATTATTTATTATTTACATTAATGACTTGCCAAACGCCACAGACCAATACACAATAATGTTTGCAGATGATACGACAATTTTAACACAAGAAAAAATTATTCACAGTGCTGTGTGTACGGGGAACAAAGCCTTAAATGACATAGTTGAATGGCTTAATCGACATAATTTAAAAATAAACACAACTAAAACCAAATTCATGAGACCAGTGACATATAATAATAAGATTAGGAATAAAATTGACATTAATTACAATAACAACGACATTGAGGAAGTATATGACATAAAATTTTTAGGAATAACTATTGACAGACATCTAAATTGGAAGAAACAAATAGACATTGTATGTAAGAAAATAAATAAATTTATATTTGCTCTCAGACGAATAAAGGATCTTTCGAATATTAAAACGGCATTGACAGTTTATCACAGCCATGTTTGCTCTATTTTAAGATATGGCGTCATAATTTGGGGTAACTCAACAGATGCTCATAGAGCTTTCGTAGCTCAAAAAAAGTGTATTCGGGCCATATTTGGTATAAAGCGGAGAGATTCATGTAGACCTATATTTTTAAAGAATAAGCTGTTAACATTTCCATCACTGTATATTTTTGAGATGTTGAAATTTGTAAGGAACAACATGTCTTTATTTGAGAAGGATGAAAATTCTCAAAATAAAAGACAGATAGTACAAAAACCACTTAAGGTGCCTCAACTGAGATTAGAAGTATGTAAAAAGAATTGCTACGCAATGGCCATACGGCTTTATAATAAACTACCAAACGACATGAGAAATCTGACAAATAATGAATTTAATCGTAAATTATATAATTGGCTCACTCAAAACAATTTTTATTGTATAAATGAATATTTGAATTTTAAATTTTGACATGTACCTAATAATTAATAATTTCAATATAATTTAAATGATCTAAAAACGTAGGTACTATATACTAACTGTCTAAATTAAAACTAAATATTTGCACGACTACCAAGTCAAATATAGTGATACTTACTCTACTTTAATACCTTTACTAACCTATATTTAAGCAAATAAATACTATTTCATTTCATTTCATAACACAAGCTCTGGCTTACCATGGGGCTAGATAATGCTGTGCGCCTGTGTCCGCGCCATCATGGGTACCAGATAACTAATATACATACATTACCTTTGTAATATATATATAATTTTTTTATCATACATAGAAAACGACCAGAACACCCGGAACAAATACATACATATATACCGGTCGTACACACGTCAATACTGTTTTTTAAGTTTAACAGAAAAATTTAATTTCGAGACCGAATAACTGAAAGAGTGGAATGTGGACTTTTAAGTATCTAATAAATATATAATGCTGGACAAATAAATAAATAATAATAATAAGATAAACAAATAAAAAAAATAACACGAATTAGGTTTAAAGTCGAATAAATACAAAAAATATTCAACAAAAATGGTATTTCTAACTACATTTAAAATGCTATTTCTGCGGTAAAACCTAAGGAAAATAAACTGCAATTACGGTACTTGAAATGGCTTTCAGTAAAACGAGCTATTTGTTTCGTTATTGAGAGAAAATGTTATACAAAAATAATAAAAACACCTAATTTTATAACACGAAATTACCAAGCTAGGTCAGTGTAACGATACATGCCTAGTAAGGGACCATCTCTACGAACGAATGTATCGTAGACGATAGTATTATGTTCTATATTATGTTCAAGAGATGGTCTCTAAGTGTCTTAGTATTATTATGAGTAGTATATTTTATTATGTTTGTAAGTTCCGTAATCTATAAATAAATAAATAAATAATGCTGGACAATTCACACAGCATTATCTAGCCCCATGGTAAGCAGAGCTTGTGTTATGGGTACTAGATAACTGATATACATAATACAATACATTACATAGATAGATATTTTTTATTATACATAGAAAACGACCAGAACACTCGGAACAAATATGTGCAGATCGTGCACACAATTGTTCCGAGGCGGGAATCGAACCCGCAACCTACTGCGTCGCAGGCGAACCTTCGCCCACCGCGCCACATCGGTCGTCAATCTAGCACTACCTACTAAATTGTTGTCCACACTACCCAAAGGTTAGCAGGTAGAGAATGCTATCTAGCATTATGCTCGCCTATGTACAACTTTTCACTGCAATAAAGTATATTCTATCTATCTATCATTCTATCTTTTTATTTAAGGGGATCTTTCAGCACAAAAATACATTTTAAAGATGTGTAAAAATGATATGGCTATTCATAAGTTCTCACTTATAGAAACAAAATACGATTGCAAAAAACACAAATGATAATAAAAAACTAATATTCGAATTTACCACAAATTAATTCACTATTAATTAATTAAGCCATTTTTTTTATTATGTGTATAAATGTACTGTATTCATTCACTTATTGTTTATCGAATTGAATATTATAGAAAGACCTTTATTTATAATAACATAACAACTTTTTTATGTAACAATATCTTTAAGTTGGTAAATAAATAAAAAATAAAAAAAGCATAAAAAAATCATAGAATGTACAGAATGTAGAGTTGTTATAAAAAGGCTCTAACTCAGCATCATGCTGGCTAAACTCAGTAAGAAACCTAGCTAGCGCTGGTGTTCCCTTAGTCGAGTCGACAACCACGAGTAGGAAGTGCAATGGTTTTATTTCATTCTAGACTCACCGCGGTACTTCCGTCCGTGTAGCTTGCCCTTTAGAATTCCATCCTTGACCGAAAAACCTAACAATAACAATACTTATCCCGGGCTTACAAGAAATATCAGAGTTTATTGATAATCGATTTCTGTGGGTTTTGTAGGCCAAGTCTACAGGGTGGCTCTTTGAGATCGGACTGGAAGGCCAAATCCGAAACTATAGACTTTTCTCTAACTATAACTATATGTAGTTAGAGAAAAGTCGTGAACGAGTCGGTTTAGCTTCGATGATAAAAAAGGCGGTTTTTTTATATCTTACTTAGTTTAGTAGTTATAACCCTGTATATCTATTCAGTATTTAAATCAAGTCATTTCCGGCCTAAATCACCTCCATATGAAAATCGTAGAGAACAATTTATCTATGCCAATATGCATGCTGTAGGGTGCAATAAAATTAGTTATTAAAATTAGCCTTTTGTTCTAAACTCGTAAACAGTAATAAACAATAATTAAACGCTCTTATATTCCGTTCTATTCATAATCATAATTAACTATATACGGATGTAATAAGTCTCACGTTCCGGACTTCGTAGAATTACGTGCAAGTAATAACATAGATAGGCAACTCACTACATTTATTTGAACTGATTTATTCAAGGAAAAGCCTTGAATAAAGCAGTTCAAATAAATGTAAATGTGTAGTAAAGCCAAAGAATTTCGCGGTGTTACTAAGATATTTATTTATATACCTTAATGGACAATAAGATAAATAAAGATAAATTTATTTGGCCATAAAAGGGCCAAATAAATTTATTTTAGTACAATAACGCAATTATTAATAGTATACACAAACTACACATAACACTTAAAAATAAATAATATAAGCCTACAGAGAAAATATAAATTCCGTGCTGAGTCTGGCCCAAAAAGGGTCAAACTCAGCTAAATGCTGACCGTATTTCTATTCAGTGAACGAACTACTAGAAAAGTAGATGAACTTAATGTGATTATATTTCCGTATTTATATGTTTTTATATCAATTTCTTCATTTTTTTTTCATTTACTTGTTGTAAAATATACAATTTGTATTATATAATTATTATTAACTATTTTGATGAACACCTGACATGTAAAATGATTTTACCAATAAATTGTATTTCTGTATTTCTGCTGAACCACGCGTGGCGCGGACCAACGCTGGTTTTCATTTTGTAAAGGTTTCCTTCTAGGAGTTTCACTTCTACACCAACAAGACTTATTTTCTGGCACCGCTACGCTGTGTAGCTCCGCGTAGCTAAGTGGCCGCCCGCTTGCTACGAGGTAAGTGCTACGAATGCTACGCCGTAGCTAAGTGCTACGACGTGTGTTAGTACTGCGATGAAATTATCACCTGGAATTATCTTCTCGGAATTTGTAAGAATTTCGCAATTTCATGGTACTCTGCTGTGAAAATTACGCTGGTGATTAATGATTTTAATTCATCAGATGAGTAATTAATGATACATGAATTATTAAATCATAATTAACTTTATAACTGTGACTTTTTTTCAATTTCACAGTTGGAATTTCCATTTTCAATTTGATTCTGTGTGAAGTGAAAGGACGTCCCAGTATTGAGAGCGAAGTTGATAGCATTGAGTTGGTATGCGAAGCATTCTATATGGAATCGTGGACTTAGGACTGCATATTCCTGTAAATAAATTGATTACGTTAACCAAACATTTTACAGATCACTCTTAAAAACTTGTCTCTCTCTCTCCCAATAAGATTTAAACATCATCATCATCATATAATAGTCCACTGCTGGACATAGGCCTTCCCTAATGAGCGCCATAGCGCCCCGCGTGCTTACCGCATTCATAATCTGCCTACAGTCTTTCGCATCCGCCTGGCTGGGGGGCGTTCTACACTACGTTTGCCGAGTCGCGGTCTCCACTCAAGAACATATTTATCCCAGCGGTTGACGGTTCAATGCTATAATGACCACTTCAGTTTGAGCTATGTTGATAACTTTTGTTCACTGTCGGATGTATTCGTAACGAATCCTATCCTTCAGAGACCCCGAGCATAGCTCTTTCTATAGCTCGCTGAGCGACCTAGAACTGTTTTTTTTGTCAATAAGATTTGCACTCTATTCACATAAAACCTCTCTAAATTTAATTTCTACATTTATGTTTTACTTCATGCAATAAATAAACCTGAATCATATTCTAGCTCTGAAATACTTGAGTTACAGGTTATGCTTGAGTTACAGGTTATGCTTGAGTTACAGGTTATGCTTGAGTTACAGGTTATGCTTGAGTTACAGGTACCAGTTATTATCATGAAATATCATTTATTGTAGGTAAACATAAACACAATCATAACTAACACATAAAACACCGGGGCACACACTAGGTACTTGTACATCCAAAGAACTTTTGTCCCCCAAGAGGAATCAAACCTGCAATCTTCTGCGTCCCATTATTATTCTTAGTATGCGAATATCGTATTTTCAGTCCAAACATAAAACCTAGAACTGAGGTGTCAAGTGAATGGACGTCCTTGTGCGGAGCGAGCTTGGTAGTATTGAGCTGGTATTCGAAGCATGCTCTATTTACCGGACTCTGGAATCGCATTATCTAGACTAGATTTTTTATAAAAACCGCCAAAGCTGAAGAGGGGTAAATTATTTGACTTTCTGACGAGAATCGAAAGACATCAATGAATTTAGCTTCCCGCTTGCAATTTTATTACTTTGTGTATTTTTTATTATATTTATCAAAATATCACTCTTTTATAAATACGAATGTTTGGATGTATGAATGAATGTTTGTTACTTCTTCGCGCTAAAGCTACTGAACGGACCAGACTGAAATTTTGCACCGATGTAGGTCTAAGCCTGGAGTCAACATAGGCTATTTATCTAACAAAACAGTTCCCATTAGGTAAATAAATATTATTTTATTAATAAATAAATAATAAATAATGCTGGACAATCCACACAGCATTATCTAGCCCCATGGTAAGCAAAGCTTGTGTTATGAGTACTAGATAACTGATATACATAATACAATACATTACATAGATAGATATTTTTTATTATACATAGATAACGACCAGAACACCCGGAACAAATATCTGCAGATCGTATACACATTTGTTCCGAGGCGGGAATCGAACCCGCAACCTCCTGCGTCGCAGGCGGACCATCGCCCACCGCGCCACATCGGTCGTCTTACAATATAAATAACGTTTTTATGTTCCATAGACACCGTTTAGATGTGCATCAAAAACTACGATATTTTCGTATTTTGTCGGCCCTGCTCCATTAGGTCCTTTTTTAAATCTTGGAACGTAAAAAGAAGGAACTTTTATGTTCAATTGTATGTTAATTTATGTATGTATGCACCAACGACCGATATTGAAAATTCTTTCGAATCTGTATAGCGAATAAATTCCGAGGTGGCCCATATTAATGTTATTCCGGGGGAATTAGTATTATTCCCGCAAAACTTAAAAACAGCGTTTATTCAACTATTCAAAGTAGGTTTTCGTTTTTTCAGTGTCATAAGTGGCCAGTTTATTAGAGAATAAACTAAAAAGGTTAAATACTAAATTTTATCAAAGTTGCACGGAATGGAACAAATTTAAATTAATAAAATATTCCTATCGAACCGACTAAAAAGTTGGTTCGATAGGAATAGTTGAGAAAGGAAAATAAGTGATCCGCTTCAATTTGTCATTTGGTTGGTCCGACTGGAACAAGTTTACCCAAAATAAAATATATGATCAACCAGTTGGTCCGACTGGAACAAGTTTACCCAAAATAAAATATATGATCAACCAGTTGGTCCGACTGGAACAAGTTTACCCAAAATAAAATATATGATCAACCAGTTGGTCCGACTGGAACAAGTTTACCCAAAATAAAATATATGATCAACCAGTTGGTCCGACTGGAACAAGTTTACCCAAAATAAAATATATTATGATCAACCAGTTGGTCCGACTGGAACAAGTTTACCCAAAATAAAATATATGATCAACCAGTTGGTCCGATTGGAACAAGTTTACCCAAAATAAAATATTATGATCAACCAGTTGGTTCAATTGGAAAAAAACCCTTCATCGACTTCCATTCTGCACAATCAGTTGGTCGGTTTAGTTGGTCGGACTGGAAGACCTGGTAAAATTAAGGGTTTTAGTTTTTTATTATCCGTTTAATTCAGTCTTATTTTGTAATGTGTATTTATTTATTTTAATAACTACGCGTAGAACTACATTAAATTTGTTTAGGTTCTGTTAAACTGTATAAGAGTAACTAGAGAAAAAACAGTACATGCAAGTGATAATGACTCCTTTCTGTAGTTTTAAAGATTACTAACCAACTTCAAACATGTCTTGAGTAGAGATCGGTATTCAGTTGGTATTCTCAGTAGGTATTCAGTAGGTATTAGGTAAAGGACACACCACGTCCTGCAAAGCTCGGATCGAGGTCGGCGCCTGCAAGTCTGGCCTCGAATATAATTTCATCTCCCTCGGTGTTAGGAACACTAATAGCCCTTTGTGACCTGATTTCAGAACCTTGGATCTGAAAGTGATATCTAGGTTATTATTTAAACTCTAGATTTCGTTATTTTGGTTTTATTTTCTTCGCTGTAATTGTATATCATCATCAGCCTATAGCAGTTCACTGCTGGACATAGGCCTCCCCCAATGAGCGCCATATTCATTGGGGGGTCAATGCCCATAATCCTCACGCTGGGCATGCGGGTTGGGGATCGCATTGTGATTGTATTTACTTATTTGTAATTTTGTGTGTTCTCTTATCCTTCAGAGAAACTCCGAGCATAGCTCTTTCCTAGGTGCATAGGTAGGTGCAATCGACAAATGTAGTAGGTACACCTATTAAGATGACATTACTAAGCTCTCACCTCAGCTTCTCTTCGGAAATCTCTATTGAGTTGCTGTACTCACGTTTCGTACCTCTTGTACACGAATCTCGTTGAATTGCGATTGCGACAGCCGACGACATGTCGTACACAATGTAACTGTTACACGTGTTTGTTGGTTGTACAATGTAGATTCATGTGATTCAGCAAATTGATGCAACTTTAAACAATTTCGTGTAGAAAATCGTTGGGATATGTCTCGTGATTGTATTTTGCGTTGTTTATATCATTTTGAGGTTAAGTTTTATCGGTGTTGGAGGTAGACTAATTGAAATGCCTCTTTTATAATTGTGTCTAGTTATAAATAAATAATGCTGGTCAATCTACACAACACCCAGCCCCAGATAAGCAGAGCTTGTGTGATGAAAAATACGATACATAGGCACCTATTTATTGTAAGCAAGTACACTCATTGGAGGAAGCCTATGTCCAGCTGTGGACTATTATAATAAAATAAATAAATAATGCTGGACAATTCACGCAGCATTATCTAGCCCCATGGTAAGCAGAGCTTGTGTTATGGGTACTAGATAACTGATATACATAATACAATACATTACATAGATAGATATTTTTTATTATACATAGAAAACAACCAGAACACCCGGAACAAATATCTGCAGATCGTACACACAATTGTTCCGAGGCGGGAATCGAACCCGCAACCTCCTGCGTCGCAGGCGGACCTTCGCCCACCGCGCCACATCGGTCGTCAGGTTATAGCTTGATGATGATGATGTACTAACTCTCATAAACTCGGAGACCGATATTGTCAGTTTCTGTCTTCCGTTAATCTAAGTTTAATTTATAAGAGTCTCTGTTCTGACTAAATAAAAAACTTTTTACTTTACTTTCACCAAATAAGAAGCCGCTTCAATAAAACGAACCGAAAATAATAAATTAAACCGAATATTAAATAAAATATCGCCACACGAAAATAGAAAAGAAAATACTTTTCTAACTTCATAAAACGATAACGGTGGACTTGATATTTATCTTTCAAGTCAAAGTAAATTATAGTCGACAAACGGACGGTACACCGACAACGTAGTACGTTCCTTATCCCTACAGACCTGCTCGACTTAGGATCTACGGAACTTGTCAATGTTTATTATTACGCCTTGCTATGTTACGGCTTAATTGCTAGGGTAGGCAAATTACTATCTTGCTGGATATTATTGGAGAAGTGATAGGACAGCTTTGGTAACTTGAATTTGGGAGTAGGTAATTGATGTTTTGATTACCGATGTGCCGCGGTGGGCGAAGGTCCGCTTGCGACGCAGGAGGTTGCGGGTTCGATTCCCGCCTCGGAACAATTGTGTGTACGATCTGCAGATATTTGTTCCGGGTGTTCTGGTCGTTTTCTATGTATGATAAAAAATATCTATCTATGTAATGTATTGTATTATGTTTATCAGTTATCTAGTACCCATAACACAAGCTCTGCTTACCATGAGGCTAGATAATGCTGTGTGGATTGTCCAGCATTATTTATTTATTTAATTTGGGAGTACATAGGTAATTGATATTTTGCTTTGGATTTTATGATTGGTTGGCGGTGTGTTGGGTAGATAATGTTTTACAGAGATTAGTGTAATATAGGTATAATTATAAGTATTATTTAACTGTTATTTATAGCGTTCGCGCTGGTCGTAACCTGTTAAAATGTCGGAGAAAATAGGTAAAAATAGGTAAAACGCGACATAAACATTAAATAGTACTTAAAATTACGTGTTCAGATCGAGTAAGTTTAGAAATAATATAGGTATATAGATATGGTAGGTAATGAATAAAAAGTTGCCGTTGAGATTGTTGAAATATACACGAACTGAAAAATATTTTACAAATAACTTGCTTTTTAACACTTTGAGTGCTGAAATGACACGGTGTGTGTTTTCTACAAGTGACTTATATGCGTAAATCCACACTAGCGCAGCGGCTGAGATAATACAGATCTTTGTGACTCAGCACAGCCGTAATATTTTTCGAACGAAACGCATGTGCAGCGCAACACAACCGCTGTGTAGAGCATGAATTTTTTAGGTTAAAAAAAAAGATAGCAGTCGTCGAAAAACATCGCAGTCAAAGTGTTAAAAGTATTAAAAGTAATATGACGATAATTCTACTTTAAACGAATGGCCATTTTAGTAGCAAGTAAAAATACTTTATTAACACATAGAATTATCATCCCGTGACCACGACAGAGTGTAAACCTGTTGAAACGTCGGGAAAAAGGTAAATAAACGCGATAAATACCCGTTGCATCAATACTTATAATTATGTGTTCAGATCGCGTAAGTTTAAAAATATTTATCACATAGAATTATATAAATACTTACGTGCCTTTGAAAATGCAAAAGAGCACAAACGTTTTCATTACGTGTTTATTTTATTTTCTGCTAGATAAAGGCCGTTTTGAATTTAAAACAAAGCAAAATTACTAATGGGACTCCATTTGCATAACCTCGAAACAGCCGTCACAGAATTGTGATCACAAAATGTTTCGGCGTTTCGTAATTTTAGTTTGTCCAGTTTTGTCAAAAAGCAATTTTAGTGGAAGTTTATATTCCGGTGGTCCGTGACAATATACGGGCTGGCTGATTCTGTTTGATGTGTTGACATCGTGACTTCTGCTTTTTACATAGGTATGGTAAGTCTATACTAATATTATAAAGAGGAAAGGTTTGATTTTTTGTTTGTTTGTAATGAATAGGCTCTGAAACTACTGGACCGACTCACCGTTGGGAAGCTGCACTATCCCCGGTGAACATAGGCTATATTATATTTTCAAAAAAGTTAGGGATCCGTACTGAAACCGTGCGAGGCCGGGAAGGTAGTATAATAATATTATTGCTAGTATAATAATTATTATTGTAAGTTATCGACATAGCTCTAAGAATTAGCTAGCTGAAGTGGCAGTGGGCCGGCGATATCTCGCGTAGAACCAACAACCGCGCTGGTGTAAACGTGGTCTGGAGTGGAGAACACGACTCGATAAACGTAGTGTAGGGATGACCTCAGACCAGATGGGATGACGACCTGCGAAAGACTGCAGGGAGATGCTGAATGCGTTAAGTTGACAGGGCGCTATGGCGGTTATTAGGGGAGGCCTATGTCCAGCAGCAGGACTAACATAGGCTGATAATATGATATATATAATATATGAATAATGATGAGATGGGTATTATACATTTGTGATATTTTCTGTGTTAGATTTTGGCACAATGGCGTTTTTATTGCAATTTCACAGTGTGGCATAATAGGTCCTGTTAATGAAGTTCCATGGATTCCATTCCACATACGTTTTCGATTCGATTTTCAAATTCGTTTTCCTCCATCAGAACAGAAAAAATGAATGACGTCATCCTCGATCATAGAGAATAGAGTGCATGATTCATTTATGCAAGGAGGTTAGGTACGCAAGCTTTGTGTTCCGCATTCGAAAATCAAATCTACGAACCTATGTTACCAGCTGACCGCTTCTGGGGAAATGTCAGAACTAACCATTTCGTTGACAAAATTATTCCTTGTTAGCGTTACGACGTGTCTTTCACTTTACCAAATCCGCAGCTTCGGAAGCTCCGAGCGTACACTAGCGAGCCACCCCATTATCTCAAACCGCAGCAGTTTCGGCGAAATTGCTCGACATTGTACGCCGTGATTTGTGGCCCCTCCTATGATTTGTGACGACGTACTCGTCTGGTCTCTAATCTGGGGGCCTACTCTGCAAAGATAACTTTGTATATAGCTACGTACATTATCCGGAAACTGCGTATGACCAACGGAATGATTAATGAATGATACTTTCTTTGTCAGGATGATCCTAGTATATTATAAATAAATAAATAATGCTGCACAATTTATACAGCTATCTAGCATAGCATCCAAGCTAAGAAGGGCTTGTGTTACAGTAATAGATAACTGATATACATAATACAATACGTTACATAGATATTTTTTTATTATACATAGAAAACGACCAGAACACCCGGAACAAATATCTGCAGATCTACAAATATTTGTCCCGAAGCGGGAATCGAAGCCGCAACCCCCTATGTCGCAGGCGGACCTTCGCTTCCCGCACCACAGAGGTCGTCGTATACACACAATTATGGCCGCATCATGTCGTTTATTGTCAATGGAGTAGTGCCCTGCCCTCGGACGATAGTTACCGCTTTATGTCCTTCTGGTGGAATTGGACGGACGCGGGCACTTATACGCTCTGTAGCTTGTAATGATGTCAGTTTCTTCTATCTTGACATGGCCCGGAGTGTACACACTCAGTTTTGGCGGTAAAGCTCTTAGTGTATGGGATTGATATTTTTTTTATATATAGAAAACACTCAGGACATTCATCTGCAGATTATATAAACACTAGCTGCACCCCGCGGCTCCACCCGCGGCTCCACCCGCGGAGAAATCTATGTGTCAAGTGGTTTTATAAACCTTTCTCCTGAATCTCTCTATCTATTAAAAAACCGCATCAAAATCCATTGCGTAGTTAAATATCTAGGCATACATCGGGACGGGACAGACAGACAGCGGGAAGCAACTTTGATATAGACTATTTAGTGTATTGTATTCAATATACTATCAGCTATCTAGAATATATAACACAAGCTCAGCTTAGATTCGGGCTAGATAATGTTGTGTAAATGGTCAAGCATTATTGAATTATTAAATCCTATCCATTGGTGGTTGTCTGGAAAAGATTACTTAAAAGTGTTACGTGATGAATGACTGTTTCTTAAGTCAATTGTTTTTTTAGTGTCGTATAATTAAAATCTCCTAGAGTTATAAGGTTTTGGTTAGAGGAAGTTAGGGGAATCCCGTATTTACGTACACAAAAATGTCAACCCTAAAAAACAAAGATACTAACTAATTGAAGAGATTTCATAGTGGACCCACTCAGAAGCTAATCTCCTTACAGCTTAATATCTGTTACAATAAGCTTGTATACTAAACCAGCATAATTAACTAGTTACCAATTATAAATCAAATGACTCCAAACGTCTCGTCACCTTGAAATGAGATGCGGACACGAGAGTAATGTTCTAAATCATCATCAAAATGATAATAAAGTACATTATTGAGTGATACGGATGCAGATCAAATTAACATCTCATCATCAGCCTATATTAGTCCACTGCTGGACATAGGCCTCCCCCAATGAGCGACATAGCACCCTGTCTTCGGCATCCAGCATCTACTTCCTAGTCGGAGGGCGTACTACGTTTACCGAGTCGTGGTCTCCACTCAAGAACACGAGTTAACATCTATTGGGCTAGAATACTGTCAGTCGATTAGTCGTTTCCAAGCGAGATTGAACCTTGTGCGTAGCATAAATAAAAAGCTTATTTAAGCTTTTGCCGTACCTTATTCCCCCAAGTGAGAAAAATATTTTCTCGTAGCCTGGGACTATGGGCAAACGAGGAAGAATTTTTAGGCGAAATACTTGATATAGGAAAAGAAAATGATCTTGTGTTATCATCCCTAAATGTTCCTTCTATTTGAAAGAAAGAAAGAAAATACATTTATTGATTCACAAGTAGGTACAGCTTGCTACTAAATAATAATAATATATAAGTAAACAAGAACATAAAGAAATAAATAAAATTAACTACGTATGTACTACAAGCAACAAGCGACTCCACAAAGCGAACCAATAGGTCCTGTCTCAGCATAATATTGCTCTACTTCTCCTCAAGAAGTAGAGCAACGCTGGTTTTCTGACAGAACCATTGGCGCGCACGTGTCCACACGGGTGGCAGACCACAGATAAGACAAAAATATATATACACATTAAATTGTCATCTTACAACCTAAGATTAACTCTAACTTAGCACTAAACACATGATCATGACTTCACAAGAGATTGATGATTTGTTAGAAGGCGGTTCAATCAAAGCTATATTTGAGGGGTTTAAGTGTATAGTTAGTACTAAATAGGTATACAGTTAAGCTATTATTAGCACAAGCGCGTGTAACGCTGGGCGCACAAGTAATATGTCATTGTCTTTCTAGGACACAGCTTGGGCGGGCTTTTTATGTGGACAGGTTGACCGATACTTGCGAACAGCTGACGCACTGAATTTTTGAATGTAAAGAGCACTGGTTTGTATATACACGGCCGGCTTATTATTAACTCATTTATTGTCAGCTTCACAATCCATATACAAACTTAAAAATAAAAACATACAAAATTAAAAATAAATGTCTCAAAATAAATCACACATTAAATAAAATAAAATTAAATAAAAATAGAATAATATAACTTAGGGAAATTAAAAAAATATTATAATAAAATAAAAAATGAAAACTTACTAACCTAATGGACATTTATAAGGATATAGACCCCATCAATGTCTTCATCCAGTTGTATTGGCTTATGCATAAGGATAATAATTTTTGAAAATATGTTTAGTAAACACGTTGAGTGCTGAAATCACACCATATGTGTTTTTTACGAAAGACGCATGTGCGGGCGCAAACTCATGTGTGTTTGCCATGCGTAATATGTGTAAATCCACAGTTGCGCAGCGGCTGAGACAACACACAACTGTGTGACTCAGCACAGCTGTGACATATTTTGTCGAACGAAACACCTGTGCGTTGCAACACAACCGCTGTGTAGAGCGGCAGCACTACACACATAAAGAATAGCTTAGGTTCAAAAAAGGTCGCTATCGAGGATGGTCGCGAAGGCAAACTCAATCATCTTAAATAATATCCCATTGAATTTGAAGTATGTACCCTTTTCGTTTCGTTGTTACGGGTGAATCTCATATTCTGAAAATTTTTGTTTTGCTTTGATTCAAACAACTTCAGACCTACAATTATAAGTAGGTTAGTCCTTGAATATAACTAAGCTTGTCTGCTGTTCGAGCCATAAAAGCTCATGGCGAGGCAATGTTGGTAAAAACACTGCCTCTCTGTGAGGCGTGCCTCGATTTGAGCCATTCTTCCTCAGCAGCGTCATAACGTCTGTGCGTGGCAATGCCACAGATATGGTGTACCACCCTGTCCGGCATTTTATTGAGGCAGACATAAAAGAAATAGGTGAGATTGTAGTTTTTTGTTCCTTGAACGTTATTCTGCCCTCAATTTTGTTTACGAGCGGAATGCGACAGGTACATAGCAAATATTTGATTTAAGTGCTCGCCAATTCCTTTTATGTTCGACGGGCTTTGATCCGCACTTACAATGGAGTTCGGATATAAAAGCCTATGTTCTTTTCGGCCATATTTTACAAATGTTTTAACCATTTTTCATTCAGGTCGATTTGTTACGTGCACGATTAGTGAACTAACCACCCAAAGCTTCATTCTGTGACGTCACTATGCTCAGTAATATTTGTTAAACTAAGAAGAATTTTGAGTACTTTGTAAGACAATTCACGCTAAACTTATTTTAACCTACCTCTAATTTCTCAGAATAAACTGGAATCTCCAAGCTACTACAAAACAAAGAGATATTCAAAAGCCAACACAAAGAAATCCCTTTCACGATGCTTTCACAATATTAATAGATAATATGTCGATTAATCTCATCCACGGAGAAAACACATGTCGTTTCCGCAATCTGAATAAAAATGCCATTTAAAAACGGTCTCTATCATAACGGCATACGGATTACACTCGTTACGACATAGATTTATTGTACATGCTGATAGATACATATATATTGAGAGAAATGTGCACGATTAGTTATGAGCTCTATCTCGACGTGGCAGAGCTCAGTTTGGATTTGAACGATCGGGATTTTGAACCCTATCGCTCAGCTTAGATTGTGATCGATTTTGTGGGTCAATTTTGAGCTCTGTGTGATGGTAACAGGGGTTAGCGGATGTGACGCGTGTTAAGGGGGATTTACACGGGTTGATTTTTGGCGTGCGGATGCACTCATCTTACTGCCTCACTAAACTTATCTGTGCCGTTGGTAGAGTAGACCGCGAGTGACTTTTTATGACGCGCCTATAACTAGATAACTTCCGGCCTTGTGACGTTGAATAATCATTTTGAGGCATTTTTTGCAGATTTCATGGAATCCAATTCAATGCAAACGCCTCGCTTTGCTTTTTTTGCTAAAGTTTAAAGATGTCAACTTTATTTAGAAAGAGAATTGGAATTTTATCTTATTTTGCCGTACGATCCTGAATTAGCCAATGGCCAATGACCTGTAACACTAACGTAAGGGTTAAACTACACTAATCTATATATACAGGGTGGAATTTTGTAATGCCACCTGGAGGGAAAGTACTCTTAATAATGTAGATAGAAAATTGTACTCAAAGAAAACATTCCTTTAATTTTGAAAAGAAAGAAAACTGCATTCAAAGATTTTCGAAAATTCGCTTGCCACACCCGGGAATCGAACCGACTAAAATCTGTAAAAATTACATCCTGTACTTTTATTGCATAGGTCGTTAGGGTCAATAATAAGGATGAAATCTCTCTAACAAACTTAATAAATTAAATGAAAGGAAAACTATGAAATCTTAATTTTTTTTAATTATTTACAATAAAAAGTAATTAGTTGCTCGAAATGGGCTCCATTTTCTTGGATACACAAATTTATTCTTCTAACGAATTCATTTCTAGTAACTTTTAATAACGTGTTGTGGTGAATATTATAAATCGTATTCTGAACTTCAACTCTCAACTCGTTTACATTCGCATAAGATTTCATGTAAATTTGATTTTTTACATATCCCCACAAAAAAAATCTAAAGGGGTGAGATCTGGTGATCTCGCAGGCCATCTGATTGTGCCGTTGGTACCAATCCAGGTATTAAAATGGTTATTAATATAGGCAGTAGTGATTCTGCTGTTATGGGCTGGAGCACTATCTTGCTGTAGAATTATTTGGTTTCGCTCTGCCTCGGGGAAACCATTAAGTCATTTCTTAAGAGATCCAGTATTTCAGTATTGCAGTTATGTTGCATCTAAAAAAGGAGTCTGCATTAGGTACAAACACGTGCAAATTTCAATCGTCTTATCTAAATATTAATTCGTCATTTTAATGGATAAATGACGTCAATGATAATTATTAATTACTGACACAAGTAAACAGATGGATCTTTAAGTTAAAGTGCTTAACTTGACCCATTCAATTTATAATTTAAGATTTCATGGTTTTCCTTTCATTTAATTTATTAAGTTTGTTAGAGAGATTTCATCCTTATTATTGACCCTAACGATCTATGCAATAAAAGTACAAGGTGTAATTTTTACAGATTTTAGTCGGTTCGAATCTCGGGTGTGGCAAGCGAATTTTCGAAAATCTTTGAATGCAGTTTTCTTTCTTTTCAAAATTAAAGGAATGTTTTCTTTGAGTACAATTTTCTATCTATAGTATTAAGAGTACTTTCCCTCCAGGTGGCATTACAAAATTCCACCCTGTATAAAAGAAAGTCGTGTTTGTTACAACACTTATAACTCGAGAACGGCTGAATCGATTTAGCTGAAAATGGGTGGAAAGGTAGCTTAGAACCAGGAGTCTAACATAGAATACTTTTTATAATTCAAACCATTTGACACAGAGATTAGTTTTCCACGGGGGCGAAGCCGCGGGGCACAGCTAGTATTATATACAATTTAAGTCAATAAAATAACCACAGACAGGTACTGTGTTTAATTTGACATTTGACGTCGTAGTGGTCGGTCGTAATGGCGCCTAAAATGTCACAAGAAAACGCAGACAATTTGTTTTTTTTTATCTTTACTATTTTGTAGTTAATCTTTGTTAACGTAACCGAGATTATCGAAAACATTTTCTGCGTTTTCTTATGACATTATTGGCGCCACTACGTTAGTATAACAGGCTCCATTGGCTTATTCAGGATTGTTCACACGCGGCTCCTATTGATTTAATATTACTCTTTTGTGAACTGATTCCGTTACTCACATGTATTCCCAGAAATTATTCTAAGTATTATCAATACAATACAATACAAACATTCTTTATCGTACACCATAATCAAATCATTTTAAAAATACATTATATGCGACAAGTACAATGGGCGGCCTTACCGCTTAAGCGATCTCTTCCAGGCCTCTCACAACCTTTAACAACTTATGAATGGCAATACAACTTTTTAATCTTTCGCGATTTGTTCACATATGATATTATAGACTAATTCCTGCGTTGTTATTATGGAAACGTTTAAAGGTTATTTCTATCCCATGGTAACTGTTACATGGGTCAAAAAGGCCTATTTTTGTTGAAGCTACATTTTTTCAAAATGTTTGTCAGATCCATTAATGTTAATTTTAAATGCGAAATTTGAAATATTAGCCTAATGAGTGGATCATCATCATCATCATCAGCCTATATTAGTCCACTGCTGGACATAGGCCTCCCCCAAAGAGCGCCATAGCGCCCTGTCTTCAGCTTGCCGCATCCAGCATCTACCTGCAGTCTTTCGCAGGTCGTCATCCCACCTGGTCGGAGGGCGTCCTACACTACGTTTACCGAGTCGTGGTCTCCACTCAAGAACACGTTTGCCCCAGCGGCCGTCGGTTCTTCGCGAGATATGGCCGGCCCACTGCCACTTCAGCTTGCTAATTCTCAATGAGTGGATGGATGGATGTTTTTCAGTTCTTCACGCCAAAACTACTCAACAAATCGCGCAATTTTTTTGCAAAATATGTAACTATAGGCCTGGAATCATACAAAGGCTTGATAGAAATACGAGAAATACTTTTTATCTTATACCACAGTACTATAGGATAGAAATAGCCTTTAACGTATTCACATTAAAAACGCGTGCGTAGCCGGGGGCAGAAACTAGTTCATGTTTAGTTTGACTGAATTGAGTTTATGTTACGTAAATGCCGCTGTTTCTATCCTAAATAAACAGAAATATCAAAATAGGCTTACACTTGGCTGTCCGTGTTTTTATAAAAGACACCAAATGTGCCTTCGTTTTTTACACGACACATTTTGTGGAACCCTGTCATGAACAAACAATCATTTCGTTTGGTTTTGTCTATAGGACAGGGTCTTCTATTAACCTATGGATTCTAACTGAGTTCGATATTTTAGGCTTCCCTTCGTACGAAAAGGTCCAGTATATTCGTTCAGTCGAGTGATCATTTTTTTATACCTAATTGTAATGTAGGTATTATGGTATTTAGTGTAGGTATTATGGTATTTAGTGTAGGTTAATACCTACACTAAATACCATAATACCTACACTACCATAATTGGTATTTAGTGTAGGTATTATGGTATTTAGTGTAGGTATTATGGTATTTAGTGTAGGTATTATGGTATTTAGTGTAGGTATTATGGTATTTAGTGTAGGTATTATGGTATTTAGTGTAGGTATTATGGTATTTAGTGTAGGTATTATGGTATTTAGTGTAGGTATTATGGTATTTAGTGTAGGTATTTGTTTTCTTTTTTTTCTATATATTTACTAAATTACCACTGTCTATTTTGTTCCTTCACGGCCAGTCCATCCTAAGGTTGCCTGCAAGACATCGCTCTCAGCAATAAGGCCCCTCTTTATACTTCCTTTATTCTATTGTGTAGAAGCGATCTCTTCCAGGCAACCTTTGGATGGAAAGAATAGTGTGAATTAAAGAAAGGCAGGGGGTGTACCAAGGATAGAGCCTACAATAAATATGAACATAACATGAATATTTTAAAGATATATACATGTTAAATATATATATATATATTATAATATGTATTTTATACTACTTAGTAATACTTACATAGTTAATAAATAAATAATAAGTACCAATATTCACAATTCTGACAGGTAGAATTCCTTAACGGTATATTTAAGTGTTTTCTATCTATCTATCTTTTATCGAATACTCCAATTTCAAAGACAAATACCGTAATTTGAAAATTGATAGATAGATAGATAGATAACACTTTATTACACCACACAAAAACAGAAAATAATACAGAGATAAAAACTAAGAATAAAGGTATAAAGGGCGGCCTTATCGCTGAGAGCGATCTCTTCCAGGCAACCTTGGGATGGACTGGACATGAACGAACAATATAGATTGGTGACAAATACACTAAATACCTACATTACAAACATTATAACATTATATTGAATATTTTTATTAAATTTATAGACCAGTCATATATAAGGTTTTCACCTAGCAATTGGAGTCAAACAGCTGGAAATCATTTTGATCATTTTGGCGTTATAAATAATGTCTCAATAGCCTTTCTTTGTTGGAAAGAGTTAATCTATATTATCTGAGATATTTGTTCCGGGTGTTCTGGTCGTTTTCTATGTATAATATAAAATATCTATCTATGTAATGTATTGTATTATGTATATCAGTTATCTAGTACCCATAACACAAGCTCTGCTTACCATGGGGCTAGATAATGCTGTGTGAATTGTCCAGCATTATTTATTATTATTTAATCTATCTCAGCAGAAGCTGAGCAGCCCAATCTAGATGTATGCGTGTGTGTATCACTCGCACTATTTTCACCGCTCTGAGGCTGCATTTTGATAAGGAATGGAAAACGAATGAATTATCTAACGAGCAGGGAAAAGCGAACAGTGGGCCAATGTTTTGTACACTTATTTTTTTTTGATAGTGAAAAAAACCTGAACACAAGTTAAACTTACCTTGTGTTCAGGTTTTTTTACAGTATGCCAAGTCATGCTAGGGATGCTTAGGGGTGCTTGGTATCGTGTATTTGCGATGTGCCGCCGGTTTCAATATCCCGTCCGTTCACCCCGAACGATTTATTTTATTCTTGGACTAGCTGTGCCCCGCGGTTTCACTCGCGTTAAATTCAAATTTCGCATTTCCGGGAACTAAAGGTGCCTATGTTACTTCACGTTCTTTCAACTGTTGCTATGTCAAAATCAAGACGATTGCTGGCTTTGATAGGTAAAGGACGCATTTTCCTATAAAAATTAATCTTCCCGTAAATCTCTCTCTCTCTTTCTCTCCCTCGGGAATTTGATGCTTTGCCAGGACAAAAAGTAGCTTATGTTACTTTTCATCCTTTCAACGAACTCTGTCAAAAATCAAGTCGATTGGTTACTTAGTTAGGGTGAAGAAAGGACAAACAAACAAAACACTTACACATTTTAAATAAATAAATAATGCCGGACAATTCACACAGCACTATCCAGCCCCATGGTAAGCAGAGCTTGTGTTATGAGTACTAGATAACTGATATACATAATACAATACATTACATAGATAGATTTTTTTTATTATACATAGAAAACGACCAGAACACCCGGAACAAATATCTGCAGATTGTACACACAATTGTTCCGAGGCGGGAATCGAACCCGTAACCTCCTGCGTCGCAGGCGGACCTTCCCAACCGCGCCACAGAGGTCGTCATTTTATAATATTAGTTAGGTAGGATAACATTCGTGCAAGCGTGGTAGGGATAGGCCTAAACGTATAGGTACATGTCCAGCAGTGGACTACTATAGCCTGATGATGATGATGATGATGATGTATAGGTACAAAATATATGATGTCTACAATTCGCCCTCAACATAGAAAGGGCCTTGAAGTTAAGCTCCTATTATAATTCTAGGTGGTTTATCGTTACCAATGATAGTAAACATAATAAAGCTCTTTTCTATGGAGAGAGAAAACAACATGTAAAAACTCGTTCCCACTCTCTCTGTCAACCGAAAATGCAGCACAAACCCAGTTATTACACAATTTTATAAGAGTTCTTTGTCTTAAAAAGCTTAGAAACCATAAAAAGCTTTCTGTTGGGAGTTTGAGATATTTTATTTGTTTGTGGCTTTTTCAAGGCCTCACTTGAACGTGTTTAAGTGGAGGGAAACAATGTCAAGAGATACGAGCGTAATTCATGAACAATTCATGAGGGACGTAAGATTTTTGCTTTGGATGAATAAGTATTTTCTGGCTGGATATTAAAACAATAAACTCAACGTCATTTTGAATTCCTTAAAGGCGAGTCAGCATAATTTAAGCAACAAAACAAAAGCCCCTAGATAAAAGATCATCATCAGCCTATGTTAGTCCAGTCTGGACATAGGCCTCCCCCAATGAGCGCCACTGCACCTTGACGCATCCAGCATCTACCTGCAGTCTTTCGCAGGTCGTCATGCCACCTGGTCAGAAGGCGTCCTACGCTGCATTTTCCGAGTCGTGGTCTCCACTCAAGAACACGTTTGCCCCAGCGATTGTCGGTTCTTCGCGAGATAAGGCCGGCCCACTGACACTCCAGCTTGCTAATTCTTAGAGCTATGTGGATAATTTTGGTTCTCTGTCGGATGTATTCGTTACGAATCCTATCCTTCAGAGAAACTCCGAGCATAGCTCTTTCCATAGATAAAAGATGGCGTCCGACATTTGTCATACTGCATAGCAAACAGAGCTCGCTTGCTTGCTTCAAGCGCTGTTGGTAGATGCCTTAAGATTGATTGATACTCGGATGTCTCCTGAGGAGTGGAGGGTGTGGTGTGGACTCGCAATCAGTCATGGTAATATTATCCCAGCGGACTGGCAATGTGTTTATGAATCTTAGTTATGTAAGGGAGACTCTCGTTATTATGTACCTATAACGATTATAACTTTGTAGGTATCTATCTAGTTCGAATGTAAAGTTAAAACCTTCCTAAGTAGGTCAGAATAATCAAAAGACCTAATTCATTGTAATTACCTTCTTTGACTCCTAGTAAAATGTCAGACAAAAATGACATTAACTTTTTGCTGAAATTTCACCAATTTTGTGTCAAGAATGTTTGTACTTTTAAACTACCTAGGCACATGTACACCTATGATTACTTATGGTTACTACTTTACAGGTAGATGAGACAGTGAATAATCAAGTGAATCGAAATCGGAATCTTAAGCAAGATTTGCGGTTGGGTTTGGTCCCGGGAATCCCCTGTTCTGAAATTCCCGGGAATTCCCAAAATTTAGTACTGAAAATCAAACAATCAGAACTTTAAACGTTCTCACTTTAGAACTTAAAAAGAATCATAAAAACCTCGCACTACGCACAGTACCCACACTGCTACGCCAACACCATAACTTTAATATCGTATTTATGATCTATTCTAACAAGGTTTGCAATACGAGTATCTATTTATAGTTCCCAGAGCTTGTTTCTTGCAAAGTTACGCCGTAGTTGAAACAACGTAAAACAGTTGAATCAGGGCCGACCTCGTCGGGTCCTTGAACTCGCATTACGTATTCAATCGAAGAAGTCTAAGGCTACGCGGGTTATGCCATTGTATAGTGTTGGATGCTGTCGATAATACTACAGTATCAAAGAGTTTTTAGAAAACTACTACAGATAGATAGATAGATAGAAAACACTTTATCATACCACACAAAACAGACAACAATACAGGAATAAACAATAGAATCAGTTTCGCACCGACAATAGTATGTAAGTTTTTATGTTGTGCATAGCTTTACTTAAATATTGACATGTATCGAATCATATTATATTTAGACTTAAATAGGCAAATAATCATGTATTAGACATATAAGAGATGAACATGCTAGTGGTTTCTTTTCACTTCTTCCAATAGTGGACAAAAAATTGAAGTGAACAGTAAAATAATTTTATTTGATAATAATTTATATATAAAGTATGACTTGTCTAAGTGCTTATTTTGTAAGCCTAAAGAAATAATTTTTTTACTTTTACTTTTTTTTAAAGAAGTATTAATAAAGAAAGTATAAAGGGAGGCCTTATCGCAGAGAGTGATCTCTTCCAGGCAACCTTTGGATGAACTGGACATGAAGGAACAAAATAGACGGTGGTACTTTAGTAGATATAATAAACTTACACAGACATAAGAAAGAGCTACTCGTATGAATATTTTCACAAGGACTACAGTTAGTTTAATGTCAAATCCTCTAAGTTACCTGATATCCTCCTAGAAACACCTTATCTAAAGTGATAGATTTAAGAACCTTAGATATATGCATATCATTATGCTTTGGCTATTGTCCCTTTACAGCCAAATTGTATACATATCTATATCGTGTTTTGACGAGTCATAGTCTCATAATTTAATTTAAGTTACATTTTTGTATGATTTTATATGTATGAAGTAAGACAGTAAATTATCTGAATCTGTCAGAAAGTATCGATTTGGGTAAATACCCAAATCAATCGTAATTAGTAAATACTAATGACGTCTATAGTCTATCGTCCGCGGTACAAACTGCGATGCTCATCTGCTTTTCAGTGGGAAATATTTCATCGTGGTGACCTACAAAATTAATATTTATTTCGTATGTGGATTAATAATAGAGATTTAGAAATATTTGATCCGCTACAATATTAAGATATTGAAAGGTGCGGGCTAAGTTTCCTAAATTAGAACAAGATTGAATGAAAGCACGTATTAAAATATACGCTAGCGTCAAATTTTGTTATTCTGAAGGTAGCGCATGTTTCCCTAGATGAAGCGTTTAGGGTTCTTAATTTTTTTGTAGTTTGGTGACAAAATAGACATTTAAAAATATATAGTACAAATTGGTTACCGTTTCCACAACTTAGTTTATTCTACAGCTACAAATGATGTCTGTGATTGCTCTGGAGCTGCCCATTAAAATCGTACTTGTCGTTCAAGAGTTGGGACTCGAGTTTGAAATTCGAATATCTCGAATAGTTCAATGCCAGTTTCAATAATCGATATTCCCCGCGGACTCGAAGTTTGTTCGATATCGTATCGATGTAATAGTATCGATACTTTGTAAGTACTGCAGCACTACCTTGACAAGTTTTCTAAGTTTAAAAGTATTTTTTTGTAAGGTGAAAATCTGATTAGTATGTCTAACCAGTTCTGCTATTAAAAGACCCATGTCAAGGTAAGATTAAGTACTTAAAGTCTAGACCTTTTTGGAAACTCTGTCGTAGGTATTATGCTGACGTAGAAACTAGCTTCTATTGTATGTTTCCCACGGTAGGTATTATTCCCTGATGATGGGGTCGGCTTTTTCGTCTTTTCTTACTACTTCGGTCACTTTACTTCTTTATGGAGTTAACCGATTATCAATGAAGTATTTTACTTTTATGAAGATTTAATCGGTTAAAAGTTACCTACATTTATTCTGCACTTTTACCTACCAACTTTGTAAAGTATGTGTTGTTGTACAAGTATTGTCAAATTATAAGGTAGGTCGTAGGTGTTTATGTTTTTTTTTATTTACTGATACAATAGGCTGGACAATTCACACAGCATTATCTAGCCCCATGGTAAGCAGAGCTTGTGTTATGGGTACTAGATAACTGTTAAACATAATACAATACATTACATAGATAGATATTTTTTATTATAGAGGTACTTAGAAAACGACCAGAACACCCGGAACAAATATCTGCAGATCGTACACACATTTGTTCCGAGGCGGGAATCGAACCCGCAACCTCCTGCGTCGCAGGCGGACCTTCGCCCACCGCGCCACATCGGTCGTCAGTATATAACAGATATAACAGTAGTATCTATGTATGTATTTATTATTATTTATTTTATTGAAAATAACCTGTTTGTTTATACTCAAATAATTGTATTTATATCTCTATATTTTATCTTTATAAGTGTATTTTTGAGAAACGACTTTCATCATTCATTTCATCACAAAATTTTCATCTCGTAACGCAAACTCTTTGAAGAGATCGCGATATCGTTTTTGATAATTTCACAACGGCCTATAACTTATTTAATCTGCGGTTTAGTACCTGTCAATGTCAAGGTTTCTGTCATTTAATTAGTAGAAACTGGGGTTTAACCAGCCGAGGGTTTGGCAGGGACGATAAAATTCCACTTAGCTTGCCGTCGGAACATTTTGGCACGGTACGTTCACTTCATTACTGAGATTGTCGAGGGATTTGACGAATTAATTCGTTGAATTTGATTGGGTAATTCTTTTAAAACTTACTTGTGTACTGAGTTATGTAGGTAGCCTTAACATACATTATACATGGTGAATTTTTGAGACGAGGCAGTAAGGGCAGGTACCTTAACCGTTATAGTTATAGGAAAACGCTTTTAGGAGACTATCCTTAATTTTTTTTACGATATTCTGAACTGCATTAACAAGATTTTGGAAAAAAATGTACAGTCAGCAAGAAAATGGTCATTTTACACAAAAACTTTGTGATTCCAATCGATCCTGTTTCTTATAAGGATCAAAAGTCTCTACTGGACCGACTGATGTTTGAGTACTATGTGTATGAATGTATGTTAAGGTAGGTTCAACCTCTAACTGGTTTATCTTAAACCTAGTTCCACCCACAGCAGGTGTAATATTAATGTGTCAAAACGTAAATCATTACAAGTAAGCTTAGACGCTTACTTAGTGATAATTTTTTTCAGGTGTAATCTTACTATACGTTTATATTACCTACTAGCGGCCCGTCCCGGCTTCGCTCAGGTGGTCATTTATTTCAGGCAATTTAAAAAAAAATATCTCTTTTTTCTCTCCTTAAGAACCATCCTCGTACGTCAAGGAATATTCTATAAAAAAGAATTAGCGAATTCGGTTCAGCTGCTCTCAAGATTTGCGCTTAGCGATTCAGCAATTCATTTTTATTATTATAGATTTAACTTTGTTATTGTTTTTCAGTATTTCATTAATTATGTTTTTGTTTATAGTACAATAACGCGTGCGAAGCAGAGGGCAGAAACTAGTAGGCTTTATAAGTGAAACCTGGGCAAACTGGACCTGGTAACTAAATTATGTGGGCGCTTCCGATAGTAGGGTCCACAATGAAATTGCACTACAGTGTCTCTCATCTCCTCGAAAGGGCAGCTCGGTTTATAATCAAATTGTAAAGCATAAGCGCTGGCAAAGGCCACGCGTGGTACAATGACTATTGCGCGCCTTCCACATTGTGTTCTTCGAGAACCAATTGTGATGAACTTCACTTCAGACCCGATGGATTTATGACAGATTTTTGAATAATTGTACATGAGCCCGAATTATAAAAAATCTGTCGCGTCGAAAAATTATTCTTTATAAATTTTCTCCGTTAGAAACTTTTGGCTGATTTGATTATTTGAAGTTGAAACCGATCTCCGCACTCTAGACACTAATACTAAGTAAATTAAGTTAGTAGTTAACCCGCTTACATTCTTATTGAATTCCTAGCTCTAGCCAACTGTTGATACTAATAGCTGGCTGGAGACAGCTCTGAACAGAGATGAGTCTAGTGTCTGTGGCTAGAATCACTTTGATATTCTGAGCCACAGGAGTAAAGTCAGATTAAAATTTTTATATGTTGCTATAAAACACTATTTCGAATTATACTGTCGAATTTGAATTCTCGACCTTGCTTTAGTTCTAGAGCAATTTTAGTTTATTTACCCTCGTTACTAAAAGTTGTCAAAATATAATGTCATATTACCGCGTATTTAGGTTAACAATCCTACTAATATTATAAACGCGAAAGTTTGTGAGGATGTTTGTTGCTCTTTCACGCAAAAACAACTGAAAGGATTTTGATGAAACTCCACAACAATATAGCTTACATATCAGAATAATACATAGGCTACAATTCATAAAGATATATTGTATATTTTCCAAAATATCTATCTCCACGCGGGTGAAACCGCGGGGCGCCCTATTAGCTTTCTTACTTTTGTTTTACGTAAAGGACCTGCAAACATTCCCAATACAAAGGTACTGTAGACCAAGAAACCTAAAGGTTCCTTTGTCTGACTGCAGTACCCTACAGCTTGAACATTATACAATCGCACTATAAAAGCCAACCTGAATAGACTTGAAACAGCCACAATAAAAGGCCGCGGCTACAAGTAACCTTTGATCGGAGACTTGTGTTCGGCTGAAAGCGTTGCCGTGTAGCCTTCAGGTGTTTTACATAACTTTGTAACTCTCCCCACGCAGCGCAGTGCCGCACAGCTCACGTCTCTACTTGGATGATAGTTCTATTAAAATAAAACTTTGGAACTATCAAGTCATTTAAAACGGGATATTTATACCATGATTTTGAGTTATCCAATATTTCGGCACAGTTTCATGCGCCATGATCACGGAATAACTGAAGGCACTGCGAGTAAGTTTTTATGGGCAGACATACCGATCTACCCTCATTTTTTGTCTTTTGCTACGAACGTTGCCACTACCACTGGTTTCACTATTATCGAACGCAGCTCGATCACGACACACAACACTGACGGTCAATAATCAAATCATATCAATATCCCGTTTTAAATGACTACGTTACGATGAAACTTTAAATTAACTCTGTTTTGTATTTTTTGTTTCTTTGGAAAGAAATTCTATATCTACACGATAACGAAAATTTCTCTAAATAATCTTGAAAAACCGTTGTAAATCAAAAGGGACCAGATTGTCGGAAAGACATACGAGTGTAAACTACAAGTTAATAATTAAACTACTAATAACAACAATAATCCAGAAGGCGGTACTCTTGGACTCGGCACGTATCGTCAGGAAGTTCCTTTCTCTGCAGCCCTAGTCACCGGCCGCTCGAGCCTAGCTTCGCGGTCGGTGATCTACCGTTTTGATATATTTTTTACTGTAGAATAGTTTTATAATATTTTATTGTATTTTCTATAGTAAAAAAATTATTTTATACGAGAATTTAAATAAATGAGTGTACAATAATAAATAATACTGGACCATCCACACAGCATCAACTGTAAACGATTTATTTTAATGATATTTTTATGAAAAAAACATAATAAAATGTTGCTTTTCTTGATTATAACTTCGAGATGAAAGAAGCTGTTTTCTGTGGAAAAATATTTCTAGAAAGTTTTTTTAAATGGAAAAAGAACGAATGAAACTTACAAACGGTTTTCCATGTAACTTAGGTAATGGTTTTTGAAAGTTTCTACTTCTAACTTATGTATATACTTTTCGCCGCCTTATCTATCGTGCGCCTTATCGTAGTGGGAAGCTTATAAGAACGTGCTGATTAAAAATTAAAATTAGTAATTTTCATTTAATTGATAAATTTATCCTGCAAATTTTTTTATAGCATGCTGACCTTCGTTTTAAAGTTTGGATGGATGGTTGTAAGTTACTTCTCCACGCTAAAACTACTGAATGGATAGGGCTGTATTTTGCATAGATGTAGTGTGATCATAGGGTTCTTTTTATCCAATAAAGTAGTTACCATGGGATATCCACGGTTGTCTGGTAGATAACTCTGAGCAATAAGGCCGCCAAATTGTCACATATTCTGTAATTTTTATTTTGTTTTTTGTATTTTTAAGTGTGCAACACAGAATTTTCTATCAATCTATAAATAATAATCTTATAAAGTTTCCATAGAAACAACGCTTGCAAAGACGCGGGCTGAAACTAGTTCTCCATACAAAAGCGTAAGAATTTTCCAAATCATTCATTTACGGACACATCGACGAACATACATAAAAAAACATACAAACAGCCGAGCATAGAATCACCTCCTTTTTTGAAGCCGGTTAAAAAATATCAACGAACCTCTGAATTTCGCATCACTGCAAAGCAATAGGTTGTGCCTATAAACTAGTGATGGCTTCTCGACCTAGAGTCGGCTCTAGCCTTTTGTGTGTCGATAAAAATAATACGTCACGCGAAAGAAACAGCGTGGTCACGCAAGCAAGCCTACACGAACCATTTCTGACTACTTTGCGACTACTTTGCTGACTACTTTTAGACGCGAAAAGTAGTCAAACGTCGGTGATAAATCAAAAATGATTTACTACTAGATTCTGCCCGCGGCTTCGGTCACCAAGAAAAAACCCTAAATAGTCACGTAGGGAAAGAAATATTTTTGGGTTGGGGTGGTGAGTTTCCTATAGTTTCCTATGGTTCGCCGCACGCACTATTTGAAAACTCTCTCAGAACTTACCTACTATATAAAGCACTCAAGGAAAATCTAACTAACTTTTCAGAGAGTTTCTAAATCAAATCGGAGATTAAAATTAGCCTGCTCTTCGTTGAGACGACTAAAAATAGTTGTTTTAACTTCAAACTATGACGATTTAGGCACCCATATTCGTATGTTTTGTATGGTTTTGTAGTTTTGCCTCAATCAACTCTCAAATATATGAGACTCGTTTAAATTCATTCACCTACAAGCATGGAACCAAACTATTTCCTAACATTTTAGTCGGAACGCCAAGAACGCGGAATTCGTTCGCGTGGTTTCAGCCATTTTAGATTAATTTTATGAAAATAGAAAGAGAATTTACCTAATTCTTTACCTAATAGTGTTTTAATCTGTGTTGTTTAGTTTGAAATACTGTGTTAAGGTGGATTCAGATATTTGTGAAATTTGTGGAGATCTTCCTACAAATACAAAAACTCTCTGCTTCTTTCTTTTTAGGGTTCCATATTCTCTGTTTTCGTGCCAATTTTCAAAATGTCAGGGCTGTCTGGATTCAGGGTTACCGCACAAAATGGATTTCTTTTTGATTCATTTTGTTGTTGATTCTAAAAGTCTACGGGTTAGGATGTAGGTAACTACTTGTACATCCACAGTGCTTTTATTATGGAAATAATAACTTTTTAACTTACTAATGTTACTAAATGTACGAACATACATAAAAAACTTAGATTAAGTAAAGTAAATTAGAGTAATTAGTACTCACGTAACTTTACACATTCATCACATCGCCTTAAAACGGATCAGAAACTTCCGATATTTGACTCTAATGGCATTGGAATAGAGCACAGAGATTTTAATCGAAGACAAGGAAGGTAACAATCGATTTTGAACGGTGTGATAGGTAGAATAAAGCTCAATTTTGGATGGGGAAAGGGGTTGATTTTATCAGGTGTCCCGGCCATAAATCATTGTGGGGTTTTTAGGGTCACACCTAATTAGGCGATTCGGATCACACTTTGCTTAATCAAGTTACATTATAAAATCCCTTACTTGGACGTTTGGGGAAGTTTTTGCTGACATTGAACTTTTTCTTTAAATGTTTTTCTAAATTATGCAAAGATGTCATCACGGCAAGGGGGAATAGTAGGGTACTTTGTTTTTGCTTTGAAAAATACTTACTACTTGTAATTTGTAAGGAATTATTGTAACTGTTTGACAACTTGACCTTCTTGATTGGTCGATTCAGATATGTTTGTGACCGTATCACTCATATTTCACCGCTAATTGTCTGTAAATTGGTTATAAATAAAAATCAGAACCACTAAGCGGCAAAATAGTATGAGCCATACACTCACGAAGATACATCTGAATTTGCCGTTTTCTTATCAACATTTTCTTAATCATGTCAAAACCTCTTAGACGCAATTCATGTCGATTCTGTTATTTAATAACACAATTTTATTAGATACATAACTTCCTGAGAACTTCCTGCGTCTGTTTTCCCGGTCAGAGTATGATCTCGTCGTCTTCAAATCCCCACACTACATCTTCATAGGTGAGATGAACAAGAAGAAAATTATTTATTATTTATTAGGAGAGGCAAAACGTATTACCAGTTTTATTACATAGTATAAAATGAAGTCGAAGCGACTTCATTTTATACTATGTAATATAAAAAAGAAGTCGCTTCCGCTGTCTGTTCGCTTAGATCTTTTAATCTACTCAATGTATTTCTTTAGGCTTACAAAATAAGCACTTAGACAAGTCAAATGGTTTTACTCAATGGATTTTAATGCAGTTTTCAGCAACAGATATATTTAAGAGTAAGGTTTATAAACTATAAAACAAATTATACATTTCCACGCGGGCGAAGCCGCGGTGCGCAGCTAGTTTTCTATAAATAAAAACCCTATCTATTTTCACACCTTTAAACACACTAAAACTGTATACTGTCCTTAAATAAATATTAGTTCCCGATAGTATATTCCCATATCCAACCGCTTACAAAAGTCAAATAAATGTTCTGGGACGCATTTAGAAGGCAAAGCTGCGGTCGCGCTTTATCTGCCGCTATAAAGTACGCGGCGACGGAACCAAATTGGAATTCTCGGAACCACGCTCCTAGCCAATGGAGATTTTGGTTATATAACTCGGGGAAAGAGAAAAAAACATTGGATTTTCACCAGAGATGTGACCGTTTTTACCTATTTAGTTATTTGCTGATAATGTCTATTTGCATGGTGGTTTTTGTAAATCGTACACAGCACATAGTTCTTCTAACTCGTTAAAACCACTTTAGAAATATTTAATAAAATTTTAACTGCTTCTAGCCAGCCAATAGAGATTTTGGACATAATAACTCCGGGAAAAGATTAAAAAAACTTAGAATCAGATTTTCGCCAGAGATCGGAATATTCTTCTCCTCTCTCGTCATTAGTCGATCACACGAACTTGGTTCTACAATCCATGATATTATAAGTCAACAAATTTTTAATGAAAACTTGAAGCTTTTATATAACAAACAACACAAACCTTTTTTTCTATATATAATAAAAATATATATCTATCTAGTACCCATCTAGTCATATCTAGTATCCATAACACAAGCCCTGCTTAGCTTGGGGCTAGATATTGTGAATTGGCCGCCATTATTTATTTATTTATTTCATGTAAGTGTGTGTGTATCCTCACACTAATACACCCTTTAAACAAAATTAATAGCTATCCTACTTCTCTGTCCCTGGTCCGTATGTTTTTATCTCCACTCTCTTTAATAGCAGCTTTTTGAGGCTGTTTTTTGTGAGTTTTTAAATTAATCTACACTTCCTCTTGTTAAGGCGGAATACACGCTTGCTTTTTTATAGCTATTCATTTTGTTTTATTATAAACTAGCTGCGCTCCGTGGCTTCGCCCGCGTAGATATCTATGTTTCAAATAATTTATAAACCTTCCTCCTGAATCACTCTATCTATAAAAAATCCGTTGCGTAGAAAATGAAATTAAAGGTCTAACCATACACAGGGACAGACAGACAGCGGGAAGCGACTTTGTTATATAAACAAAATATATTATTATATGTATGTTTATTACACTGAGTGTGGAGCACTGATGCACAAACGCAGCATCCATCTGTATAAGCATCTGCATAGCCCAGACGAGCTGAAAGACATCACCCCGAAGAAAATCCTACAGTTCCTAGCAGCTGCAAGGGTTAGTGGCAAACTATGAACGCTACGGCTTCGGGGCTGAACGTATATTTTGTGGCGATCACAATAGGCCTATCATGGCCGCTGTCACACACAAGCCACACAAAGAAAAAAAAAGAAAAAAAAAAACGCAAATCTGCATATTTTTCTCCATTAGGTAGGAAACGTCTAGCTAAACTGTATCTAAAGTCTAAACCGCGCTTAATTTACCCCGCGCCCGTAGGTTGATGACTAAACAGAGATAACGTCCCGAGTGAAATATATATTTTTTAATTAAAATGTAAGTGCCGTGTACAGAGATTTATGATGTTTACATAACGTGGGTGTATATAATGTACTATACTGGGGCTCAATTCCACTATTTTTAAAACAAACACGACTATGGCTCCATACAATTGTCATAGCTATTGTGTCTTACGTTTATAAGGTATCCTACTAAATTGTGACAGCTGTCTCAATCGCTTACTATTGTATTGTTATTGAGTAGTATGGTAGGTGTTGCCGTATACATCATAAAATAAATATGAAATGGCAGACCAAATATTTATGAATCCGTGCACTCATAATTAAGGGTTTATAGGTATCTAACAATTCAAATTATTACTGCAATTGCGTAAAAGTCTATTTACATCGCTCTCAAATACTTACAACGCAACAAAATCACGATTTTAATAAAATTTGTGAGTAGTAAGCTTTAATGACATAGATAAAAGAGTTTCAAGTTGTCAATGTAAACGTCATATAGCAACTCATGTCAAAGTTACTCGTATTCAAGAAAGAAAACATTTTGTTATTTATGTTTGATTTTTCGTGATTTCTAACACAAAATCAATGGATAATGGTACTGCTGAAACAAATTAAGGCCCTCCTTGACTACCTCGACTACCACCGATATATGCGCTAGGGCATTAATCTAGAATGCCTTATCTTATCCTAGAGCTATCTCGAAGGAAGTGGAACGATCTCATAAAGAAATGGTATTAGCTCAGACTCGCCATCAAAAACGGGAGACGAGTGGAGATTGGTAAGAAATGCAACTACTATTCTATTCTATATGATCTATACTTAATACCTACTCTATTTTTTATCGCAAACAAGTACAGAGAGCCCATAATACCATGTAGTTGCTTAGATAGTTTCACACTTTTACAAGCATAAACTAGTACCTACTAATTTTTATTATTATTGTTATATTAGCCCGCAGTGTCCCACTGCAGAGCAAAGGCCTCCCCCCTTCTTCCACTCATCTCGGTCCTCAGTAAGGAGAACCCACTCTTTGTTGTATAGGTCTACCTACTAATACCTAATAATAATCTACCGTTCTTTTTCAGTACTACAATGAATACAAAATATGAAAATGTATGCTGTCGTCGCTTCATTGTTGCAACTACAAAGATTTACATGGTCTGCGGAGCATTATTTTTCCCACTCAATCTTTGTGTCTTTTGAAAACATAACACAATTATAACCTACCTATGTAAAACAATTAGACAAGTGTTTAGCTTAGAGCGCTTTTGATTAGTTTAAGTGTTGTTTTAATTAGCATAAGTGTACATACATTATTATATTAATGAATAAAAAATTTGTATATAAAAAATGGTATTTATTTTTACTCTAAACCTGCAGATTCTTGGATACTCAGTAGAATACAAGATTTTTTATGCCAACATAGACATTTTTGAATGAAAAGTTATAAAAACTGATAGCAATAACAGAAAACAATGTGGTAACAGCTTATCTTTAAAAACTAAAACACAAACTACAACAATGCATAATCTCACATGTGGAGTTTAAGTGTTTAAATGAATTTATTAATACTATTTACATTATCATCATGACAGCCATTATCTTGTCGACATGGCTGATTCCATGCCTTGCCACTATTTGCCAACGACAGCTTGCTGCATTGCTCGACCGGCTAGAAGTTTTGGTTTGACTCTACAACAACAGCTTTCAGCGCTGGCTTTCAATTCTTCTGCAATCTGTAGAAAATTATAACAATGAATGTATATACATTATGTATAATTAGGGTTTAGGTACAAAGTGTGAGGGGTACTAAACAGCTAAGCTAGCTTCTGTTTTAATCATGACGATATGGTAAGTAAAAGGTCTCGAGTTTAAGGGAGACAGACACTTATCTGATTTCGACAGTTTTTTATCTATATATAGGTATCATATTCATGAACTCACTTGCTCTTTAATTTGTTGCTTTGATCTCTTCGTGTTGGCAAAGGAACATATATGGGATAGACCAAAATAAGTGCCACCAACACCTCCCTCACAGCTCTGGAAACAGCGGGCTATGAGCGACAAATGCCAGTGCAGTCAATATCTGCAAAATAAATTGTTTTAAATAGTAGGTACTATCTAGTTACATAGAATAAACATTATAAAGCTCAGGCAAGAGGGAATTTAATCAACAAAGATAGTTTGTTTTACTTACATTGATCATTATGGAAATGCCATCAGATCAGTACGGCCGGCGTTCCTTACGAATATGAGGATTGAGATCTTCCGCTTATGTTTTGACTGTCCCCTTGATAAGACGATAGGTTTTTGTAAATTCCTTGTCCTGCAATGCAAGGGGTCCAACGTCTTTCGCAGAAGAGCTCTAGATCGTCGCCGGTTTTGACGCTCTAACAGCCGGCGAGAGTTTATAATGAGTTGCAGACGCGCTCGAATTAGGAAACTCATTGAACTTTTTATTATTTCACTATTATTTCACAAGCACAATAGCACCGAGAGCTACCTTTGTTCAATCGTCCATTATCTCGTCAAAATCTCTAACCATAGACTAAATTAGCCGTCAAAATAACAATAGAATTCCATGTTTGCTTGCTATCGCAAGCGATACAAGAGACTGTGATTATTAGAATGCGACAACTTGTCACAATTGTAAGTTTCATAGATACGACCACGATACAACTGAGACTGAGAAAGATTGTGCTTGTAGGATACCAATAGGTGTCAATAGTGGCGATTTAGACGCGATACTACTGTCATTGTGAGGAGATTGTGTTAGTGGAATTAGGCCCCTGGTGTCCTGTGCGTCGGACGTTTCTAAGTGGCTCTGAACATACTCGGAGTTTGGTAAAATGGAGAAATGATTTAAGCTTTTGAAAGCGCGTTGTAGGTTTATGGTATTTATAGAATCTTTTGTTGAATTATAAAAAGATATACGAATTGGTATTTCAATTCTAAATATTCAATTTCCAATCGGATTTTACCGAGGAACCAAAATTTCAAATAATTTATACCAGAACTATGAAGCATCGATAAATAAATAATGCTGGACAACCTACACAGCATCATCTAGCCCCAAGCTAAGCAGAGTATGTGTTATGGGTATTTAATAACTGATCACGGTTGTCTGGTAGAGAACCGATCGGAATCGCTCTTGAGCGATAAGACCGCCAAATTGTCACATATCTTGTATTATTATTATATAATATAATTTATCTTGTTTGTTTTATTTTTAAGTGTGCAATAAAAGTATAGTCTATCTCTACCTATCTATCTACATATCTATCTAATACATTACATAGATAGATATATTTTTTAATTCTAAAGAGAGCGGTCGTCAGATAAAAAAAAAACGCGAGTTCCTTGTTGCTCAATTGCGATAGCGCAATGGGGCTTGCCTATTGCGCAAGTATCCACAATTATCTCCATTAACACTTGAATGGCCGTTCTCAGTTAATACTTATACCATAGCCCACGCCCGAGGCATAATGTCCATCTGCCACTCCTTCAAAATTCTTCAAAAATAGGAGTATCACTACATAGTAGTCAAAGTAATGTAAAGTCGCTTCCCGCTGTCTGTCTGTCCCTATAAATGCTTAGATCTTTAAAACGACGCAACGGATTTTGATGCGGTTTTGTAATAGATAGAGTGATTCAAGAGAAAGGTTTTAAAACTTTTGACACATAGATTTCTACGCGGGCGAAGCCGCGGGGCGCAGCTCGTATAATATAAAACTTATTCACCTATTTTATGCCCAAAACAATCCATAAAGCCTACATCCGCGCGACTCCACAAACGCGTCCCATTTTAGGACAGAATCGTGCCGACTCGGACTGGCCTCTTTACGGACAAGTCGGACATCTTTCCACATGACTCATATACTGCTAACTGCCTCTCGTGGGGTTAAATGGAGCTGGAAAGTTTGAGTTTTTATTTAGGCTTAGGCGTTTCTTTGTTTTATTTTGCATTTGTCATGAAATGATAAGAAATGGATTACTGAAGATGCGTCAAGCTGAGGACAGGGCGCTATGGCGCTCATTGGGGGAGGCCTATGTCCTATGCTGCTGATGATGATGATGATGGGTTACTGAGTCATTTTGTACCTATATTATCCTAAAGCTGAAAAGTCCCTAAAGGCTTTGAAGAAGTCGTAAAAGATACAAACATAAATAAGTAAGGCTAAAGGTAGCTATGCGTTATCAGATTCCAAAATCTTATAAACATAGGTAAAAGTATGGCTTGGTTTTTTGGTTGATTCTTAGAATTTTGGTGATTTATCTTTATCTTTGAGTGGTTGGATACAAGGCCGCGAAAAGCCCTGTAAACCTTTGATTAATATGAATATATATGAAAATCTATTTATTCTACAGTAGTATCAAGTGTAATGAAAAAAAAATTGTTCCATTCACAATTAACTGACCTAAAAACTATGAACCATTACCTACAGAGTCCATTTTCCTATTCCATGGAAAACCACTAATCTCTTCAGCTAAAAGGCATAACTCAATCAATCGACAAGGCAATCTAGCCCTAACCGAGTGAAGTGGTCGAGGCTGTCTCGCCCCCACGACGTTTATAGGTCTTCCGCGTCAGTTACAGTTAGCTGTCTACTCTCATTCTTTGAAATGTGGATTTAATACTTTATTGCATTGTAAAAGGTACATTTTCGATGGGCAGTGGGAGTTGTCGGATGTTTAGCGGTTTTTAATGGAAATATCAAATATTTTGCGTGGTTCACACCTTTATAGAACTTATTGGATTGTTAAATAGGTCTCTTTCACTAGGTACCTTTGATTCATGTTCACACTGCCAATCAATGCCAAAACAATATGGACGTCGTCTATTTTCCAAATTTTGTATGCACCTAAACATATTTCCTGTTCAGCAATTTTTGACGTTCACGTTGTGTGCTGTTTGTTCTACTTGTGTTAGGGAGGTAAAATATTTTTTCCTTTTGTTTTCCTTTTGAGATCTTTTGTGAGATAGATAGAAAACACTTCAATATACCACATAAAACAGGAAACAATACTTACAGAAATAAATACTTAGAATAAAGGAAGTATTTATAATAATAATATTTTTTATTCATAGAAAAAAAAGGTTAACAAGTACCTAGGTAGTTACAGCTATTTTACAGTTCAAATATTCTAATATGAAGTACTTGATCTTAACCTTTCAGAGTCAAGGTGAATCTGAAATATAGGGTGGCCTTATCGCTGAGAGCGATCTCTTCCAGGCAACCTTAGGATGGACTGGACATGAACAAACAATATAGACGGTGGCACTTTAACTTTTTGTTTTTTCTAATGAATGTTAAAATCCGATAATTGCTATCTACTTAATCATCTGTTTGAAATCTCACATTAATGGAACTGCTCTAAAATGCAAGTGAAGCACTAAATGGGGCAAATGGAACAATACCCAGTGCATTATTAACGCCCTCTATCGGTAAACTAGAACTACTCATTAAGTATTCCAACTTCCGGAGGGAACTATTGCTCAAATGCGAAATTATTAGTATACGGCTATTGGATTCGAATAGTTAAATCCAATGTTGGATCCGATCATTGCCTCGCCGTTATTTTACAGCCATTGGCGGTACTGATTACTTTAGTGCCTAGTTTGTCAGTTATCTGGTACCTACCTACACATTATAACATAAGCTTTATTTATTTCGAGACCTGTTATGAGGCTAGTGTCTTAAAAAAATCTACTAAGTCCGTCAGTTAGATTATTAGAAGATATTGGACCCGTTTTTAACAAAAAAATATGAAGATATAGCCAGTTAAAGTTCCGCGTGACGTCACGTCTCGCTACACTTTTTAGCAAGTTGTGACGTCACGAGACCCCACTCTTAAACTTGACCAACTGACGCGCTTTATTTTTGTATGTATTTGTGTGATTGACAAAAGAAAAAATACGTGTCCAATATCTGAAAAAAATACGTGTCCAATATCTTCTGATAATCTAGCTGACGGATTAAATAGAAAAATATTTTTTTTACCCAGGACCCATTATGTACTTACAAAAATATATTACCTAGTGACACGATTAAAAATAAAATTCGTAAAATAAAAAACGCGTTGTTTATATGGAAATGTTTGAAGGTCCCATGAGAACTATTTTGTGGTATAAAAAGTAGCCAAAGTTTCATTTTGACGACCCATGTGGCGCGGTGGGCGAAGGTCCGCCTGCGACGCAGGAGGTTGCGGGTTCGATTCCCGCCTCGGAACAATTGTGTGTACGATCTGCAGATATTTGTTCCGGGTATTCTGGTCGTTTTCTATGTATAATAAAAAAATATCTATCTATGTAATGTATTGTATTATGTATATCAGTTATCTAGTACCCATAACACAAGCTCTGCTTACCATGGGGCTAGATAATGCTGTGTGAATTGTCCAGCATTATTTATTATTTATTTATTTCTCTTTCTATATTTCGCTGTATGCATTAGCTTCATGTTCTAATTTGTAGCTAACCCGTAATAAAGTTGTTTATCCACCGGTCTATCCTATAGCGTGTCCCTTATCAGCTAGACTACTTGATTCTGTCTAGCAGACCTCTTCGCGTGACGAGATGCCTTCATTGTGTCTGCCAGACCTCTCAACGCGCAAGTGTTGTGTGCTCAGAGGGAACAAACATGCATGTGGCGCTGTAATAACTGAACTAGCTAAGCGAGAGTAAGCAGCGACTCGGTTCTTAGTATTATCTATGTTTTTGTTAACGGTTTTAATGAGTTTTTCTAGTATAAAAATGCAGCATTATCCATCTGAGTACTTAACACCTTTACTGCTACCAACCCACCTATATATAGTATTGATATTTATCGTGAAAAAATGCTAAGGTAACAAAGTTGCTCTCACACTCAGAACAAAAAAGTTGGCAACATTAATTAAAATTCAAAGTTACAAGTCACGAAACGAAAGCAAAGTCTGTCTTGCCACCATTAAAATGGTGAAATGAAATGCTTTCTTGTTTGAACGTCTTGAATTTTTAATTTACTGACTTTGTATGGATATTGTGCGCTGTGTTGTGAAAACTGTACTTTGTATTCCTAGCACTGGAACTACACAGCTCGGCAATAAGTTATATCTACATTTTCTATTGCACTTTACGCTACTTTATTTAGGGGTCTTGACTTCAATTCTATTTATTTATTGATATTTGTTGAATAACCACAGCCTTAGAATTTTGATTATAATACTTAAAATAACGATAAGGCCAAAAAAGACTTCACAGATATTAGAACTAGAACACTCGGAACAAATATCTGCAGATCGTACAAACATTTGTCCCGAGACGGGAATCGTACCCGCAACCTCCTGCATCGCAGGCAGACCTTCGGCCACCGTGTATTCATTTGGCCAGGAATAATGAGTACTTTGGGGCTTAATCCTGTGATATTAGTCCAGCAGCACTACTACACTAATAGTGATTCAAGAGGTTTATATGTATATATATACATCGAAAATCGTGCGAAGCCGGGGCGGGTCGCTAGTTGTTTTATGTTCTTTCACTCCGCTCCTGTCCTTAGTATACTATGTTCATAAAATAGAACAATACGTACGTTAGTCTCATGGGTGGGGAGTGGTGCGGTTGGATTAAAGGAACACAGATATCGCCGAGAGAGCAATACTAGATAGAGCACTTATCGACCGAGCTCTATTGTGCCTTGTTTACATTGAGCGAGTGGGGAAGATAGTTGTGTCTAATATAATACAGTTCACTCATTCTCTGCCGAGCTTCATCGCTGCGCACCACGCCGCAGAAAGGAGCCTATGAGCGTTGGTGGCAGTAAAAGTGTTAGGCAGTGATTCAACCACGCTTGCACTTATGTTCATCGTGTGAGTGTTGAAGCTTTTTCGTTCGTTGCTTGCATTAGCGAAATATTGAAATCTGTCAAAAACGTGGTTGTAAGTTTGATGACCCTTGTGGCGAGGCGGATGAAGTGTGGATTGTCTAGCAATATAATATTATGCTATATATATATATTTAAGTACTATAACACTGTACACTAGCTTGCCCGCTAGCCGCGTGTAAACAACTCTAAGACAGAGCTACTGGGGCACTGGGTCGGTGACAGATTTCAATAAGTTCTGTTCAAAATTCAGCATCAGTATTCAAACGGAAGATTACAATAGAATACATTTAATATACATTTTTGTTGTCGCCATCGCCTCTGGACTTAGAAAGAAAGATTTATTCGACACAACACACAAACAAACTTAGTTACACGAGACTTACTTAGTTTAGTACTAGATAACACATAATACAGACAAAACAAAAAGTTAATATCAAATGTAAGTACTAACACATTGGTTGACTAAAAGAAAAATTCTTTAGCACATCCTAAAGTTGCCTAAAAGAGATCGCTCATAGCGATAGAGCTGCCATTTCTACTTTCACGATTTACAGCATTTATTTTTGTATTGATTATAGTCTATGTATGTATGTTAGGTAAAATAAAGTATCATCATATTTTACGTAACATAGAAGCTCCAGGCTGTTACGTCATGTGACGTCATAACGTAGCCTACGTCACAGACTAAAGGTTGCGTGCCCAAAATAAGCATTGTGACAACCCCGACGGGTACAACCAAAATACCGGTAAAATACCCTAAAAGGGAACTACGGTCGGGTGTTGATTCATAGGTACTGGTAGCCGTCAAAGGTTATGCATGCTGGCTTACCTAGCCTTTAGGAGCAAACTGAAGCACTAGCTCACTGACAATAGCTTTTAGAATTCTTAGGTAAACGTGACATTATTATCTAGCTAAGTAGATCAACTCATTTATGGTATTCTCTATTCTTTTATTTAATTGTTGTTTAATGTATAATTTGATCCAATATATTTTACAATAGATTTTACAAAAAACAAAATGTATTAATTTACCAACACCGAAATACACATACAATATCTCTAATTTTCGCGAAAAATCCCTTTTCAAAAATAAATCTTTTTTGGTATATTTCTCCCATTCATATTATTATGAAACCTGGCACTTTAAAACCCAAACAGCTGATAAAACAGCTCTCCAACTTCATATAAAAATCACATTTCAATAAAATCGCATGCAACCTCCCGACGTAATCCATCGCTCAGCCTCGACGCTTACCTACCTATACACTCTATAGTACAGGGTGGACCAGAACACCGAATAAAAACGATCTGGACATTTTACATGACATTTTATATGAAGCATCTTCATCAATGGCCACGGAGGATGGTTTATGTAGTGTTCATTTTTTGGCACTTACGTAGATGACTTATAAGACTTATACGGGAGCGTTATCGGTTGCCTAGTATTTCAAGGAAATACTAAGCAACCCAGTATCAAAAGGAACTACAAGTCCTTATCTAGAAAAGCTTATTTATTCATTCGGTTTCATGATTACCTATCTACTTACCTACTTGATTACAAGGGGTCTAATCTAACCGAATACCTTATAATTTGAAGTGCCTTTGTCCGTAATAATGTTACCAAAATAAGGAGCTACTATGGCTGCAATCCTCCCAGCATTATTATATCTAAGAGAGTCTTCTGGGTCACCTTGTACTCGTACGTATATCCACAAGTATGTATAGATGTCGGTGCTCTCGATATCAATAACGTGGGATTGTGGATCTCCCCGGGGGGCTGGCTTCGACCTGGTGGAAACGAACTAGGTATAATGCCTGCCTGTAGGTTTGCTTCGTTGGAAGTTCCGTAACACGACCTCTGTGGCGTATTGGTGAGGCCCATTTGAGACGCAGAAGATAGTGGGTTCGTTTCCTGTCGCGGGACAAAAGTTTGTGTGATCTGTAATTTGTTTCGAGTCTGGCTGTTGTGTTTGTCTGTGCTTATAGGTACTAGTTTCTGCCCGCAACTTTTTCGACTCCCGCCTTGGGACAAATGTTTGGACGATCTGCAAATATTTGTCCAGGAGGATATTTTCTATGCATATTTAAAAATATACGATGACCGATGTGGCGCAATGGGCGAAGGTCCGTCTGCGATGCAGGGGGTTGCGGGTTCGATTCCCGCCTCGGAACAATTGTGTGTACGATCTGCAGATATTTGTTCCGAGTGTTCTGGTCGTTTTATATATATAATAAAAAATATCTATCTATGTAATGTATTGTATTATGTATATCAGTTATCTAGTACCCATAACACAAGCTCTACTTACCATGGGGCTAGATAATGCTGTGTGAATGGACCAGCATTATTTATTATTTATATCTGTTTTATATCTATCTATGTAATTAAATGTATCAGGTTTAACGGTCATTTAGTACCCATAACACAAGCTCTCCCTAAAAGTTTACATAACGTTTTCATGTTCTTATTCGTGCCGTATTTCTGAAAACAACTTTACATCGTCGGATTAAACCGAGTTTTGTTTATGTTCTGTTTTATTTTGAACTCCATTAAAATTCCGATTAAAGTTTTCGGAAAATGTCGTAGTTTTGTGAGTTTTTTTATATAAAACGTTTAGAGCTTTACCAGAAAGGACGTATTCACCGCGATTCTCTTGCGCGTATTAACATTGCACATTTTAGGTGTCTTCTCTTCAGCCATATAAAAACCCCTCTTCATTCATTAAAAAAAACAGAGACCACGACTCGGTAAACGTAGAGTAGGACGCCCTCCGACCAGGTGGGATGACGACCCGCGAAAGACTGCAGGTACATGCTGGATGCGGCAAGCTGAAGACAGGGCGCTATGGCGCTCATTGGGGGAGGCCTATGTTCAGCAGTGGACTATCATGGGCTGATGATGATGATGATTCGTTCAAATTACGGAATAATTTGAACTGACTTCGACTCCTGTATTTTTATATTCTTTTTGCTTTTGACTGAAGTTTTGCGAACTAAAATAGTTATTTATGAGACCACTTCTGATTCATCATCTTTAAAATGACAAAGAAATCGACAGACAAACATAAAAAACAAAACTAGGTACACCCTAATCATAATAATAACCACTTTATTGCATGAAAAATGGTACTATAAAGGTTAGTCTTAACTCTACTAACAAAGGTTAGTCTTAACTCTTTCTAACAAAGAAAATCCTCCTTTTTCAAAGTCGGTTAAAAGGCCCTTCTGATACTTTATCTAATCCATGAAATAAGCAAACCGGAAAGCAACAAGACCTCGTAAAATCCCGGGAAACCCAAAGAAGTTGACCGAGCCGAGTGCACACGTAATTGAATTAGAGAGAAGCGAGCCGCAGACTTTCATAAATATGTAACAGAACCATTAATATTTATACCGGGCAACATTTGTCCGGGTACAAACCTACGACAGATTGCCTGGTAACACTTGGATTGGATGAGCATTTTGAACTAAGGAGATATTTCTTTGCGAGAAGTAGAGCGAAAGATTAGGCACGGGTTCAATTCTGGCTGGTGGTTCTATGATTTGTAATTATTTGATTTGGAAATTAAAAAAATCGGATAGATATACAGTATGTTCTTAATTTGTTTTCATAAACAATGCATTATGGTTAAGTACCTTTTCACACGTTTACGACACGGTCGTCGAACCGTGCCTTTCATGGTGTCATGAACATGGTGTATATTGCAGCAATGTGTACGACGAATTCTTTCATTGCACGATGCATTTCATGTTAGTTTCACCAGCCCTGTACGCACCATTATCCAGTATCTGACAACCATTTGAAAGCTGTCAAAGTGTCATATTGCAAGTCAATTTGTAAATGCAACTAATATGAAGCTTCCAAGGACACATAATATATCAGTTCATCCTAAAATATCAGTTGACCTACTTCCAACAATGCCAACCCACCCTCTCTCCCCAGATGAACTAATTGATAAAATAGACTTTATGTCCCATTAAAACGACGTTATTTCGCTTAATTACTAACACGGATAATAAAACGAGTAATTAGGTACCAGAGAGCATTTCTACAAAAATGTAGCATCAAAGATACTTTGACACAGCTTAAAAGATGCAAAGCTGGTTTGGGTGGGTACGCCTTGCTACGAGATTTGCTTTTTCTTCAAACTATTCACCTTTAAGACTTAATCTCTAAGAAGCTTTACAATATACATAGTTTCTTCTTGGTAAAACACAGTAAATACTGTTTAAACTACGCGATTTCAACACGTAATTATAAGTACTTTTTAACGGGTGTTTATCGCCTATATGTTTATTTACCTATTTTTTCCGACGTCTCAACAGATTTACACACTATCGTGGTCACAGGATGACATCCCGTGATACATTTAGATATAATTATGTCTCTGAACAGGTTCAAAGTTTATTTATTTATTTAGAATAGGCACAACAAACAACCATATTTTAAACTTGGAATAAAAGTTATATAATAAATTTACAAATAATATAGCTCACTACGTTGTACTCAAATATGATATTAAATTTACTAATATTTAGATAGATAGATATATTTCTTTATTTATTGTTACCAATTTGTTACAGTTTGTTGATAGCATCTTAAATCCTAACAGGTTTATTTTGACACTAGAGACTATTGAATTTAAAGTTTAAGTAAGTTTTGGGAAATTGATGACGTTTGCGTTTCAATGTTCATTTTAACCCAGCTGTTTCTTTATGCTCTGTGCCCCGCTTGTCTTTTTACGGAACAGCAGTAATAAAAGTGGAATAGAAGCGCCTTGAGAATTTTAATTGAGACCCCTCCTGGTAGAGTTGCGACTTCTGGATTCTTCCAGGGAGCTCCTGGGAATGTCAAAGTTTTACGAGAGAAAATCAACTTTACCGTTTTGTAATAAGGATTAGCTGAGTGTAAACTTACAAGTTTGTTTGTTACGGTCGCCATTCTCTAACTAAGACCTTAGATTCCACATAAGTAATTTGGCTAATATGCTTGCAATTCAATTAAATTCATTTATTTATCTTTTTATATAATAATAATGCTGGACAATTCACACAGCATAATCTAGCCCCATGGTAAGCAGTGCTTGTTATGGGTACTAGATAACTGATATACATAATACAATATATTATATAGATAGATATTTTTTATTATACATAGAAAACGACCAGAACACCCGGAACAAATATCTGCAGATCGTACACACAATTGTTCCGAGGCAGGAATCGAACCCGCAACCTCCTGCGTCGCAGGCGGACCTTCGCCCACCGCGCCACATCGGTCGTCATGACACAATATACATGTTCTTAGATAAGTCACAATGCATTTTAAACTTATAAGTAGCTAATTAACAACAACTTTAGCTTCAGTACCTATCACGTCACAAAATATATTTTTATCAGCCAAAGCTTCGTCAATTATATAATAACTCTTATTCAATAGAATTCTTTTAATAAATACCAATAGTTCAATGTCAGGTTTGTTTCTAAATTCTAATGGTATTTTATTATAAAATTTAATAGGTAACTTGCCTCACGATTCCGGACCGGGCGAGTTGATTCCGTAACGATTGTTTCGAAGGTAATTTTTTGATTAGAAACTATAAAGTAGGTAATAATAATAATCACACAAATAGATATAATAATATATAATAAATTCAAAAAATGTGGATGGATGGATGCATGTTATGTTTGTTACTGCCTCTCGCCAAAACTACTGAACGGATCGGGCTGTAGTTTTAGACAAATATAGAATGAGCGGTGGAGTTCCGCTCAGTGCGGTCATACTTTACGGAATCAGGGATGATATCGTTGTTGTGACTTTGATTTTATTATAGTGTCAAATAGTGTCATAAATTGTACTATTTAGGCACCCTTTTAATCTTACGTAACTGTGGAAAACTAACCCACCTACAGCAAAACCCTATTAGCCGCCGCAAACTTAAAACTTCTGAGAAATTGCCACTAAAACATCCACACTAGCTCTCATAATTTTCAAATATTTTTCATCACGCAGAAAAGCTCTTATTTACTTAGCAAAAAGCTCCTTTTTACTTAACAGAGCGACATCACGGAGTAAATTCGCTGGCGGCCAGTAAATTCCGGTAAAAACTAGTTTTCAAGTGTTAAATACTCCTGCGTGACCCAGTTATGACCGGTTGGGACCGGTTTCAGCTGGTTTTGGCTCGTTATGGGCGGATGGAATGGCTGTCACTTCAAGTTGGATTGTTAGGTAAATTAATCTTTTTGCTGTATCTCTGTAAGACTTTTATTCATTATATTTCACAGAGTCCTTCCTATTTTTATCAAGGTACCTACAGATTCCCGTATATGATTATCAAAGAAAATCATAATTTAAGAATAAAATAAATTGGAAATCGTATTTACAATTGAAACACTGGAGCCAAACTGGTACAGACTGTTGTGCGAGACTGTCAAAAAATCTAGTCGTAGATTCCTGTTCTTACAACAAATCCTTATTCTATTCCGTACATGTTTTCACATCTTTATCCAAAAACGAATAAACACAGCATTAAATTTATCCGGTAAAAAATCACAAAACTATTTAAGCCGAAACAAAGCTTTGATAGGATGGTTCCTGAAAAAACCACCAATGACCTGTGAAACGTAGAAGGGGAAACGTACTTTTTCATCAGACTACTTGTAAAACACCAGCTGTTTTTCATTTACAATCCTCTCCTTTGGATTAAGAGGAATTTGCAGCCATTTTGTACTGTTGGTATTTGCAGTCATACTACTACAATAGAAAGAACTAGCTTTTTTTGGTAAATGCTCACAAATCTACTTACTACTGCTTACTTAGATATTTGTTGTTGAGTGGGACTTTGTAAGCAGTAGTATGAGGTGGTCTGTGGCTCAAGGCACGTACCACCTCGCTCGCCGGTGCATCGTTAGGAGCCAACAATTAGTTCGGAACTACTACCATTCATTAAGACTTTGTAAGCAGTAGTATGAGGTGGTCTGTGGCTCAAGGCACGTACCACCTCGCTCGCCGGTGCATCGTTAGGAGCCAACAATTAGTTCGGAACTACTACCATTCATTAAGACTTTGTAAGCAGTAGTATGAGGTGGTCTGTGGCTCAAGGCACGTACCACCTCGCTCGCCGGTGCATCGTTAGGAGCCAACAATTAGTTCGGAACTACTACCATTCATTAAGACTTTGTAAGCAGTAGTATGAGGTGGTCTGTGGCTCAAGGCACGTACCACCTCGCTCGCCGGTGCATCGTTAGGAGCCAACAATTAGTTCGGAACTACTACCATTCATTAAGACTTTGTAAGCAGTAGTATGAGGTGGTCTGTGGCTCAAGGCACGTACCACCTCGCTCGCCGGTGCATCGTTAGGAGCCAACAATTAGTTCGGAACTATTACCATTCATTAAGACTTTGTAAGCAGTAGTATGAGGTGGTCTGTGGCTCAAGGCACGTACCACCTCGCTCGCCGGTGCATCGTTAGGAGCCAACAATTAGTTCGGAACTACTACCATTCATTAAGACTTTGTAAGCAGTAGTATGAGGTGGTCTGTGGCTCAAGGCACGTACCACCTCGCTCGCCGGTGCATCGTTAGGAGCCAACAATTAGTTCGGAACTACTACCATTCATTAAGACTTTGTAAGCAGTAGTATGAGGTGGTCTGTGGCTCAAGGCACGTACCACCTCGCTCGCCGGTGCATCGTTAGGAGCCAACAATTAGTTCGGAACTACTACCATTCATTAAGACTTTGTAAGCAGTAGTATGAGGTGGTCTGTGGCTCAAGGCACGTACCACCTCGCTCGCCGGTGCATCGTTAGGAGCCAACAATTAGTTCAGAACTACTACCATTCATTAAGACTTTGTAAGCAGTAGTATGAGGTGGTCTGTGGCTCAAGGCACGTACCACCTCGCTCGCCGGTGCATCGTTAGGAGCCAACAATTAGTTCGGAACTACTACCATTCATTAAGACTTTGTAAGCAGTAGTATGAGGTGGTCTGTGGCTCAAGGCACGTACCACCTCGCTCGCCGGTGCATCGTTAGGAGCCAACAATTAGTTCGGAACTACTACCATTCATTAAGACTTTGTAAGCAGTAGTATGAGGTGGTCTGTGGCTCAAGGCACGTACCACCTCGCTCGCCGGTGCATCGTTAGGAGCCAACAATTAGTTCGGAACTACTACCATTCATTAAGACTTTCGCGAATGGATTCAAATCTTTACGAAATAAGAGAAAAACTTACAAGTTTCTATTTTTCTATGATGAAAACTCATGGGCATCCCAAGTAATATTTCTTTACGTAAAGTTTTTATAAGAGCTGTTTTTTCTTATCTCGTATATTCTGCTTTAGCAGATTTATTGAAGTTGAAAAGATAGTTACCATCTTGAGTTTTCTTTTCAGTTACGAAAATATAAAGCTTTAGAATAATATTCCACCTTGACGCCCATTATAATAATAGCAAAATTTAATTGAATACAGTATTTTATTCGTAAATCGTGACCAAAATGGGTTAACCATGGGTTTGTACGCTAACAAAACTATTGCCTATTAGGTCCAAGGGCATGCAATCGGTTTGTCCTTGTGAACTTATAGGCTTCTATTCCTATAGCAATGAAATGCACGGTTCATCGAATGGCTTCGACAATATAACTGTTAGTTTGTCGATCGATTATTGCAATATAATTCTACAAGGTTTTGCCATCCAATTTTCATATTGCATAAATGAACTTTGATTTTAACACTTTGGCTGCTGAAATCACACGGTATGTGTTTTCTACAAGTGACTAATATGCGTAAATCCAAATACAGATCTTTGTGACTCAGCACAGCCGTAATATTTTTCGAACGAAACGCATGTGCGGCGCAACACAACCGCTGTGTAGAGCGGCAGCACGAATTTTATAGGTTAAAAAAAAGATCGCAGTCGTCGAAAAAAAATCGCAGTCAAAGTGTTAAGGTTAATTTATAATAAAACAAGTCAATTATAGTTCAGTTATTCATTAATAAGAATATTTTTATATGTCAAACATAATAAAACACAGGGTACAAAGAAAAATACATAACGAAAAAATATAAGCCATAAGTCTGAATCTTTCTCTCTCTTATCTATTAAACACAGCTTTTTAGAAACCCGGCTCACTTCGATTCACAGTACATATTGCTACACCCTGCTTGGGTACCATTGTGTTTCTTCTATATTAACATACGAATAAAATAAATTCATCTATGATATTAACTAGATACTAAGACCTACAAATGTACACAATGATGCAATAAAATAAATATGAATATGAAATTATACTGTGAACTACTTATAAATAAAAAATAAGGTTATTACAATTTATTTAAAAAATCCTTTAATATATTCCTGGCTTAGAACCCCAGCAATTATTGTAGAGGAGTTTTGCGCCAGCTCGTTTAAATAGCACAATAACACAATATATCTCGCGTAATCTCTAAATACGGCTGCGATTGGCCCAGTTCTTAGTTTGCAGATGTAGGTGCGAGCTGGGACCAGCGACGTTGTTCTGTAATCTTGATAAATTATTCAATCAAACATAGTGTCGTACAAATTGTCTCATTTAGAAATCCAGTACAGTGGGCTTATTCGGGATGGATGGGTTATAGTAATTGCAATAACGATTACTGTCCTTTGAAGTTTATTGTCTAATTACGTAATTTTCACCCCAAGTCCTTCCCGAAAAATCTATCGTTGTGCTTTCTGAGAGCAGCAGGATCGAATTATAGAATTTAAAAATAAGTTTTTCGCGCGCTATACCTATGGTTGACTGGGACATTTGGTGCCTGAGTTATCAAAACACTAGTCAGAATTCTTAGGGCTGTTCTAAGCTACATTTGGAAGGTATTTGCCCCCCCTATTTTACAATAAAATCTGTTTTTTAATTAATCATTTGTTAAATGGAACATAACCCGCAATACTTCTCTTGAAAGCTGTTTCAAATTATTTCCGTTTCAGCTCTCACTATCCAGTGAAAAGGTTGCCTACTATCTAGCAACCAAAAATGGAAACGGGGCTACGAAACCTAGAAAAAGCCTATTTTATCTATTAAATACGCTTTATTCTATTACAAACTGCAAATAAAAAAGCCCGCAGACAAAACGCGACCCGCATTATTTATCGGTCGATAAATTAGCGTCGGGTTAGTTCAGAACTCGCTAGACAGTCAACATTAACTATTCATTGGATTGATGTAAGTGGCCCGGTTTATAAAGTTCGTGTTCACGTATCGGGCTATTGTCTTATTGACTTTGTTAATGGACAATGTTACAAACTTTTCTAGAAACACTGACCTTTGACCCTTTTTAAGCGAGAGCTGTTCAAACAAATCTGGTTTATTTATTACGGACATTACCATTTCAAATATCAGCGCAGTAATTTTCAAAATAGCTTAGCAAAAATACTCCTTATATATATGTATATTATAGGAACTGCGTAAAACTATACAGTTCCTATAAATTACACATTTCTGGTGTTCAAGATCAATCAGCGCTTTTAAAAAAATACTCTTAAATTACCCGGCACCGTTTTTTTAATTGCTATTTACGACTCCTAAACAGCAATTTAAACTTTAAACAATGAAGGATATATAACTGACAATTGATATTGTATAATTTTTTTTTTTAATAAGTAATTTCCATCAAATGGCTTCGTCGAATCTAACCTAGTCCTGAAAAAGAGGGAATAACCATTTACTTAAATAATATTTTAAAATTTTTTATGTAAAAAACTATCACAACCCTTCAGTTAGATGATAGTTTCGAGACGTCATCGTGTCTCGTTTTTTATGGGTTTTGATAAAGCACCTCTGTCGTTAGGAAATAGAACTACATAAAAAACCAGAAGACGTTACGATGACGTCTCGATACCATCTTCAAAACGAATTCAGAATTAGTCATGACTAAATCTGAATCAAACAACATTTTTAACACATTCACTGCCCAGCCACGCCTGTAGGGCTCGGAGATCGACTTGTGCGTGGGCCATGAAAGTGTTAATCTTGCTTGAGAATTTTATTTTCCTAGTTGCTGATTCCCTCACGTCTTAGAGTGCCTAAAGAACTAGTTCAACATCTTAAATTCTAATTAGAATTCAGTAGCTCCTCATTTTACAATTCTCAAAGGACTTAGTAGCTTAATAGCTATCACGGAAACTCGGGAGCACGAGTCATTATAAAACGGGATGTCCTAGCACTAGATTATATTCCGTTAACCTAGAATAATTTCGAAAATTCGAAATTAATGTACACTATCACTGAAGCTAAGTAAATATTTATAAAATAATTTAGAATCAAAACAATCTTTAAGAATCCTTTATAATAATTCTGAATAGGCACGTTTTTTTTTTAATAATGTGAAACCAAACGGTTGGACTCAGCTTAGGATATTTTCTTTTGTTAATCCTTTCTTTGTGTATGGTGCTGACACTGCAGGACCTATTCTACCCATATCAAGATTTAGGTATTCTACCAGTAACAATAACATACACACAATGCGCTAAAATACTCGTATGATGATGCTTAAATAGTATAAAAGTATGCAAATACACAAACACATTATACAATATCAAAATACAAGTCCTACTTTGGCGTATTTTTAGTAGAAAACTTTGATTACTCACCCTGCAAAGCACCCTGCGCATTTTTTGCTAGAAATATTTCTCCCTCGCACCAGCTCTTTAATATCTTGGAAAAGGGTACTCATAGAGAGCATATCCATTTCTTTTTTCCTCCCTATTTCGCTCGCCTCTACTCGGCACACGGCACGAAGCGCGCAATGGAAGCTTAATTGAGAAATAGTATCGCTATGTCATTATCACGTTCGCTTGGATCGCCTAATTACTAAACTCCTTGGATAGAATTTCTTTGGGTTGTCGTCGCGAATATTAATATAATCCGCTTGAGAAAGTTAACTAGACGGAATTAAGGCGTGGGTTTTTTGTGGATAAGTATCTTAATGTCTTAATGCTTCAGGTATTAACTTTCTTACTGTAATCCTTTTCTATCTGCTAAGTGGTATCACGACCTGCGAAAGACTGCAGGTAGATGCTGGATGCGGCAAGTTGAAGACAGGGCGTTATGGCGCTGATTGGGGGAGGCCTATGCCCAGCAGTGGACTGCTATGGGCTGATGATGATGATGATGAAGTAGTATCACAAGTTTTTTGTTCTAAGTTGATCGTTTCTGAAAATGATTTGCAGGAAGTATAGTAAAATTTTTTTGGGGCATTGGAAACTTAGCTATCTCCTAAGACAGAGTACGAATTTCAGCAGATAACCTGAGAGATTCATTTAATGAAAACCTGCGAACAGAAGAGAACACCGTGAATAAACGCTAAGGAACTATAAATAGAAAAGCAACAATATAGAAGTCAGTCTCGTCACGTCGCGTCTTTGGAAAGCAATTTTAAAATGCAGCGTGAAAATGCGTCAACTTGCTGTAAAATTTTAGCTTTTTCGAGCTCTGGCATTTGAATGGATGGATGTTTGTCTTACTTTTACTTTTTTTTCTCTTTTACGCTTAAACATTTGTGTGGAGTATTTACCATTTGCTTGGGAGATTATAAATCGGGTTAGTTTAATTGGTTTTCCAAAAAACAATCGTAGGACGCGCGATGTTCGTTTCTGAGGATTATCTTTGTTATAGTAGTTTGTAATAAGTAAGGGAATATACATTTATAATTCTAGTTAGCTCCTTATTCTTTTTTAAATGTATGTCTAAATGTTAATTTCCGTTGCTAAGAAATAATTTTGTTTCTGTATTTGTATGATTTGCAAGCAGCTGACTATGACCCAAACTTAAACTTTTAATTGACGCCATTGCTACATACGCAAAACTTTTAAAATATCACAGTTTTTGACATTAATATCACCGAAATCGCTCGAAATATGATTTCAGTTTTGAGCTTTCCAATATTTGGACGTAGAGTTTTTAATTTTGAGTTTCATTATGGTATACATATGCCATTGTAAACAAAGTTGTAAATTACTTTATATTTACTGCATATGTAGGCGTAAATCGTGTGCAAAATATAATCTTCAAAAAAGCTCCGTGTGTCCTTTCTGTACGTACGTAACTAAGACTGTTATTTATTCTGTGTCCCAACTATCTAATAGAAAAGGACAGGAGATTAATGGCGTCCCTGTCAGTCGGAGAGCGCTGATGTTGGAAAACGAACAACAAATTAGTTCTTGATTTATGCTGGTCGACGTTGCTGCGACCAGCTGGGTTTTGCCTTCGGGCTTTTTTGGAAAATATTCGATTAAAACTCAACTATGTTATACCTCTCCTTCTTTCACGATGCGTCGCAATAAAATGCATGCAATTTTATTTCTAAATCTAGATGATTGTATTTTTAATTTTATATGTATATCAATTCTTTTATTTACTTAACACTTTGACTGCGATTTTTTTTCGACGACCGCGATCTTTTTTTTAACCTAAATTCGTGCTGCCGCTCTACACAGCGGTTGTGTTGCGCCGCACATGCGTTTCGTTCGAAAAATATTACGGCTGTGCTGAGTCACAAAGATCTGTTTTTTCTCAGCCGCTGCGCTAGTGTGGATTTACGCATATTAGTTACTTGTAGAAAACACATACCGTGTGATTTCAGCAGTCAAAGTGTTAATTGACATAAATTAGGAATAGGTATTACGTATAGAATCAATTATTATTTTTCCTCTTCAATTATTTTATTATGCACTATTATTATATTATTGTATAAGGTTATGGCTTTTTTATTTTATTTATTGTTATTTATTATTTATGTAATACGGGGAGGTTTTCCTTTCAGATTTTTGTATGTAGTCATCATCATCAGCCTATAGCAGTCCACTGCTGGATATAGGCCTCCCCCAATGATGTATTGCCCATTCCTCATTATGCGTCTTTGTTGCATACCTACCGATTTCAAAATGATCAAATGTAGCATCAAACCTAACAAATACCTTTGCAAAAGCTGTCTTTCAAACACCAGTTTCGCGTTTTGTTTATTTCCAATAAGTTATTTATTGTCAGTTCCATGCCAGAACATTTATTTGTTTTAGGGATTCCAATTTCATTTTCTACGGACATTGCCTATTTCATCGTCTTGCGTTTATTTCCCCACTAGTTTCTTCCCGCGGCTTTGCAGGCGTTGTTTCTATGGAAATGATATAAAACCTATGTTTTATTCCGGATCGGGAACTGCCTGTATGCATTTCAGCCCGATCCGTTCAGTAGTTTTTGAGTGAAAGAATTACAATCATACAAACATTTACGTTTATAATACCGATTCCTCTGGGCTCAAAGGGCGTAAAGGACATTTTGACGAAATTGAGTTAATAATGTAGTTTTACTCAGTTCTCTATCGAACTGTATATTAGTAAGATTGCCTGAACTTCCCTTTTCTTGTTCCAGCTACAACTCTAAGCTGACGACCCTGGCGCTTCCCTCCGTGATCTTCGAACCGAAATTCCGTGGGGCTGTCAGGAATCTGGTGTACTCCGACCTACCGGGGCAGCCGCCGCGCCGCCAGGAGCTGAGGCACTCCCGGGACTTGAAGGTATGTTCACCACCAAGCTATTTGCTTACCTGGAACACTAAATAAGAAGAAAATCTATTAATTCGTGAACAATTAATCTTCTAATCAATTTACCTGCTACTTAAGGCGGTACCCTACTAGGCACACTAGCGCTGCCACCCGTAGGAGTATTTTAACTTATTAATACGTTGTTCAAAGACAATTTCAAACATTTCCTTGAGCTGTTTGTGATACCTATTATAAGGCTTGTTATAAGTGTCTGTGATCGTTTTATTTTGTATAATAAATATTAGGCACAGATTTAAAATCATTATTTCCATATTATTCAAAATCATAACTGCTCTCAAATCGCACGCACAACAGGTTGCGACAAGATGAGATCTTGAACATGTCGAAAAAATCACGCCGACTGTTTAGCTACCAGACCGAAGCCCGGGGTCACTAGTCAACATCATCAGCCTATAGCAGTCCACTGCTAGACATAGGCCTCCTCCAGTGAGCGCCATAGCGCCCTGTCTTAGCCGCCCTCTAGCCGCAGTCTTTCGCAGGTCGTCATCCCACCTGGTCGGAGGGCGTCCTACACTACGTTTACCGAGTCGTGGTCTCCACTCGAGAACACTTTTGCCCCAGCAGCAGTCGGTTCTTCGCTAGTACAATCATTTTATCGAATAATTTTAAGAAGTGAGAAGGATAGTGGTATGAATAATATTCTTCGACTCACTCAAATAATTCAGCAAAGAACTGACACATTTTGGGTATTATAATAACTGTAATTTACATAGGTCCCCGGGACAAACTAAATAAAATGGAATAATAGTCCGGGAGACGGAATAACAGAGGCGTCTGGCAGTCGTGGGCGTTACTCAATACAAGATAATTTATTTAGTACAAGTTTCTGCCCTCGGCTTCGCACGCGTTATTTGGGATAAATAATGAACCAGTTTTTGGTCTATGGATTTTTTTTAAATTCATTTATATACCATGGAAACGTATTGTGTATAAATATAATAAAATAATATAATTGTGGAATAAATAGTAGCACACTATATTATGACTTCAGATCATGACTTATGCAAAATTTCAGCTCAATCTGTTCAGCAGTTTTGGCATGAGAAATAACATAATTGTAAATTGTTATTTCTGGTAATAATACAAAAATGAAGGTCCGTCTGCGACGTAAGAGGTTGCGGATTCGATACCCACACAGACAAACAACAATATTTGTACAATCTGCAAATATTTGTTTCGATTGTATTTCCTGTGTATAATAAAAAAAATATCTATCTATGTAATGTATTGTATTAAGTATATCAGTTATCTAGTACCCGTAATACAAGCTCTGCTTACCATGGGGCTAGATTATGCTGTGTGGATTGTCCAGCATTATTTATTTATTCAATAATCAAAATCCAAACAACCGTTCAATCTTTCGCATTTATTTTTACTAGTGTGGTGTTTCTGTAGATATTACTACGAACAATATTTCAGAATGAGTTCAAGTTGAATTTATTCATAAGTTTCGTCGTCGCGCCCACTATTACTACTACACTATACACTATTTGTGAGGAGTATTTTATGTCCAATTTTCAATCTAAATTTTCTCGCTCTATTGTGAGTGGATTGCATTCAACAGCGTTTTAATTTGAAAAATAAATATAAAGTTCTGTGAAATAACGAAAATTACATATTTAAATAGTGTTTGTAAACATTTTAATGTTGAATAAATATGTATTATGTGTAAGATATATGAATAAAAAAAACATTCGTAATATAAAATCTCGGAAGGTATAAATTATAAAGTTTTGTGATGTATGTATAATATCACGTAGCATAATAAAGTTTAATATTCATTTATTCTCAAAAAGACAATTTATATAAAGTCACTTACAAGAGAACAGGGTTTTTAGTTTGAGTATATGTATACATTATGTAGGTCGTGGTCATTCAATAGCTGGCTCATTGAATGTGTTCACTTAATAAGAAGTGACATCATTTATGATATGTTGAGCTAATTTGAGTTTGAACACAACAATGCAACCGTCTACCAATTTCCGTAGACTATCTACGCATTTTCGAAGACCACACGATGTTCATAGACCATCTACCATTTCTTTAGACCATCTAAAGTTCGTAGACTATTTACGAATGTTCGTAGACCATCTACGAAATTTCGTAGATGTTCTACGAACATTCGTAGATAGCTTTTCGTAGACTTTATACGAATTTTCGTATCCATGATATTCAAAGACCATCTAAAGTTCGTAGACTATCTACGAATGTTCGTAGACCATCTACGAAATTTCGTAAATCGTCTACGAAAACTCGTTGATGATCTACGTTACCTTCTTGGGCTTAGCCAAAGATAAGAATTAAGCAAAACTAGCTTATCAGAATACAAAGGAGTCTAAAATCACACTTATATTACAAATGCGAAAGTTTGGATGTATTTATGTTTGTGAGTTATTTACGCCAAAACTACCGAACGGATCGGGCTGAAACTTTAATCCCACAAATCAGTTCACTTTGTACGGAAATAGCCTTAACGATACCATAGAATCAAAATTAGACCTTTACTGACTTATGTAGATAAAGAGCCTCATCATCATCATCATCAGCCTATAGCAGTCCACTGCTGGACATAGACTTCCCCCAATGAGTGCCATAGCGCCCTGTCTTCAGCTTGATAAAGAGCCTAAAGGCTACTAATATGATACTGGGAACTAGTCGTGTGAAGCCGCGAACAGAAACTACTATAAACTACTGGGAGATTAATCAGTTCGTTTTTTATTATGCTTATTATTTTTTAATTCAGGTTTTAATCAAAGTGTAACTAACTCAAGGTCAGCTTACACTCCACATCAAAAGGTCAATCTACCTTTTTAGTACGCTAATCCGTCTGGTCCGGATTTACAAAGCGTCTGTATTTAGACTCTGTAGTGCAAAGTTTAAGGTTGAAAGTGGAACTGACACGATACCTATCTATCCAGAAAGGTTGTATATAAATAGAAAGTTCTGGAACCGTCTGGTTATTTCTGTGGTTTGTAATTGTTTCACGTGTGTAGGTGAGAGTCGAGTTTTTATGATTTTTTAAGGTAGCCCTCTTGCGTTTTTGTTTTATTTTGAGTAGGAAGGATTTTGCAGTTTTTTTTCCTGTTTTTTTATTATAAACTAGCAGGCCTTCCCGGCTTCACACGGTTTTAGTGCGGATCCCTAACTTTTTTGAAAATATAATATAGCCTATGTTCACCGGGGATAGTGTAGCTTCCCAACAGTAAAAGAATTTTTCAAATCGGTCTAGTAGTTTCGGAGCATTACAAACAAACAAACAAAAAATCAAACCTTTCCTCTTTATAATATTAGTATAGATATCGATATTCTGTGCCACTTGCAGTATATCGTAAAACCACTAACACGGTGGCTTGACGTGGCAAACTATTTCGAAAACTTTCTCCCATACTCCAGATATTTCTAGTATGATCTTTACATATGACTACGTACAGATAGGTAGTGTTATTCATATAGGTAGGTTTGTATGTTTGTCACATTTTTCACTAACAAAAGCGTTTCCACTCATTGCACTTCCGGTTCACTGGGTTTATAATATCAAAACTAAAGCACCCTCGCTGCCAAAGCAATTTGTGTCTAAATGCACCGCGATAAAACTTACTTTGTTTTGATGCTTGGTTATATTCTTTATTCTTTATCGATGCATCATTTTAAGGAAACAAAGTTGCAATATTTTATAACTTGAGACAACTGAGTTTTATATTTTGTCTAAACGTATCAAAAGAACGATTAAATTCTGTAATATATCCCCTTGGAACCTTACTTTTCAAAAACTGTTTTGGATGGAAGGGATTCCTAAGTCACATCACATAACCAATTATCATCACGTGAGATTGTGGTCAAACGCTTAGCGATAAAAAAGTAGGATCCAGCAGGCTCATCACTACATAATAAAACATTAGAAATTATCAAGGTTATTAACACTAAAGTCACTTAAACGGGATATTTACCATGATTTGATTTTTGAGTTTTCGAATATTTAAAAACCAATCATGGTAAATATCCCGTTTTAAGTGACTTTGACGGAGATTGGTGGGAGATCGCACGTGACCGCACTGAGTGGAAAGATTTGGGGGAGGCCATTGCCCAGCAGTGGGACGAAACAGGCTAAATAAAAAAAAGTGACTTTAGTCATCACTACACTGTATAAAATAAAATAACTTTCCGCTGTCTGTCTGTACCTATGTATGCTTAGATCTTTAAAACTACGCAAAGGATTTTGATGCAGTTTTTTAAATAGATAAAATGATTCAAGAGTAAGGTTCATAAACTATTTGACACATAGATTTCAACGCGGGGGAAGCCGCGGAGCGCAACTAGTAACATAATATTATGAAAACCACTGTCTGTGGTTTCTCTGTTTTATAAGTTTTTCAATTGTTTTCCTTCCCCATTGTGCAAGCATTGCCCTCCCTTCGCGAGCAGATATCCAGTAATATCCAGTTATATCCAGTCAAATCCAAATATATGCAGCACCGCAGACGTCGTAAATTGTTTCCGAAACATTAAGCCGAGGTTAGATGTAAGCATAAATTTGGAAAAATCAACCGGATCTAGAAATTGCTAAGTTTAAATTTAATGCTTGTAGATACTCGTGGCTTAGAACTGGATTTCGTTGGTTATTTTCGTAAATGAACCTGAAGTAAAGAATACCTACCGATTTGCGCTAAAGACAGTAAGGACCTTGTTGTAATTATTAATTAATTACAATTGCAGTTAGACCGTAAGGATTTTGCGTGGCGTCCACGTACCGGAAGGCACAGTGATGGCAGATCATCCCATGATGATCCACTGAAGGTCGAGAGAAACCACTAGTTGTGGGCAGCGCTTGCGACGGGGGATTTGGAGGTTTTTGGAGGCCTTTAAAATAAACATGTAATACTGGATAATTCTCACGCATCCTCCAGCCCCAAAATAGACAGAGCTTGTGTTATGCGTACTAGATAACAGAAACCATAAATATGTAGATATGTAGATACATATTATATCCAACAGTGGATGTTGGTTGGCCGATGAGATAATTTATAGTTATTAAAAAAATATAAATACGTGTCGTTCTCTTATAATCAAACACATTTTTACATTACTCTCAAATACATTTTTGTTTTTTTTAATAACTTATTTTTATAACAAAAACAATGCTAACTTGGCATTCATTAATCCAATAACTCGGTCAGTTAAACTGTCTTACCTTGGCGTGGTGTAAATATAGAGGAGTTAAGGTCGGGTCACAGTGACCCTCGGCATTTGAAGGGTTATGTAAGTCCAATTATGAGGTTATATGAACTTTGAGACTGTTATTCGTAGATTTTAAACTTGCACGCGGATTTGTCACCTTATGACAGAATTACAACGACAATTGAAAGAACAGAAATACATTTTATTGATGAAACCAATTTACATGTCAATTATAGTCAATTATGTGGGGTCTCGTATTCTAATTCGAATGACGTTACTTCGATGTTCATTAACTCGAAGTCTCTACCTCGACGGTATGTTTCGTCGATGGGTCGTTATCTCGAAAGATCAAAAAAATCAAATTTAATTTAAATTATTATTATAAGTATAGTGGTAATCGCATTCGACGGACGAAGGCGCGAACTGGTCGATAGGTGAGGCCTACATTTATGCTTTCTCACCTGGACTGCGGACTGCGTCCAGTAGAGGACCAATATAAATAGTTGAAGATGAGGATTAATGTGTATTGAAAACTACTAAGAAAGGTGAATACTTAATTTTCACTGGAGTTCACAATGGGTAAGAGTAAGTACGCTTAGTTTTAGTGAATACAAAAGGCTGGCTTGCTATAAAAGGGAGCCAATTTAGACGCACGACATGAAGGCAAGTTGTAAAAATAAGTTCTAAAAGTAAAATTGAATCTCTTACAACTTATATTTTGGAAGCTGTCAAATGTTTACGTTCGCGCCTATTTGACTAAAACTCGGGTTTTTAAATTATTCTAGACACTAAACAAAGTTTCGATTAGTTTCAAGAAAACCTTCAAGTTTCATTATTTTCTTGGATTAAGTTACAAAAAGTTAATTATTTAAATATTTTGGATTCTCAAAAAGGATGAAATTAAACCGTGACCACAGGGAATAATATGAATATAGCGCAGAGGTAATATTGTACTCGTGTCGTCGCCATCTTGGATTTATGTGCCCTACGTGATTTGTTTCGCGAATGGCGTGGGTCGGACCACATGCATTCCTCACAACATATTTCTGTTAGTCAAAAACAATATTTGATATTATGAGTAGACCTAAAAAATCGAATCACTTTTGAGGCCTACACAATTTAATTTGCTGTCATGTTTTTTTTTTAAATAATATTATCAGTGGTACTACGAGATTTGATGGCAACTTTTATTCAATTCAAATTCTTTATTATCTATCAGACATCAAAGGTCCATAAAAAACACATACACAAAATTACAAAAAAGAAAATACAATTACAAAGAAGATAATAAAACCAAAATAACTAAATCTAGAGTATAAGTAATTTCACCCAGTGGTGTCGTATTGGACAGTCATATATATATATATTTTATAATAATAAAATCTTAATCATAGGATAGCTGAAAGTGAATTAGTTCATGTTTCTAACAATGACCGTTTGTTGAAATCGCATTTATTTTAATGTCCTTATTACTTTGAGAATATAACTATGATTAATGTGCCTATCTATTTTGCATTTGTATGATATTAAGGCCAGCCAAGTCAAAATTTAGTTTTTTTGCAAATACATCTACAAAATACTGAAAAATTCATATTCTACGGCTCCGCGAACAGTACTTACGTGAAGTACTGTTCTGGGGTTCATTGTCTTTACGAGAAGTAATTTCTGGTGGTCAAAACGGAAAACAAGTAATTTTTACACTAAAGTCATTTAAAACGGGATATTTACCATGATTTGATTAGATTTTTTAAATTTATTTTTTTGATTTTATGAAGTAATTGTTTTTTGGTCAAAACGGAAAACAAGGAAATAATGTGATATTTTTATTTTGGTCTTTTAGGTATCCTATTTATTACATAAATATATGCTGATTAGAAGAGATACATATGGTTCAACCGCTTAAGAGGTACGACCTCCTAATTATAATGAACCAATTTCTTTGTACTCGAGCATCTGAGGAATATTCCAGGCTCCGTAGTAAAACTTTTAAATAATTCTCCGCTATAGTACCCCTCCCTTTAAGTTTAAAGTATGATCAAGAACAAAGTTCTTAACTTTTCTCAAAGTATCTGTATATTGGTTAAAATTGATGTGGAGCTCCGTGTATCTACATTTAGAGCAGGTTATTATTTTACTAAGTTTATTTATTATAACTGACGATGATTTACTTGACTTATTATCGTGTTGGTCTAGTAGTAGCGTATTTAACCGCTAGATTGTGCACATTCTCGGTCCGAGTGTGTACAACAGACTGCCAGTTAAAATCACCAGCGTACCGTATCTATTAAAAAAACCGCATCATATCCATTGCGTAGTTTTAAAAATCTAAGCATATATGGACAGAACAGAAGAACAGACAAGAAGCGACTTTGTTTTATACTACATAGTGATGGTTCCTTAATGAAGACAAAGGCGGCGGCGGTAGGCGGTTGCATCGTGTGACAATACACTAGGCCAAAACAGGTAAAACTCAATAGATTTGTAAAAAAAACGTCTAAAACAGAGCAATATGGGTTTTGCTTGTAAAAAAATCGCAACAATACATCTTAAAATTCAAAACACCCTATTATAAACCTAAAAGTCAGCGGTTCACATCCCGGCATAATTTGTCCCGCCCGCGGGACGTCCCGAGTGTCAGAATATTCCCGTTTTTACGTTTTGAAGGCTTTCACAGCCCAAATAATAGAAATTGAACAGGGAATTGAATATAATTCATTTCTTGAGGGCGCGGGACGCGTTTCATACCAAAAGGCTGTAAATGTACGTACCTATTCTATTTGGTGGAATTTTAGTTGGTTTGTCACAAAAACTTCGTTCTAACCTTTACTTTAGATTTTGGCGTCATTATCATCATCAGCCTATGTTAGTCCACTGTTGGACATAGGCCTCCCTTAATGAGTGGCATAGCGCCCTGTCTTCAGCTTGATGCATCCAACATCTACTTGCAGTCTTTCATAGGTCATCCCACCGTAGTAGGGGCCGTAGGGCGTCTTACACTACGTTTACCGTGTCGTGGTCTCCACTCAAGAACACGATTACACCAGTGGTTGTCGGTTCTGCACGAGATATGGCCGATAACGGAGATATTGAATTGAATATTGAATATGGTCTACATTTTCACGTCACAAAAACAAAATTTAAAAATTACGAAGTTGATACAAACGTCGTAGATACCCAACAATTTAGAACGAAAAGAACCTACATATACTTTGAATAAAGTTGCAAATCGAAGTAGCTCTATCACTGCAAATATTAGAATCGTTTCCAGCGTCATTAGGAATCCATTTACACGCAGTCCTGTGAATGAAGGATATAATCTGGTTCCGTACAGTTTTGCTGTATACAGTCAGCTACGAAAACACAGATAGGTACTTTTAAAAATCGCAAACCTATTGCCAAAGTCACTTTTGATTTTTTTACTATGTAGGTAGGTTATTAGGTAGGACCTAAGTTCTTTTGTTGAAATATTTAATTAAAATAATACTTTATTGTACTACACAATGACAGAAAATAGTACAAAAAATAATAGTAAGAGTAGAAGAAGTACAAAGGCGGCCTTATCGCTATGGGCAACCGACCCCCAAAATAGAACCAAACATACCAAAACTCAAGCTCTTAATTTGGGGCTAGATGATGCTATGGTAACAATAATGAGGTGTTCTATGTCCACCATTTTTATTATATTTTTGCGAAGTATAGATTAATTTATAATAAATAAAGCTGGACAATCCACACAGCATCATATAGCCCCAAGCTAAGCAGATCTTAAGCTATGGGTACTAGAAGACTGATATACATAACACAATACATTACATAAATATACGTTTTTTTATCATACATAGAAATACCCAGATCGCCTGGAACAAATATTTTCAGATCGTACAAATAACCGTAACCTGCGTCACAATCGGAACTTCGCCTGCTGTGCGCCACATCAGTCCTTGTTCAAGGCAGATTATTTATTGAACAAGAAACACTCCGCTGACTGTACTTAAGGTTTGATGTGCAAAGACATTAGTAGAACTATCTTACCTGGGGACGTCTATGATTTTACAACCTCTTCGGGCTAAAGTGCTTTTATCTGTTGCCAAGTTAACTTCAGTCTGTTCGTTAAAGTTACGGCCTTGTTTCAATATGTCAACATAAAGTAGAATTAATAGGTTTGTGAAAATAATATAATATATTACTACTAGCGGCCCGCCCCGGCTTCGCCCGGGTGGTCATTTGATTCAGGCAATTTTTAAAAATTTTCTCTTTTTTCTCTCCGTAAGAACCATCCTCGTACTTCAAGGAATATTCTAAAAAAAGAATTAGCGAGATGTGCGCTCACATTCAACAATTCATTTTTATATTATAGATAAGTTCACTTATTTTCTACTCATTTAAGTTTTATAAATTGTTTGTTTAACATCGAAATAAAAAAAATAAAAATTAATAGTGTGAGTGTATTCACACACTCGCACTTTTAACAATTTTCACAGTTTTGTTAAGCAAGGTATGGGTAGATAGTTGATATATGTAGTATAGTTGTAGATAGTTAAGTTATAAGTTTGAAATATTTACTTTTTTACTAAACTAAAATGCGAAATGAAATGAAAATTATTTCTTTAGGTTTACAAATAAGCACTTGAAAATGTTCTAGGCATACATTTGTTTTTTTTCTTAAAATCAAATTCTGAAATTTGTATTCCTTACAAAATAAGCACTTAGACAAGTAAAATTTTATACTTTACATTATTATATTGATGTTCACTTCAATTTTTTGTCCACCAGTGGAAGAAGTGATAGAAACCACTAGTATGTTCATAACTGCGATGCGATGTCGAATAATGTTACTTGGAGAGATTGTAGTAAGCATTATTTGACATGGTTTTTGTTTTAAAATGTGACAAAGTGGACAAATTTAAGTGAACAGTAAACCAATCTCATTTGATAATAATGTAAAGTATAAAATTTGACTTGTCTAAGTGCTTTTGTAAGGAATACAAATTTTAGAATTTGATTTTAAGAAAAAAAACAAATGTATGCCTAGAACATTTTCTTTAGCATTTTCTTAAGGAATCCATAGAGATATGCTTATGTTATTGAATGAGCTAGAATCGAAGGTAAAGAAATACAATTTGAGGGTAGGATTTACCTCCCATGACTTTTATGTAAATTAAACCGATGAAATATTTGACCACTTTAATTACAAATTGCCTTTTGAATTTTTTATTTGACGTTATTTCATCTGGAGTTATAAAATAAATCGTTCCGAAACCGCTCGTTTTAATCACATTGGAATTACAGGAGTTATTTTATTCCTACCATCGTATATGATATTTTTTTACGAGCGAGGCGGGTTTTATATCAGGTTTTATATCAAAACAGCGTTATTTTAACGTCGCTGTATTAAAGCTTTAGTACATGCAGTGGCTAGATTATGAGCCAGTTAATTAGATCGTATATCATGTTAATTTTGTACCTTATTTTATTAGAAGCGTCAAGCTTCGACAAAGGTCCAAAACAAAAGACTGCAAATTATATGGAATAACATAAAGTTCATATGAATAAATAATGCTGGACAATCCACACAGCATCATTTAGCTCTGAGCTAAGCGAAGCTTGTGTTATGGGTATTTGATCACTGATTAACATAGAAGTAACAAACATACGACGACCGATGTGGCGCGGTGGGCGAAGGTCCGCCTGCGACGCAGGAGGTTGCTGGTTCGATTTCCGCCTCGGAACAATTGTTTGTGCGATCTGCAGATATTTGTTCCGGGTGTTCTGGTCGTTTTCTATGTATAATAAAAAATATCTATCTATGTAATGTATTGTATTATGCATATCAGTTATCTAGCACCCATAACACAAGCTCTGCTTACCATGGGGCTAGATAATGCTGTGTGAATTGTCCAGCATTATTTATTATTATACGAAAACTTTGCCAAATGCGTAAATTATTAGTAAGTCAATCCTTCAACTTCAATAACGTACACAATGTATGACGATGCGATGTCATTATTGTCTATTCTTCCCTACAACAACCTCCTTGCTTGGCCTACAAGCACATATAAACATCATCAACAAAAAACACCTTTACACTAAAAAAAAGGTATGGATAGTGAATGATAAACCTCACTAGCTTGAATATTAAAAATTAACTATTAAAACGCCATAAAGCCAGGATCGTTGATGGGAATTCATATACCATCCATGGGAAGCGACTTTGTTTTATACTATGTAGTGATGTGCTAGTTTCAGCTCGCGGCTTCACACGCGCTGTTTCTATGAAAAAGTCGAAAGGTTAAATAACCATGGATCCATGTAATTATTGTTTATTATTTCCGAAATAACAGTCTCTGTGCTTGGCTTTCAAGCACCCATAAACTTCATCAACAAAAAGTACTATCACACTAATTAAAAAAATTAACTCCGAATACTGAAACGCAACTCAGATTTAAGTCCGTCTTAAGTGACGATTTCTGACATTTTTATTGATGACGATTTCTGTCATTTTTATTGAAAAATGTCAAAAAATGGCCACTTGAGACGTGCTTAAATCTGAGTTGCGTTTGAGTATTTGGACGTAAGTATAGTAAGTTTATGATAAACCTCACTATCTTGAATATTAAAAGTGAACTATTAAAAGGCCATGAAGCCACGATAGTTGATCGGAATTCATCAATTCCCATTATCCCTCCAAGGGTGAGGGTAAAGCGGGGAAGTCATACAGCATTAGTAAGTCCCCCTTGTGAAATCACGTTTCAGCGAAAAATCGCTGCAGTCGAGATTAAAAAGCAGCTTTCTTGGTATAGAGAAAACTAGGGTGGGTCTTTTGGATAATATTTTAACCCAAGATATATTTTTGAAGCCATAAATAGAAGCAATTCAATAGCTTGAGTAAAAATGTAACTAAAAACGTTTCAAAGGTTTGGTCGCTCGGTAAGTTTACCAACGCTTTTTAAAAGTAAGGTGGAAAACAGGAACATTTTATACTCTAAGCATGGTTATTGCGCTTCCTTATTGCGGTGGCTGTCTCTTAATAAAGTGATCGTTTATACATGTCTATACTAATATTATAAAGAGGAAAGGTTTGATTTTTTGTTTGTTTGTTTGTAATGAATAGGCTCCGAAACTACTGGACCGATTTGAAAAATTCTTTCACCGTTGGAAAGCTACGCTATCCCCGGTGAACATAGGCTATATTATATTTTCAAAAGAGTTAGGGATCCGTACTAAAACCATGTGAAGCCGGGAAGGTCCGCTAGTTGGCATATAAAGTTACAACTTCAAATTACGATAGCAGTCAATAGTGAGTCATAACAATGTTTGAATTGTTTTTGTTTCACCATCGTACACCTTAAGGTTTCCACCTTTATGTGTTCTTTCCAATAACCTAAGAACATTTTAAATTCATTTTGAAAACACATGTATATAATAGTGTTGATTTATTTGTATGTTCAAGCTAAGTGGGAAATTTTCAAAATCTGGTTTCCTAAAACTCCCACGAGATGGCTCGATTTTATTTTCAATTTGGGGGATTTTAGGAAAACGACCGGAAATCCCCAGCATGATGGACGGCCTCGCGGGTTTTCGGGTATAGTCCTTGTTAAATACAAGTAGATTTTATTTAGATGCAATACTACCCTGGCATCTTTACATCCTGTAAAGAAGATTATTAAATCTGTTTGTTTGTTTATTTATTCCACCGTAGGTACACATGTTACATTTGATGTCACATCTTGACAGTAAAGGGTTTATAATCCATGGAGGTGATCCCACAGCAAGAGTACGTACATCTTCCATCTGAATGATTAATCCTCGCAGCTAGGTGCGCAGCCGACGTTACGGTGCACTTCGTACCACCCGGTTTGGAGGGAGCATGCAACACTGGACAATAAACAGAACAGAATACAACTTCATAGGTAAAACTTTTGAAACTATCATGGTTATTAATACAAAAGTCACTCGCAGTGCCTTCAGTTATTCCGTGATCTGTAAAACTGCGCACTGCATAAAACTGGAAAACTCAAAATTAATTAATTTAAGCGGCTTAATACTAACTCATATTGTTTATTTGACATATGTTTTGCTATCTATTGGCTTAGATTACAAAATTAAAGGAAGTTCAGTAGTTTTTGCGTAAAAGAGTAGGTAACAAACATCTGTGCATTCAAACTTGCTCGTTCCTAATATTAGTAGGAGATCAGCCCACAAAATGTTTAGGCTTTAAGACACTATTAACTTAATGATGTAACCTATTTGTATGAATAAATAATCTATCTATGTCCACAGCAGAACATAGGCCTACCCCTTACGACGCTACTACCTAACCTAACCATCAACCTTTGTCCTATATTTGGGTCCAAATATCAGTAAGCTCGTGGTTTTAGTGCCAATTTCTTATAGCCTCTCCCATTGTAAGGTGTATTAAGCTCTTAAGGCTTCCGTCTGATTAAAACCCTTTCTGTATTAGCTCGGGGAGCAATGTAGGGCCAAAGCTGAGGAGAAACAGGACTCCGCGCTGTTCGTTTAGGTATGGAAAAAATAAACAGCTGTTTGGCTATGGAGAAATACATACATTTAGAGTGTTAGCACTATGCGTTTTTAATTTTATTCATAAGGTAAAAGATAAATGAATTCGTAACGGGAGTCGAACCCACTCTTTGGTGAAAAATAAATAAATTTCTCATTGAATTTCCATCATCATAACTTTAGCCCGTATAAATAAATTAATAAATGATGCTGGACAATCCACGCAGCATTATCTAGCACCAAGCTAAGGGTATTTTCTATTTATAATAAAAATAACAATCTATGTATTAAGTATCCTATATCAGTCATCTAGTAACCATAACTCAAGCTCTGCTTAGCTTGGTGCTAGCTAATGCTGAGTGGATTGAACAGCATGATTATTATTATTATTCGAACAGACTTAAAAGTATAAAACAAAATTTTATGTAAAAAAGCGCGGAGTCCTTCACTCTCCTCATCCGTTAGTATTACGGTACCTGTACCTACCGTTATACCGTACAAAATAGGTATACCGGTATACCTATACCCAAGGTATTAGAACCCAGGTGCTGAAACCTTTCAAGTTACAAAGAACATTGGCTCCGACTACAGGGTTATTAGGGCTGTAGGAGTAGGTACTGTAGGTAGGCACCTTTTTTATGAAACGAATACTTTTCGGTTGGATAATTTTGTCGGCTATTTCGGTATAGGAGTTCTGAGTACAATGAATCAAAGTCAAAGTCAATAGAATTTATTTCTTTAGGCTTACAAAATAAGCACTTAGACAAAGTTATATTATTTTATACTATAAATTATTATTTATTTATTTTAAGCCGTTATTGTCCCACTGCTGGGCAAAGGCCTCCCATTTCTCCTTCCACTCCTCGCGACCCAATGCTGCAACAGGCCATGATGGAAGATGTACCTCGAGCTCGTCGCGCCATCTCATCCTGGGCCTTCCACGTCGCCTCTTAGCGTTGCGTTATAAATAAATTATTATCAAATAAAATTATTTTACTGTTCACTTAAATTTTTTGTCCACTAGCGGAAGAAGTAAAAAAGAAACCACGCATGTTCATCTCTTATATGTCTAATACATGATTATTTGCCTATTTAAGTCTAAATATAATAATATGATTCGATACATCTCAACATTTAAGTAAAGCTACGTTAAATTACACACACAATAACATTAAATTACTTACATACTATTGTCGGTGCGAAACTGAGTGGCATCTGGCCAAGCATTAACATCATTGAGGTAATCATTTATGGAGTAGAAAGCCTTCTTGATGAGAATCGATTATCAAAGTTCTTTATTTTCTTTAGACCTTTCAGGACTTTGGACACGTCACAAAATTCAAATGACATAAGTAAAACTAGGAATTATAGTGATCGATATCTTTAATTTTGTGTTCACTTCAACCTTTTAAAGTAAAGTAAAGAAGCGAACAAGAAACCTTTGAATATAAATCATATCAGCTACAGGCTGCTCGTCTAGTGTGTCGTGAGACGTCATCATTATCATCAGCCTATAGCAGTCCACTGCTGGATATAGGCCTCCCCCAATGAGCGCTTTAGCGCCCTGTCTTCAGCTTGCCGCATTCAGCATCTACCTGCAGTCGTTCGCAGTTCTTTCTTTCTATTCGTCCGTATCAACCTGGGAGACTTTAGCCCTAGCGCCACTTAGCTATGATAAAAATGTTCCAACTAAAATACCCGGCTCAGAAGCTATTCCCAAATTTATTATAGGTAGGCCAGTAAAATTGTCCTGTTCAAAGAAAGAATTTTCAACCATTTAAAATTAAACTTTTCCCGTTTGCTGTAAAAATCTATATACTTTTCCCCAAGTGTTATTGATTGGCCTGAAAATAGACGGCACGTTTCAATCAGGGCGGACTTAAATAATTCATATTCCCCATTACCTGCTGCAGGAGGCCTCGGGACACAGTACATTAAAGCATCCAGTAGCGCATCTTTACATTTGCATTATTATTTTAGACAGGGCGCTATGGCGCTCATTAGGAGGGCTATGTCCAGCGGCTTCTGTAGGTTGATGATGTCAAAGTTTAAGTAAATTCAAACTATGTCTGGGCGTTACTTTAAAAAATCATGAAAATATAAATAATAATTATCGGCCGTCTCGGTTGTTGATATTGTTGTTTGTGTTTTTTTTTGTAAGCAGTTTGTAAATATGCGATAGTAAGATACCTCTGTTTATCGAATATTTTTTGGTCTTTTATCAACCTTAAACCACATACAATACAATTAATATTTCTTTATTTCACACCAAATAAAAACAATACACACATAAATAAACACATAAACATTTATATCAATAAATAAATAAAACATAAAATAACTTGCGCTACTATTACGCCATAGTTCCCTTTGCTAGGCCTCACTCGAGTCACGTCATGATCGCTGCCTGATGGAGGGTGCAGCGTGTCGCACGCTAATTGCTTTACTGCTCTCACACGTACAGATATGTGTCTACTGCCTAGTGCGAGCGAGATAGCGATATTTAAACGTTATTTCGGTTTTCAAGGAGCCTCGTAAGTAGTTGTTTTTTTACATAATTTGACAGGTAGGTGTCTATAATACGTGTCTGATTAGATAAAGTAAAATATCTATAGTTATTCCACTCTCTTATTTGCTGTTTGGCAGTTCGACTGACGATCAAATCAAATAAAACACTATTATACCACACAAAACAGAAAACAATACAGAAATTAAAACTTAACGTATAGGTTTATAGAGAGTTTATTAGAGGACACATAAATGGTTATAAGTTTATATTTAAGTTATCTGTTAAGTGTGTAAAACTGTTTGTCTTCCGAATAAAGCAAAATAAAATAAAATAAATACGTTTGTTTTTATTCAGCATCTACCTGCAGTCTTTCGCAGGTGGGATGACGACCTGCGAAAGATTGCAGGTAGATCCTGGATGCGACAAGCTGAAGACAGGGCGCTATGGCACTCATTGGGGGAGGCCTATGTCCAGCAGTGGACTGCTATAGGCTGATGATGGTGATGTATAGGTTTATAAATACATTTTACAAATTACATTGTTTATTAAGAAGTTTTAATCGGTTTGGTGTAGCTCAATATTTTGTATTATTTTACAGACTCAGGCGTCTAAATGACTTTATTTTTGCAATTAAGAATATTCAATGAAAAAATAGTATTATTTTTGTTGTTGACTTGCTTTAGCTCGTGGCATTACATGAGTTTTTTTCGTGATAAAAGTAAGACAGATTGATTAACTGCGGTAAACTATAATTTGTATATGTAGGTACTATTTTCATTGCTTTTTCATGAAAATTTCTAGAAAACTTTCTAAATACCAGTCAGTAGTAGGAGTAGGTAGGGGGCATTTACTAGTTTGTTAGTTTTTTAATCGTCCTACTGAAGAAAAGACAAAATTTCACCATAACTTTAAGGTAGCTTGTTCCACCTGTATTCAAGCGACTAAAGTACCTCATAACTAGTATTGTTCAACAATTACATCGATCAGTTACTAAAATAGGCAAATCTCGCCACTAGCCGAGCGGATGTCATTAAAACTTCTGACATCCCGCCATCCCCAATCCCATCGGCTGACACTTTGACAGTGATTGGACGCCATTTTGTGACGTCATATCACGTGATATCACGGAAAATGTCAGGTGTCAATATGCTTCTGTAGTTTTATCCGAAACGAAAACAAATGGAAATGTGAAGAGTTTTTTAATTAAAACTTTCGTGGCTTCCTTTATGCGAGGAAAAATTTGTTACGAAGCTGTAATGGAAGGTGCTTTGGGTTATTTTCGCTGTGAAAGTTTAGGGTAAGAAGGTCGTAATGCTTTACACAGATAAATGTAGACACTGACGACTTGCAAGCAAAACGTTTGAGATTATTTCATGTGTTTGTACCAACTCTACGCTACATGCCTAGTGATGATTTCCCTCATTATGGGATTAAACGTTGGAGTAGTACCGTTACTACTATACACGGTGTAACAAAAAGCAAGGACTAAACTTTTAAGGGTGCTTCAGACGCGGTCATAAAACCGAGAAAAAATACTTTTAAAAATTACTAAATTTTAGTATTGAAAAAGTAATTAACATATTACCGAAATGGCTACCAGACCAATGACTGATGCTTGATTAATTATCATTAAACAGGCCTATGAACATGTTTACATCACCTTTAAAACACACAACTACGTTACTAACTAACGTTCCATGACAAAAAGCACAGTAATTGCCTAGTCTGGTAATAATTTCATTTAATTTCCCCTCTTCATGTTTGGTCCTTAATTTTTGTTATTACCTGTATTCTATGGTAGTAGATACTAATATTAACACAAACAAGGCTCGTAGTTAACTCGCATACACGCTCGTACATAAATATTGGTATTTGTATCTATTTTTAATAGTTAAAGTTCTGCGATGGAAATACATATATGTACATATATTTAAGTTATGATATACTGAAAAACTATAAGATTTTCTTATACTTGCGTTATGTTTGACAACCCACACAATTATTATGTAGATTTGTTTTTGCTCCAAAGTCAAGGAAATTTTTGAATGAAGAACGCCCTCAGCTGTGACAGCAGCAGATAGATGTTTTTTCTCTCTGGTTTTTATCTGTCAGCCGAAAGCTAGCCGTACGCCGTACGTGCATAAAGTAAAAGTAAAGAAGTGGATATGTTATTGATAAAACTTTTTTGTTTCGTCGCTACATTTTTACAGAAAACATTTTCCAAAAGCCTGAAAAATGCTATTCAAAGTTCAGACTTGGAAATTCGTAAAATACTCAGTAAAATAAAATATTTACCAATTTATTTTTTAATATTTGTATTCTGGTTACAAACAAAATGAAAGCTGTATTCGTAAATGAGCTTACCTTCCGAAATCAAAGGACATAATCCTGTTTCTCGTTTCGCTCCGTTCGAATAATGTAACCCAGAATTATACGTGAGTGTTGCCAGTACAATATTGTTAAGCGATAAAATACGGAGGACGGAACAACAGGCAATTTGTGAAGGTGCGTGGGCGGACGTGGGCGACACACGCACTGCCCACGTATTGGTTACACACACACTTGCAATTGGGTACAAAATGTTTTCCTCGAATTTTTGCATCTAATGTAGTTTTTCAAACTAGTATGATAAAATGGATAAATGGTAAAGCTTCTCACACCTAAAAAGTACCCTTGTTGCTACAAGCAGCAGCAACATTTGCATTCAAATATGGGCTTATGGACCTGAAATAAATGTGTTTTTTTTAATAACTGAGCTCAGCCTACTGTCGCCACTCAATGGTTGTGTGCAGAAAAGGAACCAATCGGCAAAGATGTCTTATCCAGTCGGAGAATGGCTTAAATTGAATTGCAGTAGTACATTTTTATTTCAGATGTAATGTGTAAGTGTATAACATATACTATCTAGCCGATCATTGGCTGCGTTTTAATTTCTATGAAAAACAAATGAAAATCATCCATTGAGTGGCCAAAATAGTATCCACCATCATCATCAGCCTATGTTAGTACACTGCTGGACAGAGGCCTTCCCAATGAGCTCCACAGCTTGACGATGCATCTCCAGCATCTCCCTGCACTCTTTGTCAAAATAAATGATACATTGTGATTTTTTAAACAATATATTTTATTATAATAATATTTATGAATTAATCGATACTGGTGTGTACTAATTGAGTTATAGTTCTTTGACCTGAATGTTACATTGACTAACGTTCATGTTTTACTGGTCATTAACTTGTTGAGAAATTATGCAGTTTTAAAATTATGGGCACAATTTTATTTTCTACTCAGTAAAACAACGGGGCTTCATACCGTTATGAAAGTTTATGATTTATAACTTTGTTAAAATTCTTGCTCTACTTAGGTACACGTGAGAAATTAAATCTATACACTAAGCAAACTTGATGTAGAATGTTGGTAAACAAACCACGACACAAATAACTAAAACTCAAAACTTGCTTGTTGTCGAGTTTCAGATTATAGTTAGTAATATTTACTGAAGGATCTATCTATCTTGATCTCAATTTGACAAGTAATGTAAAAAGACACAGCAGAGTGAGTTCTGTTGTGAGTCTCGGCCTTTTCTAAAAAGGCTGGGTAGTTGCCTAAGATAATTTTATGTGTACCGTGACCATGTAGCGTTAACGTTTAAGGCACCAACCCTTCCTGCTCCGTCCACAATTGTGGTAATGGGAAGAGGCCTCCATCATAAAACTTCAAAAACCAGCGTTTGACAATAAATTAAAATTAATTGTCAAACGCTTGATTCTTGCAGTTTTCGTTTTTCGATTCTATGTGAGAGAACTCCTGAAAGTTTCACCCCAAATAACCAAAATGTAGCTCCGCGCTAAAGATTTTGATTTAAATCAAAATTATACGAGTTCTTTTCTATAATTACTTAATAATTCCTACCCTCACGTGTTGCTGAAACTTTTTAATGCTTTCCAGAAACACGAAACAGCAATATTTTCTTAATTATTGAACGTCATTTCAGTGCTATTTCACGTGGTGTGGTTTTATTTTAGAGTTTTCTAATAAACTTTATGCCAGTTATTAAGTTTTGAAATTCAGAAATAAAATGCCAGGGTTTTGCTTGGTTTTATTGTTGAGAATAATTCGATTGATTTATTTTTAACAACTGTGTTTATTCGACAAAACTTGTACCCATTTAAAAAGTACTTAAAAAGTAGTTATCTACTTGTTGATTGTCCGTGGTTTTAATTACTAGTACAAATAGTCATGTGGTTTCTGTCATACCACAAATTATAAATAAATAATGCTGGATAATTCACATAGCGGAACTTGTGTTATGGGTACTAGATAACTGATATACATAATACAATTATTACATAGATGGATATTTTTTATTATACATAGAAAACAACTAGAACACCCGGAACAAATATCTGCATATCGTACACACAATTGTTCCGAGGCGGGAATCGAACCCGCAACCTCCTGCGTCGCAGGCGGACCTTCGCCCACCGCGCCACATCGGTCGTCTTATAAATTCTGCTTACTTTAGGCCTGGTGCTGTATATAAAGCTCAATAATACATAATTATTTATTTATTTAAAGTAGCATAGAACGAGATAACATTCAATGGAAATCAAATCCTTCTAACATGAATGATGTGACAAAAGATTTAGTATCGTCTTCGCTTTCCCGCCACGTACATTTCACGTTTTGTAAGAGTTATTCACACGGAGCTATTCGATCGGTCGATGTATGCAGAACATTAGAAATTATGTCGTTATTCTGGATTTTCTTTGAAATTTATACAATACCCAGCCATAATCCAACGCTGTTCGTTTTGGAAAGTTTGTTAGTTTATTTAAATTATAATTGTTATGGCCATTATAAAAAACGCAAATAGCCGACGCTGCCCAAAAAGCCGCCAAACTCAAGTGGGACGGGGCTAGACATGTGTGGCGTATGTCAGACCAGCAGTGGGCGAAGATCGCCACTGACTGGGTCCCGGACGAACGACGGCCACGTGGAAGGCCTAGGCGGAGATGGCGGGATGAGCTCGACCTATACAACAAAGAGTTTCCTAGCTGAGGACCGAGATGAGTGGAAGAAGGGGAGGGACGGCCTTTGCTCTGCAGTGGGACACTCCGGGCTAATATAATAGTAATAATAAATGGCCATTATGGTCGTCTATTTCACATAATATTATAAAAACAAAATAAGCTAAAACAATTATAAAATACATTGTTAGGTATAGTCTTTTTGTATTAATGATCCTGGCAGATACAGAACTGAGTTATAATAAATTCAATGTTAGGAGAAAAAATCTCTGGCATTTCAGAGATTTCCTTTCATATATGCCAGGCGAACATGACATAAGTAAAAGTAAATCAAGTTTCATTCCCGTATCACTCATGCAAACCACGCCTTAATTTCTCCGTATTTTCAATCAAATGACGTATTTTCAACGAAAAGCCCGAGCACTCTGAATAAACCATATCACGTTCACGTATCGTTAATCAACTGTAATGTTCAGTATGAATATAAAACTACGAGAGACTTTGAACTTTATTCACTTGGTTTTCAGTTTAAATTAAGATGTCGATGTTCAGGTGTCGTTCGATAGTAATTTTAGCGGAATTGAAAGAGCGAAACTCATTGATTTTTTCGTCGGTTTTGCAAGAATTTATACTGCATTCTCGTTGATTTTTATGAGAATTTTAATAAAGAGTTGAGTTATTTGCGGGCGTAGAGTTTTTTATTAAGAATAAAATAACCTTCATTTGCCTTTTCGGACTGCAAGATGGGTGAATACTCAACCATGCAGTGGAATTGTTTTTTGATTTTTTTTTGACGGATTCTGTGGCACAGGGAGAGGAAAAATCCTATAATCTAGCCCCAAACAGGGCTATAGTATATTTTACTAGTTGCGCCCCGCGGCTTTGCCCGCATGGAAATCTATGTGTTTAATAGATTTCCATGCAAATTTTTACTTTACTAATTAAAATATAATTACTATTGTTAGTTTTATATAGAGTCAAGCCTACAAAAACGAATACATATGAATGAATGTCGACGTGGAAGAGCGAAGCCACCTAGCACAAGTATTTTCATAATACTTAAAAGGTGGCTTCAAATATGATTATGACTATGTATCCTTTATTATTGAATAAACATTTTGTATTTTGAACCGTTTATGAACATTCCTCTTGAATCATTCTATCTATTAAACAAAACTGCATCAAGATCCGTTGCGTAGTTTTCAAGATCTAAGCATGTTTGTCTGTCCCTATGTATAGGGACAGACAAACAGCGGGAAGCGACATTGTTTTATACTATGTATAGTGATGTTTATCTCTAAATAGTTGTTCTGGGTTTAGGTGTTATTAAATTTATACATGTACACCATTACAGTAGTTTAGTGTATTGTATTCCTCTGCAGCAGGCGCCATATTCTAGATTCCATTATCCGTTGCCTCAGCATCGAGCGGGTTGTCTCCGTTATCAGATCACCGTTAAAGTGTACCGACTCGAGATTAACGACTCCGTTAACGATAACGGCCCGTTTAACGGTTCCGATCGATCGGGTGAATGCTCCAATGCGGTGGTACGTTTTCTTTGAGAATGGATTAACGTGGAATGAAATGGATGGGTTTCTGTTGGATTAAAGCTCTAAGTGCCGCAAAATATTTGAACCTAGTCCAAAGAGGAGGTAGGGAGCGGACTTAGGGATGATCACCTTTTTTCAACAATTTATTAAACAAATAAATTCATAAATTCTTTTATTCTTTTTTTTTTATTAACCCAAAAAATAAAAATACTTTTCCGTGGCGTAATGTATCTTTATGCAGGACATATTTTTTCTCCGACTTCCTTTGTAAATCTAGTCGGAGAAAAAAATATGTCCTGCATAAAGATACATTTAGATACTCTACGTTCATCGCAAAATGAACCCGGGCGAAGCCGGGACGGGCCGCTAGCCGTCCCGGCTTCGCCCGGGTTCATTTTTATTTATATAATATTACCTATGACACTCATAAATAACGTAGCTTTCTATTGGTAAAATAATTTTCGATTCGGTTCAGTAGATCCAGAGATTACCCCCCTACAACCTCTTAAAGTTTATACCCCTTTATTTTATCAGTATAGATGAGGGAATAAAGATTTCACAATTTTCACCAAGAAAATTGTTTTCATTATAATTTTTTTCATTATTTCACTTTTTCATTTCATTTAAGTTATCTGAAATAAAATCATTTTATTATTATTATTATTTTAAAATGGTTTTCTGTATTTTAATTTAAAAAAATAGGCTAATCTTTATCAGAGTACATATTAGGGTCTGTGAGACTATTCAAGATGTTTGCCACCACCAAACAATTTAACCTGGATCTCTAAAACCGGTTGGAATTCAGACCAATATCATGTATTGTTATCATCTAAATTAACATTTATTTATTTATTATTTATCTTGTAACTAAGCCTGTTTCCCATTGTTACAGACAACTCGGATAAGCAACGCGAGTGGAGACGCGTGCGAGCGCCGTGACCCGTGTCAGCACGGCGGTGTGTGCATCAGCACTGACAACGGCCCTGTGTGCGAGTGTCGAGACGGTGACTATGAGGGCGCCTTCTGCGAGAGAGGTTAGTGAATAGATCTGTGTCAGCACGGCTCGTGTCAGCACGGCGGTGTATGCATCAGCACTGACAACGGCCCTGTGTGCGAGTGTCGAAACGGAGACTATGAGGGCGCCTTCTATGAGAGAGGTTAGTGAATAGATCTGTGTCAGCACGGCGGTGTATGCATCAGCACTGACAACGGCCCTGTGTGGAATTGTTATGACGGACTAAGACCTGAAATTTTATAATGAATAGTATTTATATTACAATAGCATTTATGTTGACCTGAGAAATAACAACCTCAAAATCTAGACGAGTTATCCGTTGCGTTTTCTCACTGCGCAATCTCGAGCTGTCGACCACGATGTCACTGCCCTTTGATGCTGCCTTTCGAGTGCTTTCTTTCGTGCTAACAGGCAGCTCTCAGCTTTCGTGCTAACAGGCCGTTACTCGATGCTAAAAGCTCCTAATGGCCCCACTTGCAGGATTCGCAGCACAATGTAAAAGGAGAGCTGAACGCATTACGGTTTGTATCGGACCAGATTCCCGATACTGAAGTAATTGCTTCACCATGATAATATAACGCAAGTGCTGAAGTGGCAGTGGGCCGGCCATATCTCGCGAAGACGAGGAGACGGGATGACGACCTGCGAAAGACTGCAGGTAGATGCTGGATACGTCAAGCCGAAGACAGGGCGCTATGGCGCTCATCGGAGGAGGCCTATGTCCAGCTATGCACTATTATAGGTTGATAATGATGATGATGATGATAATATAAACCACAAATGTAGGGAAGAAAATCAAGGTTGAAATCTCTCTATCAATCTCTCAAATGCCAATACATAGTCACAGATAATAGTAAAGAAAAATAGGTAAATAAACGCGATAAATACCCGTTGTATTAATACTTATAATTTATATACATGTACGCGTTATCAAAGAGCACATTTTAAAAGGCCTTATGTGTACAATCCTTTATTTCTATAGGCTGCCGAAATAAGCATTTAGACTTTATTATCAAAATGAAACCAATACGTAATCAAAATGAAACCAGAGCTAGGTTATACAGTCCGATTCTAAATCAATTACCGGTACAGATCAATGCACGGGACTCAGCGATTTAATTCTAGGAATTCCTGGAATTTCGGAACCAGGTCCGGAATTTGAGGTTTACGCTTCGTTGGTTTTCATTTCACGAGCTGTTTGCGTTGCAAAGAGAGTGGCTCACAGCTGGGCATGCAGCTTTGCTTTTGTCTTTCCTTGACGCACTAGGGAACTTAGTTGTGCATAGGTAAATGGTCTTTTAAATCCTGTGTGTTAATAATAGATAGATAGATATAAAACACTTTATTATACCACACAAAACAGAAAACAATACAGAAATAAACAATAGAATAGAGGAAGTATAAAGGGCGGCCTTATCGCTGAGAGCGATCTCTTCCAGGCAACCTTAGGATGGACTGGACATGAAGGAACAATATAAACGGTGGCACTTTAATAAATATATAGAAAAAGAATAGAAAACAAATACTTACATACCATAATACCTACATTACAATCATTATAATAAACTTACAAAGACCTAAGATAAAGCTGTCAATCTTCTCATGTAGATAAATAATGCTGATGCAATAGTAATATATAATATTCCTATAACATTAAAAAATTTAAACATATTTATTCTGATAGATACAGGTACAGCTAAAAGAAAATAAACTAGAGCATTAACAAAGCTTCTTTTTATTCGTAGCTGATAGTTCTCGTCTTAAATGTAGGAAAACCATCATGAACCGCAGCGGATTGGTGTTAAAAATGCACATACGGAAGCTGCTGTCCTTTCTGTGGTCGCAATGCCTGGATCTGTTCATCATCAATTCATCATCGTCATCAGCTCGTATATGTCCACTGCTGAACATAGATTCCCCCAATCGAGGCCCCAATAGCGCTAGAATCATTTAAAATGGGATATTTACCATGATTTGATTTTTGTGTTATCCAATATTTCGGCACAGTTTCATGCGCCATGATCACGGAATAACTGAAGGCACTGCGAGTTAGTTTTTATGGGCAAACATACAAATCTACCCTCAATACTGCCCCAATAGCGTCCTGAGCCGCTTTCATCCATCGACTCCCTGCGACCGCTACAATGTCGTCGGTCCATCGACCTTGTAAAGTAGACAAACCTCTGTGAGAGTATATATACAACATCATTACGTGAAATGCCATCAGTTAGCTAACTCCGTATGAAAAACAAGGATATTTGTTCTGTTTATTTGGGTATTTGTACAGCCCACTCAAAACAGAGACCTTCCCAGAAATCTTCAGCCATTATTCAAGGAGTGTTTAGTCGGGTTCTAGTTAGCATTGTGTTTGTGAGTGAGCACTTGTTTTGTTAGTGTTGCGACTAGGTGTAATTAATTATTACTCTAGGTTCGTTGAGTGGTGCGTTGTACAGGGCTGTCAGGAGTTTAATAATAATAATAATAATAGCGAAGAGCCTCGATCAACATCTGAAGAGAATCGCTAGAATCAAGGGCTAGATCCAAAAGGCGTACTCTTGGACTCGGCACGTATCGTCAGGAAGTTCCTTTCTCTGCAGCCCTAGTCACCGGCGGCGCGGCCGCTTGAGCGTAACGAGCGGTCAGTGATCTACCGTTTTGGTATATTTTTTACTATACAATAGTTTTATATTATTTTATTGTATATATTTTCTATAGTAAAAAATGTATTTTCTACGAGAATTTAAATAAATGAGTGTATAACAATAAAATCATTTATTTCAGAACATAGAAAAGTAAGAGATCTAATTTAATTTATTCTACGGTCTATAGTAATATATACCTTAAAACTAGCATACATAAAATATAAAAGGACATAATTAAAACACGCTTTTTAATGATTACGGCATCAGCCAGCGTGTAGATGACGTGATCAGGGTGTCAGCTGACGATCGTGCAAGGTGGTGCAGCGGTGGGGACACCGCTGCACCGCCTTGCACCATCGTTGCAGGCGGCAGTTTAGATCATTCTTGAAATATCAAAATGCTTACGGGACTCCTGGACACGTCACAAGACTCAAATTCATCATCATCATCATCAGCCTATAGTAGTCCACTGCTGGACATAGGCCTCCGCAATGAGCGCCATAGCGCCCTGTCTTCGGCTTGACGCATCCAGCATCTACCTGCAGCCTTTCGCAGGTCGTCATCCTACCTGGTCGGAGGGCGTCCTACACTACGTTTACCGAGTCGTGGTCTCCATTCAATTTACATAAGTAAAACTAGGAAATCAAGTGATCATTTTGATTTTTTGTTCACTTCAATCTTTTTAAGGTAAAGTAAAGAAGCGAACAAGGAAGCTTTATTTTGCAAGGTTGTTAGTTTTTGAGTTGAAGCAAAACTCGTCCTAAGCATTTTTATCGTCCAGATAATCTGATATTATATACCGTAATAGGCCTTTTTACGAAGGATATGTTTGACTATTTGTTTGAATTTATTTATTGATAATATTTGCAACTCACTTGTAGTTTTGTTGTAGAAGCCCTTTTAAAGATACATTTATCTTGTGTAGCCTAGAAAGGAGGTTTAAGTGAAAATGGAACACCGTCTTTTGTCTTAGGACTCCTTTGTGAATAAGTTTCAGAGTACATTGTTATTATTTTGAATTTCGAATAACAACGGATAATAATGTGCCTATCTTATGAATTTTGCTTTGGAGTTCATCTGTACTCGTATATGGAACTAGCTGCTGCCAGCGACTTCGCACGCTTTTCAAATTCTAATTCACATAGTTTGTTCATATCAGACATGGTAGATAAGAGAGGTGGTATTACAAATAAATTGATCCTCATATCTCGCCACATTACTGACATGAGAATACAAAAAAAATTCTAGTTAAGTTTCACAATCAACAAAATATTTCAAATAATAATTCTCATGCTAATTAATAAAAAGTAATAACTAACTAAGTATACAATAAAAATATTCAAAATTAAAGTAAGATTAAATGTCAGTAATAACTATAGGTAATTTAAACTCTAAAGGTCGGAAACTCCTGGATTGTATAAAGCTACGTTGCACGAGCCATTCTTTTAAGCCATTCCTTCAAGCAGCCTTTGCCCGTCATGGCTACTATTTACCTCAAATACCCTTCCAAATTAAATTAAGATTTGTTCAGCCGTTTCCGTACGTTCACTGTCTTTCCTGAAAACGTAACAGACAGGCAGAAACTAGTAATTTATAATTTTGTCATCATCATCATCAAACTATGTAGTATCCCACCTGGCCGGAGGGCTTCCTACACTACTTTTGTCGAGTCGCGGTCTCCACTTATACACATAATTTTGTATTCATTATTAAATAAAATCTTTTATCATGATTTGATTTTTGAGTTATCTAATGTTTCGGACAGTTTCATGCGCCATGGATAACTCAAAAATCAAATCATGGTAATATTCCGTTTTAAATGACTTTAGTGTTAATAACCGTGATAGTTTCAAAAGTTTTAAAATCTTTTATTTTTGTCCTTATTAACTGCAAATAACCATCCGGATTGCACACACTCAGTATTTCCATCTTCCTCCATTACAAAAAGCCACTTTTAGACAACCCTGTATACAAAAGAGCGGAAATACAAACGAGTTGCGGTCGTAATAACGACTTGTGCGTCCGTGCGGTTAGACGTAGTACGACGGTTGGTATGTAGTTTTAATTGTTTAGAAATGTGTTTTGTATTGTTGAGAACGCATTGTTTTCAACAAGGTCAGTACAGTGTTATTTTGTTTTGGATAAATGTGGTCGCATTGTTTTAATAGGGCGGTAGTTGCTTTACTCGGTTTTTATACGACTGGTCCAGAAGGAGTTTTGAGCGTCATATATGTATATTTTTTCAATTGTTTTCGGGGAATATGAATGATTATTAGAAACCACATGCAGGGTAAAGTATTTAAAACTATCATGGTTAATAACACAAAAGTAATTTATAACGGGTTATTTACCATAATTTGATCCGTGATCATGGCGCATGAAACTGTGCCGAAACAATGGAAAACTGAAAAATCTAATCATGGTAAATATCCCCTTAGACTTTTGTCATCATCATCATCATCAGCCTATAGCAGTCCACTGCTGGACATAGCCAATGAGACCCAATGGGACCCAATGAGCGCCATAGCGCCCTGTCTTCAGCTTGCCGCATCCAGCATCTACCTGCAGTCTTTCGCAGGTCGTCATCCCACCTGGTCGGAGGGCGTCCTACACTACGTTTACCGAGTCGTGGTCTCCACTCAAGAACACGTTTGCCCCATCGGCCGTCGGTTCTTCGCGAGATATGGCCGGCCCACTGCCACTTCCTAGACTAGACTTTTGTGTTACATAAGTATGACTGGTAACAAGATTTGGTAACTTTTGGTAATTATCCCGAATGTTAAAAAGGGTGGAATGAGAAAATCTAACTAAACCAGAAAAATTACAGAGTATTAATATGGGGAAATTATGAAATAAGTATTAAAAATTTACAATATTGCATCACGTCAAGATGAAATAGGAATTAATCCAGAAGGTTTTATTCCGTTTTCACCATATTAATAAATAGATAAATAAATACTATGCAATATTAGTATAATGTAATATTTGAATTGAATTTTGAATTGAAACAGCTGTAAATTTTACTTGTAGCATAATAATTGCGAAAACGGCAGAATGCCTAGAGAGAGCGAGATAGATTATTCCTTGAAATTTCTTCCAAATATCGATTCCCTAACTTTAAACTCCCTGAAAAGCCCGCAGTGAGAACGGAAACGCAACCTTGAAGCCATTACGCTAAGGTTGCATCTCGCCCGGTAATTACCGTCATAACCTCACACATTGCGGCACATTCTTTACAAGTTATTGTAAGTTGAGCTGCGTACACGGTGTATGGTTCCGGACCGACCTATTTTTTTTTAAATTGAATTGTACTGTAGTGATGGATAAATATAAGGACAAAATATAATAGAGAGGGCGCTATGGCGCTCATTGGGGGAGGCCTATGTCCATCTAAAAAAAAATAATTATGAAATAAATGATTTTTTATTATTTTATTATAAATATGAGCATCATATTAAAGAACCTTTAATTGCTTTTTGCTTTGACGATAAATATTCAGGCAGGAATGTAAAGTCGAAAACAGACTGATATCTGTATTTCTGCTTTGTAGGACTTAACTACACTAGGTAGCTACTTGTTTTCAACAGCGACAGTGAAAATTATCATTTAGTTAAAGTATTTGTTTTATTTTTCATCAAAAGTAGCTCTTTATTGCCTTGATTTCTTGTTTTAAAAATACGTCCCTTTTCTAAATGATTAATATTTTTTTAAGGTATTAAAGCATTATTAACAATGAACCGGCAGAGAAACCATTGTTTAACGACGCATTTATGACGTCATTTGTGCCCGATTAGCATATACGTGATTCACCGGAATTTACTTACCTTTTTGGCTAATTATGCGTTAATAGGGTTGGCCCTGGTCGGAAACCCACACCGTGTATACAAGCTTTCAAGCTCTGAGCTTCCGCCCACGTCGCAGCGCGGAAGTATTTCCCTAATTTGCCTCAAAATACTTCAAAGTGCTTCAAATGTTTCGCAGAAATCTTTTACTTTACTTTCAAGAAAGGTTATACGTTGAACCTACTTTGTTGTTTTAGGATTTTACCAAGGACCTACGTAACTCAGTAGAAAAAAATTCAATAGAAGTTTAACCCATATTATGTAGTAGAAATTTTCTTAAATATTTTTTGTATAATTATTTCTTACTAGTTTCTGCCCGCGGCTTCGGACGCGTTGTTTCTATGGAAACGTTTAAGATTATTTATATCCTATGGGAACTGATTTATAGGATAATAAGGAGCCTTTGTTTTATTCTGGGCCCAGAACTATCTGTAGGCAACATTTCAGCTCGATCCGTTCAGTAGTTTTAGCGTGAAAGAGTAACAAACATCCATCCATACATACAAACTAGTAGTAGTATCATTGATTCAAAATTTAGAATCAAAGAGCGCGCAGCGTCGTGTCGCGTCGCGTCTCGGTTCGAGCTGACCCTAACTAAAGCCTTGGTCTTTTGATCAGCACACAGCGATCTGCGGTGGTTTAAAGGTTCTGCGTCACGTCCACTGTCTGTGCAGAGAAGTTAGATTATTAGTTCTTTGATTTTCACACAGATTGCACATATGCTGCTTGTCCGCACACCCAGTCATTATGATAGCTTATTGATCACAACGCAGCACTGCTTGGTGATCAAGATCATCATCATCATCATCATCAGCCTATAGCAGTCCACTGCTGGACATAGGCCTACCCCAATGAGCGCCATAGCGCCCTGTCTTCAGCTTGCCGCATCCAGCATCTACCTGCAGTCTTTCGCAGATCGTCATCCCACCTGGTCGGAGGGCGTCCTACACTACGTTTACCGAGTCGTGGTTTCCACTCAAGAACACGTTTGCCCCATCGGCCGTCGCTTCTTCGCGAGATATGGCCGGCCCACTGCCACTTCAGCTTGCTAATTCTTTGAGCTATGTCGATAACTTTGGTTCTCTGTGGGATGTACTCATTATGAATCCTATCCTTCAGAGAAACTCCGAGCATAGCTCTTTCCATAGCTCGCTGAGCGACTTTGAACTGGTGGACCAGCCCTATCGTGAGTGTCCACGTATCGTGGTGATCAAAGGTTATATATATATAGATACCAAAGGTTTACTTTAAGGTTTTTTAGGTTTTCTTTAAATATTCATGTTATGTTCCTATTTATTCTAGCTTTATCCTTGGTACACCCTCTGCCTTTAAATTCACATAATTCTTTCCAAAGGTTGCCTGGAAGAGATCGCTTCTAAGCGATAAGGCCGCCCATTGTGCTTGTCGCATGTAATGTTTTTCATAATGTTCTGTAACTGGTGTACAATAAAGTATTTTTGTATTGTATTGTATTGTATCCCACACAAAACAGAAAACAATACAGAAATAAACAATAGAATAAAGGGCGGCCTTATTGCTGAGAGCGATGTCTTCCAGGCAACCTTAGGATGGACTGGCCGTGAAGAAATAAAATAAACAGTGGTACTTTAATAAATTTTTTGTATTGTATTGGTTTAGGCATATTTTTGTCTGTACATCTACATATATATGTATATCACATGCAGCTATTCGTTTTCCTAGAGTATGCCTGTTTACCATAAAACTATGTGAACCATAAAACACTGACTTTGAACTTCAACCTTGACCTTAGCAAAAAGCACCTTGATCATTATCAAGTGTATCCCCTACACTTAAGGTTCATATTCAAATCAGGTATTTTAATTGTTTATGGAACATAGTTACATTAATTAGCCAACACTTGGGCTAATGAGGTGAGGTTGGTATAATGTCGGCCTACAGTTACTGGTCTTGACTTGGGCCAACCTTTGTATTTTGTACTAGCTGTTCCCCGCGGTTTCACCCGCGTTAAACTCGAATTTCACTTTATTAGGCGTTTTTTTTTACATCTTTGGTAATATTGGAGTTTTGGTAAGGATCCCTAACTTTTTTGAAAATATAATATAGCCTATGTTCACCGGGGATAGTGTAGCTTCCCAACGGTGAAAGAATTTTTCAAATCGGTCCAATAGATTTTGCTATTTACTCCCATCTCAAAAAGCCACCCTGTATAAGTAACGACTTGCTCAACGTTAGCCTCAATAAACTCAATATCTACACTAATATTATAAAGAGGACATGTTTGTTTTTTTGTTTGTTTGTATTGAATAGGCTCCAAAACTACTGGACCGATTTGATAAATTCTTTCACAGTTGCGAAGCTACACTATCCTCGGTGAACATTGGCTATATTATCTTTTTAAAAAGTTAGGGATCCTTACTAAAACTCCAAACCTAAGGTGTAAAAAAAATACCTAATAAAGTCGAGTTTAACGCGGGTGAAACTGCGGGGAACAGCTAGTCTTATAAATCGTCTGTATATTTAATGTTTTATTTTCAATCAAAAAAACTTATTTCACTAAAATCATATTGGCCAACAAGAAGGCCTACATAATTTTCGTAATCTCTTTGTTGGTCAACCAGTTGGCCTAACTCTAATGGCATAGAGGTACAACCAACAACCAAACCTTTCACCTTTCACCATTTCTACCGAGAATATACTAGTACTAGCTTTCGCCCGCGGCTTCGCTCGCGTGGTCCCACGATAAAAAGTAGCCTATATATTATTCCAGTCCACATACTATGTACATAATATGTTCCAAGTTTCATCAAGATCCTTCAGTTTTTTTTTACGTGAAAGAGTAACAAACATCCATCCATCCATCCATCCATCCATCCATCCATCCAAACTTTCGTGTTTTTAAATAATATTAGTAGGATGTTGTAAAATAATAGGTATTTGGCATTTTTACAATCACGTGCTACTCGTACCATAAACTGTGAAACGCATATTTCGAATAAAATGTTCAGTTGATTTGTCGCCGCAACTTTATTGTGTAACAAAAACATTTACAACGCAATCAAAATAGTTTTACAATGGTTTTGGGTGACAAATGAACTAATTTGGCTTTACACTTAATGTAGGGGAGTCACACAGTGTCATAACTTCTATGGTACGTAACGTACCTCCATTTTTTCATTCTTAGGTCTATGTTAGTAAGTTTATTATAATAATAATAATTATGGCCCGAGATCATGGTAAATGAGAGACATAATAATAATAAATAATACTGGAAAATTCACACAGAATTATCTAGCCCCATGGTAAGCAGAGCTTGTGTTATGGGTACCAGATAACTGATATACATAATACAATACATTACATAGATAGATATTTTTTATTATACACTCTTTTGTTGCATTTTTGAAGTCGGTTAAAAAATAAAAGACTGCAGAAGACAAGGGCCAAGAAGGGGCAAGAAAACAACTTCTTAATATCTACAATGTCTAAGTCTGAAATAGTTTTCTGAAATACATACAGTTTAATTAAACTTAAACAGAAACCAAGGACACCTGCCACTCGTTTTGTATATTTAATTTAGAAAAACCTAAATGATTCTGTATTTTTTTTCTATCATCATCATCAGCCTATAGCAGTCCACTGCTGGACATAGGCCTCCCCCAAAGAGCGCCATAGCGCCCTGTCTTCAGCTTGCCGCATCCAGCATCTACCTGCAGTCTTTCGCAGGTCGTCATCCCACCTGGTCGGAGGGCGTCCTACACTACGTTTACCGAGTCGTGGTCTCCACTCAAGAACACGTTTGCCCCATCGGCCGTCGGTTCTTCGCGAGATATGGCCGGCCCACTGCCACTTCAGCTTGCTAATTCTTTGAGCTATGTCGATAACCTTGGTTCTCTGTCGGATGTATTCGTTACGAATCCTATCCTTCAGAGAAACTCCGAGCATAGCTCTTTCCATAGCTCGCTGAGCGACTTTGAACTGGTGGACCAGCCCTATCGTGAGTGTCCACGTCTCAGCTCCGTAGGTCATAACGGGTAGGACGCACTGATTGAAAACTTTCGTTTTCAAGCATTGCGGTATGGATGACGTGAAGACTTGACGTTTTTTCTATAATGTTTCTCTAAATACTAAAGTCACCATCATCATCAGCCTATATTAGTTCACTGCTGGACATAGGCCTCCCCCAATGAACGCCATAGCGCCCTGTCTTCAGCTTGCCGCATCCAGCATCTACCTGCAGTCTATCGCAGGTCGTCATCCCACGTCGGCTCTAAATACTAAAGTAGTAAAATTAAAAACTCAGTCCCTCTAATACCATGTAATATATCAAATCTTTCTCCGTAATTTCGAGCAAATCACGAGCGTATTAAAACTTTTTAAATAAACATTTCTTCTCAATCACACTTAGCAAAATACAGCTATTTCATAAAGTTGCCACATTTCGTAGAACACTCGTGGAATTAGTTTGATAAAGCGCTTCTTTTATTTGCCTTGGAGATGCCAACTTTTCCTTTCAGACCTTTCGTTTTAGGACGTTGGCAAATAGTTTTTCTTTTATAATTTCTGTTCATAAAACGCTTTTTATGTATAAAACAGTGCAAGCTTGCAGTAAAAATATATTATTCTAATATATAAAATGTGAACAGATGCTTGTAACTAAACTCCTCTGAAACGCCTTGATCGATTCTTATGAAATTTTGTGTGTATATTCAGTAGGTATATAGGACGTAAAGTATTTTTCATCATCATCAGCCTAAAGCAGCCCACTGCTGGACATAGGCCTCCCCCAGTGAGCGCCATAGCGCCCTGTCTTGAGCCTGCCGCATCCAGCATCTACCTGCAGTCTTTCGCAGGTCATCATCCCACCTGGTCGGAGGGCCATATCTCTATTTTCAAATTTCTACGCAGGTGAAGACGCGGAGCGCAGCTAGTTTTAATATAAAACTATATTTCTAAAAATAATCAAGACATAAGCATTACAAGAATTAAACATAAACTTAGGAGCATCATCATCATCTCATACTGTACCAGTCCAAAGAGGAGGTTCATAAAAAAGTAACTATGTAAATAGTTAGTTAGTTTTTGATAGGAAAGTCTCTGTCTAATACAATATAAATACATGCACAGAACCTGCTCTTTTGTTGAATTTTAAAGTCAGTTTAAAAAAAAACATAAACCTCTCCTGATAAGCGTTTTACTAGCTCTTGTCATTAGAGTGTTATGCCATTATCCCCACGCTGGGCATGCGGGTTGGGGATTGCAGTTTGGCTTTGGATGTTGTGCAAAGGGCGCTGTGCTTTGTGTTTTATTTCCTGTCGCTTTTTACGTCATTCACGGCAAAAGTTTCGGACATTTGTTGTAATTACTACGAGTACGTATGTATGTACATATGTAGTTAGTAAATACAATATACATAAAACACACACTGAAAACTAGCTCATCAGAAAGGAAAGGACACGCTTTCCTATCAAAAACTAACCAAAAACTATGTAAATAGTCCGACTATTTACATAGTTTTTGGTTTGTGTTAGGAAGCACAGCGCTCTTTGAACAACATCCAGCGGCGAACTGCGATCCCCAAGCCGCATGCCCACCGTGGGGATAATGGTAACTATTCAGTTTGTTTTTAACCGACTCCAAAAATTCAACAAAAGAGGAGGTTCATAAAAAAGTAACTATGTAAATAGTTAGTTAGTTTTTGATAGGAAAGTCTCTGTCTAATACAATATAAATACATGCACAGAACCTGCTCTTTTGTTGAATTTTAAAGTCGGTTTAAAAACAAACTGAATAGTTACCTATTCAGTTTCCCAGACCAACACCGGGAGTCTTTCAAAGCAAAATCGTTCTAAAATAAATCAAGCATACAGAAGCAATTTCAATGCGCTCTTTTCAACACGTTGTAAGATGGCTCCATCTGCATAATCCCAGGAGATTAAAGGGCCTACCGCTTATCTCATCTAATTTATTGGTAGGTATTGTAGGAATGGTTTGAAAATATCGATATTTTAGAAGGAAAAACCAAAATTGGCATGCATTCATGCAGTTTACATTTTACTAGGGGTTGTTTAACAACCTCTTTAGCTTTTAAAGACCTGAGCTTTTTGATATGTATTTGTGGTGAGTTGATGTAATAATTTTATTACCCCACAACAAATACACCTAAACTCATCTTATCAGTCTGGTTGGGAATACCACTGATGGCCAAAAGCCGCATAAGGCCAAAAAATTGATAAATAATATATCTAGCAGGAGATTAAGGTTCGATTTTATAACTACATTATGTACCTATGATCCCCAACTCGCATACCCAGCGTGGGTATTATGGCCATTTCTCCCATAAAATCGAATAAGGTGCTTATTAGGGGGAGGCCTGCGTTCAGCAGTGCACCAATAAATAATAAAATAAAAAGTTTCTTTATTCAGACATTGTCCACACACATAAAATTACAAAAATAAAATAAAAGAAAAACAATAAAATTAAATTAGAATTAGACAATAAGGCTGTTAAGGTTAAGGTTATGACTATGTTGGGTCATTTAAGGCCATGTTAGGTTAGGTTTTGGTTACCTTCACATAAAATAATCTATCAACTATTAAAACAAACAAGTTACCTACCATCTATTTATTTATCTGCTTTGTCTTTTATTTTTATATCATGTTTGTTTTGTTTATGGAGTTGCAAATAAAATATTCTTATCCCTCATTCATTCTCCCACGCTATATAATGTATAAGCTTCTTCAGTGTCATGAAATTGGCACTTCCAAAGTTCCGCTAAACGCCTCAACATGACACAACAACTATCAGAGTTCATTAACTCCGCCATTGAACATTTCACGTGTCAGAACTCTAGGAGATCTCGACTCGCTCACCTCGCAGACATATCCTGGGGTCTTTGTGACCCGGTACATGTTTCCGGATCTGTCATCGTGCCCATTTCCGGCGTCAGCCATTATGCTGGCGGAAATGCCCGAGCGAGCCCGAACGCGCTCGGAAATTTGAATTGGGAATAGAACAGCGTGAGATTGGCTGGTTTGTGTGTTCTATTTTTGGAAGGTGGTCAAGTGATGTCAGATTTAGCAGCCATCTACCCACGGTTTTGCATGGTTTTTGAGATCAAAGCGCTCAGTTTAGTACCTACTTTAGATGATGTATTAACTCGCACAACTAAAACCCACCAAAAAATCAAAAGCAAAATAAATAAAAATACCTAAGTTAGTAAAAAGTATCAAAAGCTTTTTTATATAATAGTATTCGGGATAGTAAATTAAACGAAAATTCGACGCTATTACGTTCTCCTCTCCCTAAAGCTAAGTAAAACTCCTAGATTTCTTTTCTCCGAGATTTCCTCGTATGTAATAACCCACGCAATAACTATTATCTATTCTACAGGTTTAGGGTTCTCGTAAACTGGGCTTATAATGAAACAATTTCAGGCCCGTGAATTATGTACTTAGAGCATCCCACGTATATTATTATTTTTATGAAGGACCCGTACATTTTATGTTTGTGGGCAGATTGCTAAATTAGACGCGTAAAATCTTTATAACTACTGAAATGTTCAAATTACAACCTTCATTAAAGTTATATTTGGTTGAATGGTTGGACGACCGATGTGGCGCGGTGAGCGAAGGTCCGCCTGCGACGCAGGAGGTTGCGGGTTCGATTCCCGCCTCGGAACAATTGTGTGTACGATCTGCAGACATTTATTTTGTTCCCGGTGTTCTGGTCGTTTTCCATGTATAATAAAAAATTCTATCTATGTAATGTAATGTCTTATGTATATCAATTATCTAGTACCCATATAACACAAGCTCTGCTTACCATGGGGCTGGATATATATTAATTAATATATTAACGTTAGTAGTCTTGGTAGCTGTAGTTATGGTAATACAGAAATACAATTTATTGGTAAAATCATTTTACATGTCAGGTATTCATCAAAATAGTTAAAAATAATTATAATACAAATTATATTTTTAACAATTAGTTAGCATGATTTAAATTTAAAAACATACATGAAAACAAAATAAATAAATGAAAGAATTCATATTAAAACAATTAAATGCGGAAATATAATCACATTAAGTTTATCTACTTTTCGTAGTTCGTTCACTGAATAGAAATTCTGCTCGATAAGCCAACGTTTCAACCTGACTTTGAAGCAATGTAGACTGCCACTGTGGTTATATTGAAAACCAATGCTAAGGGTGCATTCACACAGCGTCCATTTTACAGGAACAGTTTTTTTCGTTATGACGTTTTATTCTACAACTACATATGTATGTACATATGTAGTTGTAGAAGCGAGTTAACACCCGACAGTATTTTATTCTGAATCGACTTTCGCTGGTGTATAGTTCTTTTGTCTCCAAAAATTTTCCTATTCAATACTTACCTTCAACACCAAAACATACTTCGTACTAGCTTTAACTATTTTTAACCCTAAACTACGAACGCAGTTTAGGGTTATAAATAGTTAAAGTGGCAACTCTGACAGTAAACTTCCAAACAGCAGTTTACAAAAATAAAACAATTATTCGACTCCTATCGTCCGGCGCTCGGTATCACAACTTGTTCCAAAATTGAATTCTCAATTAGTTCAGAAATCGCATTGGACAGTACTGTGCCACAGAATATGGCATTGTAGCTTGCGGTTTTCATTTGATCATATTTCAGTTTGAATAAAGGGTGAAATGTTGGTGAATTCTTTAGACTGTAATTTTTTTGGCGATTTATTTTACTTTTTTTAGTTAAAATGACTTTGCTTCGATTTATTGTTATAAGTATACTTCAATTATTACAGAGATTCTTAAGTCTTTTGAGTCGGATTTAAAAGACTTAAGAGTTTATTCTCATCTAGCAAATCAAATCACCTATCTAAATTTGGTTGTGTGTCATTGATGAGTAATTTTACGGTTTTGCGTGATCATTTAGACGAGATACAGTGAGAATTACCTTTCAAAAGGATATAGAATAGATATTTTAAGTGATTCACTCCAGTGGTAGTGCCACTTCAGTTCGAAACCCACTAATAACTCGAAGTTCCAGCAACTCATCGATTCGTCAAAATATTCTCTACATCCGTTTGTAACCGGAAACCGGGTACAATCTGCATGTTAATGCCCCCGGGGTCATAACCAGGCGTTATACGAGCGGTTCGATTGTGGCTCGAATCGTTTCTGGGTTATACTGATAATTAAACTCTGCTTTCGAGGGTTAAACAGTGTGAAGGGTTAAATGTAAGACGTGTGATTGTTTGATATGAGACTTACCCAGTTTTAGTGCATTCGACATACTCAGATTTAGTGGGTCCTAGGTACTAAATCTGAGTTTAATCTCCTTTCCATATGTCTTCAGATTTACGCATCAAGCATCTGCCCGCAGTTTTCCGCAGGTCGTCATCCCATCTGGTCGGAGGGCGTCCTACACTACGTTTGCCGAGTCGCGGTCTCTTCCAAGAACAGCGGTCGTCGGTTATTCGTGAGATATGGCCGGGCCACTGCCACTTCAGCTTGCTAATTCTTAGAGCTATGTCAATAACTTTGGTTCTCTATCGGATGTATTCGTTACGAATCCTATCCTTCAGTGAAACTCCGAGCATAGCTCTTTCCCTAGCTCGCTGAACGACTTTGAACTGGTGGACCAGCCCTATCGAAAGCTGAATCTAAATAATACTTTGTAAAAGTGATGAAATCTGTCAAGCCTACAGAAACAGGAAAAATAATCACAACTTCCCCGAAACAAAGACAAAATAAATTGGAGAAAAAAATAATAAAGTTTGTTTCTTTCGAGATGTTTTCAAGGTTTGAAGTCAGGTAACGATTGAAGGTTGATTTAGATGTTTGTTTCGAAACGTGGAGAGCTTGTTTATTTTGTAGTCTGTCGGCTGAAAATATTGATTTATCCTCTAGGAGTAAAGGGCACCTGCAATATTGCTATATGTTCTTCTTACAGATTAAAACTAACTCAGGCGATATCATCATCCATGGAGATACAAAATGTAAAAGATTATGATCGTTATGTAGATTAATGAATAATCAAAGGTTAATTGGTCTATAAATACATTAATATTTTAAACGCGTTTCTTTGAGTAATTCCTTCTCCGCCGTCTCCTCGTCATTTCATATCAATTATATCATAGACATCTCCTCTTCGCATCTTAGGTGGATAACAATGCCTTAATGAAGAGTGGTTCATTGATCTACAAATAAATAAATATAAATACACTCCACAATCCACATAGCATTATCTAGCCCCAAGCTAAACAGAACTTGTGTTATGGGTACTCAATAACTGATATACATTACATAAAAAGATTTTTTTATTACACAGAAAAACGATCAGAACACCCGCAACAAATCTGCAGATCGTACAAACTTATGTTCCGAGGCGGAAACCGAACCCACAATCTCTTGTATCACAGGCGGACATTCGCCCACCGCCCCACGGAGGTCGACGATGTACTCGTATAAACAGGTTGCAAATTCCACGAATTCCTAAACAAACCTCAAACAAAGCCACCGGCCGGCCCTACCCTCATTCCGATAACCATTGACACAATCAGTCAATACCGACCTCTGTCAGTACCTTATCAATCGTTCTATGCCTATAGTTATGCGTTATCAATGGTTGATTGTTGTTGAAGAGGTCTTCACCCGCGTCAAGGCTCGAGATGGACCCGGTTTGCCCTTTTGTCGGTTCATTGTCAGATTGAGGGATTGACAAATATTATTAGGAGCATGTTTTATGAGCCATTTGCGCATAAAATATGCTACATTTTTTTAAAAATCTCTCGCTGTAACACTTTCTAAAGCAACATTACTATTAGCTATGCTGAGATTTTTTTTCATTATTGTTATGATTTTCTGTTAAAAAAAAACAGTGTACGTCGCCATCTAAACACTACGTAAAGATATAACGTGTCCAAAGGTTTAGTCCTTGTTTAACCGTGGTTTAACCTTTGTCTCAGGGTGAGACTCGAATCCGCAACAAACGGACTTTTGGCCACTTGGCCACTGAGGTCAAAGTGTATTTCATTACTTTTAGAGGTACTTATAAGAACCTACCTAAACGCCTACGATTCGTAGAGCTTCGTAGCATTATTAGAGCTACGTAGCATTTGTAGAGCTTCGTAGCACTGCATTTCGTAGAAGCTTTGACTTTGTTTACAAACAAATATTTTAGTATCCACTCGGCTATGCTTTCCTGGTATCTGATTTTAACATCCAAGCTGAATTATTTAAAATACAACGATTTTGAAAACTACCTTGTTTCAAGCTGAATTAACTTTACTTTGGGTACTTTCCGCTGACCAACAATCATACAATTTAGCAAGAAAAAAGATCTTATAATTACACGTAACCCCAGGTGCGCGAGTCAGACAAAAAATCAAAGTTATCTTTTAAATGATTTAGATAAGATTAAAGTGAATTAGTTTTACGTAATTAGAATTGTGGACACTCACGATAGGGCTGGTCCACCAGTTCAAAGTCGCTCAGCGAGCTATGGAAAGAGCTATGCTCGGAGTTTCTCTGAAGGATAGGATTCGCAACGAATACATCCGACAAAGAACCAAAGTTATCGACATAGCTCAAAGAATTAGCAAGCTGAAGTGGCAGTGGGCCGGCCATATCTCGCGAAGAACCGATGGCCACTGGGGCAAACGTGTTCTTGAGTGAAGACCAAGACTCTGTAAACGTAGTGTAAGACGCCCTCCGACCAGGTGGGGTGACGACCTGCGAAAGACTGCAGGTAGATGCTGGATGCGTTAAGCTGAAGACAGGGCGCTATGGCGCTCATTGGGGGTGGTCTATGTCCAGCAGTGGACTAATATATGCTGATGATGATGATGAACTAGAATTGTGACGTGTCCAAGAGTCCTGTAAGGTCTAAATAAAAAAAAGCACTTTGATATTTAATATCACGCCAACAGAGTGGCGTAATTTTAATCAGTACATATTGGGATCTTTATTAATATTCATACCATTTAAATATTCACTGTCATTTATTTTCATGTAAAACATTTCAATATTCCAGCAAACAAATAGTGGCGTACATTTGGTGGCCGCATTTACACATAAAGCGGATCACAAGCACCTTTTGACGTTCAGTTATTTATCTATATTGAACTCTAGACCTAGGAGTTAGATTTACCTTTTAACTTATTTTAAGGCACTGTTATTAAAAAGAAAGTCTTAAAACAGTTTTTCATTATTTTGTGATAAGAGTACCTTACACAATCTTCTGTCAAACATTTATATATAGAGGTAGAAAACACTTTATTATACCACACAAAACAGGAGACAATACAGAAATAAATACTTAGAACGGTACAAGTATAACGAACGGCCTTATAGCTGAGACCGCGATCTCTACCAGGCAACATTTATTTTTAATAAAAAATTGCACTGAAGTTGTTCTTTTCTTAGTAGGAAACTGCGTAAAACGTGCTGTTCCCCTGTTTTCTGCAGAACTGCGTCCATAAATTAGCATGCAGAGTGACATAGTGAGTTCAGAACGGGCCCTTTGTGCGGAGTTTTTCAACAAAAGTTGGTGTTGACTCTCCAGAGCCTCCTGCCAGCGCTCTGCAGGTGCTCAATGGCCTATTTGTTCGTTTTTACAGCTTTAGAAAGAACTCGGCATGAAGGATTAATATTTTGAAAGTTTACCAGTCACTTTGCATACCGCAATGATATCGCTTTATTTTTTTTCCAAATCATTTATGAAACCTATATAAATAGGTACATACATAGCTAGAGAAGAATACCTATAGGTAATATAAAGAAGTCTGTAAGTAGAATATTTGAAATACTGTAACACTTTTTGAAAAATGGTCATAAGGGGGAATTTATTTTTGGAATGGGGTGTCATATAAAGGCTATCATATCTTTCGGTTTGCATATCTCAAAACAGTTTTGATAAATTTCTGTAGGTTTCATACTTTGTAAAATATTTTGAAGTAAGTCGAAAAATTACCACTTCTTCCGAAGTTTGCAGAGTGAACCATTTAATATAGAGGTAACTTTATTAGGTATTATTTAAATAGTAGTATTTAGAACTGATATTTAAAGTACATATTTGTATAATGGACAGACATCGCACTTGACAGATCTTGTTTTTTACACATTCATGGTACCTATATGCTAAAATATCAACCCAATTCGTTCCGTAGTCTCAATATGAAGAAGTAAAAACCATTGATCCATCCCTACAAACTTGCGCATTTAATTAGAGTCACAACATTAAATTACGACTTTCAACTAGCCTGTAAACGATCAATGCGTATCGGTCGACCTTCGGCCTCCCACAGGCCTACCAAGGGCTATAAAACCTACGGAATCCCTACGTAATTGCGGCCCTCCGTGCTATTAGCTGGCACGCCCACATCTCAAGACAAACACCGGCTCGCCCTGCCGATGGCGCCCTTAGCGCCTCATTACGAATAATAAGTCTGTAGGCAAGTAACTTCCTATTACTTTGTGGTTATGACGAAAAAAATTAGGTTGATTTGGTGTTACTTTGGAAAATTGTTTTGTTAACGTGAAAAGTTTGTTATTGACTTATTTTGTTTAGCGCCTGTCTTTGCTTAGTCGTTCTCATCGACGTAGGTTGGTAAAGTAGTTTCTATGTTAGGTAATTAGGTTAATTTTGTTTAAGGTTAGGATTTGATTTGGTATTGTTGTGTTTAACTTACCAGGGCATCATAATCGCGAGTGCGACACAGTCCCTTATAAAGAAATAAAAAAAAAGAAGTTCTAAACTCGATCTCAACACCTGTGGCCAGGATGACTTATTGGTATCTAGTAATTGCTAATATTAGTGAGCCCGCGCGGGCGCAGTTACTAAATGGTTAATGAGTGGTTTCCAAACTTTAGCAAAACCGAGCTTAAAATCAATTTTGTGTAGGTCGTTTATAGATTGGAAATGCGATCGATCTATCTTGCGCTAGTTTAACACCGTTATCTATGTTTTTCATATGCAAGAACAACCCTAAAGAACATTTCTAGTACACCTTTGATTTTATACATACAACGGCTATCGGTATAGCGTTCAGAGGTTGCGAGCGTTCTTACTGAGACTTGTCTCGTTCTTTCTTAAATTCACATAATTATTTCCATCTAAAGGTTGCCTGGAAGAGATCGTTTCTAAGTGATGAGGCCGCCCATTGTAATGTCTTTTTGTTATTTTGGATTTGATTATGGTGTACAATAAAGATTTTTTGTATTGTATTGTATTGTCAAAGTGTGTGGTTAAGGTATTCCGTTATTTTGGCTCATGTGATTTCCGTATTGCGTTATGTGATTTTCTCTACTTTCTGGAGCTATTCGCCGGTATATCTAGTTCCAAAATTCCGTAGGCAATCAGTCACAGTCATAAAATACACATGATCCTACCGTAGGGTATGACACCACCTATCTGAAAGGCCTCGCTCGGTCGGCCATATTGGTTTACCATGGGAACTCAATTTCGGCGCGCGGGCGGTACTGTATGCAAATTTCCAGCGGTTTATTCTAATTTCACCACGGCATAACAATCAAGAGAGGCAATTTTCGACTCTATCGCCTAGATAATAGCGTTGGGAGCTTGCGGTGCGTTTGAGCTTCTAAAGTGGATTTTCTTTTGCGTTTAATGTGTTTGAGCAAACAGGGCTTGGGGATACGGTTTTATTTTTGGAATCAATGCATGGAATATCGTTTTGAATTTCGAATTTGAATAAAACCTGAAAAACTTATTTTTAAAAATATGTAATGTTTCTAATATCAGCCAATAAGGTTTATTTCAAAGATTTTAACAAAACGATCAAAGAGTTTGTTTGATGTTTGATGTTAACATATCGCTGTGCTCTAAGATGAAAGCAACATAATTATTGTTTGATATTTTCTCGGAAAATCTACGTAGCAGCAACATTAAATAAAATAAAACTCAGCCTTTCCAAATGTCAATGTAGGTCATCATAATGTCATTAAGAAATTATTTTATTTATGGATGACCTCTTCCGTAAATGGCAGAGATGAAACCATACGCCTTTTGAGATATTTTTAATAATTTCCTATAATAACATTGATATCTAGCAAAACCTGCGAAGGTGAATTTCTTCACATAATAAAGTATTTACAACTTATACATAGTTCATGCCTATGTTAGTCCACTGCTGGACATAGGTCTCCCCCAATGAGTGCCATAGCGCCCTGTTTTCAGCTTGACGCATCGAGAATCTCCCTGCAGTCTTTTGCAGGTCGACATCCCACCTGGTCGAAGGGTGTCCTACACTACGTTTACCGAGTGGTGGGAGTCGTTGGTTGAGTATGCATAGTTAATAAGCAAAAATGTGAAACATCCAGCATTTATTAAAATGTTTAGTAAACAGAGAGGTAAATTTAATATCACTTTAATTTCGTAGCAAAATTGAAACAATTTCGTCCACTTCAACTTAAACTCGCACCCACAATACACATCAAACAGAAGTGTAACTCCAAACAGAAGCGTAACTCGGAAACAAACTTCTGCGCTCATCCCGGGATAGTTCAACTTGTAAAATGTATTTTGTATTGTATGTAGTTTATGCATGAATTTCGATGTTATTCGTGTATTCTCTTTAAAGTTTCCTCTATGATGTTGTTTGATGTGAGGGTTGAGCTTTCCACGCTCCGGGCTCTTCAAACATGGCTGCTAAGGCATACAGTGCACTTTTATAAAGGAAAGGGATGTAGGTAAGGCTTGTGGTTATAAGGATGTCAGAGGACCAGGGAATGGGAATAATAACTTGCACGCTGATAGTTCGCAACTGATTTATTACTTAGATTTAGGTAAATATGAGAGTTCAATACAGAAGGTATATCAATAAATGTTGATGTTGTCTAAATGTATAAATGAAGTAAATTTATAATAACTAGCTTCAGCTCGCAACTTCGCACGAGATCTGTCAGGATATAAAGTTGCTTTTGTCCTTTCCCTGATCCTGAAAACAATTTTTTTACTATTTCAGGAGCCTATGGAATCGTATTGCCTGTTTACACTATCTATATCAGTAAATAACACTATGTCAATAAATGACATATTTTTTTACTTTACTTTATATAACACTAGCTGCGCTCCGCAGCTTCGCCCTCGTGGATCTATGTATCAAATAGTTTATAAAGCTTCCTCTTGAATTAATTTAAACACCGCATCAAAATCCGTTGCGCAGTTTTCAAGATCTAAGCATACATAGGGACAGACAGACAGCGGGAAGCGACTTTGTTTTATACTATGTAGTGAGGTGACAGAAAAGATCTTTCATCCAGCCCTTTGGTGGTGGTGGTAGCACCCGGCCTGGTCGACAGTTCCCAGGACCGTACGTATAACTACCGGTAATGATTATCATTTCATAAAATAAAAAAAAAACAATAAAATAATTTATTGATAGCCACACACGCAATATTATACAGAGTTCAAAAAGGAAAACACATAAAAATACAGAACAATATAGGTCGTAGGGATTTAAACTTTAACATAAAAGTAGCGTGTAGTAGAGTCCCAAGAGAAAGAAAAACTGGTGTTTCCCTATGTGCGCGGCTAATGAGGTCCAATCTCAGCTTGTCAGTATCGACCGAGGACGATAGTGACACTGGTTTTCAGGCTGGACCTTAAATTGGGTGACGTCTTGTCTCGAGTAACGGTCCACAGATTAAACATAACAAAGTTTTACATAATGTAGGTATTATTATTATTATTCATTTATTTCAGATTATCATAAAATCCATATAAAATTAAAACACACTCAACTTAAAAAATAAACAAAAAATTAAACATTCATAGATTATAAGTTACACAATAATACATCATAAAAGAAATTAAACAAAATGTCATATTAAATTTAAAATTAAACCAGAATTATACAATAAAAATGAAATTATAAGAAATTAAAATTAACATATAAAATTTGGATCAGATGGAGCCCATCAGTACCCGCATCCACCTGTTTTGAATTGGTAATAAGTAAGAATAAAAACCAACAGTTATTTATAAAAGAAAGGTGTTATAAAAGAGTAAAGAGAAGGTAAAGAGTGGAAAGAACTTCCTGCGTCTGTTTTCCCGGTAGAGTACAATCTCGGACGGACGGCAAATCCCTATTGAATAAGTTCCTTCTGGGAAATCGTGCTCCATCTTGAACAAAAATTCTTCACTTCACATAAGCATTCAATCTTTAGGGGTGTCGTGGTCGGATAACCTCCTCGTGAGCCCGTACTGTTACCGGTCCTTTGGGGATACGTCCCTGGGGAACGGTAGCAGGTGGCGGGCCGGTGCACCCTGGTTCCCACCGCTAATAATGTCCCTCACCGGAGATTGTTAGCGGTGGCCAATAATCCGACAAACCAATCTAAGGTGTTATCCGTACCGTGCTGAGAGATGAATGGCTGATGGTTGTTTCAGTTTCGAACGGTGGCTCTCCGAAACCAGGGCGAATCGGAGTAGTATTCCAGCCCACCCGTGGGCATGCGGGGCTCTGCTGGCGGGTAGTTTTATTTCCCTAGCTACTCGTGGGATTTGTATGGACTGTAAAAATTCTATAAACAGATCTTCTCCTTCCAGAGAACCCTTCTCTCCTTCTGGAGAACCCTCTTCTCCCATCTCGGGAGAAACCAACAATAGGATGGAGGAGGCCCTACTGGCCTCTCCGGAGCCTATGGTTACGGCGCCTTGCTTAGCAGATGACCGTACAGAGGTCGGCGGCTCCGAAGCTGCGGCCCCTGCCACGGCAACGTCTCCAGGTAAGAGGACCCGTAAATTGAGCGGAGCAGCCCGGAAGCGGCTCCAAAGGCTAATGGCTGCCAATCTAAGCTTCGAAGAAGCTCGTCCGTTGGCGACCAAGCCTTGGAGCCAAATTCCGAAGCTTAACGCTCCTCCAGATCCAAAGTCTGCCAAAAGATTGAGATCGGAGGAAAATTCACCCGGGGAGCAACCTAAAAAGGCCCCAAGGCTGGAGTTGTCCCAGGAGACAGATGTCCGACCAAGCTTCAAGCAGGTCACGGAGGCGAAGCGTGTAGGCATACGCGCCGCCGCCTCCATGAGTGACGAGCAGATGAAGCTGGTCCGTCGTTCCCTGTCCCTGGCGATAATGAAAACAGCGGATAGTGCTGGGAAGGGGCCTAAGTTTGCCAGTTTCGCACATAAACCTGGGTGGATACTGGTTACCTGCGTGAACCAGGAGAGCCAAGACTGGCTCACCAACGAGGTCCCCAAAATCAAGCCATGGGCCGGGGCAAAACTCTCGGTGATCCCAGAGAGCGAATTGCCCAAGGCAGTAGTGGCTGTCACGTTTGTGCCCAGTATTGAGGCGGAATCGGTTGACGAAGTCGTCCAATTACTTAGGGCACAAAACGAGGGGCTTCGTGCAGAGCTTTGGAAGGTGCTACACAGCAGATCTGAGGGGAACGGGTTCGTCGTAACCTTCGCCCTAGACGACCTGTCTGTGGAAGCCCTCAAAGCCGCTGACTTTCAGGCTACCCTGGGTTTCAGGAAGATAGCCTTTAAGATCAAAGGCGGCCCTGAAACAAAGCCGACACACGAGGAGAGAGGCCCACAACCGTCCACGTCCAGTGGAGCGGGCACCTCTGGGCGAAGCACAGGAGTACCAAAGCCGCGACCAGTCGCGGCTGGGCGCTCTAATGTACCGCCCCTTAGTAGGACCGTTCCACCATGGCGGGGCGATAGTGGACCGCAGCCGTCCACGTCCAGCGAAACGGGCACATCTGGGCGAAGCACAGGAGGACCAAGGCCGCGACCCGTCGTAGCAGGGCCCTCCAATGTAACGCCTCAGAACAGCCTAAATCCGCTGAGACGAGGACAAGGGGGTCCCCGAGGAGGTGGAGCGGGTGACAGGCTGACCGGAGCTAGTCGAGGACGTGGAGCGCGCCCGAAGCTAGCTGGGTCAAAGCCTCGTTACCAGCGGGGAAACCTATGATGGCTACCCAGGCGGGGACGGCGAGGATCCTCCAGGCAAACCTCCACCATGCTGCGGCTGCATCCGCGGTAATGGAGGTTTGTCTGTCGGAAGGACAAGCTAGCCTCGCCTTGATCCAGGAGCCTTGGGTAGCCAATACTCAGGTTCTGGGACTAGATGCTGCCGGTAAGATTTTAGCAAACAATAATGGCACAAGGCCCAGAGCATGTATAATCTTTAACAAATATGTTAACTTTTTGCCTATTACAGAGGTATGTAATGACTACCTGGTGGCCGCTTTTGTCGACCTCAAAGGATGGAGTGGGACGAGGGCAATCGTATGCTCGGCGTACCTTCCCGGTGAGAGAGACAACCCAACGGGTGACCTGGCGAGAGTGGTCGACTACGCCGCTAAAAACAACGCTGAACTTCTCGTTGGATGCGACGCCAACGCACACCACTCAGCGTGGGGGAGCACGGACGTCAACTCTAGAGGTGAGTCACTTTTCGATTTTCTTCTAACTAACAATCTAACCATCCTCAACAAAGGTCGCGCACCGACCTTTGTAACCCGAGTTAGACAAGAGGTTTTGGACATAACTTTCGCCACTAACAATCTTGCCAGGCACATCAATGACTGGCATGTTAGCAGCGAAAACTCCATGTCCGACCACAAACACATCAGTTTTGAGATAAAGGCTTCCCTTGACTCTCAAATCATAACTTTTAGGGACCCTAGGGCAACTGCCTGGGATGTCTTCAATGACAAACTAAGGCAAATGCTCGCAGATTGCCCTAAAAGTATTAAGACTCGCGACAGTCTTGAGATAGCGGCAGTCACTCTCTCAAAAGGCATCTGCAGTGCCTATGAGGAGAGCTGCCCGTTGAAATCCAAGACCACAAAGCGATCAGTCACATGGTGGAACTCTATGCTTAGCAAGCTTAGGAGTAAAACCAGAAAACTTTTCAACAAGGCTAAAAAGACTCGCTCATGGGAGGCCTACCACAAAGCCTTAACGAAATACAACATAGAGATTAGGAAGGCTAAAAGAGCATCCTGGAGGAAGCTCTGCGAGGAAGTCAAAAGTCTCCCTCAAAGCGCTAGACTCCACAAACTGCTCTCCAAAGCCAACACTAATCTAATAGGTCTCCTGAAGAAAGGAGATGGCACCTTCACAACAAATGAAAGTGAAACCCTAGAGTTGCTGGCTTCGACCCACTTCCCTGGTTCACGGTACAAAACCTCACTCCAACCGGCTCCTGCCAACCCCTATAAGCCTCGGAACGAGGACTGGAACAGGGCGGCCCGGATTATAAGACCGAATCAGGTAAGGTGGGCCGTTAACTCTCTTAAAACTAATAAAGCATGTGGAGAGGATGGTATTCTCCCTGTTTTCTTACAGCGGGGAATCGACGTCCTCACTCCATATCTGGTAAAAATCTTCAGAGCGAGCCTCGCCTGGGGAACTGTGCCAGAACCATGGACTAATGTCAAAGTTGTCTTTATACCCAAGGCAGGAAAGAAGGACTACAGCCAGCCGAAGTCCTTCAGACCAATATGCCTTTCTTCCTTTCTTCTTAAAACAATGGAGAAAGTGGTAGACAGACACATTAGAGACGTGGCGCTTGTTGCGTCTCCCATCCACCATAGCCAACATGCCTATCGCAAGGGCAAATCCACTGAGACGGCGCTTAGTAGCCTCATCGACAGAGTGGAGAAAGCTATGGAGGACAAGGAAATCGCACTCTGTGCATTCCTTGACATTGAAGGGGCTTTTGATAACTCCCCCACATCACTGCTGGTGAATGGGCTGACAAGCAAAAATGTCGACCCAACCACCACCAGATGGGTTGAGGACATGCTCACCCGTAGGGGAGCAAAAATATCCCTTCACCAATCAAACATTGAGATCATCACGGCTAGGGGCTGTCCTCAAGGCGGAGTCCTATCGCCTGTACTATGGACCCTAGCCGTGGACCAGCTCCTGTGCAGACTGGCAGACCTCAATATCGATGCGCAAGGTTATGCAGATGACCTCGTGATCGTCGTACGAGGGTTCTGCCAATCTACCATCTCTAGCATTATGCAGCGAGCTCTCAACACTGTCAGCGACTGGTGCAGCAATAGTGGACTCTCGGTCAACGCTGACAAAACTGTGATTATACCGTTTACCAACAAGCGGCGACTAGACAAGCTCGCAAAGCCCAAACTAAACGGTAAAATCATAACCTTTTCCACAGAAGTAAAGTACTTGGGCGTAACCATCGACCAAAAACTGACGTGGAACACACACCTAGCCAACGTCTTACATAAAGCAAAGATGGCACTAGGTGCTAGCGGCAGACTCATGGGCAACAACTGGGGTGTAAACCCCAGGATTGCCCTTTGGCTGTACACTGCCATCGTGAGGCCGATTATCACATACGCCTCTATGGTATGGTACGACAAGGCCTTTCAGTCTACCGCTATCAACAAACTGAATAGCCTACAAAGGACTGCTTGTCTTATGGCCACGGGAGCCATGTCCACCTCCCCCGGTCAGGCACTAAATGCACTGCTGGGCCTTCCTCCTCTCCACATGTACATACATAAAGAGGCAAAGACCAGCATGTATAGGGCTAGCTGCCTGGGCGGAGGCAACTGGCTCTCCCACAAACTGAGATCTTTAAAAGACTCAACTATGGAACATCCCATTCTGAGCATGACAACTGATGCCATGCTTCCACGCCATGTGTTTGAAAAGCACTACACAGTGGAACTTCCTTCCAGAGAAGATTGGCTAAATAGACAACCTCTCTGCAAGGATGGATGCCTAATCTGGTACACAGACGGCTCCAAAATGGGACTGGATGTAGGCTGTGGAGTGTACGGAGAGCGACCCAGGTTTGGCATAAGCATAAACCTGGGAAATCACGCCTCTATCTTCCAAGCAGAAATATTCGCCATCCTAGAATGCGCGGATATAAATCTGAAAAAGCGCTACTCCAACCAAACTATAGTTATCAACTCTGACAGCCAGGCGGCACTCCTAGCGTTGGACTCGAAGGTCATCACGTCCAAGCTAGTTGAGGACTGTCTGTCACGACTTAACGTTCTGGGCTCGAATAACAGAGTCCTCTTAAGATGGGTTCCGGGGCACGCAGGAATCAACGGCAATGAGTGTGCCGACGAACTTGCGCGCTCCGGAGCCAAGGGGACTCAGCTGGGACCCGAGCCGTTCTGTGGCATACCCAAAAGCTTGGCGCACAGAACACTCCTGGGATCCTGCCTCGAGGAATCGCACAAGCTTTGGAGAAACTCCTCGGGCATGGATCATTCAAAATCTCTGATAAAAGCCTTCGATAGTCGGTATACCAACCGAATCCTAGCGCTAAGCAGAGGTAACCTTCGCATCATGACAAGAGCCCTAACTGGACACTGTCGCCTTAACAAGCACATGTTCAAACTAGGGCTAAGCGACACACAATCCTGCAGATTCTGTGAGGAGGCGGATGAAACGCCCCTCCATCTGCTAAGTGAGTGTGGAGCACTGATGCACAAACGCAGCATCCATCTGGGCAAGCATTTGCATAGCCCAGACGAGCTGAAAGACATCACCCCGAAGAAAATCCTACAGTTCCTAGCAGCTGCAAGGGTTAGTGGCGAACTATGAACGCCACGGCTTCGGGACGGATGTAAAAGTGGCGATCACAATAGGCCTATCATGGCCGCCGTGACACGAAAGCCACCCCAAAGCAAAAAAAAAAAAAAAAAGCATTCAATCACTTTACCAACTTCAATGAAAAAGGACATACATATAGACAGTTTATATAGATAGGCTAAAGGGTTAGGCAGATGGACAGATATAATTTAGCAAATAACATAGTAGCTTTTGAACTGAAAACTTCTTTAGGCGCGTTGAGCACTTTTTGGGTGAACAAAAATCATGGAATTCGTGTCATCGTCACCAAACGCTTCCCAGTATAAATAAAACGAGCATTACTTAGATAACATAGCTTAATAGTCTGAATACCTAGATAACGCGTTACATTGTGTGAAAGCTACATTAGCTTGTTTGCAAACTTCATTGAGATTTACTAACATGCATTATCCATTAGCGAACGATAAGTACCTCTGTAGTGTTTACTGTCGATATCGCGGTTACGTCAGTAAATTCTAAAAGGTTAGTTTGTTGGAGTGCGTCATGATTTGCAAAAATATAAATATAATGTCCATTTTGCGGAGATTGCGTCAACTCGCCCATGACGAGCTGTATATTTTTTAGCTATGACAAACTATCATGTAACTACAACGTATTATGCCAAAAGTTAAGTTTGTTTAACTAGCTAAGGGTTTTTTATCCTTTCTATACTTAACAAGGTCCCTGTCATACACACATGCCTCGGAAAGCACGGTAATCTGATTTATACAATAGTGTATTAAACGAATTTTTGTGTAATACACTATTGTGTATAAATGTCTCAATCACATTCTATAGCTAATAACCACAAAAAAAAAACAATTTATTCAATGTCATGACGTCAGTTGGCTGAGTATAGGGTAGACCGAGGCGAATCGGATCAATTTGACTTTGAAGTAAAAAAACACAGTGTTTTTTAATTTGGCTTTAATCAGTATTTATTCTAATTGCCATTTAACATATTTAACATTCTTTAAAAGTAACATTTTAATTTTAATTAAAAAAAAACTAAACTATGAGAAATATCCGATTCGCCCCAAAATTTGGGGCGAATCGGATCTAACATTCATTGGTCTTTAATATATAAAATTCTCACAGAAATGTGTTTATAATCATACCTAAAACTAATAATAATATCAGTCATCACTTTAATCAGTTATCGGCACATAAATCACAAGTGTACGGTCCTTTCGCACCATTTCTGTCAGCGAAGTTTTCGTGACACCATTCTTCACAGGACTGGATCCAGTCCTCTCTTAGCGGGTAAACAAAATTGTTCTGAGAAAAAAATGCAAAGCCTCCTGACCCAACCGAATTCTTAACTTTTATTCCAGGAGTAGCTTTATTCTTCTTTTTAATGTTGATATTCTCCGTTTCTTTCCCTTTTTCTTACTTAACTTTAGATTTTTTCTTCTCAGTGTTTTGTTTTTTCTTTGCGTCATAAGGAGATTGTTTTTGTGGATATGTAAAATCGAATTACGAAGTTTCTTTGAGATGGTGGGGCTCTTTAACGGAGAGGGAATAACATCTTTAATGGTGTCAGATGTAACACCATCACAGTCTTGTTGCTCAATTTCAACAAAAACTGTTGTCAGGACTTTTTCTGAAGCCTTGTCATATCTTCTTGAGACCACTGATTTTGGTCAGTTTTTTTTCTTAGATGTCCGAACCATCTAAAATAATAAAACATTAATTATAAATGAGTAAAAAGTAATTTAAAAACTGATCCGATTCGCCCTGAATGACCTGATCCCATTCGCCCCATATCAATGGATTCACAAAATTACTTTAGTCCGAATACCGTTAATAATTTACAGAATAAACATAAGGTTTATCGAAATTAGATCCATACTGAATAACATTACACAAAAACATTGGCAATTCCACAATTTTTTTTACCAAAAATACAAGTTATCGTTATTACGTACCTTACAATTGGAGCGAAAACTGCCGTAGTGTCCATAAGTGATTGGCTCGCGAGCATCGTCAGCAATGAAGTACGAGCGGTATCGAAATTCAACGAATGGCAACCGACGCGGGGAGAGAGGAAGCAGTGATGTGTCGCTGTGTCTGCGTTCAGTGTTGCGCGGTATTTTTAATTTTAATTTTTTTCTTACTTTGATCCGATTCGCCCTGTGATCCGAATCGCCTCGGTCTACCCTACCTACCTAAAAAAAGCGATGTTATTGCTGATGACAGTTGACACTTTTTATTCTACCTAGCCACACAGCCAACATGGCGGCTACTTGGTATTTCATGGCGTTTAAAAACAAAAACTGATTTACAAAAACTTATTTAAAAAAAAATAGAGATATAGAGACATTTATTTGAGATATGAATAAACGTTATTGGTTCAGATTAAATCCATCATGATCACGGGTAGGTACTTATTTGATAATGACTTGGCAGATTGTTTCCTCTGCCAAACTTTCTGATTAGTTCAAAAGTTTTCACTTGGGAAATTGGATTTCGTAAAACGATTAAGGTCACTTCCCTCTTTGGATTTTTTTACACCTGTAGGTGAAAATTACAGGTGATGATTCTGAGTATAGATCTAGGTACGGTTCAAGGGAGTAGCAAGCTGAAGTTGCAGTGGACTGGCCATAGCTCGCGAAGAACCGACAACTGCTGAGGTAAACGTGCTCTTGAGTGGAGACCACGACTCGGTAAACGTAGTGTAGGACGCCCTTCGACCAGGCGGGATGACGACCTGCGAAAGACTGCAGGCCGTTACTGGATGCGTCAAGCTCAAGACAGGGTGCTATGGCGCTCATTGGGGAAGGCCTATGTCCACTTGTGGACTATTCGATTGATGATGTACAAAATGGGTACAAAATCAAAATTTATAGGTACAGAAAAAAAGCTGAGCACACTTTCTTTATTTTAATAGTTGGATAGTTAACTCAATTTTTGAATTATTGGTTTGGGCTGAAACAGCATGCTCGATGTTGACTTGGTCGGACCCAACTATCTATAATGCTTTTATCCCGGTAAAAACAAGTGCAAAGCCGCAGGAAAATACTAGTAAAAATAGAAAACACTAAGTTTTTATCGTTTCATTGTAAAATACTTATAAGCCGAAAATCTTACACTAATAAGAATATTACCTACACAATATCTTACACTGTTTCCTTCCGCTAAAAGAGATATTTCAGCGTATGTTAACAATTAAATGTAATCTTATGCTCCTCTTTGGAACACCTGGTACAGGGTGGCTCAGGCGCTAAAATGTTACGATAATCGGGCTGTTAATGTGTACGAAGATACAGTAGACGGCTGTGCTTGTGGCACATTTAGCATCACAGCCTCAGTCACAATCTGAAAAATGTGTATTTCTTTGTTTTTTCTTTTTACGCGCTTTCACAGTTCGCTGTTTGTTTCGCTATTTTGTGTATTTAATTCAATTTATCAATTACCATGGGCTCACAAATAACACTTCAACTAGTCCAAAACTTTTCTCTTCTCTTCAATTAATTGGGTACATTTCAAAATCACGTAACATTTAAGTATAGGAAATAAACAACAGATATTAATATTAGGTGGGTAAAGCGATGGCATTGTCAAAAATGTAGTGTAGATTAATATGCATGTGCCACATTCCCTGTACCCTGGTTTGTGCAGTTTTTCACTTGATCTGATAGACTGATCTGGCAAATTCGTCGAACGAGGGCCATGGTTTTTTGGGATTTCGATGCCCAGCGACCGTTTTAGGATTTCAGCGAGCAGTTTCCGAATATTCATTGAATCAAATGGTTTCCATTTTTCATTCTGATAGCAAAGTGCTTTCAGATAAGCTGCATGTAACAGTTTTTTTATTGAAATTTTGTTATTAGGGTTTGGTGATTTAAACTTTCAGTTTGTAATTAAAGGTTAAGGTTTTATGAACGTTGTAGGAATATTTAAAGATAATAAAAAGATGGAAATTAATAATGGTAAAGCCGCACAGTATTGTGACAGACCGTCAGTCGGAAAGTACGTATTTGTGAATTATCACATTGATACACCAGAACGACATATTTGTGGTTGTAATCTCACGGATGTGTTGGATTTACACAGAGATTGTGGGATTTACACTGATTCTGTGGCTTTTACACCTGCGATAGGGGGTTACATTATGGTTAAAGTTGTCATACATTTAAATAAATTTAATTGTAGGTATACACAGTTTATTTACCTTACAAGCCGACCTTAGTTTTAACTATAGTTATTTAAAGTGCAATAAAGACTTTTCTATCGATCTATTTACTTTCTCTTATTTAATAAAATCATTATACACCCTCTACCTCACCCGAAATCTCCATAAAATCTCATAAAGGAAAAATATATCAACCTATTTTACGCGCTGCCAAAACAATATTTATTTTTGTCGGTTTTGTACAACACGTCGTGTTACATCTCATTATTGGGCTTATATGATTAATCTCCATAAATTATCCCCTTCTATAAGGATTCTGGGTTCTGGTTTGACGCGCTTACCTTTAAAACACTCTAAGCAGCTACGTCAAATTGGCAAACACAAGGATTTATAAAATTAAATGATTGTCTATACTAGCTGCGTCCCGCGGTTTCACCCGCCGTGGTGATAGGTATTTTGGATAATCTATATAAATATAAAAGAAAGTCGTGTTTGTTACAACACTTATAACTCGAGAACGGCTGGACCGATTTAGCTGAAAATTGGTGGAGAGGTAGCTTAGAACCAGGAGTCTAACATAGGATCTTTTTATCACATTTAAACCGTTTTACGCATAGATTTCCACGGGGGCGAAGCCGCGGGACGCTGCTAGTATACAATAAATAAGCTAATAATAATAGCTTTCTGATAAGCTATATTATTGTAAAGTTTCATTAAAATCCATTCAGTAGTTTTTACGTGTAAGAGTAACAAATATCCATCCATCCATCCATACTTACAAACTTTCGCGTTTATAATATTAGTAGGATATTTCAACCAGTAATTTTCGCGAAAACAGCCATTCTACATAATTCAGTCGCGTTGAATCCGCGAAGAACTCTTCAAAGTTCATGCCCGAAAAGGTTTTGAATGTTAAAACTTTTGTCTCTTGTGGTTTCTGAAAATATTTTAAGCCTCTTTCCCGTTTGCTTTTCACTTTTTACATAACTTTACGTCGCTGAACAAAATGTCATAATATTAAACGTGCTCAATGTTTTTGTTTTTGGGATGGAATGTTATAAGTAGGTATTCTAAAACGCCGCCAGATAAAACATTTAGACATTGTAAGTAAAAATAATATAATAATCCAAACTCCTCTTTTCTCGTTTCCCTTAAGTTACTGTCTTAAGGGCAACGAGAAAAGAGGAGTTTCCTTTTTTTCTTCTCCGCTCTCCGCATACGTAATCAGTGAGTGACTCATATTTCTGCAGATTTCGTGCTCTTGATTTGTTTAATTATTTTCTTGTATCACCTACATATATAATTGATTAGTTTTATTGTATTTGTTTGTTTGCCCTGTATCAGTATCAGTTTCTTTAAATCTGTACCGTTAAAGTTACCTTTGTAAACAGGCTTCCCGCGACACAGGCTTGCCTCGTGCGGGGGCCGCCAGAAATGCGTACAGATACATATAAGTGAAATGGCAGTCCTATCGACATCCTTTAATGGTCCGTTGCTGGACGCAGCCCTGCTTTTTGTCATATATTATATACATATAAACCATCCACTTGAATCACTCTATTTATTTAAAAAAAACCGCATCAAAAACCGTTACGTAGTTTTAAAGATAAGCATACATAGGGACAGACAGCGGGAAGCGACTTTGTTTTATATTATGTAGTGATGCCCAGCGCGGCAATTATGGGTAATGCCCATAATTGCCGCGCTGGGCATACAGCTCTGCAGGAGGTTATGCTGCCCGCCCACTGGAGTCCCTTACTCGCCTCTTACGACACCCGCGGGAAGAGTTGGGGCGGTGCAAATACTTAATCTGCACCACAACAGAAATAGAAATAAAATAATAAATTAGGTAGGTACCTACTTGAGACAAATTTGAGATGTTTTGTGAAAAGTTTTATTTTATTTATATTGTCATTATTTACCGATATTTAAATGAAATAAATATATATAAATAAAAATAAATATATATATTGCAATATTTTATAAATTAATATAATGCACACAGATCCCCATGTACAATTGTACAATCCAACGATCCTATCCATCCACGGTTGTCTGGTAGAGATCGCTCTTGAGCGATAAGACCGCCAAATTGTCACATGTTTTGTATTTTATTCTGTCTTGTTTGTTTTATTTTCTAAGTGTGCAATAAAAGAATTTTCTATCTATCTATCTATCTATAAATAAATAATGCTGGACTGCTGTGTGGGTAAAAGCTAAGCAGAGCTTGTGTAATGAGTACTAAATGACTAATATAAATTATACAATAAATATTAAGCTATTCATATTTATTGTATTATTATATATAATAACTAGCTGACCCCGCGACTTCATACCGCCTAATAGTCAATGTTTGACAGTTACGAATCTTTTTTGTATGGAAAAATGTTTTATTTTATTTTTCCGTCAATTTTACAATAGTTATTCTGCTATTCGGGATGAAGACAAATACGATAAACCAAAAACCGTATAAATCGGTCCAGCTATTCTCGAGTTAAAGTGTTCGAACAAACCCGACTTCATAGATATAAGATACGTCGGTCAACTAAACTTACCTGAAATCTCCTCTGAAGAAATCACAAAAAACAAATGCCTACCTGAAAAACACAAGAACCCTTCTTGCTCAGTTCCAAATACATAACTCAAACACGGCCTGTCTCGTAATATTAATTCTGACTTCTGTCTTACAAAAAAGTTAACTTCGTTAAAAGTTGTCTCCAATTGTTAAAGTCTGGTGTACTTTGCCTTGTTACATTTTGTTTATGAGTTCGCAGGATTGAAGAGAAAAATGCGACTTTTGGAAGTTACGTACGACACTGTTGGTCGTGGCGGTCGCGCTGTAAGAATCGACCCCTGCAAGTCAGGCCGTGAATCTCGTAAGAGCCGTACAAGGGAACCTACCAGAGTATTCCATTGTGTGAAGAAAATATGGCATTTGAGACTATTTTTAATTGTAAATAATCCACCGTTATTTCTCCGCTGACACATTCAATTACTTATACTAGGTTACTCTACTTATTCATGTATGTGGCTTTGATATTATTAAAATTATTACCAGAACCTAAAAAAATCTGGTTATTAAATTCCTGGAACACGACCCATAATTCCACAAAGTTTATTGAATAATACCCAGCGGAAAATATTTATTGTTTATTCGAAAATTAACAGATTATGACAACCAAACACTCGAAAAGGGTGAAATCGAAGCAGTTGGGTATGTTTTACTGGTAAAATTGCTCTTATATCTAGTTCAATTAAGGTTTCGCAAGAATTTGCCATCCTGAACGCTTTACTTTACTTTACTTTACATTGCATTTACGCTACTGAACGCTACGCTAGAGCACAATTAGATCGCATTTGCGCTCTTGAACGCTACGATAGCGCTCAATTAGATCACATTAATTTGCGCTCCCTATGCTAGCGCACAAAAGGAATTTACATCGTAAAAAAAATCTCAAATCGACAAGTTGTGCAAATGTCCAAAATCAACAATAATAAAGTGATTTGAGGCTAAATATGGATCCAACCTCTGCCTCTAATGTGATACCAATCTCAAATACGCCTAAAACTTCAGATTCTTACGTAGTCCAATAAAAAATCGGAAAAGTTCAGCTTTATGGAAGTTTATTACAAGTTTTATTAGAAGAAATGGTCGCGACGCTATACGGGCTATAAAATTATGGGGCATAGTCGGTGCGTTATCGTAAAACAGGCTCTGTATACTTATGCGTAAAGTACAATTTAGCAATTTATGATTATGTAAGAGGGCTTATTTTTACAAGCGCATGTTGCTAAGTAAATTCGACAAAGCTTTTTGCAAAGGATTGTTTGAAGATATTTTACTTTTGGAATAATACTCAAGTAAGTACCTATCAAAATGTCGAAAGGTGGTATAATAGACTGTTTTGTAGAATAAAAGTCTTGTTCTGCATTTCCTTTTCAGTTATTAAGGCAAAGAAAACAGCAAATGAGAGTAATATTGTGCTTCTGTTTGCATGCAGGAGGTATCTTCAGTATTTCTGCTCCAATTTGGAAAATTATTTTGCTATTATTATAAAGCTTCATAATTCCTGAGTCCTATTTTTTTTGTAGAAGTCTCGTAAGCGAAATCGCGGTCTGCGGCTAGTTGTTGGTAAAACTATATGTTTCATAAAAAAGTCAACAGTTTTGAGTAACAAACTAACTCTTTCCAATTTATTATGAACTTTTATCAAAGTCCTCCTTCGAACCAAGTTTTCTTTTGAATGGAAGTTTTCATCGATAAAAGAAAAATGGTCATTGCTCGTCTACTTTTTATCAAGTCTTTAGAAGATGGCCGATAATTGATTAGTTCCTAAGTTTCAGTTGCTTTCTACAATTATAAGTAAAGCTTTTGAAGATATAGAAATATATTATACTAATTAGTGCTGTTTTAAGAGAGAAATAGGTTTGTAGTTATTTGTAAAGAATGATATTGATTGAGGTAATGGATAAGATATATTTTTGCTAAGTGCTGTTTTAACAGAGAAATATATTATGTAGTTATTTGTATGAATGAAACTATTGAGGAACACCGGATTTCTATACAAAAGCGAAATAATCATCGTCGTCAAATCGTAATACAACCGGCAGATATATCGAATAAAAACCTACTTACAAAAATACCTACAGATTGTCGAATTGATAGATTTTATTTTCTTGAAGTCGGGTGATTTTTTTCTTATCGTTTTTTCCTTCACCCAATGATTAGGTATATTTAAAACTCTTAGGTATAGTAAGTACTTACAACCACAATCAATATTATATGCTTGTGGTACCTTGATAATAAAGGCAACATCATCATCATCATCATCAGCGTATATCAGTCCACTGCTGGACATAGGCCTCCCCCAATGAGCGCCATTGCGCCCTGTCTTCAGCTTGCCGTATCCAGCATCTACCTGCAGTCTTTCGCAAGTCGTCATCCCACCTGGTCGGAGGGCGTCCTACACTACGTTTACCGAGTCGTGGTCTCCACTCAAGAACATGTTTGCCCCAGCGGCCGTCGGTTCTTCGCGATATAAAGACAAAAATAACTATAATATCTAATTTAATATAATAACTATCCTGTTGCTATTTTTTTGCAAATAATAATGTAGGTTACGATACGAAATGTAATAAAATAAACAGCCCAATATAGAACCTATAGATCGGTTAAAAACAAAATAAGAATTTTACGTTTAAATTCGTAATTGGAACGTAAAGTTCCAAGTTTAAGCAATATTGATTCTGAAAGCAAGCGCAAGGCTCATGCAATTTTAAAACTTCCGCCAACACCTGAACGCCGGAAATTGATTAATTGCTCCAAGTTTCTTGAGAGCTGGCTTTTTGTTTATTTATCGATGTTGGCTCTTATCTCGTTGCTTTTAGAGTTGGAAATTCATTATAATACTTGAGAAATTGACGCTAAGGTATAAATTGAGTTTTTGCTACTACTATACAGCAAAAACTCTAGATAAATCAAGGAACGGTGTTTTATATCGCCACTATTATAACAACAAATAACGAATGAGGCAAATTCGATTCAAAAAAAGAAAAATAACCTATTTCTTTGTTATACTATACATTAGGAACTCAACTTCTCCACTCAAGAACACGAATAGGTACCCCAGCGGTTGTCGGTTAGCGATAGCGCGGTTGGATGGCGGGCGATATGCCTTCATGTCATTTAGAAGATCTATGGTCTATGCAGGGTCTACGCTACTTGAAGTTGACAACCTTATGTAAAAAAAGCGACCTCTTTTCACTGTGGTCAAACCTTTTTAAGAAAACGCATCAATCATCTTCTACTACCCTCTTGCATCGCGTCTTACCGACTATGGAGTCTCATTTCGTATCTCTCAAATAGACGCAGCTTGCGAATTGAAATCTGTTTAGACATACATAGTTTTCGTGTGTTGAGAGCAAACTAAGCAAGTGAGTGAGCTAAAGCCAAATTAATATAGTTCTGGAAGTAATAATCTGAGTAGTGTACAAGTTAGGTAATTTGAAATTATATTTTGGTTTGCGGAGTCATTAGGCAATCATCTAAGATGAGGGCAAACTGAGTCAAACTGTATGTAGGTGGGTAAACAATAATATAAACCTTTGCTTAGTAAATCGTTCGCAAAAGAACTTCTATAGCGTATACATAATGCATTCTTATAGTAAAATTTATTTCAGGCAGGTTAGTAGAATTTTACTGTTTTGAAAAAAACTATCAACGACTCGAATTTCTTTATTTTTCACTGTTTTTTATGTTTTTCAGGACAAATACTAAATAAGCCCTTGGAAATCATTCTATGGGATTATCAGGAAATCATTATTACATAGCAGAAGAATCACTAAATTCGGTCCAAAATTAATAATGAAATCGACAAACATACATAAAAAAGTAAAAACAGGACATAGGCATCTACATAACATACTCCATAATAGAAAGTCCGTCTTTTTTTTAAGTAGGTAGAAATAAATAAGATTGCCCTGAAATCTAGAATAAACTATGTAGCTTCCCTTCACGGGGTGGTTTTCGAGATACCTGCATAGTCAAATACTCAAGGATAGTTTCCTATTTTAACAGTAATTTTAGAAAGAAAGAATGAAAGAAAGTACATACATTTATTGATTCACAAGTAGGTACAGCTTGTTACTAATAAACAATAATCTATAAGCTAAACAAGAACATAAAGAAAGAAATAAAATTAACTACAAACGCTATTAACTATTTTAAACGCTAAAACCCGGACAATTGCTTTATTTTTAAATTGGTAACTCTGAAAAAGGTGTTCCGCGTTCTTTCTCGCTTCGACGCAAACAAGTATTAGTAAAAATGCCAAATAGCTCAAATTGACTACGTCTACGTCGATTCCACTTCACGAGAAGCTCGAAGTAGCTAAAGCTTGAAGCTTCGAATCCGGCTGCATTTTCCGCGCCGTTTGAGTAACTTGTTCATTTCAGTACAGTATCGATGCTTTTTAAACGCCTTTCACGTCTTTCTGACGGTGCCGGAAGGAAACCGGAAATGGGTCCGACAGACGCTAGACACGCCGATTTACTCGGCAGGTAGGTTTGTGGGCTTTGTTCTTTTTTTGTTCACTTTTAAACCGGGTTGTTCCAACTTAGTGAACTGAACTGAACTGCGTCGCTCTAATCGCTAATTCGCTCATACTAACATAGTCATCCAATCGTCTGTCAACACAGACAAAGAAGATTAACATTTTATATCAGGCACGGTCATTAAAAACCGAGCCGAGATTAATGTGAGAATATTATGTAAAATAAACTACAAAAAACAACAAATTGTTTTCGAATAGTTAGGTACGCATCATTTTCATTCATCATTCGCTTGTTATGGTATGGTATCATGTCGCTCTTTGCCACTATCGGCTATACTTTGCACGTTCGGGGCCTCTCAGAGACATGACACCATTTAAGTTTCTTTCGATGTTGACGCCCGTAGAATGAACTTCAGTTTGATCGTCACCACATTTGACATAGTAAAAATGTTGAAGAATTAATGAATAAATTGATTACCTTATTGCACTTTCAACATAACCAAAATAAATAATAATATATTTTAAAACATAAACAGTATAATAGGTGGCATTATCGCTGAGAGCGAATTCCCCAAGACAGGTTGTTGCGATGACCACTGTTGCTGATCTAAATTAATTATTTAAAATTACGGCATGAAGGGTCCTAGAAACGTCATTAAAAAAAATAGATGGTTACTTGTTCACCATCGTGCAGATGTCCAATAACAGACAAACAAACTATCTCGCGAATAGTTATAATATACTATCCTTAATACAGTTGTACCATCTGTAGGTATCTTGGGAGTACGCTATAAATTAGAGGTTATCTCGCTACGTCTGGCAAGTGGAATACGCTTGTAATAACATTAACTAGTTAATGTTACTTGATAGTTCAGATAAATTAACTGTCAGGTTAAATTCAAGTGTTATTTATCTGTATTTCGCTAAATTACTGTACCTAATTGTGAGATGAAATATCATATTATCTCAATTCTATATCAATATAATTTTGAAACTATCATGGTTATTAATATTAAAGTCATCATTCATTATTTGCCTTATTTTAGTATTTTTTGATCGACAACAGGTTCAACAGGTTTACATACTGCAGGTACCTACTCCAGCCTTCCCGTGACCACGACAGTCATCAAATCTTCTGCTTTGTTGTCTTCTTTGCTGAAATTTGAGCCTGTCCTTGAAATCTTGCACGGTTACGCCGATGAACCGCTTCCACACTAGGTACTCTATTTTTATTATACGTAGGTACATAGAAAATATTAAAGTTTAACCTCCTTGTTACAGATAAGGCACCATCCGAAGCTACGTTCCGTGGAGCCGAGTTCCTCTCATACGACCTCACGCAGACCGGCGGGGAGCCCATCGTCAGCACGCAAGATGCCATCTCTCTGTACTTCAAGACGAGGCAGCCGAACGGACTACTGTTCTACACTGGTAAGTTGAAGCTACGTTCCGTGGAGCCAAGTTCCTCTCATACGACCTCACGCAGACCGGCGGGGAGCCCATCGTCAGCACGCAAGATGCCATCTCTCTGTACTTCAAGACGAGGCAGCCGAACGGACTACTGTTCTACACTGGTAAGTTGAAGCTACGTTCCCTGGAGCCAAGTTCTTCTCATACGACCTCACGCAGACCGGCGGGGAGCCCATCGTCAGCACGCAAGATGCCATCTCTCTGTACTTCAAGACGAGGCAGCCGAACGGACTACTGTTCTACACTGGTAAGTTGAAGCTACGTTCCGTGGAGCCAAGTTCCTCTCATACGACCTCACGCAGACCGGCGGGGAGCCCATCGTCAGCATGCAAGATGCCATCTCTCTGTACTTCAAGACGAGGCAGCCAAACGGACTACTGTTGTACACTAAAATTTAAAGATTATTCTAATTTTTAGAAAAAAAAAACGGAAAAAATATTTATTTAGTCATATGACCGAGAATACCAATCAGAAAGTGTTACAACGTCACGCCGTGCAGAGCATCATTGTTAAAATATGGTTGACGTTTTCATTTAGAGCTAGCGGGAAATTAAAATTGTTTTTTTTTTTCAAACTAATCAATACTAATATTATAAAGAGGAAAGGTTTGATTTTTTCGGCGGGCGAAGGTCCGCCTGCGACGCAGAAGGTTGCGGGGTCAATTCCCGCCTTGGGACAATTGTGTGTACGATCTGCAGATAATAGTTCCAAGTTCTCTGATAGTTATAATAAAAATATATATCTATGTAAGTAATCTATTGTACTAAGTATCAGTAGTCATCTAGTACCGATAACACAAGCTCTGCTTAGCTTGGGGATAAATGATGCTGTGTGGATTGTCCAGCATTTTTTTTATATTTGCCTGTTTCGTTCCACTGCTGGGCAAAGGCCTCTCTCAAGTCTGTCCCACCAATCTCTGAGGAAGGCGTTAAGGTCGTCTCGCCAGCGCTATCGTGGCCGATATTATTTATATATTTTTTATATTTATACTTCCACCAGGCCACGAAGCCGACTACCTGAACCTGGCCGTCCGCGACGGAGGCGTCTCTCTCACCATGGGCCTCGGGAACGGCAAGCAAGAGATCCACATCAAGCCGCCAAAGACCCGCTTCGACGACCATCAGTGGCACAAGCTGACTGTGCATAGGAAGATACAGGAGGTGAGAGTTATTTCATTGGTTTGCGTCATTATTACCAGCATGAATTTAACATCACATTTAAATGTATGTAAGTGCCCCGGCGACGACGGCCAATTGAAGATCCACATCAAGGCGCCCAAAAAAAGGTTTGATTCATTGTGCATCTGTTTCTTTGTTCTTTTCTGATTTGTCTTTAAGTGCAATAAAGCGTTTTTGTATTGTATTGTTGTAGGCGGTCAAAAATAGTTTAATGATAATTTTTCAAAAGCTAGTGCGATCCCCTTTTTTCGTTTACTGCTGGCCTGGATTTGGACGTTCATCGGCAGCGTGGATAAATTGTATGAAAAATCAAAATATTCACAAAAATTATCGCTTTTAAAAATATATCTTTTATCATAATTATAATGATAATTTATTATCATCAACTTGTTTTCACTCGAGGAGGACTTACAAAACTTGTGCCAGCCACTTCAATATTTAAAGTAGCCATTTATCCCCCTGTTGACGTGAATATTCTATTTTATTGGCTAGCTATTTACTAAAACCATTAGTACCGAGAAAACGAATAATCGTTTATTCCTCATTGGTTAAGAATAACGACATTAATGCGTATAGGTATTGAGTACTAACCAACACTTTGATACCACCGTTCGATAGTAACTTTACATCTAGGGAAGTAAGGTTGAAATTCCCTTGTGCACAAGTAAATACCACAAAACTTCCTTACAATCCCCCAACGCTAGTAATTAGTTATGCTGATCGATGTTTTTCGTATAGAACCAATTTACCGGCGGTAAATCTTTGGAGAAGTATTGCCCGTGCTCACCTTAACGCTGGGTAAGATGTGCCTTGATTGGTTTGTTTAAGGTTCAATTTGGTTTGAATTAACATAATTCAACCTGTAATGGTTTCACTGTGAACCTATTTTGTAGAGTATCTGTAATGAATTGAAAATATTGCTGTTCTTTAAGTGAAATAAGCTTGAACTTGAAGACAAAATAAAGTCTTTTTGTATAGGTAGTTTTTTTTTAAACTTAAGCTCAGTGCACATCTTTTAATCTGAACACAAATTGTACCTTATGATTTTAAATAAAATAAGATATTTGTTGTGATTTTTTGTTTACGATTTTAAACCAGAAATTTCTTCGGAGTGTTTGGATCAGATGGAGAGATGTCGAATCTTACAACTTCTATAATATAATAACACAATGCAAACAGACATCCATTATATGGTTAACCGTTTATTTACCTAGAGTCCTCTCTTAGAACTGAAATAATATATCTTAGTACCTCTCAAGGTCCAACAAATACTAGGAACATTCCCACATATTCCGGACAAAGGGGCTGTTTATGTACTCATGTACTACTATGTTTATGGGCCTGCTTTGAGTGTTGGTAATTAATTTAAATAGGTATTTAGCAGTGATTTGTTACAAGGTAGAATGTAATGGCTGCTGGTCTATTCTGATGTATTTGTGAGTGCTCCACTCATACTGTGTTCGCGTTCGATTGGCTGCATTTTGATTAAACATCATCAGCCTATATTGGTCCACTACTGGATATAGGCCTCCCCTTATAAGTGCCATAGGACCCTATATTCAGCTGGCCGTCTACCTGCTGTCTTTCGTAGATACCCCTGGTCGGAGGGCGTTCTAAACTACGTTTGCGCTCTTCACTTATGAACACGTTTACTCCAGCGCTTGTCGGTTCTTCGCGAGATATGGCCGGTCCACTGCCACTTCAGCTTGCTAATTCTTAGAGCTATGTCGATAACTTTGGTTTTCTGTCGGATGTATTTGACGAATCCCATCCTTCAGAGAAACTCCGAGCTAAGGCGAGAGATATCTCTCTGCATAGCTAGCTGAGCGACTTTAAACTGGTAAACCAGCCTTAACGTAATTGGTACAGTCACGAATACATCTGAATTGACCAGCTGAATGACTATAGGAACATCATTGAAATATTACTTGAGGATTTTGTGACCTCTTGTCCAGATATTGTTTTACTTACAAATACTGTTTTGTTCGCAGGTTTCATCCGGTGCTATGAGTTTCTGCAGGGTGAGTAAAAAACTTATAGTACGTTTTTAATAGTAGGTATTTGAGGTGCTGAGAAATAAACAGAGTGCATGTACCTATTGACGAATATTTCACCTACAATAAGGTGAAATATTCTAAGGGCTAAGGTGGAGTTATAAAAAATGAGACGTAGTCGTGTTGTGTCACATTCGCAAATATTTTTCCATCTAAGCTGTATTCAGGTGAAATGTTCGTCGATAGGTACATGCACGTTCGTGAGAAGTATCTAAGGTAGTAATTAAAATTAAGTTAATTATAATTTGGTTGTTTCAAAAACACAAAAAAAACTAACTTAAATTCCTAAGTAAATACACTGTTTCCGTTTTGTTTGAGTTTTTCGGGACAAATTCTTAACCTTCGAAGCGAAATAATTTTCGAAATCGTTCCATAATTGACGGAAAAATCGACGACCATACATTAAAAGACAAAGAGCCGAACATAGAACCTCCTCCTCTTTTGTTTCCGTAGGTTAAAAATAAATCGATAATCTTTTCGAAGTTATTCAAGCATCCATCAAACCAAGTTGAGAACCTCCCCCTCCAATTACTACAGACTTTTTTACTTGTTTACGTATTTTTCCATTTTCCGTGTGAATAGCGTGGTGCATTATTAAATTTCTATTTCAATCCCATGGCCGCGCCATTGTGGTGGGCACTATTGTGAGCGCCATTCAACGACACCCTATTATGGACCTCCATTGAGGTTCAGGCAATGCTGCTTATTAATTTTTATCTCGTAAACACCCATACATATAGAACTATAGACGATCTATAATAAATAAAATAAAAACAGTTTATGTGTACTATTGTTTAAAATTGCACCTTAACTATGTGATATGGAATAAATATCACATAGTTAAGGTACAATTTTAAACAATAGGAAATAATAATTAACAATTTAATTAGTCATCCATCATGGCCTGTTGCAGCGTTGGATCGCGAGGAGTGGAAGGAGAAAAGGGAGGCAATTGCCCAGCAGTGGGACAATAATGGCTTAAAATAATAATAACAATTATAATTTCGTGCATTAATATTTATGATTCTAAAATATTTTGATATAGGTAAACTGAATAATACTTATCTTTACAAAACTGGAAACAGTATTTTGATGGTTTTTTAAGCCCAAACTTCGGCAACATAATTTAAATTCGATGAAACTTGAACTCCCTAAGAACCAGCCATCTGTTACACTCTCAATACTGCTTATTTCGAGGATAATGCTTTTGTTAAACTCTATATGAAAAAAGTTCTCCTATTATGAGTCTAGAACTAACCTATTAAGCGACAAACTTTGTTAATACGGCGTGCAGTCTGTTTTCTTTGCTTTAGAACTGCAAATGCAGGTGTATATCTGCTGGTGGATGCAAATTAATTTCGTTGAAGCGTGTTCGGTTTTCCGATGGATCACGGCAGGTTAATTACACTTTTTTTATGTCTTGAACGTCTGAAAACTTGCAAATTCAGGTCAAATGCGAGCTAATTTTTCTTGCAATTAACATGTAAGAAAAGCACTTAGTTTTTTACTTCATTCAGCTTTTGATATACGAGCAGCTTGAAGCAGGCAGGCACGCCTGAGTAATGTCTATAACATAACACAAAATGTTGAACAACAATAACAAAATCGATTGTTATAAAAAATCTAATCGGTAAAGCATTCCATGAACATACACTATATGGGACCGCTCGAGCACTTGCGGAGTTCACTATGCACTTGCAGCTTGAAAAAGTCGATTTAGAACTAGATCAGGCCCTTACATGCATTTACTTAATCTCTATTGTCATCCAATAGGGCTAGCCAGAATAGAGATATGATCCCAGAATAATATGCATTGTTAAAACTTTTGACACCACCATGGTCATTAACACAAAAGTTATTTATAACGGGATATTTACCATAAATGACTTTTATATGCATAGTTGTTTAGTTTTATGATCATTTATATCTCGTCTTTTGTAAAAAAAAATTACAATATTTTGTATAACATAAATAATTTAGAATGATCTCATCAGGTCTCAGCCATAGTAGACGACGTGTACATGGAGCACTCCCACGTGGCCGGTACATTCACAATGCTGGCCAGCTCCCGCGCGCACGTAGGGGGGTCCCTCAACGCCAGGGCCTTGCCTGGCGCTAGGGTGCATAACAACTTCATTGGCTGCTTGAAGAAGGTAAGATATGCACCTAGCTATACAAGGAGCCTTTGAACTGAGCTGCTTAATATAAAAGTACCCCACGCACCTCTGCGCGATCCTAACCGAATCCGAAACTGAAGAATCTTTATATCATCATACATTAACAGCCTTTATCAGTTCACTGCAATACTTGGAACTCCCCTGTCACGTCAGACATCTTCGCTTCGTCGATATTTGAAAGATTATTTCCTCTCAAATAGGTGGAGTTCTCAGCCGACACTCTGCGCCTAAACCTCATAGACCTAGCCCGAACAGGAAGTAAGCTGATTACTGTAACGGGAAGACTTGACTACGCCTGCACTGCCGTCGACTTTGCAGACCCTGTGAGCTTCACCACCAGAGACGCCCATTTGGTGAGTTCACGCCAACACGCTTGCGTAGTTGCGGACAAAACAGCTGAGGTGCTTTCAACTCTAGTGACATTACAGCTTAAGGTGTACCTTTCCAAAATAGAATCCCTTCTTTATGTTGCGTAGAATTTTTTACAATGCTTCTTTTAGTCGGTGACATTCAATGAGAGGGTTACCTCAGCTGATTTGGACACAGTTATTCGAAACCTTACTGATATTGCTTAAGGTTTAATTCCCACAGGTGCACACCACAGAAGCGCCGGTAAAAAGATATACAGCCATCATGCGTTTCAAAGTCGTTTCAGATGCATTTAAACATGAAAATTCACATCATAGATATAAACAACATCGCACAAGATTTAGGAATAACCAGCGCGGTTCCAGGAAACAAAAAGCTAATAAAATACCTGAACCTGAAATAGTTCATATTAACATGCCTGTCACTTTTAAACCTGATAACGCTGAGATTGCATTTCCAATACCGAAACAGAATACACAAATGAAAGTAAATGGTGGTCAGACAAGAAAAGAAAATGCTGTTATAAAAGATAATCATGATATGGAACTACCTTTGATATCACAAGGGATAGCTAAAATTTATAGTGGAAACAAATTTGCTATCAATAAGATCCCAGTTAGACATCACCATCGTGAACCTTTAGACGATGATCTGCTCAAACGCACTATAAAAATAACAATGCCAGTCACGTTTAAAGATCCTATTCCAAATAATACCGCCACAAAAACCAATACCAGTGGTTTCAATAACGTAACTGGTAATGATAAAGAACCAACATCAAACCAAACGAAAAATTCCGGGTATCTTATAGAAATCATAGGTCATGATTCTGTACCAATACAACACGAAACTGTAAAGGAAACTATTTCGTTTGGTTACATACCCGAAGAAAAGGAATTTCTGAGACGACAAAATGTTCTGATTCACAAAATACAAACACTAAAAGCAGCACAATTAAAAGTCATCGAAGAGGAAAAGCAGCTGGCAGATGAAGTGCAAAAAAAAGAGCCATACGTTAAATTCTTTATTATCACTTAAAGTCTAAAGTGAAACAAGAAGATTGATAAATCCTCCCATTTAAAATTTTTAAATACTCTGTAGTTTACCCAAGTATTTAAATGAATCCTCTTCCATAGTTTATAGTTCAAAAATGTTCATGTTAATCAGTAGATGAATTTATAATAATCCACATGTTGGCTAAATCATCTCGAATCTTGGTTCTACGCATTTTAGCTGACTCATCAAAGAAAACAATTGACGTTTTTGACGACTCGGCCAACATGTTGACGCTCCATATTAAGGAAATTTCGCTGTTATTCTTCTAGTTAATTAAGCCGTTATTGTAGTAATATAGACGCCGTTATGACAGTAGTATGTTTATCACAAATTATTAACCAGTTACAATTTCAATGTTAACCTTTCATGTTTAATTATATCAATAAATGCAATTACAAAAGCTGGCAATTTTCAATTCGGCTGAAATTTCTGTTTTCGCATACTATTATTATAAATCGAGGGACACTTACACAATTCATTATGCCAAAACGTCGTCGCTCACAAAAACAGAGCTCCAATTAAAAACAATGGATGAAGCTTCCGAGACACCCCACTCCTAAAAAGTCGTCCTTAAAAGCCGACATGTTAAAGACGGTTAGAATTCGTTTGAGGGTACTTTCGAATTTCTAACTCTTGTATTCGGTCAAGCAGTGGCCCCTTGATTGGGTTGGGGGCTCGGGGCATCGAGATTGAGTTAGTGGGAATTCGTTCGGGCACTACTCTCGGTTGAAGTGATGTAATTTGAGGTCAATTCTTCGAGAAGTGGACGTTGAAGACAATCAAGTTTTCTATTTGACTTTGATCTACCTGTTTGGAGACATTATGATAGTGATTTTATAAAAGATTTGATTATATGTTTAAATCAAAATTTATTAGACTGAATTTGTTTAAATGTGGTTGAAAAAGGTTAAATGAACTTCTAACCAACGCACGCTATAGCCATATATATATATATATGTTTGAATATTGATAGATATTGGATTATAAGGTCAATGCATTAGATTAAATCGGATTAATCAACTCAAGTTTATATATTAATCGATAACTATAAAACATAGCTGGTTCAAATGACCGCCCAGCGAAATTCCAAGAATCAAAAGTCATTAAGTTAGGTACTCTCAGTTAGTCAGAAATTTACCATGCGATCGTTTTTCATGACTTTGCAAGGATTCCTGCAGTTTCGACTATTTTTCTTTGTCTGACTTACAGTCAGGTGTATCTAAGCGTGGTTGAATTTGAATTGTACCTAGTGTTTTAAAGAGGACGTAATTAGTCTTTGTTTTTACATTGATGAGCAGTCCCTTATACAAATTCTCATTAGCCATTTAAGCACTTGCTTTCCAAATCAGTGTGTGCCCTAACATAAAGGAAATGGACACGTAACCCCCTAAATAGTTGTGTAACGGAATCATAAAATGAGATGGGGTCATATCTTTGTTTGATGGAAGATTGTTATGCCAGTTTCCATCATAAATTTCAACCAATTTGACAGGTCAAGTGATTGGATGCTGTCCGGGGATGAAAATGAATTGATACTTGAAACTCCAATATAGACGCAGCTATATTTTCCTATTAGTCAGGAAATTGGTTGAGTCATAAGGAATTTTCGTGAGGTACTTAGTAATTATAATGAGAATCAGGTATCGCTATAAAAAAACTTATATTTTTACTTCTGCCGCTGTTTGAGAACTTTTTCGTGACGTAATATTATCAAAAGAAATACCTAGATAAATAAAAATTAAACAGTACCCTACAGTGTACCCTACACTATCCTCTTATCTAGGAAGCCAACAAATAGCTCACTTTGGGCTACTCTGGGTTTTAGCATCATTTTAGTGTTATTATATGTATCCCAGGCGAGAAACGAGCGTTACTTCTCACTCGAACTGGCTAGGGTTTCCGAATAGGCTAATATTTCTGAGGTGTAATGCGGTCCTTAGATAGCCGAGGATTTTGCCAAGGTTAGGTTATATTTTTAGCGAAACAGTGTTTGGGACTAATATAGTAAAGACTTACAAAGCTTATAATATGAACTAATTATTAAACTGCTAACAGAATATTATGTACAGAAGACGTAAAATACTCTCACATAAGATCACAATAGTTTTATTTTCTGAAGAAGATTCTGAGAGATTTTGAAATCACTATTCTAGCGTTTATGTTACCTATTGTTGAACATTGTATATTGTTTCAAAGTCTGTCAGGTAATGAAAACTTGTTTGGGCGTCCAAAATTGACTGAAGTTAATACTGGAAGGGCAAACAGTGTACCTGCCTACTACTTTGTTGAGTGTATTAATTTTTTGGATATTGAAAGCTGTCTAAATAATCAATATAGCAAATCTTTAAAGGCTGTTCGAATTATTTCTAGTAAAGCAATCTTATCTAGCCAATCAAAGAGAGATTTTTATCAGATCTAAGTTTGCTGACCTCGAAGGTTGTACGCGTGACCTCAAGGTTACGCCCTGGGTGATTTACAGCTGTATTAAAGGGGTTAAATTGAATTGAAAATAAGAACACTGGAGGCATTGTGTTTATTTTTAATGATCTTGTGATCATAAAAATGTAATTTACACGATGCCAGTTTTGAAAAAGATAGAAAATATAAAAGTTTGACGACTTTAAAAGGTTTTAAAGTGGATCTGAAAATTGCCTATCATTTTTGAATGGTCTAGATAATCGTTGTAATGGTCTTAATTGACATAGCTAGTGATAATGAAATAACAAAAGGTGAACTTACGAGTATAGGGTGGTGATTTTGATACGATACTATTGTTATTGTGAAGTGACTGAGTTTTTTTTTTTTTTTTTATTGTTGCAAACTAGTAGGACTCATCAGACCACTGGATCTGTAAGTACGCTAGTTTGCGGTTACTCTTAAAATCCATAAAAACTGTTGCTATAAATGCAACATCAAGAAGTGACTGTGTTAACTAGTGGAATGTGGCCACTGGATGAGATTGCCGCAGAACTGTGGCACATGAGTCTGGATGCCTATACTCAGTAGTTGGGGAAGTCAGGTTGTGGATAATGATGATGACACATTTCAAAATTGTCGAAACGTCAAAGTGTTGGCAATGGTCTTTGATTTTAACATGGCAATATCATTTCTATCACACATAGTATACAAAACAAGGTCGCTTTCCGCTGTTTGTCTGTCCCTATGTATGCTTAGATATTAAAACTATTTAGAACTATGCAACGGATTTTGATGCGGTGTAATAGATAGAGTGATTCAAGAGGAAGGTTCATAAACCATTTGACCCATAGATTTCCATGCGGGCGAATCTGCGGGGCGCATCTAGTAAACTATATATTGATAAAATATTGAAAATTAAACATTTTAGCCCAAGTAAAATAAAGTTAACGAAACCGCGGCAAAACACTAGCGTATTTCGTCACTGTTCAAATAAAGTAACGAACATAGGGTTCATTTCACCTTGATCTATTATTCAGCCAGTAATGTGTTTTCCTTGTATCGGTAATTGTTGTATCGATTGTATTGTAGACCTTATTTGATTCACGGAAATTCGGTTTTGTGGAACAATCTAATAGATGTCAAACAGGAAAGTTTGAAGTTGATAACACTCATAGATATAAAAGCTTTGATAATGATAATGTTTTATTTTGATAACTTTAATGTATATCATGACAAGTTAATCTTGGTTTTATAAATGTTGAAGAGTTTATTATGTTAAATGTAATGTTATATAATATCCTACTAATATTATAAACGCGAAAGTTTGTAAGTATGGATGGATGGATGGATGTTTGTTACTCTTTCACGTAAAAACTACTGAATGGATTTTAATGAAACTTTACAATAATATAGCTTATACATCAGAATAACACATAGGCTACAATTTATAAAGATATATTGTATACTAGCTGCGCCCCATGGCTTCGACCGCGTGAAAATTTCTGCGCAATTTTACCGTTTAAACCTTCCCTGGACTACGACAAACATTAAATCGGCCCAGCCGTTCTCGAGTTTTAGCGAGACTAACGAACACCAATTGATTTTTATATATAAGAAGATTATCCAAAAAATCAATCACCACGCGGGTGAAACCGCGGGGCGCAGCTAGTATAATATATATTTTGAAAATGTTTTTGGTAGTGTCTATTAATGTACTTGATTCATGACTATTTGAAAATGTACTTTTGGAACGATTATTGTTATGATAAGATAATTTGGTTAATGGACGAAGGAGAAAAAAAAGTTAATTTGTGAGTCTGCCTAGCGAAGCTGGTGTTAACATTTTCTCCGTAGCACGAAGATTAAAGACGCACCAGGTTCACGGAAAAATTGTATGTTCTTAAAATATTTACGTACCAACCATTAGAATTTTATCATTGAATGTTACGTATACTATCTTCTGCTAACAGCTTTATCCTTCCTAGCATGGTTGTCTATTATGTCCAGCTTCTTGTCTAAGCTGTTTTGTATTTGCATTTTTTCCTACTCGACTTCTTTATCATTGAGATTTTTGCTGTTACAGATTCTGCCGAAATGGGAAGCGGTGAAGACAGGAACGCTATCATTTAAGTTTCGCACAAACGAACCGAATGGTTTGCTTATGTTCAACATGGGGGCGAAACCACCAAGGGTAGGTTGCACGGTAAGGGGTGGAGCTTTTGGGGGTAAACCAGTATGATTAAAGAAATCATCATTTATGACATTAGAAATGACACTATCAAAATATTCATTGGCATTCAATGCTTTGTTACTGGGAAATGCAAAGAACTGTATTCAAAAAAACATAAAAAAATATTTGATTCAGGCACAAGCCCATAACTTAAACCAATTTGATGCTTATCCTGTTTTAAATCCGTTCATATAGAAGCACGTATTTTATTTTCAGTATAAAAACCGTAAACATATTTAGAATTCGTGATAGAAGATTTTAAAATATCTCTGACAACTAAAACAAGAGACATTGACGTTTTAAATCTGAAACAATCAGTAGCAAAGTGCAGAAATAACGAGGCACAAAGGGCAACGTAAAAGCTTTGCTCTCTTATCATAAAGCAATCACGGGAAAATGGAGTGCAGGAAAATGATATTACGTCTACTTTAGATATGAATACGAAATTGAAGATCAAAGAGATCTTATAATCTTCAAATGATGACTTAATTGCATTTCCCAGTAAGGATCTGACGGATAACCGAGTTATGATCTGCAATATCGTGATATTGTACGGCATTCTATTAAATGAACAGTCAGAGGCAATTTGCATTTGTGTGAAGGTAGCTATTGAATTAAAAGATTTTTACGATTAGAGATCGAATTAATAGGTTATACTTGTTTCTTTATAATTTTCCTATGGAATATGATACGGTAATGGGGTACTGTTTCGTGCAGGCAATAATAACAAACGAATGTTCTATTTGATGGAAGCATTCGGTGAGGCTGAAAAAAATAACGACATTATTTAAACACTGAAAACATACGTAAATACTTATTAATAAACACTAAAAATATATAATTTCATGTTTGGGAAAAACTAACCGACTTCCAATTCCTAAATATTTACACAATTTTTATGTTCTGTGGGATTAATAGTAATTTATTAAAAATAAAATGGGACGATTTTCGACTTATTTTTTATACCTGATCTGAAAGAGTCGTCTAAATTGGTCCACAATTAACAAAGTAGCTAATTGGCGAACAAATAATATATGACGATCACAGAACCACGTCCGTTGGAAGTCGGTTAAAATTATCATTAGAGAACAAAAAATCTTAGTGTTTTTTCAAGGGGTCATAACTTACGGTTATTCGCTAAGTATCCTGCATGATAGGTTGAAACACTGGTTTAGGGGAATTTGTGTACGGTACCTTTATAAAGTTTCACCCACTGATATATATGAGTGTTTTATATCGTCTTCGAGAAGCACATAGAGTCTTATGTACGAGCGTACACGCACTAAGTATATAGATATTGCTATTTCGTTGTGGAGTTTCTGTATTTGTGTCAGTGATTGTGATTGTTTACGAATGAGATTTGATGTTATTTTTATATATACTATATCAAATAATGATATAAAACCATTAGAATGACTATATAATAGCCTATAATAATTGTATTGTACTCAATCACTTTATGAATTTGTAAGTCACTTTCAATTATTCCGATATGTTGAAAATGTATGTTTTCTCTACTCTAACACAACACAAGACGTATGTGTGGTGCACAAGCTTCATAGAAAGGCTTTATTAATACCTACACAAATTCGCACCATTGCGACTTAGTTTCACAACTTATATAGTATAGTGACCAAGTATAGTTTTTCATTTACCACATAGTTTTAAATAAGTAGAACTTCTTGAAACTTCGAAACTTTTGCTTCTAATTGAACGAACTAATATCTACTAACAAGTTTCTTGAGTTTCGTAGCGCCTAATTTGACATTGAGTTCGTAGAATTTGCTTGTCTAGCTTCAAATGTTAGTATTCGAATAGTATGCGAAAGGTTTGCATACATTACGTTTTTTGTGGACTTTGTATGCAGTGTCACGTTTTCTATCGATTTTGTTGATTTTCTACGCTTGTGTTCTAAATTGCGTCTATGATTTTGCACTGTTGTCGCAGCAATGAAGTTAAAATGTTGATTCGGTACCAATTTTTGTTGGTTTATCTTTTTGAGTTTTTGGCAGAGGATAAAATAAAACAAAAACTGGTGTACAAAAACTTCTTAGTTCTATTGTTCCCTTCTATTGTTCCCTGTAGTAAGCATTTTGGTATTAACTATACGCTGCTATCAACTTTTAATAAATAAATAAATGTCTAAATGTAGCATCTATCTAGGGTTTTCAAAGACCTTTTGTTCTTCATCCTATATAGACTCTCTACCATTCGCTTGATAACTTCACTGCCGATGCTCTTGCTTATGAACTCACTACGTTTCAGGCCGACATGTTCGCTATAGAGATACTGAACGGGTACGTCTACGTCCATATGGACCTTGGCTCCGGAGCCGTGAGGGTCCGAGCCACCAGGCGGAGAGTGGACGATGCCTTGTGGCATGAGTTCCTGTTGAGGAGGAGTGGGAGGGATGGCAGGGTGACGGTCGATGGGGCTAATGCCGAGTTCAAAACGCCTGGTAAGTCTCTTGTTTTAGGGTATTGAGGCAAGAAATGAATAATGCATCCTCTGGAGTGTGACTGGGGTTGTGTATGTTGATCCGTTTGTTTTTCATAACTACATTATTTCAAAAAGATCTATAGATAGATTGTAAGAATTCCTGTTTATTGGTTAGTCACTGACAAAGAGTATCAATTTTGTATTTTTGAATTGGGATTTTGTGTATTTTGATATATAGTCTGTGAACTTCCTCACTTACAGCCGGTTCAAACGCAGAGCATCATTCCACCTTACTATCAATGAAATAGTTGAAAAACTTTTCAAGTGCTTATTGAGCTGATTTTGTTGAATCAAATTGATGAAATACCTAATTAATTCAAATTTCTTGCTGACACTTTGGGTAACCAGACACTTCAAATTAAAACATACAATAGTTGTTGACAAATCCTTGGTCAACCAGTCTGCGTTCCAGAAACCAGTTCTTAACCATTCAAATAGCTGTACAATTTATATCCTACTGTTAATAGTTATTGAAAATTTCCACCTTGTTTTTTCCAGGAGAATCCAACCAGCTAGAACTGGATGGGTCCCTGTACATCGGCGGTCTGGGCTGGGAGTACTCTGCGTCCCGCACCCCGCCCGCGGTGTGGACGGCGGCGCTGCGGCAAGGGTTCGTGGGCTGCGTGCGCGAGCTGGTGCTCAATGGCAAGCCGCAGGACCTAGCCGCGTATGCACGCCAGCAGGATTCTGGTAAGTTAATGGCATCACTATTACTACATAGTACAAACTAGACGGGTCCCTGTACATCGGTGGTCTGGGCTACTACTCCTAAGCTTCTTTTAGTTTAGGTTTTACCTTCTTTTTTTTAGTTTTTTTTCCTCCAAAACACTGTAGGAAGGTGCTGAATGAGTCAAGCTTCTTTTATCAGACACAGGTATTTCTATTTCTGTATTTCTGGCAAAGATTTTCTTTTTTACTTTTGGTTGGCTTGGTTGTCATTGCGGCCTATTGTGATCGCCACTTTATTCGCCACTAACCCTTGCAGCTGCTAGGAACTGTAGGATTTTCTTCGGCTTCTCTCTTACTCCTTAATACTGTAATTTTCAAAATATCTGTTTATTTTCTCAGCTTCAGTCCGGCCAGCATGCCACATGCTGCTGAAGCAGTGCACCAACTCCCCGTGCCAGCACGGCGCCTCCTGCAGCGAGGGCTGGAACCGACCACTCTGCGACTGTTCCACCACCGACTACAGTGGACCTACCTGTGGACGAGGTAAGCAATCACCTCTTGGTGAATAGACATTTAAAACGGGGTGTTTACCATAATTTGATTTTTGAGTTTTCCAATATTTCCGCACAGTTTCAAGCGCCATGATCATGGAATAACTGAAGGCACTGCGAGTAAGCTCAGCTGTTGGTTTGCAACATCTCGATAGGTATACTTTGAACTGTGATTATTGTGGTATTTCTAGTTGTTCGCCGACATCTTATTCGAGTCACTGTAACCGTTTCTGTTACTTCTAGGACTCGCCATGAAGCGGTTCGGTCAACATATGGACCGCGTCATGGCGAGCCTGATCACTTATGTAATAGGTGCGATGAGTTGAAAGATCTCCACTCATTGGTGTTTTCCTCTCTCTTTGTTAACGCCATTTGCCTCTATCTTGCGCCTGTATGTAAGGTCACAAAACGACAAATACAATAACATACATTTCATCACTATTCCAGAATCCCCAACGATCTTCCTGAACGGCACCCACCACCTGTCCACTACCCTCGGGCCGGACCACATCACGCAAACTGAGGAGCTGATGCTGCGCTTCAAGACCAACAAAGCCGGCCTGCTGTTGAGGACCTCCTCGGAGAACTCCGCGGATAGGATCGAGCTGGCCGTGGCCGCGGGGAGGGTCCGTGCTAGTGTGCGGCTGGGAGATCGAGAAAAGGTATAACCTGCAAACGCAAAGAATGGGTTTGAGAGTACTAACGACGTCGTATTTAACGTCTTCCTATATCCTACTGATATCACTATGACTACCTAAATAACGATAACGAGTGCGAGCTGAAATCAATCCTTTCAACACAAGTTAAAGAACTGGCTGATCGAACAAACCTTCTATAGGATTGACGAATTTGTAAAATAGGATATCTAATATCGTTATTTTAAATTTATTATTATAACATGTCCTCATTATTAGTTATTAATTTAACAATTAATTCAGTTGAAATGAAGCCTTATTGAAATATGTAGGTACATATTACATTTTTTTACTAGCTGCGCCCCGCGCATAGAAATTTGTCTACATAAAAAAAAGACCATCGCAGAAAAGTTCAAAGTAACAACAATCTCTGAAAATAAAATCTACATAGTTCACAATACTTGTAATGAAAACAATAATTTCTATTTGACCCGGTTCAGTTGATTGAGCCTATGCTATTGTTACCGTCGCCTGCCTTGTTGAAGGTTTAATTTCTTGAACTTTTTATTGGAGATTGTGGGCATCGAATTCGATTCGATAACATTTTATGACCTCTGAGGTCGTCGGTCCTTTATGATACTGATGGTTGGGCTTTAATATCTATCTATCTAATTGTATTAAGTATTTCAGTCATCTAGTACCTATAACTCTGCTTAGCTTGGGGCTAGATGATGCTGTGTGGGTTGTCCAAAATTATATATTTATTATTTATTCATTATTTCCAGAACCTTCTAGCCGGCACGAACGTAGCGGACGACCACTGGCACACGGTCCGCTTCTCGCGGCGCGCCTCCAACCTCAAACTGCAGGTGGACTCGGCCCAGCCTGTGCGCGGTATGTTATGTACGTATGCACGGGACGCACCCGCACACTTTTATTTTGACCCTGAGTAGTGGAAGTAAGGTTGGTTTTGGTTTGGCTGAGTTGTCGGGTTTTGGTAATCGTGATGAAGTAAAGGTGAATGATATCACTACACTACATGAAACAGACATAAAAGATGAAATTGAAGAATCAACCTCATCGTTGATTTGTAGTTTTGATACACTAAGATGATCTCCGTATGGTGGATCAAAAAGTTTCTAATTATATTTTGAAACGCAAATAAATATTTTGTATTTTCTATATATTAATTCATTGAAGTCAGTTATGGCATAAATGCTGCTGCTAAGTGCTACTGAAATTAGAAACAACAAAGACAAAATCGCCACTAAAACAACATTGAAGAGACTGCCAAGTTAGCTCAGCAATAATTAGAAAAAGAAAACACTTGAGCATTATAGTTACTTTAAAATAAAAGAATAGAAACACTGACAAATGTAAAAGCAATATAAACCCCAATTCTGACCAAAATCACTATCATTCCAATTAAAACTAACTTTATGAATAAAATTTTGTAAAACCCGACAATAAAGCTGAAATAAACATAAATAATAAGCAAACTTGGATTTTCTCCCGAGCGAATCCAAGTTCCAGCACTCTTCGGAGTGTTTAAATGTTAGACGTCCTATTAGCCGTGTAGCTAGCGCTTCCTTTTAGTTTGTTCTTAGCCGGCACTTCGTACCCACCTTTGTGTTCAGCTTATGTTTCTTCTTTATTTCTTTCTTCTGTAGAATCCTTTGTGATGTCTTGTAGATTAGATTTAGTACTGTCAGTTGCTATATCCTGATCTCTAATACTAATGTTGTTTATTTAGCAATTCCAATAAAACTCTGCAACTGATAGTACATTGTTGTTTTTATAAATTATCTTACCTGTTTTTATTGCATTTATTTTACTTTGATTGTTATTAATTGATTGCATTTGATTGGTTACTTTAAATTTTATGATTTCAAATTAAATTTGATAAGAACAGGTTAAAATTGAATAAAATAAAGGGAAATAGATTAAAATAAAACTGTTGAAGAAGCATTATAGTATTTAGTATCTTCTTGAGCATCACTGATAGTGCTAAGGTTTGAATTCTTCTAGTTGCTAATGGTTGACTTCACTAGTCGTCTATCAGCTTATGAAACTTCTCTATGACTGTACATAACAAAATGGCTGCTATCAAATCTATCGACTTACTTTGCTACTTTATTTTTCTTTCGTCAATGTTGTGAACTAGGTGTTGCCACTTCTGTATTTCAATATATTAAACAACCTCTTGTGTTTCCAGCTGAAACTATATTAGGTAAGGCGTCGACATTAGAGATTTCATCTCTACATTTAGGAGGAATGTTCCATCCGGAAGAAGAGATTCAAATGACGTCAACTCTACCCAATTTCGTTGGCCACCTACAGAAGTTTGTCTTCAATGGAATCAAATACATAGATCTCGCGAAGACTCTAGGTGTTGGAAGCGATTCCAACGACATTTACGATGCATCCAACATAATTTTGAACGGCAAATTTGTGAAACAAGATTCTTTGTCCGTTTACAAGTCTGTTACTTTCAAATCGAAACACACGTACGTTGGCCTGCCTTTACTGAAGGCCTACGCAAATACTTACTTAGACTTTTACTTCCGAACAACGGAAATGGATGGCCTCCTCTTTTACAATGGAGGAAAGAAGCAAGATTTTATAGCGATTGAGCTGGTGAATGGCCACATACATTGTGTGTTCAATCTTGGAGATGGAGTAGTGACGATGAAAGACAAACTGAAGAACTACCTGAATGACAATCGATGGCATTCGGTATCTGTAAGGAGACCGACACCGAAGGTTCACACGTTGCAAGTTGATGAGGATTTGGAAATACATTCGACAAGTAAGACCTTCTGCACAATTCGTTTTACTGCACAGCACACACGTTCTCATGGTACACGTATGTATGTACAGCAGTGCAATAGTAAAAGCAGTTGATGATTTAAGTTTAACGGTCATAGTAAAGACTTTTGTAGCTTTCTTATGACTGATTGGGAGTTTTACCCTACATACATAAAACATACAACTTAAAACCGAATATTTTATGTAAATAGACATAGATAAAAAATCTTAAGCCATATTTGCACGATAAACAAAGAACGCGTGCACATTTGCAATTATGTACCCAAATTTAACTAATTCATTCAAAACTTTTGAAACTATCACGGTTAGTAACACAGAAGTCATTTAAAACGAGATATTTACCATGATTGGATTTTTGAGTTTTCCATTATTTCGGCACAGTTTCATGCGTTAAACACACAATTCATTTAATCTCACTACAGTTATAAATATACCATAAAGATTACCATTTCAGGTTCAAATCTTATGCTGGAGCTAGACAGCATTCTATTCATAGGCGGGGTTCCCCGAGACATGTACTCGTCCCTGCCAGTAGGTGTGCTATCGCGACAAGGGTTCGAAGGGTGCATGTCTAGTGTGGACCTCCCCGGAGAGTCACCATCTTTGATGGAGGATGCTGTTGTTCCAAGCTCGTCTTTGGTATCGGGGTGTGAAGGTAAGAACGTTTGGTGCTAAACTTCGGAAAAATTGGGATTCTAGACGAATAGACTAAAGCTACTCCTTTTTATAATATTGTGGCACGTTTTTTCGAAATATAAACTATAACGCCTTTATATAATCCAGGTCCAGAACTTTATGTGCGTCAAATTTCAGCCCGATACTTTCGGTAATGTTTGGCGTTGTCGTCACGTAAACATATTACATGTACACATACACGTGTACAACGGCACAAACTTTCGCCTTCGTAATTAGTAGGACTGTTTATCTTTAAATAAGACCGCAGAAGACAATTAAAATTTTCAAATAGCTCTAAGAACCGCTACAATAGTGACAAATCAGGTTAATCCTAACTCGCCTGAAATCGACGCAGAGCCCGATGCGATGACCATGGAAAAACTAAAACAGAATAAAGAGACAGAAATGAAACCTTAAATTAAAACAGTTTTACTAGACTTTGAGTCGCCAAAAACTCTTAATAATTAGATTATATATGTATATTGTTTCAGGTCCAACAAAATGCACGCACAACACGTGCGCAAACAAGGGCGTGTGCGTAACGCAATGGAACACCTACGTTTGTGATTGTGATCTCACGTCTTTCACTGGACCCACTTGCTATGATGGTATAGTACAATATCATTCAACAGTCAAATATAACTTACCAGCCACCTCTCTTCTACCGTGTCAAACCAAAATTTTGCCCTATTAAAATATAAAACGTCAAGTGCGAGTCAGACTTGCACACCGAGAGTTCTATAGAATTATAAGACCTGTGCTATAAAACCTTGCTTTTTGCCAAATTGTCCCTTGGATTTTTCAAAAAATTTGGCCATAAATGGCTGTATCTTTTGATTGCATTTCAAGAGTCTAAGGACTTGGACTTAATTATAATTTCGACGGATAGATAAACAACAAAGTGATATATCCCCTTCAAGGGTTCCTTTTTCCTTTCGAGGTAGGTACTTTAAAACAACGTAAACAAATTAACTTAAAAAGGTCCAAGTTTTTCGTCTTCGTTTTTCGTGGAAAAAATAGACGCATATTATATAGCTACCTATGTATTTGCGTTATTATTCCACTACTTCATGCAGAACATAAATTATCTTACTAGCGATGAATATAGTCTGTAACGTTGTAAACTTAAAAATACATACACAGAGCAATTCCTCACGTGGCACAATTTAGATAAAGTGAGACCTACCTTCGACCTTCTCTCAAATTAGAAGATTCAAGTAATACCAAACTGCAAATTTATCTCACAGAATCAATAGCATACGAGTTCGGGCCAGGCCGAGGTATCATCACGTACACAACTCCAAACGCCCTTGAAGACACGGACACCAATAAGATAGCCCTGGGCTTCGTCACCAGCAAGGCAGACGCTGTTCTCATGAGGATCGAGTCTTCGAACACGCAGGACTACTTGCAGATGGAAATCGTGAGTGTAAATGGAATGTCAAAGTCAGAGTTAATATCATCTATTTCTTTAGGCTTACAAAATAAGCACTTAGACAAGCCATACTTTATACTATAAATTATAATCAAATAAGATAATGGTAAAACGGAGTTTAACGACCGGAAATGCAATGTTTCCTAGACAAAGATAAAATGGTGCCTTGAACTTTTGACGAAATCTTTGCAGTAAACAACATGAAACCTTACAGATCAACGGCAACCTCTTCATGATCTACAACGTGGGCGGCGGTGACCAACCGCTGGGTGACGAGGCAGCCAAGGTGGACGACGGAGCGTACCACGTGGCTAGGTTCACCAGGAATGGGAGCAGGGCGTCCTTGCATCTGGATAACTATGCTGTCAATATACGGCATCCGCAAGGTAATGGTGATTGTATATAGCTAGTTCAAATCAAATGCGTTTATTTTTAGTAAAACATAAATATGTACAATTAGGAAAAACCGTTACTAAATAAAGACAATAAGGTAATCGACGATAGGTATAGTTCGTAAGGACGCGCTTGATAACCGTGAGGTTGTGGCAACCAAAGGTATAAGCTAGGTTTAGTCTCGTGCTAAACGGTCCTATCACTGACCCATGATATTTCAAAAACTACTGTTTAAAAACCATTCTTAATAAGCTTCATATGAAAGAAAAGTATTTTTTTACATGAAATAGATCAGAAAGTAAACAAATTTAGTTCTTTAATTTATCATTCAACATCCGTAAATGCCGTTTCCCACAAATGACGTCCCGTAGGCTGATTATGTAAAAGCAACAGCAACAGCGACGCGACCGCGACCGCTCCGCGACCGGTTGCAAAGTGTCACTAGAAACCGTATTACGGAAGCCTGTCGCGTACCGATCGCTAAGTTGTTGCTGATTGCTCATTGCCCATGGACACTAGCGCCACTAGCGACAGAGTAGCAATAGGTGGAAATAATTATTTGTAGTTTTAACGTTCATTAGCGCCACCAGCAACAGAGTAGCAATAGGTGGAAACAATTATTTCTAGTTTTAACGTTATCTATGGTAAAATTTTTATTCTGTGCGTCTTTGTTGATTTGTTTGTTGTTGTTTTTTGCTATTTTTTTCATAGTTTTCAATTAATTTTAGAAGATTTCGTAAACTCCCTTGGATATTGGATCTAAAAGTAAGTTATCAATCAATTATAATGCGTAGTTTTGTTTCTTGTCTCTATAATCTTCTTGTAATTTAAGTGGAACATCGAGCTTCAGACGACCAGCTAGACTAGTTGCTGCAGCACCTCATGACGCACTCGAGCCTTGCCAAAGGCTTTGGCTTGGGAGAGAGGTCAAAGGAGACCATAGGTCGTGAATGAAATGATCTTGCTACGAGGCTTAAACGGTCACGGCGGCGGGGAGGTGCAACAAAAACTGGCCAGCAGCGGTACAAAAGGTGTAAGAAAACCAAACAGCATGAGGAGTCACGAGGGCAGCGGTTGAGGCTGTTAAGTCTTATATCATATTTTCTCAGGAAAATGACAATTGCGATAAACAGCTGACCTAATTTATTCAAATATTTTATAGGTCAAAGAGTTGGATCATCGTGGACTGATCATCGTTGAATTGGAGCAGAGACGAGTAAATGCAGAGGGCAAGCTGGCTGGTGCCGCCGTTATAATAGCAGAGGCAACGCGAACGCAAGCCGATGCCGCGCGCCAGCAGGCGGGGGCATCTCTCACTATAATATATAAACAAATAAAATAAAAAAGCCTTTTTTTGATCCTACTACATTGATTCCTAATTTAGGTACTGTTATTATATCTAAAACACTATGTTTGATTATTAGCAGGGTCCCCAGGTTGGGGAAAGGCCTCTCTCACTATAATGCTCAATAAATTATTGGACATATTGTCAAAAATAATAAACTTGTATATTACTTCCCTTCTTTATTTAAGTCTAATAGAAAGATATATATTAAATAGGATGTCACTGTACAATAGGTGTACCTAAACATTTAACAGACACATTTATTTACTAAAAATCACACAGAACTCAACAGTACCTATACAATTGAACTACCTACTTACAAAAGGCAAACAAAAATGAAATAAACTTTAAAAACACTGATATAGACAAATCAGCTCAAAGCTACTCATTTATATATCACATATCATAATAGATATGTAGTGATGCAGTGCAGGCTATGTTCTGTTATTCCACAATGGTAGAATAGAAACTTGTCGACGTTCGTTTTGTAGCATCTGGGATTGATTCTGGTCCTCAACTTGATCCCTATGTGGTTCTTAATTCCAAGCTCACTTTTGTTCGTCTTCGCTTTGCAGGCATAGGTATGTGGTTTAAGTTTATGGCAGTGTCGTGAGAATAACTCTTTAGAGAGCCTATAATGGGCTCCAAACTCGTAGACTCGTAGATATCTGAAAATGTCGAAGGATTAGCTTGATCTCTAAGATTTCGCCGCAAACGAGCGCTCTCAAGTTGAACTCTCCCATCTTCGCTATCAAGAGCCACTACGAGAAGGACAGTACGTGCCATATCTTTGAAATTACAACAAACATTTATTTATTGTATTAAAGGTACACATTACAGGACAATTTCTATCAAAGTAATGATTTTTAGATTCTGAAGGAAGGTATAATTTATTGAAACTACAACTTACCTATAGTTATTTTAACGTTCCAATGAAAAATCTAAGCGTTTCACGGTTTTTATTTATAACTTGGGGTCACACAGGCATATTCTTCATAAAATTCTGAATAACTTCTCAGTCGCAATCGCCAAATAAACAGATGCTGAGCAGTGGCGGATTTACACATTTGCCGCCAGTAGGCTTTTCAAATTTTGCCGCCCCTACTGACCTCTCAAAATTTATAGTATTTTCAGCGAGAGAGCCGCGAAAATTTTGTGGTTTTCGGTAGATTTTTGCGTTATTTTTTAAAGTGGGTTTGGCTTTTTTTTATAGCCAGAAGGAGTTTTTTGTGCCCTCTAGCACAAAGCACAAAGCTTCAAGGCACAAAAATCTGATTTTGCGCTATTTGTTTTTGTGATTGAATTGGGGGGGGGGGGGGGGGGGGGCGCCGATTCGTCCTACCGTCACCATGAGAGCACACCACGCACCCGCTAAGCCGCCCCTGGGTCAAAAACATTCGTTCCCGCGCCCCATTATGACTATGCAAGCAAATACTTAATAAATACATAAAATATTTAAGTGAGTAATTGGTGAAACATTATACGCGTTGATTTAATTATGTGTGTGTGGATCTAATAACATTCAGAACATAATATTGTTTTTTTTTTGTTAGATAAGAAATATGTTTATGGCAAATTTGCCGCCCCCTAAAATATGGCTCCAACCTACTCAGCCTGCTGGTAAATCCGCCACTAGCTGAGGTTGTTGCTATATTGACAGTTCAAATCGCTGTCATACTTTATATTCTCTTTGAAATCGAGTCGCTACTGCTGTCGTGTTGCTTTTACGTAATACCAATTTGAACCAAGATATATGAAAAGTACTTGATAAGTAAGCAATTTTTAGTTCACCGATTGTCCAGCAGAGGGAATCCTAGTGCTCGATTGTTGGTTGACGTAGTACCTGGTGTCATCTAATACAAAATTGGCTTTTGACAGCACTGATTGCTTAATTTACGCCTGTCGCAAACTGGTCGCAGTTACATAATCAGGGGGCCGGTCGCCGGGTACCGAGCTACGAATTTGATGCAAATTATGCCGATATAGCTGATGACAGGGCGCTAACGCGCTGCTATGGCGCGAGGCCTATGTCCAGCAGAGGTCTAACATAGGCTGATGATGATGCCGATACGTGTGAAAGCTATCGTACATGTACGCCGCCGGGTACCCTGCCCTGGCCACCTGGAAACAAGGACGTATGAAAATGCACTTATCCACGCTTAGTTTGAAATCAGAAAAAACTGTCGAGCTGAAGAATATAATTGTATACCAATTTTATTTATTTATTTTCGTGAAACCTACGGCTACACATAACAAAACAAGGAAAATTACGTAGAAAAATACAATATTCTCAAAATAATGATGTGTCATGTAAAAGATTACAAATTCCCAATTTTTATAATTTGTAATTCATTCATAATGTTTAAATAAGGACGGCCAATTAAATGGTAGGGATGTTGTTAATTTCCAGGTGCAGGTCAACAATCCACCGTGTTCAACGGCATGTCCACCATCACGGTCGGCGGCGGCGCGGGCGGCTCGCGGTCCTTCAGCGGAGTCATCGCCGGGCTCGTGGCCGATGGAGTCCGCGTGCTGGACCTAGCAGCCGCTGGCGACCCCACTGTGTCTGTCAGAGGTGACGCGAGGAGGGCGTCGACCCCACTGGATAGAGACATCAATAGGATGCAGCAGGTAATATTTTTGATAGACTGATGTGTCTTGTTGTATGAATCGCGGCTAGCTCTTCCCGAGATGCTGATATAAAAGTCAAGTATAGGAACAATGGCTATATTGTGTACAAAACTACGACTTATATGATGTTTATAAGTGCGGGTAACCTTTAGGTCGAACTGCTGAAGCTGCTAATATACCTCCGTGATCGAAGTATCGAACACGTGTATTAATTAATGATTATGACATCTGTTATAAAAGTGTGATGTCTCGGCTAAAACGTACTATATTAGCATGGTTAATCTACTCTACGGTATTAGCTTTTACGATTCCTTGCAATGGATAAATCATGTACATCATGTAACATTCAATGTTATGTATCTATACTGTATAGTATAGTATAACCATCCAACCTGACCTCTCCCCCAGACGCCACCTTCAGGCTACGGAGGTCCCGGAGTGCTGGACGAGCTGGTGTACTCAGGCGCTGGCTCCGGCTGCCGCGATGATGATGAGGATGCGTGCGTGCTGCCGGACGCAGGGTCCGGAGACGATCTCATCACGCCGGTCTATGTGCCGTCTACTAGGCGCCCGCCGGCTAGAGGACATAAGGTTACAATACACTACAAATTCTTTATTAATAACACCAAGATACAAGTCAAACCCAATAAGATACAAGTCAAACCCAATAAGATACAAGTCAAACCCAATAAGATACAAGTCAAACCCAATAAGATACAAGTCAAACCCAATAAGATACAAGTCAAACCCAATAAGGCAAGCAATATAGAATACAATTTTGTCCTTAGCTTCATAAAAATAAAAATTCATACAATAGGCAACGCGTAAAACTCGTGTACAGAATAGAAAGAGCTCTATATGAGCCATTTTTAAAATTTAATTTTAAATATCATGTCGTTAGTACCGACACAAAAAACCATGGCATAATACAACATGGTTTTTGTTATTATGATGCGTAAGCCCTCAGAAATTATTATTTGTAACTTTATTACTATGTGCCTTGCGGTTGGAATTCGGTTGAACTTTAATTGTTTTAAAACCTTTGTCTCAGTTCGTTTGTAAACAAATGTAACTGTACAAGTATATAATAATATTCGCGCAGACAGCTTTTAGCACAAAATATCAAATATTTTGTGTGACCCATTATCTAGTTGTATTAGTGATCTAAGTAGTATCACAAAAATATCCACCTACCTGTTAACACTTTGATTGCTGAAATCACACGGTATGTGTTTTCTACAAGTGACTAATATGCGTAAATCCACACTAGCGCAGCGGCTGAGAAAATACAGATCTGTGTGACTTAGCACAGCCGTAATATTTTTCGAACGAAACGCATGAGCGGCGCAACACAACCGCTGTGTAGAGCGGCAGCACGAATGGCTTAGGTTAAAAAAAAAATCGCAGTCGTCGAAAAAAAATCGCAGTCAAAGTGTTAAGGGCTCATATTATGATTAAGCATGAAGAGAATGAGTTATTTTATAATATGTCGGAGATACAAGGAACTGCAAGGATTTTCTTTGTCTACAAACAGCTCTGTTGACGTAAGGGCTGTGAAGGCAAGCAGGCTGTGAAATGTTTAACATTGCTGACCTTTTTTAGCTAATTACAAGTGCGATACATGATGGGAGCTTTTCTACCCAACAATCTATAAGTGATTAGAGTTTATTTATTTAAAACTTAATTGCACTACAAGAGATCCAAAGGGTGGGCTTAATGCCGAGGTATTTTCTACCTGCCGACCAGCAAAACACATGTTTTATACAGAGGGTTGGCGTGCCAACATTACGTAGTTTTAGAACTTAATAACAAAAATAGACGTACCTACGTATCATCATCATCATCATCATCATCAGCCTATAGCAGTCCACTGCTGGACATAGGCCTCCCCCAATGAGCGCCATAGCGCCCTGTCTTCAGCTTGCCGCATCCAGCATCTACCTGCAGTCTTTCGCAGGTCGTCATCCCACCTGTTGGAGGGCGTCCTACACTACGTTTGCCGAGTCGTGGTCTCCACTCAAGAACACGTTTACCTACGTATACGCATAGATAAAGTTTCGTCCATGATATAAGAAATATGGTTTATGACTAATTTATATCGAGTTACCATTGACCGTTATCCATGAAAAATCAACGCAACCGACGCCTTTAAGAAATCTTTGAGCAAACGTTTCTGCGTTCTATCACTAATTGTCAGGAATTCAATAAATACTCACCAAAAAAATATTTCTTCCAGGGTGACAAACTAAGTGGCAAGCTGATGAAGCCGTGTGATGACGAAGACTGCATCGAGGGGTCTGGATCCAACCCTGAGGAGATCACCGAGCCTGACCATCCTACTACGTAAGTCGAATTGAAGACCTCTGTGGCGCGGGGGCAAAGGTCTGACGCTTACTTTCAAATATTTTCGATTTCAGGGCAATAGGTCATTTATTTTTTCACAAAATCGTGCGCAATATTGTTATATAAACAATGGTTATAATAAAAGTGAGGTTTATTGGCTAAAACACGTATTTTAACTACTCGTTAGTAGTGTGCGTGCGTCGGCATTTGTGACGCACACATTCAAAGACAAAGCCACAGTTTTTGGACCCAGGGCGCATCTTATGATTTAAATCTTTGATTGCAATGAAATTCGGCAAACGCCTGAATCTATTAATTTCACGTCCTATCCTCTTAACGATATCTGTTACACTGCACTACACCTTGCTATAACAATTACCTATAAGATGACTTTCTTGTGAATAGAAATAAATGATTTATTTATTTATATCATACATATAATATATTTATTATTTTATTATCTGTTATTTCCAGTTCCGGAGGCAGCAGCACCCACAGCATGACCTCCCCGACCTCCTCATCGACGGAACACATCTTCAAGGTCATCAAGTCCTCCACCGACCTCACCACGCCCGCAGAGGCCACCAAAGAGGCCACGGACGGCACTACACTGCCGGACCATGATAATATGCACGCGGGGACCATGGATGTTGGGACTACGCCTGAGAGGAGAACTACTCCTACTGATGGTAACGTTTCAGAATCAGAGCTATTTTAAATTCAGTGATCATTTTTAACGTCTTTTTTAGTTATTCTGTGTTGTAAATTGCAAACTTAATTACACACGACGAGGCCTATGTCCAGCTGTGGACTGCTATAGGCTGATGATGATGACGACATAGTATAAAACAAAGTCGCTTCCCGTTGTCTTTCTGTCGCTATGTATGCTTAGATCTTTAAAACTGCGCAACGGATTTTGATGCGGTTTTCTTTAATAGATAGAGTGAATCAAGAGGAAGGTTTATATGTTTATATATCGAAGATCGTGCGAAGCCGGGGCGGGTCGCTAGTATACAATAATTTTAGTTTTGATGTATGTTTGAATTTTTTATAAATTCTGAACGGATTCTGAAATTTTATATAGATTAAGTTCTAAACCTGGATTAACATATAGGCTACTTTTTATCTCAGAAACACCCATTTAAAGCCGCGAGCATAAGCTAGTCTATCATAATGACGTCATAATTATTAGTAATAAGTTTATTGACGACCGATGTGGCGCGGTGGGCGAAGGTCCGCCTGCGACGCAGGAGGTTGCGGGTTCGATTCCCGCCTCGGAAAAATTGTGTGTACGGTGTATTATAAAAAATATCTATCTATGTAATATATTGTATTATGTATATCAGTTATCTAGTACCCATAACACAAGCTCTGCTTACCATGGGGCTAGATAATGCTGTGTGAACTGTCCAGCATTATTTGTTTTTTTATTGAATGTTGTGTTTACCATTTAAAAGTATATTATATTAGAACTTTTCTCATACTAACGTTAAATATGTAAGTACAATATGTATTATACTGTTGGTAGATAGATAGATAGAAAATACTTTATTATACACACAAAACAGAAAACAATACAGAAATAAAAACTTAGAATAAAGTTGGTTGGTTGGTGTACCTTTAATAAATAAATAAATAAATCATCATCTCTTACAGCCCACACGCACACGGGCCACTTCACGCCCACACAACACAACAAGGACGAAGAAACCTCGCACACGACGGAAGACGACAACCACATCCCCGACTACGAGACCAACAACGAGATCGAATCCAAATCCCCCACGTACGAGATCGACGAACGGAACCCGGGTCGGGTCCACCCGGATTACAACGGATACGAGCACGAGATGACCACGAAGTGGTATCATCCGAAGACCACGGATAACAGAGTAGTGCCGCCGGAATCAGAGTTCTTTGCTACTATTGTTGGTGAGTTTTGCTTTGATAAATAAATATTGAGAACTAAAGTTATTAAAATAGCTCTAAGAATTAGCAAGCTGAAGTGGCAGTGGGCCGGCCATATCTCGCGAAGAACAACAATCGCTGGGGTAAACGTGTTCTAGAGTGGAGACCGCGACTCGGCAAACGTAGTGTAGGACGTCCTCCGGCCAGGTGGGACGACCTGCGAAGGACTGCAGGCAGAAGCTAGATTTGCAGATGCAATATTTATTTATTTATTTTATTTTCGGAAAACTTACGGCTAAACATAAAACAAGAAAGATTAAGTATAAGTATATAAATATACATAATGTATAAATATGTATATACATATATTATGTTCTAGGGTTCAACTTAAGCAGTCTATTGGATCTTCATTACTTGTACGTAATATTGAAATCCTTTGTTCCAGGCATAGTGGCGTCAGTACTAATAGCAATCATACTGATAGTCATAGTAGTGCTGAAGTACGTCGTCTACAAGTTTGATCCCTCGTACAAGGTCACTGAGGATAAAAACTACCAGCAAGGTGCTAGTGCAGCGCTATTGGGCAACCAGGTAAGAATAATAAGAAAAATAAAAAGGAAATAATTGACCAAACTTGTACCTAGTTCCCGGACCATCAAAGGTGTCCCATCTATTTATTCATTTTATTTATTCTATGTATTCTCCCAGGCCATTAAAACGTTGGTGTCCCATCTATTTATTCATTTTATTTATTCTATGTATTCTCCCAGGCCATTAAAACGTTGGAGTGACGATATTGTCAAAGTAGCTGGAGTTACTTGGAGTAGACTGGCTTTGGATATAGAAGCATGTAAGGACCGGAACCTGGAGGAGGCTTTCACCACTCTAATTGGTAGTGCCACAGAGCTATAGTTTAAATTCATTGTAAAGTTACATATATGTAGAATGTTATTAATTGTGGTAGTAAATAAATCTTATTTTATTATTCTCCCAGGCACACTCCAGCTACCAAACGGGCTCAGCCTCCGGAGCGGTCCGCAACCTGCAGCCGCTGCCGCTGCACCGCAGCACGCCGGCGCCGCTGACGCCGCTGCCGCCGCAGCCCGTCAAGCGGGACGGCATCAAGGAGTGGTATGTCTAATGTGAACTGTTGCGATAAAAGACTATGGTAATGACAATGGTATGGGTTTTGATGAATACGACGACATTGAGAGCTAAATGGAGCTCTTTAGAAAGAAATTAAAAATGTTGTTAATTTGTAAATGTTACTATAATACTTACGATTTTTTCAATGATAAATTTTAGTAAAATGAGTGCACGTCATTCTCTCAAATATATTTGCATACCGACTAACGGTCAAGCATGTTGATCCACGAAATGTATATTACCTGAACCTTACATAACACATGTCTTTGGGCAAATAAAAACCTTTATCTTTGCTGTAAAGGTAAGGACGATGTTCATCGAATAATACGTCACCTTAAAACGATCTCATTTATTATTTATTATTTTATTTAAGTAAAACTTTATTACCCACCTTTATTAAGGGTGGGCTTATCTAATAACGAGGCATTTTCTACCTGCTGATCAGCAAAACACATGTTTATACAGAGGTTTGGCGTGCTAACATTACATAGTTTCAGAAATATACGTACCTACGTATAAGTAATATGTTTCTCTTCACTATCTTAAAACTATGAATATTTAAATTTGAAGGTGAAAAGGTCAACGGTCCGTCCATACTGCTTGTTCGAGTCATGGCGAGCGAGCCTAATTTTGTACAGAATAATTGTAATTTCTGTAATCTCAAAGGACGTTGCGATGACTCGACCTACATTTGGACCATAAAGTTTATTATTATATAATGTTGTAGATCTCAATGAAAGAAAAATGACGTCGTATTTGTCAAAGCCCAAATCCTTAAGAACCAGAAAGTCAGTGAGAGATCAAAAGACAGAGACAGCCATTGGTGGCTGTTGTTTGCCATATCAAAGACAAGGTGGAGTGTTACCGGTGATCCTGTAGTTGCTTTATCCTCGCAAAGACTTGTATGTGAAACTAAGCTACATCAATGTATAATTAATGTTATCCTAGAATATGAACGAGACTAAACAACTGATAAAGATGCAACTATTAAATACGATGAAATGGAACAAAGAATTGTTAAAATCAAAGTCAATGAAAAGTTATTTGCTATAGAGCGGTAAGATAATGTAAGAAAAGAAATACTGACTGATACACAAGTGTTTATTGTTGTAAATATTAATTATTGTAATAATGATAGAACCACTTGTGTGATCGAAGTGTGCGAATGAACGGTATTTACAACTATATCTGGAATTGCATTGTATGAAACTTTACTTTAAAAGTTCTTCTATGTTTTGTTTTAAAAGCTATCTTGATCTGTAAATTGCTATGTCAATCATATTTGCAACTTTTCTATCTACTTACATTGCCTTTGATAGTTTTATCCTAAGACTAATGTTAATTGGTTATAGAACTTTATCTTTAGGTATGATGTCAAAATTTTACGCTATTGAGTTTCTCTTTTCAACACAATGTACAATTTTGATATCGTATCATAAAAATCTTCACCTAAAATGTTGATCAACTCGCTGAGTAAGTTTCAGGGCTGCCATTCAAGTAAATAAAGCATATCGTTCTATTGAAGACTACAATACTTTTACAATTTCAATAATCTTTCCTATATTTAATAGAAAATATACATTTTTATTAGATGACTCGCGGCGAGTAGTGGAATTAGAGAAGATATCATAATCAGGGGGTGTTAAGATCTAAATTCGCTTGGAGTTTGTACATTATCGTAGAACGCGTAACATGTACGAGCTTGTAGATTTGGTATGAAAGGTAGATAGCGTAATTTTTTGTTTTGTTTTCCCTTCGAAGTTTACAATAACATTGCTCAAACCCCGTACACAACAACCTTTCTGTAATTTAAACAGGCCTAGAATAAAGGAACGCTTGAAAATTCGTTGTAAACAATGTTGAAATTTATAAATTTTAGAAAATCAATTTATGAAACTAATGTTTGAGGAAAAATATTGTCCTTTTCGAATAGACTTTGACATTTAAACGTAAATTGTCATTACTATAAAACATTAAAATGGAGTTAATCGAGAGGCTGTCCAATGCCCGTTTCTTTTTCTTTTCTATAACTGAAATGTTAAATCTCATTTTGTTACCTATCTTTCAATCCCAATTCCTATGCATACTATGGCATACGTTTTCCTGGTTGCAAATATAACAACTGCTTACTTTTAAATTAGAATGTATTACATCCACCGTCCCATTTTCCTCTTTCCGATTAATTAGCTAAGACAAAAAAACATATTTATATAGATTGTTATAAAGCACAGGTTCTAGGTATTTAATGTTGCATTTATTGTAAATAGTTATCAATTATTACAATGTAAGTGAGCGGTACCAGTGCGGTGTGTCACACTCGTTTTATGGCACAAAATGTTAGAAAACAGTTTAATTATTGTCAATTTTAGTGATAACGTTAACGTGTTAAAGATAATGATTTGTACCGTTACAGTAAGAATTCTGTGAAGATTTACAGACGCAATGTTTTCAGAGTAAATGATCTCTATGGAATGTTGCTTCCGTCAAATCTATGCTTTGAGTTGTAAACATAATTTTATGAAGTTGTTGTCACGCGATTTCGGTCGGACCAAGTTTTGTTTCATACAAGCAACAGTTTTTCAAAATAAATTATTGTAAATTACTGAGCAACGAATGTTTTATTTAATGATTATGCCCAAACACCTTGGTTAAATAAATAGTAACCACTACTATATTAAATGCAGAAATAACTGAATATATGCAGAAATTTCAGACGTACATACATACATACCTATGTAGGTGCATATGTACGATTACAAACTATGCATAGACTTAAAAGCATTTACTTATTCATACTTCAATAATGGTAGGAAGCAGATTAGTACGTTTGTGAGATTAAAAAATATTCACAAGTTGGGTGGTATTTTTTTAGGGTCCAGGCATGACATGTAAATTGATTTTACCAATAAATTGTATTTCTGTATTTCCAAAATCACCCCATTTCACACGTTACGTGGCACCCTGTATAAATTTAAAGCAGGAGTTACCTTGAACTTAAAACATAGTGAATATGCCAAGCCTTGCTGAAACCTTTATAAATGACAAAGAAAATCGTTCTAAATCCCAGCAAACTGCTCTAAAGTTCAAAGTTATTACTATGATCGTGAATCGCTTTGAAGAAAGTATTCAAAAGCATTTCAATCCGCGTTGCAATCCGGTCGCCGATAAAATGCATAAAAAACTTTTCCTGCTTTTCATAGCGTTTGTTTCTTCGAGCGTGAGTGAAAACCCGCTGTTAATGACAACTGGAAGTTCTGGGCAAATAGCAAAAACAGCTGAATGCGTTTTGAAACTATCCGCAAAGTACTTCGTGGAGAAAAAGGCGCTAAGCGGCAGCATCGTGATAATCAACATTAACTCCTATGCATCCACCACACAGAGGCTATTGTTGCAAACCATCCACGGAGGTATCAAATACTCCGTTATGGTAAAAGATTCTTTTTATCCTCATGCGAATGCGTCGCATTTCCCAGAAAAAGCTAAAAATTATATGTTGATTTTGGAAGAGAAGTCTGAGCTCACAAGAAATATAATACAATTGAATAAGTTACCGACTTGGAATCCGCTCGCCAAAGCTGTAGTTTTTTACCAAGTTAAGAGGAATGAAGACGGCGAAGAAACTGCTATGGAATTCATTAATGTTCTGAGAGAATACAAGCTTTTCAAAACTATTATTTTCATTGCTGAAGCCAGTGGTAGAGTTGTATCGTATTCTTGGCAACCTTACACTAAAATGAATTGCGGAGGAAAGTGCAGTTCAGTTTACATTTTAGATATTTGTAAGGATAGTGAAATAACTCAGCACTCATTACAGCGAGAAATGTTTCCAGCGGATTTAAAAGGATGCCCTTTGGTTACCTACGCTGTGATATCTGAACCCTATGTGATGCCTCCCGTTGGAAAACTGACCAACACCGTTTATGATGACGCATACGAGTTTAGTAGAGGGGGAGAAATAAATCTAGTCAAAATCATAGCGAAGTTTACAAACATGACTTTGATTGTAAGAAAATCAGAAGGAGACGAGAATTGGGGAGATATCTTCTGGAACGGTTCAGCTACAGGGGCCTACGGTGTTCTGAGGAATGACTCGGCAGATTTGGTAATCGGCAGTATTGAAGTAACTCGAACGATTCGAAAATGGTTCCATCCAACTGTGAGCTACACCCAAGATGAGATGACGTGGTGTGTGCCGAGAGCTGGGCAAGCATCCACGTGGAATAATCTAGTGATCATATTCCAATTGTCGACGTGGGTAGCGACAATCGCAAGCGTCATAGCGATGGGTTTGATATTCCACTGTTTGTATTACAAAGAACAAGACGGCAAAGTTACAAAATGGCCGACAAATTCATTACTGATGACATTCTGTATGCTACTCGGGTGGGGAGCTGCATTCGAGCCGAAAAGCGCAACCTTCCGCATCCTAATGTTCATCTGGCTTTGTTTCAGTATAAACATGGGAATCTCGTACGAATCGTTCCTCCGAAGCTTTCTAATGCATCCACGATTTGAGAAACAGATAAGCAGTGAAACGGATCTTATTCAGTCCGGGATGCCGTTTGGCGGTCGGGAGATTTACCGCTCCTATTTCGAGACCAATAACGCAAGCTCCTTTTATTTGTATCGCAAATATAACTCGACGTCTTTCCGTGAGGGTATAAAACGGACCGCTTATGCGCGGAATTTTGCTGTAGTGTCTTCTAAGCGACAAGCGGTCTACCAAGATCAGAAGTTAGGGAAAGGAGCTCCTTTGGTTTACTGTTTTCCTGAGAACAACAATCTGTACAAATTCGGTGTTGTGTTGTTGGCGCGGCGATGGTTCCCCATGCTTGAAAGGTTCAACAATATTATCCGCAGCATGTCCGAGAATGGTTTGATAGACAAATGGAACGAAGAGCTTTTGATCCATAAAAGTAATGTAGAAGGAGCCAGTACGATCGTTCCCTTGGGAGTCCCACATTTACTGGGAGCGTTCATGTTCATAGGATTGATGTATGGGGCGAGTATTTTGGTCTTCTTGGGTGAGGTCGCGTTTGGATACTATGGAAAGAGGAAGACAACATACAATTCAGATTATAAAAGCTGTGTACAGATCCAAAAACGAAATCTAATATTTTTGATACATTATTTTAAGAAGAAACGTAAGTTGCCAGTTACAGAGGCTGATATTTAAAATCAGCTCAGTATTTCATGGGTAGTAAATTCAACGTATTGTAGTAGTAAAATCTATAGCGCAGGTACTCTTATTTAGCCAGTAAATGTTTATTTTGCTTTTAAGGTAGGTACCTCTTACCTTCTATAGAATTCCGTGCTTTTAACTTATTACCAATATGTTGCTCATTACTCTCGTTATTTCCAATAATAAAGGTGTTTGATGTCAGTTTCGAATATTCCATCATTAAAGGTGATGCAGGCGGTTGTTTCAGGTACAGGTATTAATAAGGCATTTTCCAAAATGGCGAGGTTAGAGAGATGCAAGCATAAAATGTAAGTGTTATGTGAAGTCTTGGTGCATGCAGGTAGAGTAGCTAGCGGGAAGCTATAATAAGACTAGATACCGGAAAAACTTACGATGTTGTTTAAAAGAATACCTTTACCAGGCACCGTATATACCTATAATAATCATAATAATTTATTTTCGACAACTGGGGATGTATATGTCGCCTACTGCGATCTCTAACCAGCCTCCCAAGCGTGCTGATTATGTCGAAACGCTTTGTTTAGGGGAGGTATGTTCAGCGATGAACGTATTTGTGCTCATGAGAATCACCTTATAACAGAGTACATGGCACTTGGCATTATAAAGGTTATGTAGTACCAAACATAAAAAAACACAAGTTAAAATAAAGACGAGAAATCCTTAACTAGTCAATAACTGTTCGTTATTTTCAACTATTATCTCGTTATGTCTCTAGATAGATTATCATTGTAACCAAAACACCTATCACAGTTAACACAAAAACTTATTTGCTACTTTCAGAGCAATCAGACAATTCCCAGAAGGTCTATGTTCATACTTGCGCCCCAACTCTACTGTAAGTGGGTATACATACACCTACACAATATGATACAGTATCCGCACCAATATTAGCGCCACAAAATATTCGCTCAATTCCCCCTAACAGTTCCTTAGGGATACGAGCAATATTCAGGAACAAATTTCAAAGGAGGCGTCTACAATACATAATTTTTCGTTGTTTTCGCCCGTTTTGTTAAGGTGTTGGTAATTTAGGAGCCATATTTTGAGATGGAAATTGATATTGCCGTCCGGGCACGCAACACTTCAGTGTTGCCAGCTTGAGAGCTGCGGAAGTTGATACTCGAGTTGAGAATTTGGAAGTGCCTATTGTGTTTTTGCTTCGGTTAGAACAAGTACGGGGCTTGCGAACTTAGGGTTCTGGATTTTTGTTGATTTTATTACTTTTTACACTCATCGTCGAAACGGTTGGACTGCTTGATTTTTCAAGAACCCTTTGATACCTACCTGGTCATTACCTCAAGTTTTTTTTCACCGAAGACTCAAGACTTCAACTTTCAAGCCCCTGTCACACAAAATAAGCAAACAAAACCAAGTGCTTGCATGATCTCATTAGGACATTAAAATATTTCTCTCTCAGCTCAGGATAGTTACTTACATCCATGTTAATGAACATAAGTCTCTACTAATGATGGGACACGCTGCTCACATAGATGACAACTGTATGGACGGGGGCCGGTTACACCAATGTTTTAAACCCACGTTTAGCGTATCAGTTGTGACTGCATAATATAACAATAATGCAGTAAGGTCTTGAAAAAGCTGATTTTTGTCTTCATCTTGAGGGAAAAATGGTAATAAAAGGTTAATTCGGTAAAACCTGATTTTACGGCGTTAAAATTTAAAAACATTTTAATGTATAGATAGTAACGTACCTCGATGGGAAACACCTTCAAAATTATTGTGATCTGTATTATTATAACGGGTATTTTGTGCGTTTATTTAGTCATCTAAATTACCCATTAGCCAATTCTATGGCTAGATTGTAATTATACTGTATATTAACATTTATTTATAATGTGTACACTAGACAATAAAAAAAAATTTAGTCATCCCGTGACCACAACAGTGTGTAAACTGTTGAAACGCCGGGAATATCTAAATAAACGCGATAAATAGCCGTTGTTTTAATACTTATAATTTATGTGTTTAGATCGTGTAAGTTTAAAAATATTTATTGTGATCTACTTCGAATGAGATCTACGTACAAAGACGAAAGGCTGTCCAATTAGTACTCATCATGAGTACGATTCTTTACATCCCTTTATAAGGCCGGACGCTATCTAGGTTAAACGTGAAACGTCTTTAAGCATCTAAATTAATAACCCTGGTTTAGTATCCGGTAAAAGTCGTCCCCGCAGAGCAATTTATCTCTTCTATCTTGAGAGTGACATGCGAGGACTCCATTTGTTAACCTCACTATTAAATTCAGTGTTTTCTTAAAATTTGATCGTACCCAATCGGAAGGGGTGTGACGTCATTCGTCATGATCGTCATCGATATCCAGGTGGAATAGATAGATAGGTAGTTCGACGACCGATGTGGCGCGGTGGGCGAAGGTCCGCCTGCGACGCAGGAGGTTGCGGGTTCGATTCCCGCCTCGGAACAATTGTGTGTACGATCTGCAGATATTTGTTCCGGGTGTTCTGGTCGTTTTCTATGTATAATAAAAAATATCTATCTATGTAATATATTGTATTATGTATATCAGTTATCTAGTACCCATAACACAAGCTCTGCTTACCATGGGGCTAGATAATGCTGTGTGAATTGTCCAGCATTATTTATTTATTTATTATTTATTATATTTATTATAGGTGATTTATCGATGAACAATATTTACAATTGTATTTGAATACTTATAGTAGGTACCTTAAAGTAGACTTTAATAAATTATTCAAACATTATTGTGATTAAGTAGAAGAATAAATGTCTCTTAAAATGTTAATAATACTAGAATATAATATAAAGAATATTTTTTTCTTTGTAGATAGAATTATTTACAAAGAAAAAAACACTTAAGTGGAGTTCACTACTCCACCTTCCAACCGACTGATTCCAATTTCCCCCCTTGAAATTAACCCTGAGGGGGAACCTGGATATTTTAAAATTAATTTCGGAATCCTCCATGAGATCCTGAACCTTCCAGTTTCCACAAACAGCACGTGTAAATGGACAGTGGACGGTCATTTACGTCTGGTCTGGCATTCGGTCCGCACTTGTCAAAGTGAGTTCATGCAAGCATGCTTCAAGCACTAGCTATACCATACTCGTCCGTATCTTCCATACTTCACTGCTAGCTTGACAAATAGAGCAAAACTCCTTGATTTTCCGCTCTAAGCGTGTAGTTTGGGTGTTACGGCCACCGTTACATAACGGTAGGTTTGTTTCTCCAGTGAACTTTTGCACTAAAGTAATATTCCTTAGGTTTCTCTTTTTTATAGTGAATAGACCTTCGTTTGACCACAATCTTGATGACCTGATGGTAAGTGCCGATGTGGCCGAAGAAGTACCATGGTCTAAAATACCTATTCACTCTTAGCAAATATTCAAAGTGGAAAGAGGACGAGTGAAACCTACTTAGCTGGTTTTTTAAACTTAGCTTTTTTGAGGTATGTCGGTTAGTCAGTCAGGGGTACAAAGCATGAATGTTTAGTTATTTTCTTAATGTGTAAGTACAAACTCTAAAATGATTCAGTAAGATTATCAGCTTTTTATTTCTTTTGCAATAACGGCCGCCGTACTATGACGGCTGTCTTTAGGCAAACAGCACTTTATTCTAAAATTAAAAATGGCATGTGATATACGAGAACCAAGAGAAATGGAGCATCTGTCTGTCAGGACCACCTACTGTGAGGAGCGAACCTACCATTCATCTTTATTCACAACATACCACTCTCCCCTACCAACCCTTAACCTTTATTCTGAACTCAATAAGGTTGAAAATAGTTTTACCAGCTGCTGAGGAAACTTGGGAAAAGCGAGGCGCCGGGTAATTTATGGATAAGGTCTTATCACGTCGAAATAAAGTAGATATTCGCGTGTGCGAAATGAAAAATGAATTGTGAATAATGTGACGGTTTTGTTCCGAGTGCATTGTTTTGTTCCAAATGTGATTGTGAGTGCAGCGTTACTACAAACTGAGTTTTCACATTTTGGCGGTGGATTTGCCCTTTTTCTGTTGTTTGCTAACGTAGGTATAGACCGATATAGGACAATCCACAAAGCATCATCTAGCCCCAAGCTAAGCAGAGCTTGTGTTATGGATACTAGATGACTGATATAGGTACTTAATAGAATACAGATCGATATTTTTAATATACATACATAGAAAATACCCAGAAAAACCGGAACAAAAATTTACAAATCGTACAAACATTTGTCACAAGGCGGGAATCGTAGGTACCCACGCCACGCCACTTTGGTCTTTAAAAAATTGTACACAAAATACGAGTAGGTATATTAGAGAGAGTTCAGATTAGTAGCAGGCTATATTTTTTCAAGTTTTCATAATACTCATCTGGACTCCTATCCTATTTAATACGTATATCTTGACTACATTTTATAGACCTTTGCGAGAAAGGTGAAAAAGCGAAGATCTAGTTGAGGTTTTTGATATTTTCAATTAATTAGACTTTTCGGCTTAGCATTTAATTGTACCCATACGACGTGCGAAAGACTGTAATAGGCAGATGCTGGACACGGCAAGGTGAAGACATGGTGCCATGGTGCTTATTAGAGAAGGTGTATTATGTCCAGCAATGGACAAATATAGGCTGGTGATGAAAGAAAAAGCTCGACTATGCTCTTACAATCACATAGTGGTTATGTCAAAATTATTTCAAACTTGTATAAAATAAAAACTAAAATGGCCATTTTACTGAAGCAACAAAATCATACGTGTAAAGAATTTGTTACTAAATATATGATATTATACTTTCAACGACTAGTAACATTATTTTGTAGGCCATTCAATAAACTGTCGGAATTTGAGTGCTTTAGCCGAACTTTATGAATTGTTTATATATTTTAATAAACTCACTGATGTTGTTTCTGTGGATATGATATTTTTCTTGATTTTGAGTAACATTTTGAAAATTACGTATGAAGGAATAGATAAAATACAAGCCTTGTACACTTTACTTTACGACTACAAGGTCAAGAAAGGATAGTTCCGTTAGCCACTTATTACTTGTACAAGGGGTGGTGTTAGTGAGCATTTGCAACAATGTAATTCACATGAAGAGTTAAGTACAATCGAAAATAGTATCAGTTGACAATATCAGGTTGATGGCTGTCTTATACAAAGCTGGTGAAGCAGCAAATGGATCTGTTTCAAAGAAGTACTTATAGTTTCTTATATGCCATATTTTTAAGTCGGTTATAATAGGTGACGGCTCTAGTATGCCCCGTGGTACCGCCATGTTGATGATGAACCTACTACCACATCCAAATTTCCCACCTACTCGCCTAAAATTTAGAATGTAACTTACAAGCGGAGTAGGTATGCAATAGGTATTTGGGTAGTTTACCCTCCTGGTCGAGCGCCCGGCGCGGCCGAGTTGCCAACTAAGTTACCTTCTGAATTTTCTAGTGTTACCCCGGGATACCAGGGCATAGTTAACTTTATAGTACTTTGGAGTAGGATTTTATGATTAGGTAGTGGTTTCAACTTTTGATACATTTTTAACCGATCTCAAAAATGGAGAAGGTATATTCGGCTGTATTTATATTCGTCAATTCTACATCAACCTATTTTAAAAATTATTTTGCTTTTGTATAGAGAATGATCCCGCAGTGATCCGATAAAATGTTATTCCCGAGGGATTTATCCTGCAAGATTTAAAAACAGTGTATAAGTGAGACCGGTGTGTTTCTACTGTTGTTAGATTAAGTTGTTTTCTTCCATAGTTTTGTTATATACATGTAAGTAGGTACACTATGTTAATATTGGTGTAAGCACACGCATACTAAAATATATATAAGTAGGTACTAAGTACAAGTTTTTTTATTTCTCATTATAAGCGAACTCAAATGTTATTTACATAATTTGAGTAAATATAGAATCTTTAAACCAATAATTGGGATTCGAAGTCGGTTTTAAGTCGCGAGAACTTTATTTGCAAGCCTTGAAGAATGAGGCCAAAAAACGTATGTCTCGTAAACACACAATGAGACAATTACGTCATCTATTCCGTAAAACCATACGAAAATTATATTGAGATGTCGGAATTTTCCCTAGGAGACTTTTAGCTCCCCTATCCGATTCCGTAAAAAAAACATACCTCCCCATCCACCACCAAGAAGAACAATTATGTCAGTCAGTCAGTGAATCAGTCATTGGTAAACAATTATTTTATCGCACAAAATTGTTGTTCCTATCTTTCCGATGGAGGTAGAATGAAAGCGCCAAATTTAAGAAAGAACCGATCGAAAACTATTTTCGTTTCCATAAACTAATGCCAAACCCATACTGTGGACTCGAGTGATGGAGTGAGAGAAAATTATATCCAGAGAGGCGAAAGAAATCGAGGGCTAATACTTATATTATAGTATCTTCGAGATATTATTACAATTAGCAAAAGGCAGGCAATCAGATAACAATTTGTTTTTTGATATTTATCATTGAACTACATTTATTATGTTGTTTCTATGGAAAGGTTTTAGATTACGAGTATTTCTCTTCCATGGGAGGTGATAGTCAGTCATGTTATTCGTAAAATAATCAACTACAAATAGTATTAAACATAGTAGCTTCCAGCTGTTTTGGTCTGTCCCTATGTATGCTTCGATTTTTAAACTACGTAACGGATTTTCGAGAGGTTTTTTTAATAGATAGAGTGATTCAAGAGGAAGGTTTAGGTATATACCATTTGACTCATAGATTTCCATGTGGTCAAAGCCGCAAGGCGCAACAAGTTACGAATAAAATAACTATCAGATAAAAGAACTATCTGTAGAATCTGGGCAGTGAATGTGTTAGAACAACGTAAAGTAGGCAACGTTACGACAACAGCTTCGTGGCGAGCGCATTCATATCAGGAGTTTAGTCTGTGCTGCGCTTGTGTCAAAATGAACAACAGTGCTTCTACAAAGGCATTTCTGTTCAGACTCGTGTGGGAAAATTCTATTTTTGTGCACTGACTTTGGTGTCTGGGTTAAAAGTGGTGAGAAAGCGGAATGGGGGACATTGTGTAGGCACCTTTAGGGACCTAGTATATTTACTAAAAACTTCATGAATTTTACATTATTGGAATAAAATAATTACAACTACTATTTAAACATAAATCTATTCTATTTCCTAAAAATATTCTATGAAACAAATAAGAACTACACGCCTTCCCATCTTGCAAGGACATCTGATAAGGCTGGTGCGAGAGAGGTGAGATTTGGCCAAAGATCTCAAGAGGCGCAAATATACAGGTCGACAAAGCCTTTGCATTTGCTCCCCTTGGAATCGAGACGAAAGGTCCTTGGGGTACCGAGGCTTTCCAGGTTTTCAAAAAAAATGTCTGAGCGTGTGATCGAAGCCACGCGTGATCCGAGAGCTGTTGTTGTTCATTTGTTTTAAATGTAAATTAATACTTGTTGCAGTTTGTTGTTAAAAATAAGAACAAGTATTTAGAATAGAATAATAGAATAGAATAGAATAAGTTTATTTGTAACTCAATACAAAAAAATATAAAACAAACATGATTATAAAAAAAATAAAGGACAAGACACATTTACTACTGCAGCAGCTGAGGTAACAGCAAACTGTTGACAAACATCGACAATCAACTGATCCAATTAAATACCAATCAGAGGCGTTCCCACGAAGATGGCAGATTTATGACAAAAGCATCACTTATTTATTGTATTTTTGTTTTTAAGAACACATAATGAACAAATTTTCTTCACCTTAAGTATAGAGACAATAAGAAAAGTGCCAATGGACACGTTCTTAGTAATATGTTGTTATAAAAATAAGTTAGAACTAAATTACCCATTAGCCAATTCTATGGCTATATTGTAATTATACTCTCTATTTAACATTTATTACTGTTTTGGTATAGCGTACGTCTTGCACCAAACAAAAAGCACAACTTTAATTTTATAGATCAAAAGACATCCGTGCGTGAGTTCTTTATTCTTGGTAAAAAAAGCTCGCGTTTGTTTTACGTCCTTTGTTATTTCAGGTTTCACCATTGTTTCACCGTCAATTAATTTATGTTTTGACGACTAATTTATTAATGTCTCTTGATGTAACCTGCGGAAGTATATAATGGGATTGAGAATGACGACATCTCTCATGTTAAAACTTTTGAAACTTGAACATCTCTCTTGTGATTATTTGAATCCAATCTTAGCGGGACAGCATGAAAGATGACAGTATTCTCAATCCTATTATTCAAATACGCAGGTGATATCGGGACTATCTCTATGGGCGACAGTATCGATGGCAAAAGTCTCGTGGTAAGTATAAATTATTTCTGTGTTAGCTCTATGAGCGCATCTACGAAATATTTATAATAATTTGCCACGACATTTTTGTAGGTGGGGTCGGTTCTAGAGGATAAAACTTCTACTACAATTTGATTTGTTTTCAAACTATGTTTTGAGTTCTCTCACAAGACTTCTCTTAAGACTCTGTCACAAACACCCCAACCTTCACCTTGTTAGCAGTGAAGCGACGGTTGGCACTGTGAGAAATACATTATATCTCATCCGTCGCCCTACAAGGAATATGAAGATGGTTTTGTGATTTTAGCTCCAACCATCTCGATAGAATTACAGAATTGGGCGACGGTTGGGAATAATCTAATTTATTGAAGCAGGTAGTACCTAAAGGAGGTCGTCAGAAAATTGTGCGGTAGATCATAATAAAACGTAAAAATCAGACAGGATCAGATCGCGCTGCAGAATAACGACGTGGATCGTTAAACATGAACAATGTCGTTAAAACGGTATTACCTGCAGATGCAAGTAATACTAATAATGTAATATCTCCAAAATAGAGTTAAACCTGGAATAACGGTTATTGGACATTCATCGCAACGATAACTGGTATGGAAAATTGAATAACTAAACTAAAAACAGTGAATTCTAGTATTGTTTCTGTGCAGTCCTACATTCTCAGGGAAAATGAAGAGGAAGGCCACTCATATATATTTATTACGTATTTACGCACGCAACGATAAATATTGATGTTGCATAAAGCATACAGAAAAAATAGTAAAGTATTGTATCGTAGTAAAAACTTTAGAAATAACATTAGAAAATATAAATAAAATATAAATAATGCTGGACACAATTCACACAGCATTATCTAGCCCCATGGAATGAAAATGGGAAACTCTACCTAACTGTACAGTACATACCATCTGGTTTATTTTTGTTTGCATGTATGTACGTACATTCATTCTTAAGTCTAAGTGATTGGTTAGTTATGTACCATCTGCTATGTACCATACCGTTACCGAATTTGACCTCGAGCGGTAAAAACTATTATTTCTACATCAAAAATAACGTAAAAAGCTGTTACCTACCATCCCGTTACCGATATTGCACTCGAGCGGTAAAAACCGTTATTTCTGCAGTAACAATAACGTAAAAAACCGCTACCGATCATCCCGTTACTAATCTCCGTAATACGTTACGTGTAGTTCCTGCATTATAAGATCAGGTCTCGTATGTCTTTAATTTCCCCACGGCCGCTGCCGCCTCGTACCAGAAGCCCAGAACCGGGTCATGCGTTGAAAACATTATCCAAGAGTGACAGACACTTCACGGATATGAATTATTATTTTAACGGGTGGCAGACATGATGGTGAGCTGGGATATTAAATTGTCTAGATGAAATAAAGCTTGGAATATGTGGTTCGAACCACCAACGTTAAAAGTTATAAAAACTTACTTATTTTAGTTATGATATAATAAAGTTTTAAATATAATTAATAAAATTGAATTTTATTTCGGATACCTGAGTGATTAATTCGTTACAATTAAAATAAGATAATACACACACACACATACAGACACCTCAAATTTATAAAACCCCGTTGCTATTTCGTCAGGAGTCAAAAATTGAGTTAATACATAGACTGATCACATTATTCCAGAAAAAATGGAGTTGTAAAATGGAGTACAGGCCAGACATTATTCCAGAAACTACCAAAACCATAACATCCATAACTAAGAGCCCATACACAAACAGGCCTCAATAAGATAACTAAATATTGGCATGTTCATAACGCTGGCACGATTTGGGGATATGACCAAACTTCCGTTAACTATGCCATCATAATTAGTAGGTACACCTTGTACCACCTTTACTAACTACGGGGTAGGTACTGTCGGCAGACAATGTGATAAATAATAATTAAAGTTAATAATCAATAAATAATGCTAGATAATAAACAAAGCATCATCTAGTCCCAAGCTAAGCTGAGCTTTTGTAATGGGTATTTGATGAATGATACTAAATACAATTCATTACACCAATATATATTTTTGTACATCAAAATATTTCGAACACCCGGAACAATTTTTTGTAGGTTATAAACATTTGTCCCAGTACGGTAAACGAACCACCAACGTGACGCAGGGGTCACAGGCTCTACGCTTCTGTAGTTCAGTTACACTGATTAAATAAATTTATTTTCCTACAAATACAAAAAATACAACTACAAAGTTCATTTATTTACCACTACAAAAAATGCTTATATTTTACTGGTGGTCCACGCACTATGTAATTTATTTCCTTTTAATTATGTTGAATGTTCCATAAATCTTTGATGCCAACTGTACCTTTCTCTAATGTCCTGCGTCTATTATAATGTAACCATCCTCAGCTGTCCGTAATGGCGCCCCGTCGACTGCGTGTCGTTTGTAATGTACAACAATAATGATACAAGGAGAATGGTGATCGTGTTCATAGAATGGTGATGGCTTCAAGGTAAAACCGTCTTGTGGATGATAGTGGCCTATTGTTAAGGATACCCACAGACGGGAAATCGTGATAATGTTTTTTTTTGTAATGATTTATTTAGCAACTCATGATTTAAATCGCTAAGCTCTAAGAATTAGCACGCTGAAGTGGCAGTCTCTGTCAGTGGCACGCATCTCGCGAAGAACCCACAACCGCTGGGGCAAACGTGTTCTTGAAAAGAGACCACGACTCGGTAAACGTAGTGTAGGACGCCCACCGACCAGGTCGGAGGACAGGACGACCTGCGAAAGACTGCAGGTAGATGCTGGATGCGTTAAGCTGAAGACAATGGCTATGGCGCTCATTGGGGGAGGCCTATGTCAAGCAGCGGACTAACACAGGCTGATGATGACAGTGAAAACGCGTTTCGTCCAACACGTTTTTCATCCAACTTACCCCAACAATGACAGTTTTGGTCAAAAATGACTATTACGTAAAAAAAAGGAAACTAAAAGCTCATGTGACTTAAAAATGGCATTTATGATTTCACTCCAAGGCCATGAACGACATCTTGCAACCCTAGAAGCAAGTAGACTATCCCAGTCAATGATATTATATATACGTAGATACGTTGTATCGAGGTCTGCCTTACAAAACGAAAATCAGGTACGTATCCTAATTGAATTCAGTCCGTCCTGCTCCTGGCTGCGACGCGCACGTTCGTTGAACACGAGGTTACTTACGGAATATACTTAAATAAACCTCGAAAATGCCAAGTTGTTCCGAAAGTGCAATAACTACACAAGGACTATAAAAACCAGAAAGGGTGTATCTTTTCATACGTAAGTACTGTTTAATATGTTAAAATGTAAAATGGTGAATTTTATTTTACTCAACAATCAATGCCGAGCGGCGTTGCCGCTTTGCCACCAACACGAACGAAACAAGCAATGCGTTAAGTTTATGAGTGACAGAGATAATCCCATGCGGCGTTGTATGTTCGAACGTCGACGCTAGGTATGTAGCTATAGTAAAATATCGCAATGTTTTTATTTCTTTACAATGAGTACCTATGACGTCTCTATATGTAAAATCTCTTTGATCCCAGTGGCCCGTTTGCACCGTCCCTAAGCCTGCATTATATCCTCTGTCTCCGGCCAAAGGTCAGAGCCATTGTATAAATTTAAGACGAAGGAACGCCACCCAAGCCACCGCTCGCTAAAATGAAATTCCAGCGTCAACTTATTACTATGTATGAAATGAAGAGAAAAATCTCAGGAATATTTTGATTATTTTCACACTGCAACGATGTCTGACTGTCCTGCATAATATGGGTATTGTGTTTTGCATAAAGAAGTATTCTTTTGCACAAGTATGTTTGTAAAGGAGTATTGAAAGTCGTAGCATCACCCAGTAAACAATAAAGCCGTCACAAACTAGGCATACAACTATTCAGGCGCATTTAATTCAAACTGCACTGCAACACTGCAGACATGACGGCCAGTGCTGCCAACTCCACGACAAAAGGACCAAAAGTAACGCAAACAAAACGGGCACACTGAACCGAATTGTGAATGGTGAACGAGTTTTGGAGTAAATGAATGGTTGACGTGTGAGATGAGATGAAATGGATTATATCATTCTAGCATTTGTCTGTGGCTGTTGTTTTTATCTAAATATTACAAAAAGATCACCAATTCACTTGCCAAGCGTGGTGATTATGGCGTAGATATGGTCCAAGGGGAGTCCCTTGGAGACACGTTCTGCATACACAACAACGAAAGAATCATAAAAATAGCGCTTGATTTTATTACACGTGCATAGCGCTTGATTTTATTACACGTGCATAGCGCTTGATTTTATTACACGTGCATAGCGCTTGATTTTATTATAGTGCTGTTAACTATATTTTGCCAGGTGTTTATCGAGAATACGAGGTAGCTTTATGTCATTCATTTCATTAGCCTAATGTTATCATTTTATTTAATTTTATATCATTTTAGTTATAAAATAAAGTCACTACAAAACCCTTAGACCCGTATTATGAAACTTGCTCATTCATAGATCTATATTCGAGTGACGTTGATATCTACATAGAAAAGCGTAAAGCCTCTGTTCCTCCGCTATGAACGGAGAGGCTACGCACATTTGTCCAACTTAGCTATGTAAGAAAATTTATGTCATAATCATAACGTCTACTGCAACCTACGAACACGCTACGCACGAATACGAGATTAATGACGTCATTGCTACGCGCATGGCTTGCTCGAATATGGCACCCACACAGTTCAACGCTGTCAACGCTATGTACGCGGTACATGCATGCGAAGCTTCCCTGCGGGAAGTGGTACGTCAAATCTTTGCTGTACCTGTTGTACTGTACATTAGTCGTGGGTTAATTTTCATGTAGGTATAGCGTGTGCTGCAGTAATAATAAGTAGAATACATGTTGTCAAACAAACGAACCCACGCAGCTGAAATGCACCACGAGGCCATGCGCAGCGGGTGCTGTAGTGGGACAACGGCTTTACTCGATGACTGAGCAAGCTTTCATAATACGGGCCTTAAACTGGGGAACTAGAATTATCTTCTCGTGTGTCATCTGAATAATTTTTATCTCAATTTCCCACTCTCATAGATATATATGCCCATAGATATATACCTCACATATGGAGGGAAGTGAAGGTAGTATTCATACCTAAACCAGGAAGGAGTGACTACACCCAACCGAAATCTTTCAGACCTATAAGCCTGACATCATTCCTCCTAAAAACACTAGAAAGGCTTTGTGACAGAGAAATAAGAGACACCACACTCTACCACAACCCTCTACACTCTCAACAACATGCCTACAGCAAAGGCAAATCAACAGAATCCGCCTTACATAGCGTAGTCTCACGGATAGGAGGTGGATTATCATCAAAACAACCTACACTGGCTGCCTTTATAGACATTGAAGGAGCTTTTGACAAGACCAACTTCACCAGCATATACAGAGCCCTTACCAGATATGGTGTAGCGCCGACGCTGGCCGAGTGGATAAACAACATGCTCCAACACAGAGCCATACAAGTCAAAATCAACGAAACCACAAGAGGTGTAGTCGCCAGAGGCTGCCCCCAGGGGGGCGTCCTTTCGCCCTTGTTATGGAACATAGTTGTAGACGAGCTAATTCGTAAGCTCAACGGTCATGGTCTGGTCACGGTAGGATACGCGGATGACCTCGCGATCCTCGCGACCGGCTGTTTTGAGCACACACTATGCGACCTGATGAAAATCGCCTTCAAAACCATTGAAACATGGTGCAACGATCACGAACTGACAGTAAACCCAACAAAAACGGAACTGATCATGTTCACAAACAAACGACAACTGGGTAATATAAAAATCCCAAAACTATTCAACACAAATATAACGCTAAAAACAGAAGTCAAGTACCTAGGGGTCATACTAGATAGCAAACTGCTATGGAACAAACATCTTGACTACAAACTCCAGCGTGCGACCGCTACTCTCTACCAATGCAGCAGAATGCTAGGGAAAACTTGGGGACTTTCACCGAAAATATCCAAGTGGCTCTACACTGCTATCATCAGACCAACATTAACCTACGGAGCGATAGTTTGGTGGACTAGAACGGAACTGAGCACCGTGGTAACTAAACTACAACGCTTTCAAAGAATGGCATGCTCCGTGATAACAGGATGCATGAGATCCACACCAGGCGCTGCCCTAGATATAATTCTAGATGTAGCACCTTTAGACCTCTACATACAACAAGAAGCCACGATGTCGGCTCTAAGACTACACAACACAGGCCTCTGGGGAGTCACAAGTAGTCCTCATGCGCAGATCATGGACAGGGCCATAACATATGAACCACTCACAGAGGCCCCTTGTGACAGAATGGCCAACAAGCCAATACTAAACAAACACTACCAAATACAACTATACGAGGACCAAAAAGATGAATCAGGTACCCACGAAGTCAGAATTTACACAGACGGCTCCAAAACCGAAACCGGTACGGGTGCCGGGGTTCACTCACTGGACCTCAACATTAACATATCAATAACGCTAGGAACGCATAGCTCTATATTCCAATGCGAATGCGTAGCAATAACACAGGCAGCGACAGCCGTACAGAAGAGAGGAATCAAAGACCAACGTGTACGCATCCTCTCTGACAGCGCAGCCATACTCAGAGCCTTGGAAGGAAACAGCTGTAGCTCCAAGCTCGTTTACGAATGTCACTCTGCTCTGGAAAGGATATCCACTGAAAACCGGATCATCCTACAATGGATCAAAGGACATAGTGGATCGCTAGGAAATGATGCTGCGGACGAACTGGCACGAAGAGGATCGGCGACAACCATAGAAGGACCACCGCCATTCCTACCCCTGCCATTTTCTCTGCTCCAGACATGGACCAAGCTCAGAACTAGAAATACACATAACGAACGATGGACTAGCCAAATCAATTGCAGACAAGCAAGGACGGCACTCCCATCAACATCACCAAAGCTAACAAAACGCCTACTAAATCTGAACAGATCGGACCTACGTGTCCTTGTGGGAACACTAACAGGACACTGTCCACTAAACAAACACTTATTCACCATCGGAGCGACGGATAGCCCTCTCTGTAGAGGATGCCTCAGCAACGACGAAACAGCCTCCCACGTAATCCTGGAATGCGAGGGAGTACTAGCACAACGTATAGAAATCCTCAACTTGCCGAGGTCGCTCCGCGAAGCCTGTGAAGACCCCAGGAAGATTCTGCGCTTCTGGACGGAGCTAGGCTGGCTATGCTAGCAAACTCTACGCATAAAGGACCAACTGGAGTCCAAATGCGGAAAATGGAGTACCCCCACCTGAACCTGAACCTGACTTCCCACTCTCAAACCGCACACCCCACTAGATTTTTTACAACCTATCAGTACTGGATCCTTCCAGCTTATGCTTGACTGTAAAATTTAACGGTTCACAATAAAGTAAGCTAAGGCCCGGCCACACTGCGCAGCCATAACTCGGGCGCCATGTGTGCGGGGCTTTAGCTACGGGGTGTTTCATATTGTCAGCTGCAGTGGTGGTGAGCAAATATTTTTTGTGACGTCAAAAGGAAAGTCTGCAGTCTCTGTTTTTGAGGAGCGCAGATTGAAAATTTGAGAGCTGTTAGAGCTGGGGTTGGCGTTACTTCGTCTACAAATTTGTAATATCTTATAAAAGTAGGTTTAAAGTCATGTAAAGTAACATTTTTAGCATCAAATATATTATGTGATAAGGTTCGTGCTGTATGTTTGAATATAACACAGTTATGTAAATAAATTAAATTGGAAACAATCAAGGAAAAATAACGAATTATGACATTTAACCCTGACACTTAACTAAAACCTTTTTTTAAAGCATGAAAAACTATTGAATAATTCTAACTTTTTAACAACTACTGTACTATATTTTTTCAAAGATTAGCCTTTTTTCCGTTATTAAATTTTCTGTTACAATTTTGAAATTTAATTTCTTGCTAACAGGCATTTTTTCCAATTTACAGTATACATATATAAATGACTATAGCTATCTTATTTAAAGTATTTTAAAGATAAAATACATCAGCCTGTATCAATACATGAGTACTTATGAGGTTTTAGTAGTGTCCGTTTTTATTGAAGATTTCAAGGTAAGGACCTTAATGCCCTATTAGATCCGGGATTCGATTGTGTGGAGTCAGCTGGAAACTTTGAACCTTAATCTGGTGGAATAAGGGTGGTTTTAAATATGGTTATGAAGGTTATAGGAGAAAATTTTCAGCGATGTTGTTTTCGTTTTGTTGGTAGTTTTGTGTAAGCATATTTGAGTAGTTATTATCAGAAGTGGGGTAGAGTCCACTGTTGAAATGATAGAGTATAAAGCTTCGTAAATTGGGGTACTGGTTTATGGGGGAAAGTACATCGTATACTCACACACACATGTATAACACCCCCACCCACACAACACTGATCCACACATACTCGCATACATCGCTCTGAAATGCACATAGAACAGTTCAGTTAAAGCAGTTAAAGCATTAACCGTGAACACCATTATTTACAACACCATTGACAAAAATACTTTGAATCTTTAATTCCCCACGACGCACATCTAGTTCTGCGAGCCTTACTAGTTCATAAACTTGTATAGTAAAGCATTGTTATTATTACTTATGTATCATCATCAGTTATCTAGCACCCATAACACAAGCTCTGCCTAGCTACTAACACGGTAAATGCCCACGATGCAAATATAATTCTGCAAGCAACGTTAGTGTTCACAATTGTTCAGATCACAGATGTTTTCTTTGATTACTCAAGTCTGTCATTTATGGAACTGTTTAATGTATTCAGGTTTTCGCATCTAGCATCTGCTTACATTCTTTCGTTGTCGTCATCCTTCCTTGTCGGAGGGCATCCTACACTACGTTTACCTTTTACATTTAACTTACCTTTTTGACGACCGATGTGGCGCGGTGGGCGAAGGTCCGCCTGCGATGCAGGAGGTTGCGGTGGGTTCGATTCCCGCCTCGGAACAATTGTGTGTACGATCTGCAGATATTTGTTCCGGGTGTTCTGGTCGTTTTCTATGTATAATAAAAAATATCTATCTATGTAATATATAGTTTTATGTATATCAGTTATCTAGTACCCATAACACAAGCTCTGCTTACCATGGGGCTAGATAATGCTGTGTGAATTGTCCAGCAATATTTATTTATTTATTTATATTTACCTTTGACCTACCCTAGAAGTAACGGGAGAGCTCTCGACCCGTTTTTTCCACATCTCTATTTTCATAATTGACGCCCTTCTTCAGGTTCGTGCCAGCCAGTGACTGTCAAGATGGAATACCAAAGGTAAAGGGCCTAATACTATTGAAATAGGTCTTGTTTTATTAACAAGTTGCCTTCATCAAAATTAGTTAATCTAAACTAAACCAATAAAAGTCCAGAAACGCTCAGTCAACTCCTTTATTTAGATAGGCTACGGCACCGTAGTACCCAGTAGTTTCATGCTATCTCACAATTTATTAGTAAACTTTAGGCAGAGCTTTTCATTAGCTGTTAAACTCTGCTAAACTCTGAACTTGCTCCAAGTTATCTGCCATACCCGCTGTGTCCAAGCTAGACCAATTATGTCGGAGTTTGTTCTTTGTAATTTTGAGTTCGCCTTTAAAATATCTTGGCAAGTCTTTTCGCCAGATGGCCGGATTTTTTGGTACAAGACTTAGAAAAATAAAAGACAATTTAAGGCTCTAGACGAAAACAAGACTGGTACTTACTTGTCGACTGAGTATCTTTTAATAGCGGCTGAGCAAACGTTCCACTTTTGTATTTATAGTAGTTTTTAAAATTAATAGGCTCGAGTGGTACGTAAATTAGTTTTTAGTTTCATTATGTACTGATTAAGAAAAACGTTTAGTTCGCAGTTTTATTAAATCTATATCGTAAGTGGAAAGGAAAAAATGCTTAAGCGCCAATATGGCGTAGTTTTTTGCTGACTAACTGTTAGAAGACTTTTGCTTAAGCGACCGTTATTTCATGAAATAGAAGAGCTGTAAAACTGATATTTCAATACACCAATTAAAATAAAAAACAAAAAGGTTATGATTTTTTTTTCTAAAAAAGAATTACTTAAAACTTGGTTTCCCACAAGTAGCATATTGGCGCTTTAGCATTTCTTCCTTTCCACTGACGATATGTATTTCCTCATCGCGTTTTCCATGAGTGCTAAACAGCCAGCAGTTCGATATTTACGAAAAAAGAGGGTTTGGTTTTACGTTTTGCTTTTTACCGGCCATTTTTTCTGCAATTTTATTCAGCAGAGACCGGCGTGGCTCGATGAATCGCTCGTTCCCCGATATTAAAACAAAATAAACTGACATCAAAGAGTGTCGTAAAAATGTAAATTAAAAAATTATGCAAACGAAATATGAGTATCATTATAATTCTGCATGAAGTTGAGATTCGAAAAATATCATACGCCTCTTTGATGTTTTGCGTGAGAGCATTAAGGCTCCTGCACACTGCCAACTATGTTGGTACGGTGGACTACTGTAACCATGTTGCCAATAAAGAATAAGTAGGTATATACCCCCGATTTTTATTGAGTAGAATCAAATCGAAATCAATTCTATGCCCAGAAACACATTGTAAACACCGGTCGTGTCGTCGCATCGCCGCCGGTGATGACGATGATAATTAACTAATTAAATGGTGCATTAAAATTGTGACATTGATTTTAATAGCTTTGCCATGTCTAGGACGAATCAAAACACTGTGGGAATTAATATCCTTATTATTCGGGTGGGGCCACACTGCGAGCTTGGTATCATTGGTCGCCTGGGATAAACTTGATTTATTTTACGAATATTTGGCAATGTAATACATAGATCATGCATTTGACGTTGATTAAATGGGGAAAATTGCGCACGTCGACCTAATTTCTCTTAAAAAAAGTGTAATTTTTTAGGTGTTTTTGTTTTGGCTGTGATGCAACTAGTCTATACCAATATTTTAAAGAGGAAAGGTTTGATTTTTTGTTTGTTAGTAATGAATAGGCTCCGAAACTACTGGACCGATTTGAAAAATTCTTTCACCGTTGGGATGCTACACTATCCCCGGTGAATATAGGCTATATGTATATATATTTTCTACTTTTTTATTTGCTATATATATTTTCAAAAATATTAGGGATCCTTACTAAAACTCCAATAATCTAACCCAAAGTGTAAAAAAATTGTCCGGGTACGGGAAGTCAATGTTAAGAAATAAACGGCCGCAAATAAATTATGAATAATAAAAATAATAAATACCCGTGCGAAGCCGGGACGGTCCGCTAGTGTTAAATAAAAGAATATTGTTACGCATTGTAAGACTAATGTTGATATAACTGACTATGAGTAAGAGCATAATTATTTTGTCAATGTTATATTGCCACAATACTTAACATATTATTTTTTATTAATTTTATTTTTATTTAGCTGAAGACAGGGCGCTATGGCACTCATTGGAGGGAGGCCTATGTCCGTCCAACAGTGGACTGCTATAGGCTGATGATGATATCGCCACAACTCGGTCCCTACCTCTCAGCCCTAAATGACTCAATGCGTCATATAATTTTTATTGCGCCGGCGTTTCCTAGAAAGCGTATGATTTACTGGCCCCTGATTCCACCATGCCGTTCCCACATGCGCCTGGATTTCCAGAAGTGCTTTATGGTTAAAAAGAAAACAATCTGCTTTTTTGGGATTGAAGGCATATTGTAGGAAGTTTGTGTTGGAGTCTGCGATCTAATATTTTTATAATTTTCAAGTTTGAAATTTGTATTAAATGATTATACTAAAAATAAGTTTAAATCATATAACTGAATTACCAGGTGTTTCGGTAGAGAAAACAAAAGGTTGCTCCTTGATAGAGTAAGTAGTTATCTCTGGTAAGGTATTTAGTATCTATGTACCATGTAACTAAAACCGCGGGAAAACCAGAGGCTATTAATTAGTGCATGTGTGATGGTAAAGCATTTACCAGTTGCCTGATATTCTACTATAATTCAAATTAATTGTTTCTCATAACGAAGTCAAGTGACTCAAAACGTTTTCACAAAATATCTACAAACTTACCTAACAAGTACTTCCTAGTTAGTGACGTCACTCACACGTCACACTAACAGTTTCGTAGCAGAAGAACAGCTACAGATGTGCACGTAATTGAGCAAAAACTGTCGACCGACAAAAACTGTGAGAACTTTTAATTGTTACTTGGAAAATGTGGTCCTTAGAGGAGACGATACGATCTCTACGTTACGTTTCAGGGCTATAAAGTTTAAACAACGGTTTTGCTTTTTTCATTCTAGTAAAGAACAAAGATTTTTTAAGTAGCTATGGAAATAAATAAATAAAAAATAAATAATGCCGGACAATTCACACAGCATTATCCAGCCCCATGGTAAGCAGCGCTTGTGTTATGGGTACTAGATAACTGATATTTTATTAAATCATTTATTTCAGAAACATATTCCATAAAACAATACAATCAAATTAAAATAAAAACTTTAAATATAATGTCATTATAAAATTAAAATTATACAATACAATTGGTTCAAATTAATATTAGGTAACATAAAATAAAATAAAATAATTACTTACTAACAACTTAAATGGAGTTACTCCCCATTACTATCCTCATCCATTTATTTTGGATGGGACAGTCCAGACGTGACATAATCATTTGCAGGATGCCGTTGCTACTGGCTCGCGCGCGCTGCGATAAGGATGTGACTTTTTTGCGAATAATCGCGTAAAAGTCGTCCGTGCGCGCCTCCGCAAACATACCAGATGCGCTGCAAAAGCGAGGCAGCCGCATCAGCATCCTGAAAATACATAATACAATACATTACATAGATAGATATTTTTCATTATACATAGAAAACGACCAGAACACCCGGAACAAATATCTGCAGATCGTACACACAATTGTTCCGAGGCGGGAATCGAACCCGCAACCTTCTGCGTCGCAGGCGGACCTTCGCCCACCGCGCCACATCGGTCGGTAAATGGAAATTATCTCCGCTAAAATAAATATAATAATATACTTTCCATGAATAAGAATGCTGAACAACTTGCACAGCATTATTTACCCTCAAGAGAGCAGTTGGTGTTATATATAGGTACTAAACAACTGATTACTACCAAGCACTACATAGATAGATATATATTACTATTTAAAAAATAGGACACTCGGAATAACTCTCTGCAGAACATGCTATAAAGTAATTTGATATGAAAAAATGTATGATACCTACCCTTTAAGAATCTTTGTGATGTGTATAAAAAAAGTAGCTTAAAATAACATACCTACTATGTTTTTTTAAGCTACTTTTTTTATAAAAGAGGTGCTTAAACTTGATTATTAAAATAATTATATATATAATAATATATAAAAAAAACCTGTAATGTTGTTATTAATCTCAATAAATAAATTTAATTAATTTGACATGAAAAAAATTAAATAGCTAGAAATTTTCAATAGCAAGGCCAAAATATTCATGATTGCTCCCAGAGAAAATCAACACGTTTTTATTAAATTTGTAGCCGTATAATGTGAACAAAGATATCAAAATTCGTACTGCTGCAGATAGATATATTTTTTTCCTGAGTGTCACGGTGCCCTTAACAAGTACCTACGGGGTTCCATTAATTACCAAATACCCTGTATATCGTACTGATGTAAAGTTTTATTGTATGAAATTGCCAGTTGTAGAACCTGTGATTAATTAATGATTTACGTGAATTATTTGAAAGAGATTTCTCATTATTGTCTGACCTTCCATGAACACTTCTAATAATTAATGCAATTATGTTGTAATCAATTATTAGATACACCTATTAATACTATAATGATTGACTATTCCCAAGAACTAGCTTTAAGTGTTCGCTTGTAGCGATAAGGCCGCCCTTTGCCTATTGTACTTCCAATAATTATTAGCTTTAGAGGCCTTTGCGTGGTTCAATAAAGTGTTATTTATACCTACTAATATTATAAAGAGAAAAGGTTTGATTTTTTGTTTGTTTGTTTGTATTGAATAGACTCCGAAACTACTGGACCTATTTGAAAAATTCTTTCACCGTTGGAAAACTACACTATCCGCGGTGAACATAAGCTATATTACATTTTAAAAAAAATTAGGGATCCTTACTAAAACTCCAATAATGAAACCCAAGGTGGAAAAAAATTACCTTAAAAATTCCAATACCCGTGCGAAGCCGGGACGGTCCCCTAGTTTACACATAAATACGTTACTTAATCGGTACTTGCAACTTAGATTAATTTCATACGAAAAATAAGAGATCAAAATGCTTTCAGACAGTACAAAAATAAACTTGACATGCCTACCAATCTCAGCCCTCTGTGAGGACGCTGCTGCATAAACAAGGAGATTTTAGTCGCACCACATAAATACCTGAATAAATCTGAAAACATTTCTTTGTGTCGATGCAACGACTGATTTGTGAACGACATGTGAGTCTCGTCATAGAGTATAAGGACAGAACGAACATAAATACAATCCATTGATTCAAATTCAGCCGAAATGGATTTTTTTATAAATATTATTCAATATTTTATTTAAAAAAATTGTCAGTAAGAAAAATCTTTATAATATAAACCAACAGCAATACTGGGTCGGCAACAATTTTTTTTTAAATCAGTAAATAAATAACTGTTTGATCAAGAAAATGAATGTTTTAGTCAGCAAAATTAATTATTTGATCAGCAGGATTAAATACTTTAGCTAAGCAGAAACATTATTGTAAATAAACAACAATGCTCAGTTATCTATTCTAATAAATAAGGACCGTTACTAAAAGTATTTCCGGCAATACATTGTATCAGTTATATACTAATAATAATAATTTTTTTTTTTTATTAGTTATCTAGTATCCATTTTACAAGCTCTGCTTAGCTGCTGATGATCTGATGCTGTGTAAATCCAGCGTTGTTTATTTATAAACCAAAATAGATAGACATAAAAGTATAGACTTTCGACTACAGAGTCACCTTTCTACTTTTCTAAAACCCCTCCACACTCTGTGTCAAATGCTCAGCGTTTAATAATAGCAAGAATGTCTGTCGGAGTGTCACGCGACGCGTGTGTAACTGCCCTTGGACAGCTAATGGTGCTCCTTAGCCGTAATCGGGACTAGTTTGTTGGTAGGTAATAAAAATTAATTAGGAGGTAGGTTTTTAGATTTTAGAAAATGGCGTCGAACGCTCATCATTTCTTACTTGGACGTTATTATCATAACCTATTCATGGCGGGGATCATCCTCTCCTGGGTAAAAAACTCAAAAAATCTGTTTACATTTTTTCTTCATCTTGGTTAACAGGAAGAAATTGATTTCAGCAATAAGGCCTATTGATAAATTACATTCATGAAAGGATCGACACCTTACCTATATAAGGAGCCATCCAAAAATTAGGTACGTCATAAAATTTCATGATTTTTGACTCGTCTTGTGTCAAACGAACCATACAGCATCGTCATCATCCAAACAGAGAATTTAGAAATGTGACGATACGAAATTAAGGACCCCGCCCATCCCCTTGTCACACAATGTCACACTTTGTCGACCCCCTCCCTCCCCCTTAACATGTGACATAATTTATGGATGCCCCAGACACAACAAAAATACAACGAAACTATACCAATTTACCATGTGTTGCAGAAGAGATAGGTAAATAATGTATGTGTATCTATCTATAATGGTGTCGAAGTCGCAAGACTTGTTTACACCATAACAAACTAATCCTCGCACACCAAATAGCTGTTTATACATAAATGTATGTTGTCGGACATGTTTAGCTAACAATATGAGAGTTGAGCTGCACCTGCAGTGTTCATGGATACAAAGCGTATTGTCAGGGATTTATCACTCCGAGAGTATTCCAGAACATTCCAGTTGCAGGTTTGTGTGAGAACTATACTCCGATTTAAAATCCTAGATATTTTGTGTCAACAAGGGCATTTATGAATGAAAACTTAACAAAAATCGATAATAATAACAAAAAACGACAAGGTGACAGCAAGGTTATCACTAAAAACTGCAACACAAACTTCAGCAACACATAATCTCATATGTGGAGCAGAATAGATATTTGTATTCGAAAATGAAAGAGAGATCAATTAAATGACGAATGAAACTGTTTCGAGCTTCTATGCTTTGCTTGGATGATACCAATGTCATTAAATATTTTCCAACCTTTGTATGCAAAAAATATCCAGGTTTTTGAATCGGAGTTATAAAGACCTATTGTACATCTAAAGTGTGTGTAGTGTAGCTTTCGCTCGCGTCGTTTCTATGGACACGTTTAAGGTAATTTATATTCCATATTTAAGGTTTTTGTTATAATAGTGCGTAAACCTTCGCATTCGGGGTAATCAATCGGTAAGTAATCGGTGCATAAAACAAGACAAGTAACTTAGGAAGAGTCACTAGGCGAAGCCATGACGTCACGATGAATCATCTTAATATTTTTCAGCAATTACTAATTAATTGGACCTGATATTCATTATGTTATTTTTCAGGTTTTTTCGCGTTATTAAGAAGTGAGCTAAAGAGCAACGAAACATACAAATATTTATTCCTGTAGAGTAAAAACGCGCTGCATATTTCTAAGAATATTTATTTATTAACTCCTAGTACATACTTCAACATTTCACGGCTTTAGCCTCCACGAACGAGATTTACCTTTCAAAGCTGTTAGAAGTTCACTGCTAGATAAGTTATTCTTGAAAACTCAAACACCTAGAAAAGAAACCCAGTAAATTCCGTACATTTCCATCTAGAGTAAATATCCAGAAGCGGCACTATAAAGCTGGTGCCACACTCAATTGACAAGCTCTACACAAGTGAGCGGTGTCAAATGGGATGTATCACTCTAGACTCTTTACAGACATTGACTGTGTTCTCACTGAACTGTCCAACAACAACGAAGTTTTCCAACGTAGAGTGCATATTGCAATGCCTTCATATTTCTTCCACTTTCATATTTTCCTGCGAAAGACTGCAGGTAGATGCTGGATGCGTCTAGCTGAAGACACTGCGCTATGGCGCTCATTGGGGGAGGCCTATATCAGCCAACAGTGGACTAACATAGGCTGATGATAAAAAAGTAAGAACCGACATTGAATCCCATAGTTTTAATGTTTTTTTTTAAGTTTTGCGAGATAAATTGGAATCGTCCTCTATACCCTTTATCAATCATCCAAATTGTTCTTTAGGAGTCAGTTATCTTTAGGAGTGGAATAGATCTAGATGTGATGGAATCTATTCCGCCAAGTGCATGGATTGACGAGAATATGGATCTGCATTATGTCGAGTGCAAAATGTTTTCCGAGGGAACTTATATCACCCCATTGTGTTGCAGATGGGAATCATCATCATTTTAGCTCGTTGACATGTTGGTGAGTATGGGATGGGCACAATTTTTACAGTTTGCTTTACACACTATACAATCCAAAAATTCCACTAAATCAAATCGCAAAGTTTAAAAAGATGTAAGAACGATAAGTGAATCGTTCTTATATCTTTTTAAACTGTGCGATTTGTTTACATATTAAAGATTAGCTGCGCCCCGCGGTTAAATTAGCCTTCTTAGTTACCATTTCATCCTCATCAGCCTTTGATAGTCTACTGCTGGACATAGGCCTCTCCAATGAGCACCATAGCGCCCTGTATTCAGCTTGACGTATCCAGCATCTACCTGCAGTCTGTCGCAGGTAGTCATCCCACCTGGTCGGAGGGCGTCCTACACTACGTTTACCGAGTCATGGTCCCCACTGAAGAACACGTTAGCCCCAGCGGCCGTCGGCTTTCCATTTACCTTGGCATAAAGCTTTGAAAATGTAATATCAGTCTCTTCACATCAAAACGGATAGTTCTACAAGCGCAATGAGTTTAGCTATATGTATCAGAGCTCAATAACAAACCCGCGTTGGCAATACCGGCGTTTCAGAGCTCGCACGCCCATAATCCTGCCTAACCCCAGAACTAGGGTGACAGTGGGTTTACATTTTAGATTCTGTATTTATGGAGGCTGTTGAAGCTGGATATAATAAGTTGGAAGATTAAGGCTTAGGTGTGAGAGCTACTCGCGTTCTGAGTGGCTAGTTGGGTATAATATTGTTTAAACTCAGACCAACTAGCAATTAGCAAAATGAATAAAACATTCGTTATAAATGAGCTGTGATGTTTATTTCATAGTGCTTTTGTTTTTCTCTACACTTTTTTGTCTCTAATAGTAGTCAGATAATCGTTATAAAAAAAAAATTAATAACATAAGCGTCGTTTTTGAAATATCATATCGTTATTGAAGTTGTTCTGCCAAATGACACTTATCTCTGAAAATAATTCAAAAACTACCTATATAATCAAGTTCTTAAGAATTATTTGCACCGCTGACGCAAAAGTGATAACTGCGAATAAAGAATCCCTTCCTAGTGCGTACCTTACACTTTTCCCCTTAATTTAAACAACAGAAAACATTAGGGTCTTGTTTTGCTACACTTTGGTGTCCTCTATGACTTGCTTACCCAAGTTTATTTATAGAAGGACGTACAAACTTTGGGCATGTCAAGATCACAACAACGATGTTATTGTAGGAGATTAACACTGGTGGACGAGCCTTAAGCTGGTCAATTCTTATAAAGTTCCTCCTGACGAAAGGCTTCCATTTGTAGGTAGATGAGGCAGCTCCATTCAGGGCCTTTTGAGCGGCCTTCTTCTCCAATTGAGAAGACTATGATAAGACTTGACTTGACATTGAGAAGATTCATAACCTTCTGAACCATCTTCTCCCATTGAGAATTGAGCGACCTTGACCGTTTTATGTGTATATTCAGAACTCAGGAATATCCCAAATAATGCACGTCATGGCCACCCTACTACGTGCGCACCTGTAATCTGATCGTGACTTGTATAAAACAATTTGTTTAGCCCGGTTTTCAATTTGCACTGAAGTGATAGGGTTAAATAAATTCGCCAAGGGTGCCGGACTCGCGTCTGGTAAGGTTCCGTAGCAATATATTGATGTTATTTATAGAAAAAGTAAAATATGTCCGAAAACAGATGGTAACGATTTTTACTCTAAACTATCATAAAATTTGTATTATGTATATCATGTATTTAATAATATATTGTACCTATTATGTATATGAGTTATATAGTATCCATGACACTGTTTAGGAACTACATTGATAATGCTCTGAGAATTGTCAAACATTATATAAAAAATATACTTCTGCACCGATTTCCAAGCTAATTGAGTAAAATCATAAGAAATAAACTTATACTTTGAGTGCTGAAAACGCACGGTATGAGTTTTCTACAAGTGACTAATATGCGTAAATCCACACTAGCGCAGCGGCTAAGAAAATACAGATCTTTGTGACTCAGCAGAGCTGTAATATTTTTCGAACGAAACGCATGTGCGGCGCAACACAACCGCTGTGTAGAGCGGCAACACGATTTTTTTAGGATAAAAAAAGATCGCAGTCGTCGAAAAAAAACCGCAGTCAAAGTGTTAATTAAAATCTGGTTATCCGTTTGGGTGCATAAAAGTCAAAAACACACCTAAACATCACTCTAATCATCTTTGAGTCGACCTAAAGGGTTCAAAAAACATTTTTTTCTATGGTTCCATGTGTTCATCCTAGTGAAGCAAGGAAAGAGTTCACTTGGTACCTACTGTTTTTCTTATTTCACAATAGAACCCTAGAAAAAAGGATTACAGTTGCTACAGTCGGATTAGAATGGCGTAATGAATAGAAAAAACCTTTCAGAATTCAAATCACTAAAATCTGTATTAGAAAGTATTTGGATGTGATTCAATCCCCTTACAGAATAGATCGCACAATCAACTGCTAACATATTTCCTAGTTAAGGACTCCGCCCTTCGGCGGTCGTGGCGTAAGAATCGACACCCCCAACTCAAACCGTGAAGGATCGTATGGAAACCTACCAGAGGAAGGGGTTTGATTCGGTTACTTTTATTTATTTAGAACATAGAGGTCGTCGTCGTCGAGGGATAGAAGAAGAAAGAAAATACATTTATTTGACACCATACATAACACATAACACGACATATTACATAACAAGAAAGTATACAAACAAGAAAAAAATATAAGGAACTAGACAAAACATACAGATGTACAAATACGTGTTACATCGGGGGCCAAAAAGGTCCCCGGATGGATATTTGTTACATCTTCACGCCAAAACTACTAAACGGATCGTGTTGAAATTTTTCATACAGGTAGTTCTAAGCCTAGAATAAAACTTAGGCTACTTAATTCCACGCTAGGCTGGGTTGGGGATCGCAGTACAATGGTAAATATTTCTGCCGATAGCGCTGCTGCCCGCACCGGGTGGATATCCCTTAGTCGCCTCTTACGACACCCGCGGGAAGCAAACTTAGGTATATAAATGATTTCTAAATCTGAAATTATCCTAAAGGTACTACTGATACGATGATGGGGCTGAAATTTTGCATACAGGTAGTTCTAAGCCCGGAATAAGACAAAGGCTACCTTGATCCCATAAATAAGTTTCTATCCTAGGTAGTCCAGGCCCGGAATAAAACATAGGCTCATCAGCATGAGTTTCCGTGGCATAGATTTATTTATTTTTATTTATTTATTTACAAACACACCTCTATTTTGACGGGAACATCCAATGCGATGAGTAAAATTAGAAATCATCAAATAATTTTACAGAAAAACAACACAAAAGATCATAGAGTCAACCTTAATTAAATTTACTTTAGAAAATCATAAATTAAAAATCACACATAAAATCATATCCATTTCAATATACAATAAAATTACATTAAATATGAATAATATCGATAATAAAGATATAACCACGCATGCGAAGCCGCGGGCAGAAACTAGTCAATAAATAAAGCTATAAAATTTTTCTTATGAAACAATCTGTGGGAGATACATGTTATCGTCTGGAGGATGTTTGAAAGGCGATTAAACATGTTGCAGTAACTTATTAGGGCGAGGGTCCTTTACACGCACCAAATTAGTTTATAAAGGTTTCTGTTCGAAGATGTTATGTGCGGGCAAGTGAAATTGAACTTTATTACTTAATAGCTGTTCCCCGCGGTTTCACTCGCGTTTAAATTCTTAGAACTAGAGAGAGCACAACGTTCATTATTAAAAGTAATGTTCTTCAAGCCCTATAGGTTCTCTACAGAAAGTCTATACGTTGAATCAGGACTCCTAACAGTAAGAAAACTCGATATACTTCAACTAGTTCTTAAAACATATAAATCACTATTTTATAACGCAGAACTACTATTACTACTACTATTTTATAACATCAGTAGTCGTAGAAGAAAACTCCCGATACCCAGAGTAACAGCTAAAACTACATTTGCTATGAGGCAATATAATTGGCAATCCTCTTACATTTATACTCTAGTAAATTCACGAATAGGTATATTCTCGATAACATATTTTATATGAAAAATATCTGTAACTGAATGGCTGATGACGAAAACTTATGATGAAGTTGAGAATATTGCGCAAAGGATGAGGCTCTAACTCTAGTAAAACTCACGTTTTATATGAACTCGTGGCTGTCCTAACCTGGTACCCAGGCTCTTATGAGCAGGGTTTTGTTTAGAACTGCTGTTGATCTTTTGTAACAACTAATTCTTAGTCTTAACTTATTTTTGCTGTTATATTATTATTTTAAGTTTTAATTTAGTATATTTTGTTAGAAAATACTTAAATATGTCAATGTATTAATGGTAAGAGCGGTCCTAACACAAGCAAATTTTGCTAAAAGGGTGACTCCAGAACCTGTATTTATATCTTTTAAGTTAATGCAATAAACATTATTATTATTTTTTTTTTATAAACTCGAATTTCTCTTACTTAGGTGATGTTTTTACTCCTTGGCTTACATTATTGAAGCTTTAGTAAGGACCCCTAACTTTTTTGAAAATATAATATAGCCTATGTTCACCAGGGGTAGTGTAGTTTTTTCGATACAAATAATCACTCGTCAAAATTTCAAAAATCCATCGCGAATGATAATTACATTTATTATTATAAGCGCATCCGGTATTGTATTGTATTTCTTTATTATTAAAAACTTATTCTAATCTTATTTCTACGACACTTTAAACCAGATAAGGTTTGTCTAGTGTCGACAGTTACAGCGTGTTGCCATGCCACACATTAACTCACGTACATAAAATATACAGAGTCTAAGCACCTACTAGCATTATCAGCACTTGGATTCATAAGTTAGGTTCAATAGCTACCTGCATACAGGTTTAACAGTAAAGGGTGACTAGCGGTCGCTATATGGAAAAAATAAATAAATAATTAATAAAAAAAGGTATTTTAACCAAATACACACAATCTATGATATCTGAAGAGATAAAATCTAACATATTCTATTCCAATTTTGTGCCTTCGTGAATTATAATTATTTCTGATATAATAATTATAAAATGATAATTTCATTTCATTTTGTGCACCCTATTATTGCTCGTGCATTGGAGTTGTAAAACCAAAAATGTATTCTAATATTTCTGGTTTTTATTAGCATCATTAAATTAACCTTGAATTATTTTTTATTGTATTTTATTCATACTCTAGTTTGTATTCTTAAAATCATTGGCATTCTTCAAACGTTCATTATGTAAGAATTCGTGCATTTCACCCATAGGTACTATTTACTACGCTCATTGGTTCAATTTCTTGGATATTTTATTCGTTTTAAAAATACAGCTAATGCGTGAAGAAAATAGTACATATACACCCTCGAATACATAGGAACAGATCTGCTTTACTTATATTTGAGATACTAAATCGAGATTTATTTATATGTTCCATTATTTCTTCACCTATTATGCTCTATCGAGCAAAACCAGGAGCAAAAATTACAGTCATCACAAACAAAAGAAATCTCAGTAAAAATACAAAAGAAACAGCAATAAGAATTCAATAGAACATTTCAAATGGAAACGGCAAAGAATTTTTAGAGTCAGCCAATCATAAAACTGAAGGAAGTTGACGTTAGAGGCATGTTGAGCAAACTATGGATGCTCATCGCCCTATTCCACTCGGATCCACTGAGATAATCCATTAATTTATGAGATTAACAAAAATCACTCGGATCCATAGCTCGGATAATTAGATTTTACTACTAGATTCCGTTTTACTCTTATAATCTGTTCGCGAATTTTAAGGCGAATAATGTTAAGGCACAGTTTTGTGTGAATAACTCGTGAAAAAGCTTTAAAATTAGCGTAATAACGCTGCGCTGATAACGTTATATATTAAATAGCGTGATAGCCTTGCTGCTTAAGACATGTTTTTGGTCTTGGATGTGTGTCGCATTGTTTATGTTAATTGTTTATATTCTTCTCGTCATCTCACTGGAGGTAAAAGAACTTCCTTTTCTTCCATGTCTTCACTTTTGAAGCTGCACCGAGATAAGAATCTAAGTATTGTCGCACAGCTTTTCTAATAAGCAATCCAATAAAAATAAAAAAAATTAAGTAGTTTTGTAGTGCATGCAATGTATTAAGTTTGTATTCTTTGTATTTTTTTTACTTCTCTATTACTGTTTGTTTGTACTCTACCAACTCTTTGTATAATATATATTTTTCTCCATCCCTGGTTGCCTGGAAGAAATCGCTTTAAGCGATAAGGCCGCCTATTGTACTGCTATTATGTAAGATTTAGATATAAGGTGTTATTTTGGGTACAATAAAGTGTTCATTCATTCATTCATTCATTCATTCAATCCTAAAAATCTAGATACAGTGTACCTACATAATGCGTTATATCATTAATGTTACAAATTTATAGAAAAGTAAGTTCTTTAGTCCTCCCGCACGACCTAAAATATAGAGTACAGACTCATGTTGATTTTCTATTTTGTAGTAAATAATATCTATAGCCTATGTTAGTCCACTACTGCACAATGTACATAGACCTCCCTTAATGAGCGCCCCTAGAAAATAATATCTATAGCCAATTAATCACAACTCCAACAATCATCAAAGAAATTCCATCTTGAAGATTGTAATTTTCCTCGTCCATTGTGTTTTTGGCAGGAAATTATAATGAAACTGTAACATAATTATTTTTCGTTATTTTCACTGTCGACGCGTGAATTCGTTAACGAAAGTTGGCAACTCTGGTTTTGTTGTAGCGGTCTGTAATTTGCGAACGCAAAGGAAATACGAATAAACAAGAAGTCGTTAAAAATTTGAGGCTGTTAAATCGATTTGGTTCCAGTTTAACATAACTGAAAAACGCATTATCCTTCCAGAAAATTCCGGGTCATTTTGTGTAATTTAGTTAGAAGAAAAAACACACGAAGTAAATATTCACGTAACCATACATTCTTTAAGAAGCCGTAAAGGACAAAAATTTGATGTGAACAGTAAAACATTTTTATTTGATAATAATTTAATGTATAATTTAAAATATGATTTGTCTAAGTGCTTATTTTGTAAGCCTAAAGAATAAATGATATTGACTTTGACTTTAATAATAAATCAGTATGATGTTCATTAAAGCTTTTCAAACCATCTAAACTTTTCTAGACGAATTTTCTCAACAACTACTAACTTTAAACACAGTCCGCAAATTAATAACCGAGGCCGTAACCTACTGAGTACAAAGAAGGGGTGTTTCCTTATAATTAGAATATACCAAAACGAAGGCTCCTAGGATCTGAAGAATATAAATTAAAGGAATGCAATCTGGACCGTTTTGAATGGGAATAAATGACCTTGTCAAAATGACAGTAAAAAGAATTGAATAAGGAAAAATAATAGGTCAACTGCGAGTCGGACTCTCGCATAGTGTTCCGTACAAAATCTTACTTGTGTGTGACCAAAAAACCGACTCAGACGCACACTGCACAGTGGAAAATATTATTTTTTATGATGTAACGAATGTTTTAAAGTGAAAATAAGTTCATTATGCATAAATATAAATGAAGACTGCAGGTAGATGCTGGATTCGGCAAGCTGAAGACAGGGCGCTATGGCGCTCATTGAGGGAGGCCTATGTCCAGCAGTGGACTGCTATAGGCTGATGATGATGATGATGTATAAATGTATCTGGTTGAAAACTGTCATAAAATCGTGATATAAGACGTGCTTAAATTTAAGTTGCAATTGAGTATTCAGCCATGATTCGTGCACAAAAGGGCATAAAACTGTTTCATCAAATTATAGTTAGCTACTAGTTGCGCCCCGCAGCTTCGTCCGCGTGGAAATCTATGTGTCAGATGGTTTATAAACCTTTCTCTTGAATCACTCTATATATAAAGTTCTTTAGACAAAAAAAAACGCATCAAAATCCGTTGCGTAGTTTTAAAGATCTATGTGTGAGCCCACTCTTAATATATTTAACTGGGTAACTTTCATTTTGCAGCTTCGTTGTTAGTCTCTTAAAAGTGACATTTTCAAGTTTAACAATTTAACTGAACAGTTTTGTCTAAGCTGTCAGCAGTTACTGTCAGTGACCCACTTTTGAACTTCAACTGTAGCCTGACGTGAAAAACTGACTGTAAAACTGGCTCAAGTACACCCATACAATGCCATAGACCTTGGTTTAAATATAGACACATTGTCTGTCCGTCTGTACTATAAACATTGCCTTTTATTGACGTGTGTGAGATTTACCAGGGGAGATAGGACTGATTTGATAACTCTGTTTTTACATGATGAAAAATGTGTATTATTATTTGATAGCAACTTGTAAACATGTAATTAAAATAAATGGATTCCTAACATATCAAAGTAACATTATTTATTTTCATATAAATACATCACCAGTAGATTTTAATTCAATAAAATATACAACGACTTTACTTTTACCTAGCCTAGTCCATCTGTTCTAAGATTTTAGCCAATACTTCATGTCATTTCACAACTTTTTAAATCATTTAAAAGTCTCAGAGAAGATCACAGAATATAGGGAGTGTGACGAAATTTCCTTGCAGTAGATAGATAAAAAAATATATAAGCTTACAAAATATGCACTTAAACTAGTCAAATTAAATACTATACAACTATTATAAAATAAGAAATAAGGTGTTTCACATCTATTTGTTATCCATAAGTGGAAGAAGTGAAATAGAAACCAATCAACTGCTTATAAGATTCATATCACTTATTATTCGTCTAATACAATGTTTGCTTTGCCTATCTGACGACCGATGTGGCGCGGTGGGCGAAGGTCCGCCTGCGACGCAGGAGGTTGCGGGTTCGATTCCCGCCTCGGAACAATTGTGTGCACGATCTGCACATTATTGTTCCGAGTGTTCTGGTCGTTTTCTATGTATAATAAAAAATATCTATCTATGTAACTTAATTGTATTATGTATATCAATTATCTAGTACCCATAACACAAGCTCTGCTTACCATGGGGCTAGATAATGCTGTGTGAATTGTCCAGCAAAATTTTTTTTTTTTTTGAATCTACATCTAATTATAATATTAGATACAGTCATGCCATAAAAATAACAATATTTTTGTATGAAAAAATTACTATAATTACACCCAATTCTTACCAAACGTAAGATAACAGATCTCTTGAATCTCCTCACGCCAGTTTTCAGTTACAGTCTTATTTCTTAGTTTAGTTTTATGTGAGCCATGTGTTTTATTTGATTATGTACGTTTGTTTAGATGTTAGTATTTGCCAATGCGTACGGAAACATTGCCCCCCTGCCCATTGCTGGGTGGTATCTAGAGCAAATCTCTTGGATTTCGCCATATTTGAAATCCGGGTAAAGATGCAAGATGGGTTGACGAAATGGACAAAGTTGCAGGGGGCATTTGGATGCGACGGCGACACATAAGTGAATACGTTTTTTCTACTTTTCTATGATTTTATCCTACTTATATTATAAACGCGAAAGTTTGTAAGTATGGATGGATGTTTGTTACTCTTTCACGTCAAAACTACAGAATGGATTTTAATGAAACTTTACAATAATAGGCTACATAAAAATATATTGTATATTATTCAAAATATCTATCACCACGCAGGTGAAACCGCGGGCGCAGCTACTCATTATTTTTTACTACGCTTTATAAAATGATTTCCAAATAAATCCATAGGTGATGGAAATCGACCAACATACATAAAAACTCAGTAAAAATACATACAGCCGAACATAGAACATCTTTCCTCAACCGAATGAGCTGAAATTCAGCACACTTGTAAGTTCACTCACAATGCAATGTAATATATAAGACTTGGTTCTTACAGAAATAACATAACCCCGTAGAGTTTGGGTTCGTTGGATTGGTCTCCCCAAGCACTTTGCTCCTAGATGATATAATAAGCTTATAAAAAAGGTTTTTTTTACATATTATTAAAAATGGATTTTCTAGTCCTTTTTTTCTTATTTACATTTTTATTACATTAAAAGACGAATTTATTTATCTACATATTTATCTTACCAATAAGTTTCAAACGTCAATTTTGACAAACTCTGGTTATTTATCTAGTACCTCAGTACACGGAAACCTACTAGATAAGTAGGTATATATAACCCTACTGTACCTATACCAAAGACAATAATGGGCGATGACTGATTAAACTAGCAATCTACATACAAACAAGCAAACTGACGCTACTAATAAGCATGCTTAATTCATTGCGAGAAGGCCGAATTCCACTAAATTAATAGCTTCACCAAAGAACTAGCAAGCTGAAGTGGCAATGGGCCGGTCATATCACGCGAATAACCAACCAACGCTGGGGCAAACGTGTTCTTGAGTGGAGACCACGACTCGGAAAACGTGCGGTGCGATGACAAACTGCGAAAGACTGCAGGCAGATGCTGGATGCGTCGAGCTGAAAACAGGGCGCTATGGCGCTCATTAGGTGAGGCCTATGTCCAGCTGTGTACTAACATAGGTTGATGATGATTGAGACTGAAACGACCTACATGACACGGCGGGCGAACGTTAAGGAAGGTTGCGGGTTCGATTCCCACCTCGGTATAAATGTTTGTACGATTTCAAATTTGTCCCAGTATTCATTATGTTATTCGTCAACAATTAATACTCCTTTCTCCTATCCTTTGCAGTTAATTGGAGTACCTAAGTTGTGCCAAGTGGATCAAGAAACGCTATGGGCAGTGATGTAAGTAAACCCAAGTTATAAGTCAATCTGTTTCTAAGTGTTGCCTGCACAAAGCGATTAGTGCAATAACTGCTAGGTACAGCCGGGATATAACTGCTACAGTCTAGGTCTTGATTCGAAGACAGTCTTATTAATGTTAGTTTTACTTGGGTAAACTGTGACTTTTAAAGTTTACTTCAGCGTATTTGGCTTACAAATGCCTAAAATTTTTAAATCACACTTGAGGCTTATTATAATATAATGCGAAAGTTTTGATGTTTGTTTATATAGATGAATGGATTTTACTTCCTTGCGGCAAAACTACTGAACGTACCGGCCTGAAATTTTGCATACAGGTAGTTCTAGGCCTAACATAAAACAATGGAACATATTTTTTTTCCGATAAATAAGTTCTCATGGGATAGAAATAACCTTTAAACGTTTCCATACAAACAACGCGTGCTAAGCCGCAGGCAGAACATAGTAACTAATAAAAGTTTCTTAGTGTTTTTTATTGTCACGAGGCTACTAAAAATATATATAAAAATTTACCAAGAATAAATTAAGTAATTAAAAATGAAATTTTAGATTACACTTCATTTTTGATGTCAAATTTTTTTCTCTGTTATTGTTGGTAATACTCAATCCATAAACTTTGATAAAACAGATTATCAGTCTGGTACACAATTACACCATCGCTAATACCGAGCTTACTATTCTAACTGCGTTTAGCGATAAAGCGGTCGATCCAGTTTGGTTTATTAACGTTACGACAGTTTAACAAGTTTAATATGAGCCACGAGACAGGCCCGGGAATTCCCGGCATGTCGCTGACTGGCCTTAGTACAGAATGCATCCTAATTGGGATGCTGCCTTTCTAGCTATATATAGATAGATAGAAAATACTTTATTATACCTCACAAAACAGAAAACCATACAGAAATAAAGACTTAGACTTAGGTATAAAGGGCGGCCTTATCGCTGAGAGCGATCTCTTCCAGGCGACCTTGGGATGGACTGGTCATGAAGGAACAATATAGACAGTGGCACTTTTAATAAATAATTGGTAACACAAAAGAAAATAAATACACTACATACCTACATTACAAACATTATAATAAACTTACATAGACATAGCTATGTGATGGGATGCGGGAGGATACTATTGAAGTTTGTGGTTTAGATCTGGAGGCAATTCCCGCATTCTAAGGTCTTACTAAAACTATCGGTAGCTTGGCACGTGCTATTCAAGAAATATGTCCGTTCTCTGGATACTGTTCATCTACATATATCATCAAGATTCGTTCAGCTGGTTTGTTCGTTTGGGTTTGAACCTGGCAAACTGTGAAATTGATGTTAATATATATTTTCAACTGAATTATATAATAATAAAAAAAACATCTTTCAAATTCAATTTAAAAATCTAAAGCTATGATAATAAATAATTAAGGTATTATTGTGTAAGTGATCATAATGAATTGAAAAACTATTCCTATTTCTCATTGGCACAGCTAAAACTACATACAAAACTATTCCTAATTCTCATTGGCACAGCTAAAACTACATACAAAACTATTCCTATTTCTCATTGGCACAGCTAAAACTACATACAAAACTATTATTAATTCTCATTGGCACAGCTAAAACTACATACAAAACTATTATTAATTCTCATTGGCACAGCTAAAACTACATACAAAACTATTCCTAATTCTCATTGGCACAGCTAAAACTACATACAAAACTATTCCTAATTCTCATTGGCACAGCTAAAACTACATACAAAACTATTCCTAATTCTCATTGGCACAGCTAAAACTACATACAAAACTATTCCTAATTCTCATTGGCACAGCTAAAACTACATACAAAACTATTCCTAATTCTCATTGGCACAGCTAAAACTACATACAAAACTATTCCTAATTCTCATTGGCACAGCTAAAACTACATACAAAACTATTCCTAATTCTCATTGGCACAGCTAAAACTACATACAAAACTATTCCTAATTCTCATTGGCACAGCTAAAACTACATACAAAACTATTCCTAATTCTCATTGGCACAGCTAAAACTACATACAAAACTATTATTAATTCTTATTTGCACAGCTAAAGAACATGTACAATTATTTTAACTTTTATTTGAACAGATTAAACTAGGTACATGTAAAACTTTAAATGAAAGATTATGGCGAAACTTCAAAAAACTATTTCATTATTTAGTTTTGCTGATAAAACTGAATCTATCCTTCTTATTTATTCTTTTAAACAGAAAAAATCAATAACGAACTACAAAATAACAAACCATTAAATAAATATTATCTAAAAGCAAAGATATAACGAAGTCCAGAAATAACGAAAACATCGGCTTATACCTTCTAAGAAGGTTCAAGGAACGAGGTGTGTTTTTACCTATTTATTATACGCTTCTCGTAACTTAAATCTTCTTATGTGCTGGTAAATTGTTTTTCCGTGAAGGAGACGTTTCAATCCTTTGCTGTTGGAAATGGTATAAACCAGATACCGGAGTTCCCTTTACCGAAAGTACCAAGACTTCATCGTGGCATGTATGAATTAAGTGCATGCATACAAACGTAGTGTAGGACGCCCTCCGACCGGGTGGAATGAAGACTTGCAAAAGAAATAGAAATATAAAATATTTATTTGTGTTTCATATAAAATATTACATATTAAGAACTAATAATAATGAAGATTACAAATTAGGAACGAATTAAAGAATTAAAATACGAGAACACAGAAAGGCTACCGGCTCAAATTAAGCAAGCGTTAAATGCTACATAGACACAAGCCAATGCAGCGCTGGTTTTCAGCGGCGGCGCCAGGGTGCTGAGTGCACACAACACAAATCACTAATGATAACAATTTAACACTTTGACTGCTGAAATCACACGGTATGTGTTTTCTACAAGTGACTAATATGCGTAAATCCACACTAGCGCAGCGGCTGAGAAAATACAGATCTTTGTGACTCAGCACAGCCGTAATATTTTTTGAACGAAACGCATATGCGGCGCAACACAACCGCTGTGTAGAGCGGCAGCACGAATTTTTTAGGTCAAAAAAAGGACCCCGGTCGTCGAAAAAAAATCGCAGTCAAAGTGTTAACTAAAGACTGCAGGTAGATGCTGTATGCGTCAAGCTGAAGACAGGGCGCTGTGGTGCTCATTGGGGGGGCCTATGTCTAGCACAAGCTGATGTTGATGATGACTAAAGTTTGGGTGTTCCGTATGTAAGAACAAACGTCATATATAATTTTATTCTGTCTGCCTGTTACGACCATTTTCTCAGATTCTGTTGTTGGTTGCTCAAAATAGGAGAGAAAATAAATATAATATCCCTCTATAATTCTCAAAACGTCTATTGTAATTTGTAAATAAAATATATTAAAAAAGCGTCATAATAAATGATTTCATCAGAAATATCTTTATTTACAAAGAAAATACACAAACTAGAACTGAAATTTACAAGTAAAACAGTTGAGCTAACTGTATACTGTTGCAAACAATCTGAAGGCAGCGTCCCCAAGACGCTGGCTGCGTTTTGCCCCAATGTATAGCGCTGAAACAGAAAATAATTCATATTTGCGGAACTTTATTACATTGAGCACAAATAACTAAACATTGCCTGTGTCGAGCAGTGGACAATTATATAGGCTGATGACGATGATGAACTAATCATCGTCATCAACCTATGTTAGTCCACTGCTCATTGGAGGAGGCCTATGTCCAGCATCTGGACATAGGCCTCCCCCAATGAGCACTAAGCGCCCTGTCTTCAGCTTGACGCATGCAGCATCTACCTACACAGTACACACACACACCTACAGTCTTTCGCAGGTTGTCATCCCACCTGGTCGGAGGATGTCCTACACTACGTTTACCGAGTCGTGGTCTCCACTCAAGAACACGTTTACCCCAACGGCCGTCGGTTCTTCGCGAGATATGGCCGGCCCACTGCCACTTCAGCTTGCTAATTCTTAGAGCTATGTCGATAACTTTGGTGAACATCAGCAGAATATAATCAAACTACAATAGAAACGTATGTGCGTGGCCAAAAGCCTCTTTCTAGTTCTATTTCTACTAGAGCGCTTTGAAAAATTATATAACAAAAGAAAACCGCAAAAACTGAACAATAGGCGGCAAAACAAAAGGCTCTGTGACGAATCACAGTGCGCTCGGAATAATATAATTATTCTCTAATTTTCCTGTTTTGTACAAAGCTTTGTTATATGGATGCTTTACTATGTTACCTACTCACTTCCCACTTGTGCATAATACGAGTATGTCACGAAAGCTCATTAACTGAATAATCTATGCAATTATTGATAAATATATGTTTCTGAATGTTTCACACAGCATCGTCAAGCTAAGCACAGCTTGTGTTACAAGTACTAGATAAAAAAAAAAAAAAAATAATGCTGGACAATTCACACAGCGTTATCTAGCCCCATGGTAAGCAGAGCTTGTGTTATGGGTACTAGATAACTGATATACATAATACAATACATTACATAGATACATATTTTTTATTTTACATAGAAAACGACCAGAACACCGGGAACAAATATCTGTAGATCGTACACACAATTGTTCCGAGGCGGGAATCGAACCAGCAACCTCCTGCGTCGCAGGCGGACCTTCGCCCACCGCGCCACATCGGTCGTCACGATAACTGATAAAATGACAATATTTACATTATTAGATATTTTTATTAAACCTACAACTATATAGAAAACACACAGATATTTCACGATTGTCCCGAATGGGATTGAACCAGCATTCTCCTGCGTCGCAGGCAGCCTGGAAAGACATGCAGTATTCGATGTACAGAAAAGTGTGAAAAGACACGCATGCATGTTAAACCTAATATATTATGCTATTACGAGTATAACAATATGAAATGTATTGTTTTTTACTTGAATAAATAATTAGGTATATAGACGACCTCTGTGTCGCGGGGGGTGAAGATCCGCCTCGGGACAAATGTCTGTACGAGCTGCAGATATTTGTTTCCGGTGTTCTGGTCGTTTTCTATCTATAATAAAAAATATCTATGTAATGTATAATATTATGTATATCAGTCATCACAACATAACACTAGCTCTGCTTAGCTTGGGGCTAGATGATGCTGTGTGGATTGTCCAGATTTATTTATTTATTTTTATTATATCCATAAAATTTAGTACGCACCTACAATCAAAACTAAAAATAAAAATGCGAAAGGTGATGAGGATTAGGTATGATCTCGTATAAATCTTTGTAGGCTTGCTTTCTACATTTTATCTCATGTTGATTTTACCTTAAAAACAAATAACGATGTAACTCTTGGCACGATTGTTTGCGAACCATAGACGCCTGAAATTGGGCCGTTTTCTTTGCATTAATTAGTTGTAAACGTTATGTGGGGTGTTCGGATTCAAAGAGTCGTAATTTGAGATAAATCGGGTGGAAATTTAAGCCACCTTGAATTGCCTGCTATTTATAGAATTATTTTTATTATATTATATGTGGCTCATAGAGAAATGTTTTTATGACATCAAAGAACTATGACATTAAATATTATAATCATTAAATTACCTAGTTATATAAGTTTAATATTGTACGTCCATAATTAATGGATAAACTATTGATTCACCTAGCTTTTAAGATCTTTTTGTACACAGTTTCTACAATAAATTTATTTCATTTCATTTCATTATTTCATTTCATTTCATTTTAGCCCGGGGTGTCCCATATAGAATTATAGAATAGAATAGAAAAATATAAAAATATTTATTTGTGTTTCATAAAATAATAAAAATTAAGAACTAATTAATAATGATAAGAAAAACTATTAAAAAGAATTTAACTATGAAAATTTCATTCGTACGGGCTTCATTGGCACGGGTGCCAATGAAGCGCTGGTTTTCAGCGGAGTTTTGGTTTGTGTCTGGTTTTTCTGTGTTTAGTTTAACTGAACTCCAAGTCCTCGTTATTCCACCAAAGCAAATTTCGAGTCCGATACGTTTGATGACGTCCTCCTAGCCGAATTTTCGGCTACGTTGGCGACAAGTCTCAAAGGAAACTAGCCATGTGCATAACACATTATAATAGTGCACAAGTGTTTAGTGTGTAAACTCATCTTCACTCTCTTTTCCGTGCAGGTTTGCTTTGTTTTCAGTGGACTTAACTTAAAAAAACCGGGAAAGTATGATGTCTATAAATAATTTAGATTATTGCGGATGTAAGCGGGTTATCTATAAACCTTATTTGTGTTTCATCTAGAAAAGCAAATGCTAATGGTGATGGGCTGATAGTTCCCTAGTCTGGCGATCTATAGCCAAGTAAGAACCACTCACGCACGAACCCGTACGTAAACATATAGTGCGCCGTTAATTATGGAATCACGTTGCCGTCGTTGTTTGCTTGCTAACAGCTGCAATGCTCAATTGAGTTACTAAATTGATGTTTTACTAGCTTTATCAAAGCATATTTTATTGGTTACTAGCAGACTTTCCAGGCTTCGCACGGTTTTCGTACGGATCCCTAACTTTTTTGAAAATATAATATAGCCTATGTTCACCACGGATAGTGTAGCTTCCCAAAGATTTTTTCAAATCGGTCCAGTATGTAGTTTCGGAGCCTATTCAATACAAACAAACAAAAAATCAAACATTTCCTCTTTATAATATTAGTATAGATTTAAAAGACCTACCATACCTGTATCGAAAAAAAGGATTCCGTTTTGCCTATTCTATTAAATTCCAATTAATTGAATTGAACTCGGCCCTTAACACTTTGAGTGCTGAAATCACACGGTATGTGTTTTCTACAAGTAACTAATATGCGTAAATCCACACTATCGCAGCGGCTGAGAAAGTACAGATCTTTGTGACTCAGCACAGCCGTAATATTTTTCGAACGAAACGCATGTGCGGCGCAACACAACCGCTGCGCTGTGTAGAGCGGCAGCACGGATTTTTTAGGTTAAAAAAAAGATCGCAGTCGTCGAAAAAAAATCGCAGTCAAAGTGTTAAATGTTTAAGATTAGACTAAGGGAACCTACCACAAGAAATGCAGCTCTATGCATTTTCAAAACCTCATCTGTGATTGATCACCAGTCCGACTGCTATGCGCGGTGATTATGATGTGTGTTTAGAGAAAGAACCTTTGTTCATTGGTATATGTGGCCTGCGACGCAGGAGGTTGCGGGTTCGATTCCCGCCTCGGAACAATCGTGTGATCTGCAGATATTTGTTTTGGGTGTTCTGGTCGTTATCTATGTATAATAAAAAATATCTATGCATGTAATCTATTGTATTTAGTATATCAGACATCTAGTACCAATAACACAAGCCCTGCTTACCTTGGGGCTAGATGATGCTGTGTGGATTGTCTAGAATTAGTCATATATTTATTTATTTAATGATGGGCATGGAAAACTCACATCATCATCATCAGCCTATAGCAGTCCACTGCTGGACATAGACCTCCCCCAATGAGCGCCATAGCGCCCTGTCTTCAGCTTGCCGCATCCAGTATCTACCTGCCTGTCTTTCGCAGGTCGTCATCCCACCTGTTCGGAGGATGTCCTACAATACGTTTACCGAGTCGTGGTCTCCACTCAAGAACACGTTTGCCCCAGAAGCCGTCGGAAGCCCCACAGCTTACTTAATTTGAATGAGCGAAACCATTGCCATAACTCTCCTAATTTTAACTAAATCAGCCACATAATGTGCACATTACACATTAGCGATAAACAATAGTCGAGATCCCTCTCTGTGCCCTGTCAAAGGGAATGGGCACATTATTGTTTTATTATGAATCGTTTACCATTTGCCGAATAGCGCGGATTTGGCCCTCGTCAGTAAGGAGGGGTGAATGTTCGATAGTCTTGAAGACCCAAGACTTTTCTGACATCTATCTATTTAGATTGCATGGAAGTTACAATATATTTTGAACCATGGCGGACTTGTACCGGTCAACTTCGTGTAGAGCAGTGGCGCTAGGCGAGAAATACGAGTATAAATTCGTTACATGAGACGTCTATTAAGTCTTAAATCATTTGTTTTAAAACTTGCCTCTATAAATTAATACAGGTTGACTTTTTGAGATTGGGGTGTTGTATAAAAATCGTGCACTTTGAGAGTTAGAGAAAAGCGTGTAATGATCATGAATCAATTAATTAGAAAGCAAAAAATGCATAGGTACACTTAACCTCTACATACTTTTATGTAACCAAGTTTTCCATGGAGCTTTCAAATTTTATACTAGATAGATGTTTCATCGAAAATAACCCTTATTCAGACGTCGTCGTCGTCATCTGGGTAGCGACAAGGAGGTATCCCTATAGGTTGGTAACTACAAAAGTAAAAAACAATGTTGTGTCTTGCGATATAGATTATATAAATATTTCAAGACTACGTGTGTCCCATCACTAGCTCTTACCAGTACCGCTGACGCCGCGTTTATGGTCATCCTAATAAAGAGTGAGTACGTCCCTAATACATCCCTTCTGTCAGTTAAATGATTTCTAGCCTTAGCTTTTCGCACTGGCGTAATAGGATCGTCCTGTAATAGTACCGTGGTATCAGATAATTTTATTCTTTTATTAAAGCAATGATAAGAGCCAATAAACCAATTTCTGCGAAGCCTATGTCCAGCTGTGGATTAGTATAGTATAAGCTGATGACGTGTATCATCAAATATAGCATTGTGTGATCTCATTGCATTTTGTGTATCTGTTCCAGCATCCACTCCGAACGAAGATGCAAATATAGAAACACTAGCTCTTGCCCGCGGTTTCGCACGCTCTTTTTCGCATAAAATATGGGTCAATGTTTCGTAAAAAAACTACAAATAAGTTAAGGTCCAGATCTCCTTCAATGTATGTGCAAAATTTCAGCTCGACCATCGTCGATCGTTTCATATCGAATGAGTTAGATACGTCAAAACGACTAAATTCTAGTATTGAGGTGTCTTAGGCCAAAAATCTTCAAAATGACATAACCTTTCGCCCTATTAATATTAGTAGTATTCCGTTGGTTCAAGACTTGCTGCGCTCTCTCACTGAGATCAGTTGAAGCGTCAAATATCGCCAGTGTAAAAGCGAAGCGTGCCATTGACACCGTTAAAAGAAATATTTACGAGCAGTGACCAGCGACAACTTTACGGCGTGACCTACGTTTACGTTCTGGGGACTGCGGGTCGGACTTATTAATTTTAGGGTTGCAGCCCCCGTGAGGTTTCTATAATATGGTGGTGTAGTTACTATTTATTTATTTATTTAATCGGAACGGTCCTAGGCCAATTATACTAATTAAATAAGGTTAATCTAAAATATACATTTCATCTCCTGCTGTACATTAATCTATTATTATTATAAATTAAAATTCATAATTTGACATATATTAAAAATGATAAGTATTTAAATGAAATGACTATTTATATAACTGCGTGCTTTTTTATAAGATAAATAATTATGATATATTGTTAGCTATACTATTATTTGTTCATTAAAATGTTTGTACGCCTAAGCGGCAGAGCTCTAGCTCTGCTTACCATGGGGCTAGATAATGCTGTGTGAATTGTCAAGCATTATTAATTATTTATCAAAAATAAGTCTTATGTATCTACTGACTATCAATTACCCTGATTCACAAACAATAAATGAATTATGAATTATATATGACATGTAGTTACTATGGTTTGTAATCATTAAACTGCATGACTCTTTTATCACGTGTTTTTTTGTCAGCGTTGCAAAACAGGAATTTTAATAATAGTTTTGCTATCCTAAAAATAGCATATCTGATAAGATATTTTTTAAACATTTGTCCTTAACGATCTTAAGCACTCTGACTGACATTATTATATGGACTATTCTGCGACAATACCATTATCATAGTAAAGCGATTGGTTATCAGAATTTGGCCTTAGATTTATCATAACCAAAACTATCTCCACACTAACTTTCCCTCAGTTTTTACGACTTCAAAATAATCACTAAAGTTTCCTTCCATGCGCGCCTTACCCTACAAGAAAGAAGTGTTATTACGACCGAGTAAAGTTGTAATTTGCATGACAAAGCGCGCGCAAGTGTCACGAGATCTGGACGCGGACAATACGCTGTTGAAAACGCTAAAGTACTTACTCTCTGCATTTACATCATAATGCTGCGCTGAAGATTGACATATACATATAACTACCTCAGTAACGCGGAGTTCTATCTTGATTATCATCATCAGTCTTTAGTAGTCATAGGCTTCTCCTAATGAGCGCCATAGCGCTCTGTCTTCGGCTAGCCGCTTCCAACATCTGACTGCAGTATTTCGCAGATCCTACCTGACCGGAGGGCGTCTTAAACTACGTCGCACTAGTCGCGGTCTCCACTAAAAACACGTTTATTCCAGCGCTGTTGTCGGTTCTTTGTTAGATATGGTCGACCCACTGCCACTTCAGCTTGCTAATTCATTAAGCTATGTCGATAACTTTGACGACCGATGTGGCGCGGTGGGCGAAGGTGACGTAGGAGGTTGCGGGTTCGATTCCCGCCTCGGAACAATTGTGTGTACGATCTGGCAGATATTTGTTCGGGGTGGTCGTTTTCTATGTATAATAAAAAATATCTATCTATGTAATATATAGTATTATGTATATCAGTTAGTCTAGTACCCATAACACAAGGTCTGCTTACCATGGGACGGTCCTAGGCCAATTATACTAATTAAAGAAGGTTAATCTAAAATATACATTTCATCTCCTGCTGTACATTAATCTATTATTATTATAAATTAAAATTCATAATTTGACATATATTAAAAATGATAAGTATTTAAATGAAATGACTATTTATATAACTGCGTGCTTTTTTATAAGATAAATAATTATGATATATTGTTAGCTATAATATTAATTGTTTATTAAAATGTTTGTACGCCTAAGCGGCAGAGCTCTAGTTCTGCTTACCATGGGGCTAGATAATGCTGTGTGAATTGTCCAGCATTATTTATTTATTTATTTTAACTTTGGTTCTCTGTCGGATGTATTCGTTACGGATCCTATCCTTCAGAGAAACTCCGAGCATAGCTCTCTTCATAGTTCGCTGTGCGCATTTGAAACTAATCAGCCCTACCGTATAGGTAAGGAAATTAGCCCGAATAAAATATTTTAGGTTTTTCTTTAGGTTACCGAAGACCAGCGCTATGGTACGATCTGCTCTACCATAGCACTTGCTGAGTGGAGACCGATTTTTGTCAGTCTCTGTCGTCTGTTAATCTAAGTTTAGTTTATAAGAGTCTCTGTTCTGTTCTGACAAAATAAAATCTTTTTACTTTTACTTTACTTTACAAAATGCAACAAGTTAAAGATAACAACCCTGTAGTGTAAAACGTTGCAACAATGCCGCGCCTAACAGATTTTCGCTAATCACAACAATTTTACGGCGAACTGAAAACAGTAGCTGGATTATTAATAGCTAACTGGCTAAGCCATACACGTAAATTAGTCGATACCGTGGTTCTGGCGGCGGCGCGCGCGCATTGCACGCCACACTTCGGAATTCAAAATAATAATGAAATGTTCGAAATTTTGAATGCGGATAAAAATGGCAGATTCTGTGTTTTATTGACGAAGTAACATAAATGACAGTTTGACGTTTTTTTTCGGAAGTGTGAAAATTTGTTCGAATTATGAAATGTGGATAAAAATGGCGCGTTGTCAGTTACGTTTTATTTGTGGTTTGTTGTGAATTCGTAATGGATCGTTTACAGAATTCAAGGTAATTTATTACTTGATTATTTATACGACTTTTTGAAAACATTTCTAGCTTTGTTATTTTAGGTAAGCAGATTAAAGTAGGTATCTAACCTAAGAAGAATAAGATTCAGGGTTACATATAAGTTAAATAAATATTTATTGTTTCCCTTTAAACAAATATTAAGTTACCTATGTATACTTTGAAAAATTTACATCGAGATATAAAGCCAGTGAAATGAAAATGAAATGTTTATTATTTTCTGTTTTTAAAATTAATAAATATATAATAAAAAAAACGGAATGTATGAAGAAGAAGATCTCAATTGGTCTCGCCGGACACAGGAACATAAATAACATTCTATCATAACACGACCGATATGATGACAACTTGACAAATGACCCCACGTCCAGATTTATTGAGAGGGCTTGACATTATTTAGAGTTTTTTGATTCTTTTACGTCTGTACTGTACTAACTTAATACAGATACATACATATATACTTAATTTATTATATCCTGTATTTATAAGCATCATCGTAGAGTAAAAATTTAATTAGTTTTAATTTCAGCAACGGCTACAAAGTAGGTACTTGTTTGTCACGATTTCATTAAATTAATAATTTTATTTAACGTACAAATTTATCATAGTTACGATGTGTACGTACGCACCACGGTCTCCACGGAAGACCAGCGCTATGGTGTGATCTGCTCTACCATAGCACATGCTGAGTGGAGACCGACTTTGTCAGTTCTCTGTTAATCTAGGTTTAATCTATAAGAGTATGTGTACTATCTGTTCTGACAAAATAAAAACCTTTATTTTACTTTACTTTTACGTAGTTGGGATTAACCTTTGAGACCAGAGGATGACTACCTAACTCTTACTAAGATATACTTGTATGAAGATGTTAGGGATTTAATTTCAGATTCTTTAGAGGCAAATCTGTCAGAGATGATTTTTGTGTACAGAGTGGCATAACTAGGTACACATACATACATAGGGACACAATATTAAATAAATAATTAAATAAATGCTGGACAATTCACACAGCATTATCTAGCCCCATGGTAAGCAGAGCTTGTGTTATGGGTACTAGATAACTGATATACATAATAGGTACAATATATTACATATATAGATATTTTTTATTATATATAGAAAACGACCAGAACACCCGAAACAAATGTCTGCAGATCGTACATACAATTGTTCCGAGGCGGGAATCGAACCCGCAACCTCCTGCGTCGCAAGCGGCCTTCGCCAACCGCGCCACATCGGTCGTCAATGCAGATAGTTTGTAGATTTAGCTAGTTATAATATTGACTTAATAGAATAAAGGTTTCTATATAACTATATAAAAATATAAAATACGTAAGAAAACAGACAAAAAGTAGCTTTTATTCAAACTGCACGGTTTTATTAGAGGATTGGTTGTACTGGTACACCAAAAGTTGAAATTAATCTTTTGAAACTATCATGACACGACTCTCACTCAAAAATCAAATCATGGTAAATATCCCGTTATAAAAGTTTAATTTCTACGTTCCATTTCAATTTTCCAAAAATGACAAAATATCAAATGAAGTTTCGATTGAAACCTCTGATATTCTCCCACTAGGCCAGATGTTTCCTTACAATCTGAAGCACCTAGGTACATAGACACTGTACCTAGAGGAAGTATCGAATTGAGCCAGGTAAGGCCCCTCTGGCGTGTGATATAGGGGTCCATTACTGGCATGCGAATCTATTTGATATCGGCCTTGTGCATTTTGGTTATGGTTCATTATGAAACATGATTTAGTATCCCGGTCTCTCCCGATACATTCGTGAAACATCGTCCTGATTGTCTTACTAATAAAACAAAGTAGATTCCTGCTGTCTGTCTGTCCCTATGTATGCTTAGATCTTTAAAACTACGCAGCGGTATTTTTTAATAGAGTAGATAGAGTGATTCAAGAGGAAGGTTTATAAACAATTTGACACAAATTTTTCACGCGAGCGAAGACGTGGGGCGCATCTATTACATAATAAAGAAATAAATAATTAATTCTTTGATACCTTCGTGAAACATCGTCCATCGTCTTAATTTAAATAAAGATTTTAATTGTAAATAAAGATAATAATCTTTATTAATCAATTTTTTTATTTTTTTATTTTAATAAATCAAAAATAAAATAAATAAATCTATAATATAAAAATTAATTGCTGAATGTGTTGCTAAGCGCAAATCTCGAGACCAGCTGAACCGATTTCGCTAATTCTTTTTTTAGAATATTCCTTGAAGTACGAGGATGGTTCTTAAGGAGAGAAAAAAGAGATTTTAGACCATCCGGGCGAAGCCGGGACGGGCCGCTAGTAATAAATACTAATTTCAGCCCGCTTCGCACGCCTTGTTTTAAAGTATCTCATGGGAACTGGTTTACAGGAAAAAAGGTAGCCAATGTTTTATTCTGGGCCTGATACCTGTATGCAATTTCAGCCAAATCCGTCAATAGTTCTGGCGTGAAGAAGTAACAAACATCCATCTAAACATCCAAACATTCGCATATACTCGAATTATAATGATTATTTGCTAAATTTACCAGGCTCGAATGCCTAAGAAAGCCCCAATTTGAAATACTTGAATATAATACTCGAAAATTACCTCTGAAACGTTTCAAAGACATACAAATACAATTTTATCGTATTTTTAAATATCTTCGCACAAACAGCTCTACGTGATAGGATGTCCAAATATAATGTGAAATTATTGGTCTGGAATGTAAAGTACTTATCGTCGGGCATGCCAGACGAATATTTCATCTTAATATTTTTAGTATTTATGCTTGTACGTGTTTATTTCTCGAATTCAGAAATTCCCTCGAGTCGATATTCTCAATAATTGAATGAAATAAGGTATCGTATTTATCTTTCCAAAGATACTGCATGCTTGTGACTTCTCTCGAAAAAGAAAAGACAACAGAAATAGTATTTTTGATGACCTCTGTGGCGCGGTGGGCGAAAGTCTATAATATTAGGTATATATATATAAGTCTAGTATATTAGGTATGTATTATAATGTAAAAATCAGTCATCTAGTACCCATAACACAAGCTCTGCTTAGCTTGGGGCTAGATGATGTTGCGTGGATAGTCCGGCATTTGCATTATTATTTTATTTTAAAAAACATTGGTGAAAAGTACTAACAAAATATTACAGACTTGAATCTTTGATCACACATCACATCACCAGCGTTACCAGGCCACTGCTGGACATAGGCATCGCCCGATAAGTGCCTTATTGGTGCTCATCTAAAGGCCGCTGTACACATTGGGCTAAGGTGCTAGGCCAGCATGTTGGCCCAACGTGTAAAGATCTAATTGGCGGTATGTTGGTATAAAATAAATTAATAAATAATGCTGGAAAATTCACACAGCATCATCTAGCCCCAAGCTAGATTACGACCAGAACACGCTGTACAAATATCTGCACACACAATTGTCCTGAGGCCCAATTATCTATTATACTCGGCTGTACATATAAAAAAAGCCAAAATATATAATTTTATAAAGTTCATTGTTATGGCCATTAATTGAAGTAGCCTGGCCACAAGTAGGCTGAGATTAAGAAGGATTTGTCAATGTGAACATAAAACCTTGTTTCGCTGGTAATGGAAAACTGGAATTACCACCAATTTGTGAAAAATGCGGCTCAGCCCGTAAGGATTTTAACTTGAGTGTTATTGCGTGATAAAAATTAGGGAAAATGTACCTTTTACCGTTTTTTACTTAGATATAATTTGATTGCCTACTATTTATAAACTTGAGTTATGTCAGCCAGCCAGAAAAGCCTACGAATTTTGAGATAGCTAGTTTTTTTTCTAAGATCTTTGAAGTTTATGTAGCTTGTTATGTCAAATTGAACTCTATTTTATTTGAGATATGAATTACAAGTTGTTGGTAATAAAGATGATTTAGTAAAAATGTTAATTCATTGTATTTACTAGTTTAGAAGCCCGGTTTGGTTTAAAATAACTGTGATTTCAAGGTGGCTTTGCTTGTATACTCCATCGCGAATCCATTTTAATACATGATTTTCGAGTAAAAGGCTTTATATATTTTGTACTTAGTTTAATTTTAGATGTTCGAATAAGTACCCGTACAAATAATAGTTCCCATTATTTTCTTTTCTTATAGAGTGAGAGAAATCGCAGGTAATTTGATACCTACTTACATTACGAATCATATTAAAACCTAACCTTTGCTATGTTTTTATTTTACGTCAGCACATTCATAAATTTACACCCTATTGAGTTGAGTTAATATGTCAAACACCTTCTTGTAAATCTACCCAGCCACCTCAACGTTTCTCATAACAGTGGCCCTTCCCGTACCCAACACCAGAGCCAAACCAAAAAGGACAATGGCCCTCCCAACACCATAGACAAACCAATAAGGCCACTGTCACACCAAAACGGCCTTTATCGGCGGAAACCGTAACAGTCAATTAGAATAATTGTCGGCAACTTCCGCTTTCCAAATAGTTTAACATCCTACGGGTTTGTAATGGAACGTTAAATAATTTTAATATAATTTATTATGATGGTCTTTATTGGGTGTCCGGGGGAGGATGGGTTGTTTTAGTGGTGGAGAGGAGATGTATGGGTTGGGTCGGGGTTCGATTCTTGCTGTGAGACTAATAGCTTTATTACAAGCTTTCATTTAAGTTGCCTTGATAGTTTGTGTGGGACAAATGTTGCAGCTGAATTTTAGACCAGTTATCCTCAACCGATTGATCTGAAATTTGACATACTTATGTCAGTGGTGCTGCAATGTCGCGGCACCATCGAATTGATCAAATGTTCGAGACAGAAGGTGTCCATAGGAACTAACTAAACACAAAGCAGCGTTCATTTATTAATTCTGCGCCGCAGAATGAATGAACGGTTTATTCTAGGTACTAAAAATTTACATAAATAAATCTTATAACTAGATAATAATTAAAAAGCATATACAAAAAGCGGTCTTGTCGCTGAGACCTATTTATTCCAGGCAAACTGAGACTCATCCACAGAGGTCGTCTATGTCTTAAAATACAATATAACTTTCTTTCCCTAAAGTTAAGTTTTCAATTAATTTAATATTATTTTCTTTACCCGAGGCTCAATATCCATACCAATGAATAACCTTGAACTCCCTACTAATAGAAACAAACAGTTTGTGTAAACCTACAACAAGTATCATTGACAGTTGCATTAATCACGTTTAGTGGCGTCGTCCGTGTGGACGCGCCGTTATGGATATTAATTGTTTGGGCGATAACGATAATTTAATTATTGAATGAAACTATGGGTATGAGGGGGATTTTATGGATTTTGAAATTGTGGTGAAAATTATGGTGGATTTAGGAATCATAATCATGATTTCAAAGCATGTACCTATATGTAGATAAAATAACGAGAAAAACCTAAAGTTTCTTGACATAAATACCTACACATTATGTGTACCAAGACTATTTTGTCTTAGCAAGAACTAAAACAAAATACTCTTGGTAGGTAGGTACCATAAGTTCCTTAGCATAAATACCTACACACGACAAAATACTCCATGGGCCAAATTTTACTAACCAATCGTTTAACTATGACAATGGTATTGTCACCGAATCGGCTATAGATGAAAGAAACTGTAGATGCTGCGTCCGGTGCTATTTGTACGGAGAGATTGATAAACTCGTATATAATGTTTTCAACCTTGACACTTTTGACACGCCTCCTTAACTATAGTTTTTTGATCAAAGGTAAAATGCCATAATGTATGATTCTGAGACGATATTATTGTTATGGTGAAACGATTCATTTAGTGGAATAAGGGTCCTCGTTATTCTAATATTATAACATATTACAAATAGATGCAATTTAAATTTAAAAAAAATGCGATAAACGTAGTGTAGGACGCCCTCCGACCAGATAAGATGATGACCTGCGAACGACTGCAGGTAGATGCTGGATGCGGCAAGCTGAAGACAGGGCGCTATGGCGCTTATTGGGAGGCCTATGTCCAGCAGTGGACTGCTATATAGGCTGATGACGAAATGCATCGCTTTTCAAAAACCATACGGAAACTAAACCATTAGAAAACATATTCAAAATCAGCCTCGCATGACAAACTGAGTCATTACTCCTTCATTATATAGATATAATATATTAATATACTGATAAAGATAAAGTTATAAGCACAATGAACAGAGGCAGACTGCACCATTCGCAACAATTACAACCGATCGAGCACATAACTCGGATTATCTTACACGGCACTAATTAAACCGCTGATTAAACCGCGGCAGACGTGTGGATGGGATCTTGAGGCGCCTATCCACTGGAGACTGGAGATTCTTCTCAAATTAAATCTTAGGGCAGTTGTTTTCAAAAAATCAACTAGTTTCATCATACAACATGTTTTTCTGTGGCAAACGTGTTCTTGAGTGGAGACCACGACTCGGTAAACGTAGTGTAGGACGCCCTCCGATCAGGTGCGATGACGAACTGCGAAAGACTGCTGGTAGATGCTGGATGCGTCAAGCTGAAGGGCGCTGTGGCGCTCATTGGGGGAGGCCTATGTCCAGCATTGGACTGCTTTAGGCTGATGATGATGATGATGAACATGTTTTTCCGTAGGCTACAGACTAGGACTCATTTTACGGAAAGGGATACGTGTACACTAACCAAGCTCGATGTAGAATATTTGTAAACCGTCCATACTAAACCTAAAATGTACCCTGTAGCAGCATCTATTTATGGGCCATTAACATTAATTGTCGATTTGAGATCCTTTCTTTTATAAATATTGTTTCCGATTGCATAAGAAACTTGCCGCCGCCAAGCAAGTGAGTTTATTTACAAACATTTAACATCGAGTTTCGCTAGTGTAGAAGTATAGTTATTGTATTTTTCACAAGATATTTAATAAGGTACTTAGTTAAATCGACTAAAATCGAACATAATTTTCACTAATTCTATGTTAGATTCTCACGAATCGTCGAATACCTAGTGAGAAGGCCCTTTAGCCAAGCTGCCTCCAATGCTTTGATTATTACTCGGCATCTTCATTATTAAAGTGAGTAATATATATATATATACTGTACTATGTGCATACTGTAACATACGCCCCGTCTATACTTGTTCTAACACTTCATGTGCATCCGAAGGTTGCCTGGCGGAGATCGCTCATAGAGATAACGCCGCCCATTGTATTTACAACACATTCTGTGTTTGTTTTCTCCTGTCTTGTGTATCTGTTTAGATAGGCTGAACTGAGATATAATGAGAGAGAATAAAGTATTATATATTATTATATACATATATTATATATTATTGTATTTACATTTTATTATATCTATCAGTCTAGTACCCTAGTCCAGTTCATTTATTTATTTATGTCTGTTTGTCCCATTAAAAATGCTAAGGTGTTTAAAAGGTTCCCAATTTATCAGAAAAGAAGCAACAAATTTAAAATATACACATAAATTAACTAAATACCTCATCATCATCATCATCATCAGCCTATAGCAGTCCACTGCTGGACATAGGCCTGCCCCAATGAGCGCCATAGCGCCCTGTCTTCAGCTTGCCGCATCCAGCATCTACCTGCAGTCTTTCGCAGGTCGTCATCCCACCCGGTCGGAGGGCGTCCTACACTACGTTTACCGAGTCGTGGTCTCCACTCAAGAACACGTTTGCCCCAGCCAACTAAATACCTACCTTTTCACAAATTATTCAGAAACTATTCATAACTTCATAACAAAGGTCACCGTTATCCGCGACTTTAAAACCTCTGGAGTAAGAATTCTTTTATAATGTAAATTGTTCTGTTACCCACTTTAACCAATTGTAACTAAATGGGTCAAGCGCGAGCAGCATGCTAGTGCCGTGGGATGCTAATTTGTTCTGCCGGCAGTGGGGAAAACGGGTTAAGTTCAAGAACGTACTTTTTAAATTTTGAAAGTTACAGTATAATGTTATCTTGCTCTGAGCTCATTTGAAAATTATCTATACCTACTAATATTATAAAGAGGAAAGGAAAGGTTTGATTTTTTGTTTGTTTGTAATGAATAGGCTTCGAAACAACTGGACCGATTTGAAATTTTTTTCACCGGAGGGAAGCTACACTATCCCCGGTGAACATAGGCTATATTATAGTTTCAAAAAAGGTAGGGATCCGTACTAAAACCGTGCGAAGCCAGGAAGGTCCGCTAGTTATTAATAAATTCAAGAAATGGAAAATTATACTACAAAAAACAAAACAATATAGAAATGAATATTTAGAATAGAAGGGCAGCCTTATCGCTGAGATCGATCTCATGCAGGCAACCATAGGATGGAAGGAATGGTCTACGTCTGATTTTTTTTATGTTTTGTGTGATTTCGATAAAGTGTTTTCTATCTATCTATACCTACATATCTACTTTAATTAAGTAAACGAAAATATTGCTTTTTATAAAAGTTGGAAATATTACGATTAAGTAACACTGTTATGGAAATTGGCTACAAAATCCATCGAGTACAGAGTCTTGTGAAAATTTTGAAGCCCCTAGATAATATTTAATTGTATATCTAAACTTACTATCCCACTGGGCCCACTGCTGGCCAAAGACCTCACATTTCAGAAATGTTTAAAACTACTATTTATGCCTCTTACACGACTGTGCCATCTTCCAGTCGAAAGCTGTAGAACTACGATGAATAGATATTTAAATTCTTTGGTTACGTTGTAAATTCAGTAGCCAACGGGATTTTTAGGATTTGTAACTGCGGCAGTTGACGTGTTAATTGTTTGTTGCTTGTGAGGCATTGTTTAGTAATACAGTGACTACTGACCATAGAGAAATACATAGGTATTTAGAAAAACAATGGTTCTTGGAAACATGTTTTTTTTTTCTGCTAGTTTCTGTTTGCGGTTTCACACGCGTTGTTTCTATAGAAACTTAAGATTTCTATCCCATGGGAACTGATTTATGAAATAAAAAGTTTATTCCGGGTCTGAAACTACCTGTTTGCAAAATTTCAGCCTGATTCGTTCAGTAGTTTTTGCGTGAAAGAGTAACAAACATACATACAACAAACATACAAACATTCGCGTTTTTAATATTAGTAGTATTTTTCAACTTGCTGCAATGGTTATACGTTATAGATTTTCATAATGAGCGTAATCTATAAGCTACTATAGATAGAAGGATCGTTCACTTCTAGTATTATCTATGTATTTATATTAGTCCATAGCTGGATATAACCCTTCTTATCTTCGGCTTCCGCCTACAACTGCTAAACAGCGCTGGGGTAAACAGGTTCTGTAGTGAAGACCACGACTCGGCAAACGTAGTGACGCCCTCGGGTCAGGTGGGATTACGATCTGCGAAAGACTTTTTACCCACTTAAAAGTCCGATTGTAGTGAAATAAAAAACTTTAAAATAATTAAATCTCCCTCACATAATATTCGTCAAGCCACCTTATCTATGAACCAATCACCTTATGGATTATCATCATCATCAATCTATGTTAGACCACTGCTGGACATAGACCTCCCCCAATAAGCGCCACATATGGATACCTATATTATGGATTATAAGTACCTACTTATAAGCTTTAAGGTGATTGGTTTAACAGCTACCTAACTATTCACATTAATAGCTGTGTCACAAGAGCGGCAAGAAACATTGTGAAACGTATTCTCAAAATACTTTTAGAGCAGGGTCATCATCCGATACTAACTATCTAATCGTCTCATTCATAAAAACCACCAGTTAAAAATCATCATAATGTTTTACAATAAACCCGTTTATGTCCCCGAAGCAGCCACTGTGTTATAGAATAAACAAATAAAATGCAAATAGGACAGGAAACTGTATGAGAATATAAATCTACTGCAGGTTTCTCAAGCATTTAAATATACAGGGAGATCCAATTTTAGAGGACCAAGGTGGTGTAGGACTTTTATTCTGCATCGCGTCGTAAGAATAACCCTTAGAAATGATTTTATTTACTAATAATTTAAAATGTTTTTGAATAAATTTTATTTTCAAAGGGGTTTGCCGCTAAAGCGAATATCCCTGGAGACATCGTTTCAATAGTTGAATATTTTTTTTATTTATAACATAAATGTTACTTAGATTATACCTATGCTAAACAATTATATCAATTGTAGCTTCAAAAGTATAAATAGACAGTAGAATAACATTGAAAATTTATATATTTTCATTAAAACATAAATAACACAAGTACCAATAATAAAATAATTGAATACAATTCATAATTGCAAAAGTATTTCTGCTGATCATGTTCACGATTTCATTACGAAAGTAATTTTTTTTAATACTGCTATGTAGGTCTTGAAATATCTGGACTATTGATTACTTATTAGGGAAATCCCTAAACAACCATCTCGTTTGATCTGGCCTGATTGAGACACCCTGTGTAGTATATTCATATAAAAGTTTATAGAAGAATTGATTTACTGAAGCTTATCGTAGTAGTTATTTTAGATACATTTCAGATTGCGATTAAGTAATATAAAAGGTCAAGTGTCACTCGGACTTAAGCACTGAGGGTCCATTTCAACTTGTACTTATCAGAAAAAATACTCAGAGGCTAAATACATTTCCTGTTAAGTATGTAATAATAATTCCAATAAGAAACAAAGCCAATTTTTGGTCAAATAACTAGAAAACCTATTGAAGTTAAGATCAGGTTTTGTATTTTGCTCATAAATAAGTGGGTAGGTAAATAAAATATGTACATTCCCATTTAAAAGATCAAAAGACTTTAGTGAAGGTAAAAATAATAACGTCGAGGTTAATAAGAAAAGACAGAATCCTGGCACTAGCCAAAAGAATTCCACCAATAGAGAATCCGTTTAATTTGTTCAAAGAAACTGTCCCAACTCGATTCCACCAAATCGAAAACAGAAGGGGAACAAAAATAGAGTGCAAATAAGAAAAAACCCACATCAAGTGTACAAATACACGTCAAGGGAATTATAAACAACGTATCATTAGGGGATATATCAGAACTTATAGTTGACTTTGTCGTCAGCCTAAAAATAGACGGAATAAATCTGAAACACAAGAAACGCACAGCTGCGAACAAAAATGAACTTAATGCGGTCGAGCTTGACGATGGTTTAAGAGGAGATAAAGTTTGTAGCTCATTATATGCCCGTTTGATGTTAATTCCTTTGAAGTAAGTGACATTTTGTAAACTGTGGAGGATTCGCCTGGGCACCTTGTGTAGCCGAAAGTGATGTACCACGCATTGTTCATATTGTTTTACTAATTATAGATCATGACAAGATCGATGGTGTGTGAAGTGACGACGATGGAATGCTAAGGGAGAAAGAAACCACGGAAGCAGCTAAGCAGTTATAAATAGGAAAAATGATAAATGTGAAGCTGTCATGGGTGTAATGGATATCTTTTTAAATGACGTAATGATGTTCGAAATGACAAGTTTTAAAAGGGGTTGGAGTTGCGTTACATCTTGTGGGATTTGGTTAATGTTTACTGTCATGGTTTAAAAAGTTTAGACGATCTTGCATCATCTTGAGATCATAATTTTTCATTACGCATCTTATTCTAACTAGTTCTTGCCTGCAGCTTCACTCAAATCGCATTGTTTGAAAAGGTTGATTAAATATAGCCCATAGCCTTAACAGGACAATTTCTGAAACTACTTATCACACAAGCCTTAGTCGTGATACCTTGTCATGTTATTATTTAAGTCAGTATACCTGTACAGAAATTGTTAAAGCTTCGTGGGTACGTCGATATAAAAAGTTTTTACGCACAATATTATACTTTTTGAAATAATTTATGTTAACAACATAATTTTATTCAAAGGTGTGTTCATAAAACTACCATGACGATGACAAACCTATGTATATGTACGGACGGATCAAGAGTAGTCAAAATACAATACTATGAAAGAGACCTTTGTAAATTACCTATCTATTAACCAAAATAACATCAAGATTTCTAAGAAGCAGGTATTTCCCGTTAGTAATTGTTGAATTTCCGTTTCTTAGAATCCAGGATTAGTGATAAAATAAGCAACATCGTCGGCGCCGGAGCAATTAGGATCAGAGAGCGTCAGGAGGATATACTATTACGCAGAAATCTTTCCACTTTTCAAGATAACTTGAGTGCTTGATAATGTCTTCTTGGGTGGGCTGCGGATTAGCTTATGCTGCTTTAATTGAATGTCGATTAGGAAAATGCTTTTTCCCGGATTAATTTATTAATAAAGAAATGAGCAGAACTTGTATTTTGATTTTTAAGAATAGAAAATAATTACTAGAGATGACTAGATATTAAATAATTGAGTTAACTTACCAACAGATGTAGGCACCATGGTATACCCAGGCAAAATGGTGGACCAATTTGAAAAAGGTCACAACACAACAAAAAAAGTGAAACAACTTTTCGTGGTTATAAAAAAAGAGAAGCAAATATGATGTAGTTATCTACATTTAATTATTTATATAGGTATATATTACTGTTTAAGTATAATATAAGTAGCTTAGTATCATTATGAGTAGTATATTTTATTATCTCTATTATATAGCACTACCTACCAAACTGTTGTCCACACTACCCAAAGGTTAGCAGGTAGAGAATGCTATCTAGCATTATGCTCGCCTATGTACAACCTTTTGTGCAATAAAGTATATTCTATCTATCTATAGGTATTTGTATTCAAATAACAACATGGATAAAATGACGTATATGTATGAGTCTAAAGGACCGAGCAAACAAATATTAAAACAAATAAAGATGAACATAGTCCCTATTACCGTTGCCAGAAGTGAGACTATAGTTAGTTAATTAAAAAAAATTGTAGAAAGCAGTTATGATACAGAAAGAAAATACAAATATTCTGTCATCGATTCTATTTTTAAAGTTAAAAATAGAGTCGGTGACAGGATATTTGAGAACACTAACTATCAACTTCACGTGTCCCTCTTTTCACCTTCATGACATGAAAATAACCACCGGCACCGCGCAAAGTCCTGTCAACGAGCACGTCATATCCGGTCCAATAATAGCTTCACATCCCTCAGCTTCCTATCTACCTTACATTTGTTAATTATTTCATTAACGAGATACGTCGTGTTTAAACTCGGATGGAATGTTCTGGAACAGAGGCTTATCAATTTTGTAAAGTTTAAAATTTTTCGGACCTATTGTTTTAATTTTGTTGAGGTTGAAGGTTGTTATGCGAATTTATTACTAAACCGTGTTGATGGAACTTTTGATCTCGGTGGGGTGGAATGGGATTTGAGTGGAATTTCGATGGGCTGGTACCATCGATGGCTGGTACCTAGAACGGGAAAAGTACTTACAGAAGCTAAGGTAACTAAATTACACAAAATTAGAATGAAAATAAAATCATTACATAGTATTAAACAAAGTCGCTTCCCGCTGTCTGTCGGTCCCTATGTGTGCTTGGATCTTTAAAACTGCGCAATGGATTTTGATGCGGTTTTTTAATAGATAGAGTGATTCAAGAGGAAGGTTTATAAACCATTTGAGACATAGACTTCCACGCGGGTGAAGCCGCGAGACACATCTTGTAAATATAAAATATATATAATTATCCTTCAGTAAGAACATTTGAGGAGGCACCAGCATATAAAATAGGTAAATAAAAACATTAAAAAGTTGGATAAGAAACGATGTTTTTTAAAAGTACTTTATTAAAATGTAGTTTGTTAAAAAAACAATTACAAGAGGTCGAACTGTAAATGGAATATTAAAAACTTGCCTAAATAAAAATTGCTTTTGAATTTAAGCAACTAGACAGAACAGTAAAAGGTTTTCTTAAAATTAACTTGCCCCAAGCTAAATTGAACCTAGTAAAGTAAATTAAACAGTCAAAATTCTAATTCTCAGAGCTAATTTTGGGGATGGCATGGAATTGTTTGGGGAGCGCGCTGTATAGCTACTATTGGACAAAGGATGCTAATGATCTCCTACAATAGCGTCCAACGTAATTATATCGCAGTGTTTGTGCACTGGATTTTACCAGTATTCCACGTTAGACGAAATTGATTTTTGTTAGAACTCCTGCTCGTTTAAATATTCAGACTTACCAGTTCTCTTGTGAACCTAAATTAGAAGCGGAAGTTTATTTTATTGCAGTTTCCTTAACCAATAATTAATTTACTATAACTGAAATCAATTGTCTACTTATTTTAAAATAGCAAAAGTATCTACAAAAACCTTTTGGTTTATCTCATCATTAACCTATGCAGGTATATCAATCCACGGCTGGACATAGACATATCATTTATTCGCCACTACATATACACACAATAATAAATTAACAATTTTGAAATAAAATATAATAATACAATACAAAAATGCTTCATTGAACACCATATTTATGCAGAAAATACGACTTCTCTAATGGGCGCCATAGCGCCCTGCCATTAGCTGGCCGCATCCAGCATTTGCCTGCAGTCATTCGCAAATCGTCATACCACCTAGCTGGAGGGCATCCTACACAACGTTTACCGAATCCTGGACTCTACTCAAGAACACGTTTACTCCAACGGCTGTCGGTTCTTCGTGAAATACGGCCGGCCTACTGCCACTACAGCTTGCTAATTCTTATAGCTATATCGATAACTTTGGTGTTGGTGGACCTACCAAGACACCATCTATTTATCTATCTATGGAGGAAATTGAACTTGAAGTCACGACATTTTAATGAGATTAGAGAACAAGTAGGGTAAACATTAACACATCGGTTGGTGATATAGTTCGTACATTCGTAGGATATACGCAAAAATACACACGAAATACAATCTCAAAATACACTAGAATTTTAACGAAAACTCAGCAATAAAGCTCAAAAATACGAGTATATTTTCAATGGCATCCATCATAGGATAATCCTAAGCAATAAGCACGAGCCATTAAACTCCATTATGCTAAGCCAAAGCCAAAATACTTCGCTTTTGTAAAAAATGTAAAAACTGACCGCTGGATTAGCTACTGGCTGGAGCAGCTGGGTGACTTTGAACTCTATATATGAATGGTTATATTCAAGGACTTATTTGGTGTTGTAGCTGCCGCGATGTATGAATCGTCCGCGCTACCTCAGTCCTGCGAAAGACTGCAGGGAGATGCTGGATGCGTCAAGCTGAAGACAAAACGCTATGGCGCTTATTAGGGGAGGCCTATGTTCAGCAGTGGACTAACATAGGCAGATGGTGATGTTGATGATGAACTCAGCTTAAGTTACGATTGACGGTCTTAACGCTCAAGAGCGATCTCTAACAGACAAACATGGATAGATAGAATAGTGGACAGTACCAGGGGATCTACATATGTGCTTGTATCATCACTACATAATATAAAACTAAGTCGCTTCCCGCTGTCTTTCTGTTCCTATGTATGTTTAGATCTTTAAAACTACGCAACAGATTTTGATGCGATTTTTTAATAGATTGAGTGATTCAAGAGGAAGGATTATAGCCATTTGACACGTCATATATTTTCCACGCGGGTGAAGCCGCGGGGCTCGTCTAGTAGGTTATAAAATTATAAATAAAATACTTATTACTTCGTGATTTAACATTTTTCTGTATAGAAATTTACGAGGTCTTATTAAGCGATGAAAGTGAAGGAGCCGTTTAATATAGCTACTTTTTATCTTTCACAAGAAAAATACTTCACAAATACTTATTAAGATATTCAGTTTTAAGATAAGTTAATGTTGTTTTAGGACTGAAGGAGCCTTTAGGGTTTCTGTAAATCTTGGTACGGAGTAAGAGGGAAGCTTTTATAGAGCAGGAGACAGTAGAAGAAATACAGAAATACAATTTATTTATAAAACCACTTTACAAGTCAAACGTTCGATTACATTTTGTATAAATTCAAATAAAAATAAATCATATTAAATCGAATAAATAAAAATAATGCCATAGAATGGTTTACAATTATAATCGTTTGTTTACAGAGTAGCAATTCTGCTCGCAAGAAGCATTGTTATACATATATGGTGATCTTAATACCTAATGCCTCTGTGCTAGATAGATAGATAGATAAGACATTTATTCGACACCTCAGCACATGAAACATAGGTCACAATAACTAAGCAACATCTTAACAATACACAGGGAAAATTAATAAGTTTTAATGGAACAAAACTTGAGAACAATATGACTTATTGTTCTCAAGCTATGTCACTATTAGTAATAGTGAACAAGTAGTACGTAATGGTAAACAATATAAAAAGTACAGATTTGTAAGTTTGTGTGTCTGCTATAGCCTGTCAAAAAGGCAATAGCTAATGCTGAGTCAAAGCATTGCAGTTGTAATTTCAACTCAAGTATCAAAGGTGTTGTTTTTTCAATTTATTTTATAATCGTAATTCTTTATTTTGTGGTCTATTTATATTTATTACTTGTAAATTGAAGAGGATCCCTGTAATCAAACTCAACACAGTACAGACATCGAGTAAATTTTTTAAATTCCTTCTTCCCTGTTGTGTTTTCATGAAAGTTATGAATGAAAAAAAACTAGTAGGTATAGTAATCACAAGTTTTGGTTAAGGTTTGCTCTTAGGTAAAACTTTGCAAAGCTTTACGAAGAATAGAAAATCTATCCATCATTATTGTATTAGTATCGTTGCTTTTGAATAATGTAAGATAAAATGCAGCGCTCCACTGGTCTATTTGGTTTATTCGAAGCCTTATGACTGCTTCTATACAAGTTTGTCTATGAAACTTTTGTTCTTTTATTAACGTTCAGTTCTTGTTGCTTTAAGGCTGTGAATAAAATTTTCTACTATTTTCAGTATCACCGAGGGAATAAATACCATGCTTGAATTGCTAATTTATCTTTTATAAAAGTTTTGTGAAGATAATAATGTACTTACAATATAAATTAGTAGCATAACTTACTATGGGGAGTTGTTAGGATTTACTTTGGTTTAAGTGAGTACCTCTAGATAAGATAAATTATTTGTGAAAAACATAGCTGGCTGGAATATGACAAAGTTATATTTTTAAGACATAGTGTCTTTATCGTGTCGATATCGGTTTGCAAGAAATTAGGAATGAATGAATAAATGAACACTTTATTGACATAACAAAATAACACCTTATATCTAAATATTAGATACACATGATCAGTACAATAGGCGACCTAATCGCTGACAGCGATTTCTCCAAGGCAACCTAGCGAACGAGATGTTTGAATTTGAGACTCCAACCCGCTTGCCCGGCGTGGGGATTATAGGCCATAAGCCGTTAAGGCGCTTATCAGGAGGAGTTGTGTCCAGCAGTGGACTAATATATGTAGGCTGAGGATGTTGAAATTGTTTTAGTACATCAATACTCCATTTTCAGCAGTTACAAATGTTTATTAATCGAGTTTACAGTCAAATAAACAATTCTACTGATGTAAAAACTAAAATTAACTAAAGTGCGTGGGCTTCCCAGATCTCTATTTTTATCACCAACACTTTTTCAAGCAAGTGCTGGCGGTAATTTTATTAAAATAAATATTATTTTCTTTCAGATATAGTTCCTGCTCAAGATTTTCGTGCAAAACCTGGAGCCAAGCCAAATAATTCAAACTTTCCGAAATAGACGGATTGACGAAAGAGTCCGAATGATAAATGTTGAATTCGGAACTCGACCACAAAAAAGAACAAACTGCAGATTCGAAAATCGAACAATGGAATCAGTGATTAAAATGAAATAAAAGCCACAGTGTAGTGATACAGTAGGGCAAGTCAGCTGGATCAATGTATCGGCGAAAACACAAGTGCATTAATGGTGATGTGTTAGTGTGGACGTGTTATTATGGCGAGAGATGTGAACGTGTGGGTGACTGTACTCGTAGTGGTGATTTTGTTCATAGACAGCAGTGTGGAAATCATCGATTCACGTGAGTATTTTATAATATTAAAAAAACCTTTGTGTAAATAATATGCCACCAGTCGGTACGACCAACAATCGTGTAGTTCAAAAGCTTTAGGTAAAATTCAATTAGACAAAACGCTATCAGAAATATATATATATAAAGAATAGTACGTAATATTATGAACTTATTGATAGCTCCGGATATAACAAAACAGAATAATATTTTACTCAAAAAACCGGTATCATTTAAAAGCTGGTGATTGTTTAAAATATTTTTCACGATACGTTCATAAATTCGATTAAAAGCTTTCGATTAAACGACGACGCCTATTGACAAGGCACATTGCGAAAACGTGGGTGGAGTCCTCTTGTACCCATGTTTTCAACCCACGTGTACAATACAAATATTTGTATTTGCCAAAAACAATGTAAATATAGAGCCAATAGACTATAAATAAACAAAGAAAAGAATTTCACACATTAATAAAGATAGGTATAATGTATAATATGTATATGTATCTGTATCATAGTGTACATATATAGTATCCGTTTCAACTTTATTTAGTCGAGTGAATTGTAGCTATTTAACTGATAACTTTAATATCTATTCCAAATCTGAAATTGTGCAAATTTTACTCACATTTTGCTGTTAACCTTACATATTATTAAAAGCCCTGCTAGTTAATTTAGTACACGCCATGAGTTTCACTCAGATGATTTTTGTCGCTCATATGAATGTCATAGAAAAAAAAGACAGATAAGTAGTCAGTATGCCAACTATTGGGCAAATTTATTTCAGACTCCACGCTATTGAGCTTTCTATTCGATTAGTATGAAAGTAAGCTACTAGGATCTTTGGTTATACAATAAAGAATTTTATTTGATTTGCATTTGAGAAGCCGATACATTAGGTGCATTTTGAACCTACAATTTTTTTATATATTTTGTTTGATCTTTGTAAAATAACTGTGGGTCAAAACCGTGGGTTGTAAAAGGAAGTAGCCGAATCGTACGCGCTCGACATATTACCCGTCCCAATTTGGACGTCGGCCAAAAACTATGAAATTAGGTCGGAGTACGACACTTCTGAAATAGATAGGAAAGTTCATATTGTCATCTGAACAGCTGCAGTACCTACTGTTAATGAATTTGTTTTCTAAGAATTGTGTTTATTGCAGTTATACCTTAGACATTGGTCTACAACTATAGTCAAAATGTTTATATTAGTATTTTATTTTTGTGCTAGTTCTAAGCAGCGACTTTGACTCAAGAAAATTAGGGTCACATTTTAGATCTAAGCTCTAATTTTCGTGAACTTTGCCTGAAACATCGATGCATACCGTTGTACGCATCGATGTGTATGCGACTCGCAACGCGTCGCGTTGTACGTCGTCGCCACGGCTACCACATTATGCGTCATAGGCAATAAAAAGGCAGAGAGTAAATAATTTCTTTGCCACATAAAATACACCAACATTATTTTGTAATGAGTATAATTTTGACGAAATGCAAATATGAATGCTGCCTAAAGTTGGTCAAACTCATCATATTCATTGTCCAGCATTATTTATTTATTTATCAGCCTAATACCACCATAGCACAGGACTCCCCAAATGAGCGCCAACACTTAGCATCCTAAGTTTAGCTTGCCGCATCCATAATTTTCCAGATGTCTTTTGCAGGTCGCCATTTCACCTGGCTTATAGCCTCGACATTTAGCACCTATCTATTAACTTAATAAATTCTATTAGTTTTCACGTACCAAATATCGACGGTAATTGAATAGCCAAAACACTAGGCTTAATGTGCCGCACCAGCATAACCAGCTTTACCAGCATAAAAAACAAAAACATCGTTAAAACGAAAACACATTAAATTCGCTGCAGTGCAAACTGCATCGCAATAAAATATCGGAACACATCCTCAACTATAAATTCGAATTAGCAAACAAAGTAGCTCATATAAAACTGCAGAAATATTACAAAAACTTTATACTGCACTGAAGGGAAATCAGATAATCTTACCAATAACGTAACCCGCCCACTGCGCGGAACTAAGCCAAGTGTTGTATTTTACTCGAGGATTATGCCACAGAGAAATAAATGCAGAACATCATCTTAGTGTTTCTATAGATTTGTGTTTAGTGGGCGTTATGGGCTGAATGACGACAGGGGAGGCATTTTGTTTAGCAGTGCGCCTATTATATCTGATGATGATGATATGCGTTACGGGCTCTTATTGTATAACATAGACGAAGCCATAACAAAACCTATTTACGTTTATATTTTAATTTCGTATGATAAAATAAAAGAAAAATTCAATGGGAACTGTGAAATATAATCATCCAGACTTTCAGCTTGGTTTTTACTGAGCTGAAACGTAAACTTTGTTAACTTTTCATTATAACTAATTCTTAATATTCTCTCAAACACGATAGGGAGGTTTTATTAGGTTTTTCGTGGAAGATTAATAGCAGACTTAAATCTACAGGAATATTCCTAATAAATGTATTCTTCCACTGGGAAGAGGAATTAATATTTCACGGATAAAGGTATGTTTATCTATCTATCTCGCCACACACTATATGTTCCTTACTGCATAATCTACCCACACTGTGACAGCAGCGACGCTCGTAGATTCGGCGCGCCTTTATCTAGCGCATTAAAATAGTTTAGTGTCACTGCAACCGCTACACTGTGCCTTACTGAAAGTGCTTACGTACGGGTATCATTGAAATAGGTTCGTACTTTAGATGACGTGATACATCATCATCATCAACCTACGTTAATCCACAGCTGGACATAGGCCTCCCCCAATGAGCGCCATAGCGCCCTGTCTTCAGCTTGACGCATCCAGCATCTATCTGCAGTCGTCATCCCACCTGGCCGGAGGGCGTCCTACACTAGGTTTGCCGAGTCGCGGTCTCCACTCTTACTCTGTGCATGTTACTTGACGTGACACGCACAAGTTATAATATAAATGTGGAACGTAGGCTCTAGGATCATTGATAATTTTAAACTTAGGTAATAAAATAATATCCCATAAATTTTCGACTTCGGCGGGACTTGAACCCGCGATCTTTCCTCAGTAATAGATATAGATTAGAGATAACCCTGAGTGCGAGAGCTTACGCACAACCATATATGTAAAAGGTGTCATTGCATTGAAAATTCATAAACAAATAGCGGACAGATTTAGCGCATTTTCCGGTTTTTACCTAAATATATCTTATATCGTCACCTCATATTGCTAGGTCTGAAATGAAATCAATGACAAAAAGTTAGCACCCTCTGAAGGAAAAACTAAAAATTTATAATAGGTTGGTACTTCCCGAAATTATGCACAATCTGGACCTAAATTAACATAAACAAAAACGCATGCGTAACTGTCAGCAGACACTAGCTATTTTATACGAATGTCAAAATTAAATAGCTTTAATAACTAAGGAAGGATGTTTCCAAAACTAATAAACTTTTTTTCAAAAATACACGTTTATTTACCACGTGTTAATCCTGAAATCCCAAAAGTCTTGGAAAATGAAAAAGGAAAATTAGTAAGTCTTCGACCAAACCTCCCCAATTTACACTTCCCAAAGTAACTAGAAGCAAGCTGCAAATAGAATCCGTTGACAAACACTAAGTACCTACCTAGCACCAAATTGGCACTGTCTAACAACAATAATTAGAATCACAGATTGCACTGAAGTTCGCCAGGTCGTTGACCTGCTGCGACGCGAAATTAGATTTTCTTGCACCTGCTTTCTAGTACCAGCGTAGAATAAATAAAAAGGTGTTTTAAGTGGAAGATTCACTTTGACGTTCTAAATAGATGCAAGAGAGCTTTTTCTGAATGGACTGGTCTAAAGTGTCCAAAGCCTGTCTTTGCGAAAACAACTGATGGGCACTTGTTATTGCTGGATTTTAGACAATTTTTAATTAAATAAATAATGCTGGACAATTCACACAGCCTTATCTAGCCCCATGATAAGCAGAGCTTGTGTTATGGGTACTAGATATTATGATATTGTCCCCAACAGCTGTTTAGTCTGCAATATTTATTTATTAGTTCTTGGCTTGTCTTTGTCTGGCACCTGAATAAAACAGGAGCCGCTGCTGCCCCACTACGCACGAAGAGGCTAATCACGGTATCTTCGTTTTGAAAGGAAATGTATGGGATAACTAATATTACGTTATCTACACGCTGTCGGCGTTATCATAAAAAGCGTGTTATTAATTTAGTATTTTATATTTTATGTATACTACTTTTAAGGTATATAATTACTAGAATAAGTTAAAAATATCTCTTACTTTCCTATGGTCTGAAATAAATGATGTATTATTATTATGTATCTCATATCTCGATCTCGGGCCATACCCGGTCTTTTGGATGGCTTGCGTGAGGCCGAGGCCAACAGCACAGAGGCCCTTTGAGAGAGTTAACCTAAGGCGTTGGCTACATTATTATACACTCATTTATTTAAATTCTCGTATAAAATACATTTTTTACTATAGAAAATACAATAAAATATTATAAAACAATTCTACAGTAAAAAATATATCAAAACGGTAGATCACCGACCGCGAAGCTAGGCTCAAGCGGCCGGTGACTAGGGCTGCAGAGAAAGGAACTTCCTGACGATACGTGCCGAGTCCAAGAGTACCGCCTTCTGGATCTGGTCCTTGATCCAACTTCCTAGCGAGAGTCTCTTCAGGTGTTGATCGAGGCTCTTCGCTATTACGCCGTTAACCGAAACGACTATCGGGACTATGGTCGCTGAATCTACATCCCACATGCTGACAACCTCGTTAGCCAAGTCAAGATATTTGCTAAGTTTATCTTTCTCAGCTCTAACGAGGTTAGCATCATGCGGTATGGTGACATCAGCGAGCACCGCCCTCCGTTCTAACCAATCTATCAGTACAATATCAGGCTTATTCGCAAGAATAGTCCTGTCCGTAATGATATATCGGTCCCAATAGAGCGTGGCACGGCCATTTTCAAGAACTGGCGCCGGTGTGTACTTATAGTACGGAACTTCAGGACCAGTAAGGCCGTATAGGAGAGCAAGTTGCTGGTTTATAATTTTGGCTACTTGGTTGTGTCTGTGCAAGTACTGAGAGTTAGCAAGGTGCGAACAACCCGAACGTATATGACGGAGGGTCTCCCCAGGAAGATGACACGCTCGACAAATATCGATCGTGCCGTCTTTCATAATATACTTTCGGTAATTGTTCGTCTTTACCACCTCGTCCATAACTTTATTATTATTATAAGAGATATATTGTGTTACTCCTTAACCAGTACTTACAATAATAAAAGTATCTCAAGTGAAGCAGCGGACCCCCGCTAGGTTACCTTTTGAACTGGGGAACACATTTGCATGTCAAGGAAGGTGTTCCGCCGAGTAAGCAGTTTTTGTTGCGTCAGATAGCATTTTAGAATGTGTCTGTAAAGTTAAGTAGTTTACTTTCGCCCGTGACAGTTATCTAACTTGTATTTATTTAACGGAAAACCAGAAGCTTATAAATAACACACTAACAAGTTAATTGATACAAGAAAACTTATTGAAGGTTTCACGGATACATTAATAAATAGTATACAACAAACTCGCTTCCCGCTGTCTGTCTGCCCCTAGTATGCTTAGATCTTTAAAACTACGATTTTGATACGGTTTTTTAATATTATAGAGTGATTCAAGAGGAAGGCTTATAAACCATATGACACATAGATTTCCACGCGGGTGATCCCGCGGAGCGCAGCTAGAGTTTCATATATTAACAACCAACATCTATTGAAAAAACATTATATTGAAAACCAACTTTGCTTAGCTGGGGGCTGGCTTGATGATTCTCTGTGATGACGTGATGTACATTATTTATTGTTTCTTTAATTATCAGCGATTTTATTCATCAATTTTGGCCCTCCTGAATATTTAAACGAAACAACGGCTAAAGAAAAATATAAGTGAAACTCTTTGCACTGTCCCTTTTACCGTCATTGCAGAAAAAACTAACCCATTTTACATCTATATCGACATTCTTTGCATTCATTCTCCGTATCTAAACCTACAGATGACAGACTACAGAAATAGTGTAAAGGGCAAAGCACATACATCCCATTCGACCGCCCAGCAACAAATGGGCATTCAAATTATTGGAATGAACTCGTAATCTTTAGACAAATTTTACAGTGACAACATAAAATAGGAGACAGCGCGTGGTACGCATCTTGCGGTAATCTAGCCGCCCTTTTTGGTTGATACCTCACGGATAGCGTGTGTACGTTTCTCTATTGACTTTTCAAACGTGTTCTACCTATGTACAAGACAGCGGCGTGGAATCGGTGAAAACCGTATTCCTTTACTTCATTATTGGTGATTCCTAACCGCGATACAATGCGATTGGGGTACGATTTGAACTGTCAAAGAAACGCGCTAGCTCCTAGCGTGTTATGGCATAGTCGCATATCATAGGCGGTGCCTATGATATGCGACAACCTTAAAGCCAATATTATAATTCCATCCAAGCCGCGCTCCAGCGGTCTCAATGAGACGTATTGACGAGGGTTTCCAGAAATAGCGCGTGCGGATCATGGCCAGGTCGCCAGGATAATTACCGACGACGCTGACAGGTGTCGGGGTGTGGCGGAGCCTGCCGTGCTGAGGCTGCCACGTGGGTGGGCTACTTCCTCTTTTTGGAGTAGGCTTCTTTATTTATTTACTACGATGTGGCGCGATGGGCGAAGGTCCGCCTGCGACGCAGGAAGTTGTGGGTTCGATTCCCGCCTCGGAATAATTGTGTGTACGATCTGCAGATATTTGTTCCGGGTGTTCTGGTCATTTTCTATATATAATAGAAAAATATCTATCTATGTAATGTATTGTAATATGTATATCAGTTATCTAGTACCTATAACACAAGCTCTGCTTAGCTTTGGGCGAGATAATGCAGTGTGAATTGTCCAGCATTATTTATTTATTTATTTAATAGCTGCGCCCCGCGGCATCGCCCGCTTGTTAATCTATGTGTCACTTCCGACGGAAACGGGATAAAAATCCTATGTCTGTCTCCTGGTTCTAAGCTACCTCTCCACCAATTTTCAGCCAAATCGGTTCAGCCGTTCTTGAGTTATAAATAGTGTAACTAACACGACTTTCGATTATATGTACCTATACCTATATAGATTAAAGAATATAGGAGGTTACAGTATTCAAAGTACAACCAAAGCACTCACTATCTTATGTTATTAACTTAAAGTGGTTCTACTATACTGGGTTGGCCTATTACGCAAAAAGACGCCATTTTTAGATTTCCGTGTCCAAAACGGGACCCTATTACTAAGATTCCGCTGTCCGTCCATCTATCTGTCTGTCCGTCTGTCACCAGACCTTCGCGCGCAAGTCGGACTCGTACTTGGGGCAGTGGCTTTAGTCCACTACTGGACAAAGGCGTCTGATAAGCCTACCACATACTTGCTGGCAAATATGTCTTGACCGAGTTTTATTTTTGGAAAACCGCCAAAGACTTCCTTAGTTTATAAGGCTTTTTCAAAGCATTGCCTCTTTGCTCTTGAGAAATTGACTGAGGACGGAGAGATTGAAGTTTGATTAGATTTTGTAATTATTTTTAGGGTTCTATCTGGATTAAATAAAACTAAGAAATATTTTATGAAAAATTAAGTTGGTGTGTATAAGTTGATGTGATACTGTGAGACTATTGCTTGAATCATAAGCCCAAGGCTCTTAGGGTTTGAGTCCCTTCGGTGGGTTTTTTTTTTCAATGTGTTAAATTTTTCATAATGTTGGAAGGAATATTATGAAAAAAATTGTAGTTTATTATACTCGATTTTTAATATTTTTATGTCTTGTAGAAAAAATTTTATGCTTCTTAGTAGATTTCACAGTACTACTCGTAATATCAGTGCTAATAAACTAGTAGAGTAAAATCTAAGTACTAGTTGGCCGTAAGAATCGACCCCTCAACTCTCAACCACTGCGGAAACAATAAATTTAGTTTCCAATCATCACTAAACGGGTTCGGTTATTTTCCATTGACACAACGCGTGTTTCTGCCCACGCACGGGCAACAACAAAAACCATTCAAAATTCTCTATTTAAATAAATACAGATACGGAATAAAGCGCACCGAGTAACGGCATTCTGGCAACATCGCATCGCTTCTGGTAACAAGACTATGGCAAATCTCTCATCTCCCAGGATTCCACGTATCCTAACCGATCCTATTCGGATAAGCACGAGCAGTTTGTCTATAATATTTTAAAACCATTTAACATTCTCTATTGAAATAAATACAGATACGGAATAAAGCGCACCGAGTAACGGCATTCTGGCAACATCGCATCGCTTCTGGTAACAAGACTATGGCAAATCTCTCATCTCCCAGGATTCCACGTATCCTAACCGATCCTATTCGGATAAGCACGAGCAGTTTGTCTATAATATTTTAAAACCATTTAACATTCTCTATTGAAATAAATACAGATACGGAATAAAGCGCACCGAGTAACGGCATTCTGGCAACATCGCATCGCTTCTGGTAACAAGACTATGGCAAATCTCTCATCTCCCAGGATTCCACGTATCCTAACCGATCCTATTCGGATAAGCACGAGCAGTTTGTCTATAATATTTTAAAACCATTTAACATTCTCTATTGAAATAAATACAGATACGGAATAAAGCGCACCGAGTAACGGCATTCTGGCAACATCGCATCGCTTCTGGTAACAAGACTATGGCAAATCTCTCATCTCCCAGGATTCCACGTATCCTAACCGATCCTATTCGGATAAGCACGAGCAGTTTGTCTATAATATTTTAAAACCATTTAACATTCTCTATTGAAATAAATACAGATACGGAATAAAGCGCACCGAGTAACGGCATTCTGGCAACATCGCATCGCTTCTGGTAACAAGACTATGGCAAATCTCTCATCTCCCAGGATTCCACGTATCCTAACCGATCCTATTCGGATAAGCACGAGCAGTTTGTCTATAATATTTTAAAACCATTTAACATTCTCTATTGAAATAAATACAGATACGGAATAAAGCGCACCGAGTAACGGCATTCTGGCAACATCGCATCGCTTCTGGTAACAAGACTATGGCAAATCTCTCATCTCCCAGGATTCCACGTATCCTAACCGATCCTATTCGGATAAGCACGAGCAGTTTGTCTATAATATTTTAAAACCATTTAACATTCTCTATTGAAATAAATACAGATACGGAATAAAGCGCACCGAGTAACGGCATTCTGGCAACATCGCATCGCTTCTGGTAACAAGACTATGGCAAATCTCTCATCTCCCAGGATTCCACGTATCCTAACCGATCCTATTCGGATAAGCACGAGCAGTTTGTCTATAATATTTTAAAACCATTTAACATTCTCTATTGAAATAAATACAGATACGGAATAAAGCGCACCGACACCGCATTCTGGCAACATCGCTTCTGGTAACAAGACTAACCCACGCAAATCTCTCATCTCCCAGGATTCCACGTATCCTAACGGATCCTATTCTGATAAGTACAAGCAGTTTGCTTTATTTGAGGTGGCGCTAGGGCAGATGCTAATTCTGGCGCAGTGATCTTTGGATCGCTGCCAAGACATGCCGAACCCTAAATATATTTGTCGCCGAGTGCAATTCTGGATTTAGGACAGTTTTGTTGGGGGACTCGTGTATTTATAGATCTTTGAAGTTTCTGGATGTTTTTGGGGAAACTGTTGCAATTCTTGCGACGTAGAAAGTTGTGTCCGTTTCAGAAGACTTTATTTTTCATAAGATTGTTTTCTTTATAATATTCTTTATATTGACACCTTTAAAATTTATCCCCGAATAATCCAGACCTAATATATGTTAGACATACCTAATTAATAAACCACATACCCTGAAGTACCATTATTAGCAAAACAATCAGTTAATTTTAACTTTTCCCAATAACCCTTCTTCAAGCTTAACAACGCAAACAATAAAACAATTTGCCTTAACAATACAATAAATTATAACCAATTTAACCCTTTACATGGCACGTAACTCACTCATGCATATGAAACACCCCATTGGCTCATGGGGCCAAACCCCCATAATAAATAGAGGCCGTCAAAATGAGAAAATCCTAAATGTCGATCACGTAGACCGCGATTCCAATGTTTTGATCCCATCCGTTGAGATTATGGCGCTAAATAAGGTTTTTGGGTGATTTCAGTGGAAATGGAACACTATTTTAGGGATAGGCTTAATGGTACTGATTTGCTTCATCTGTCTGTATGTTATTGCATCGCTAAGCAAGCCTTCGCTTAGATGTAACGAAGAATAGCAAAGGTCAATGTCAATAAATAGCAAACGACTTACCGGAATTGTTTGGCACGTACAGAATACCTTGGTATTAAGCCAAGCCTCAAAAAAGGGTGGTCATACTTCTTACTAATATTATAAAGAGGTAAAGTTTGTTAGGTTGTAGGGGGTAATCTCTGGAACTATTGGACCAATTTTAAAAATTGATACGCCTATAGAAAGCCACTTTTTGTGAATGTCATATAGGCATAGGCTTTTATGTATATACATAGGCATTAACCTAAAAAATGAAAAGACTTTTGCGTGTATGAAGAAACAAGGTTAAGGTTTAGGAGGTAAGGTTTGCTGTAAGAAAACTCTTTGTTAGGGTTAAGCTCGCCTTTGTACCTACATATCTTTTTTAGTTAAGTTATTTTTAATTTTTTTATGTACAATTAAGTTTCAGTAATTCAGTGATCGTTCGATCTCCCTCGAGATAAGTTGTGTCACACGCAACCACGCGTGCCGATTGTGCAAAGTGCTAACGCATCATAACAAACGTCGCGTCCGACACGGGCCGATCGAAATGACCTTGCTAGATCATCAAGTTTAGGCATGTCTACTGCCGATATCACATTTTATTGTTAAGGCGAAGCAAATTACATGCCGTAACAATGACTACACCGCAAAAAGTTTCTATCACTATAAACACGGAAACGGAACAATTTCTGGCCGCAGAACATAATAAAGTTTTACAACGCTATCATGAAGAAAAACAAGAGAGAGAGAAACTTGAGAGTCTTGTAGGAGACCTCAAAAACCAAATAAGTATCCTGCAGCAGCAGCTTAAGTGTGTTGTAGATACCACCATAATAAATCCGTCGAAATCACCATGCATGGAGACCTCTACCGCGCGTATTGAATACAGCACGGATGAGGAAGAGCTAGCCCGAGAAACGGAATGGTTGAGAGCGAAGTCTAGACAGAAGAAAAAAAGGAAATTAAACGCGTCGCCGAAACTCTCGCCTGAAACTACAGCACCTATAAAATAAAAAGAAAAGAAAGTTCCCCTACCACCACCGATCATAGTAGATGGTGTGGAGAACTTCCAGAACTTCTATGACTTCCTGTCCATGGAACATGCTGCTGGAACCTTTAACCTAAAAATGTTGAATGGTAAAAGCGTGAAAGTGAATGCCTGTAGTGGTGAAACCTATCGTTCTATAACTAAGGCACTGAACGAAAACAACTGCCTTTGGCACTCCTATGAAAACAAACAGGAGAGACCCATAAGAGTAATGGTCAAGAAACTGCCCTCTACCTGCAAAATAGAGAAAATCATGGAAGACCTCAAAAACCAAGGACTCAAGATTGAAGCAGTAGTGAATAAATTGAGCTGGAAAACTAAGGAGCCACTTAATATGTTCACACTGTCTTTCAATAATGAAGAAGACATAAAAAACATCTATGGAATCAAATACATACTGGGTTGTGTAGTTGAGATTCAGCCCCTTCGGACCACAAAACTGATTCCACAGTGTAAAAGGTGCCAGGGTTACGGACATACGCAAAGATATTGCGCCAAGGAGCCAAGGTGTGTCAAATGCACCGGCAAACATCTGACTCCGAACTGCACAAAACCAATGGCGGAAAAACCGAAATGCGTGCATTGTGGAGAGCCACACCCTGCAAGCTACAGAGGTTGCACGATTGCCAAAGAAATGCAAAAAATGCGGAACAAAATAGTCAAGGCAACACCTGCGACACGACAACAGCAAGCACCAAGAGGCAGAGTACCGCTCTCACAGCCCAATACAAGTCGCATACCACATGTGCCCCCACCAACAGCTGTAAACAAAAATCTATCTTTTGCCCAAGCAACTGCTGGAAAACCAGCAACAACCCAAAGCAGCCAGAACAAAACCGGTCAAACCGACAAACTGGATGAAATCCTAAAGTTCATGAGTAGTTTTGACGAGCGTTTGAAGAAGATTGAAAATAGCACCAAAACGGCTATAAACAAACATTCAAAATGATTGGAAATCTAAAAATAATGGCCTGGAACTGTAATGGACTATCGAAACATCAAAAAGAACTACAAGTAGTCCTAGATTTAAACAACATAGACGTGTGTCTTTTATCCGAAACACACTTCACAAATCAGTCTCATATTCAACTAAAAGGCTACAAAGCCTACTACGCACTACACCCATCTAATAAAGGAAGAGGAGGCAGTGCAGTCATCATAAAGAAAAATATAAAACATCACGAGCTAAATACATATGAAGAGCCAGATATCCAAGCTGTGGCAATTTGTATAGAAACCAAACGATACTCGCTTACGGTAGCAGCAATATATTGCCCTCCAAGACACATTATCAAAACAGAAACGTTTGTGACCTTCTTTCAAACACTAGGTGAAAAGTTCATACTAGGGGGTGACTTTAACGCCAAAAATACTTACTGGGGTTCAAGATTAACCAATACAAAAGGAAGAGAGCTGATGAGAGCAGTAAGAGAACAAAAATGTGATGTCATCTCAACAGGGTATCCAACGTACTGGCCAACAGATCCACAAAAAATTCCTGACCTCATAGATTTTTTTGTGTACAAAAATATATCGCAAAACTATCTACGAGCAACGCAGAGTTACGATTTAAACTCCGATCACTCGGCAATAAACCTCATAATGAGCGAGAGAATTTTACACAATAAAAGGACTCCAACATTGGTAAACAAAAAAACAGACTGGGAGAAATTTAAAATTGACTTGGACTATAAGGTAGAACTAAACGTTCCACTGAAGACTCCCGAGCAACTCGATCAAGACTTAGAAAAGTTCGTAAAGCTTATACAGCAAACTGCATGGAAAACTACACCTACCATCAAATCAAGAAGAGTTAAGAATGTCTATCCACTTGAAATAAAACTGCTTATTGATGAAAAGCGTAAACAAAGAAACCGCTGGCACCAAACAAGATCTCCGCAAGACAAAAATAAATTGAATTTTCTTACAAAAAAACTTAAAAGGCAAATTCAAAAACACAACACCGACACAACAAATAGTTATCTACAAAGTCTAAGCAATGACCGCAGTACAGACTACTCTCTTTGGAAAGCTACGAAAAACATGAAACGACCAATAAATCAGATCCCACCAATAAAGACAGGACCAGGTGAATGGGCCGTTAGTAATGAACAAAAAGCTAAAGTATTTGCCGAACACTTAGAGAGCATCTTTAAGCCAAATGACGGCCAAGGAAACTATAACCTCGATGCACCCTGCCATGAAAATTGTGATATAAAGCTTGTTTCACCTCGAGAAGTTTGGCGTGAAATAAAGCAAAAAATCAATACAAGAAAATCTCCTGGATTTGATCTAATTTCAGGAGAAGTATTACATAATCTACCTAAGAAAGCGGTAGTTAAATTAACGAACCTAATAAATGCTTCATTCCGACTAAAATACGTACCAGATATATGGAAAATTGCTGAAGTCATAATGATCGCAAAGCCAGGAAAACCCCCTCAAGAGACTGCGTCCTACAGACCAATCTCTCTGCTACCAATCATGTCAAAGCTATTTGAAAAGCTTTTCTTAAAAAGGCTTAAACCAATACTAGACAGAAAGAAACTCATCCCAGAGCATCAATTTGGATTCAGAGAACAACATTCTACAGTAGAACAAGTTCACAGAATAACGAATGTAATTGAGAAAGCACTAGAAAACAAAGAAGTCTGCTCCACAATCTTCCTCGATGTAGCACAAGCCTTCGACAAAGTATGGCACGAAGGCCTAATAGAAATAATTAAATCATATTTAGATAATAGAGCCTTTAGAATAAGGCAAGAGGATTCTTACTCCGATATAAAGGAGATTAAAGCGGGGGTGCCACAAGGAAGTGTATTGGGTCCGGTCCTATACCTTTTATATACTCATGACATCCCTAAACATGAAAGCAGCACCATTGCAACTTTTGCTGATGACACTGCTATAATAGCCACAGGAAAAACGCATGTAGAGGCAGCCGAAAAGGTTCAAGAAGCTATTAATAAAATATACAACTGGACCAAAACCTGGCGAATAAAACTAAATGAATCGAAGTCGAGTCACATAAACTTCACAAATAAAAGATACGAATACCATCCAGTTTTCATTAACGGGGCCATCATACCATGCGAAAATACAGCGAAGTATTTGGGCATGACTTTAGACGCCAAGCTGCGCTGGAAAGCTCACGTCAAGAAGAAAAAAGAGGAACTAGAGATTCGCTACAAAAAGATGTATTGGCTGATTGGGAGAAATTCTACTTTAGCAATACACAATAAACTCATTTTATATAAACAAGTCCTTATGCCAATTTGGACTTATGGTATACAGCTCTGGGGCTGCACCAAAAAGACAAACATAGCAATTATACAACGATTCCAGAACAAAGTACTCAGGTCAATTGTTAATGCTCCTTGGTACGTAAGAAATGACGATATTCATCGGGACCTAAACATTGAATTTGTCGACACAGTCATAAAAAAATACGCAGAGGCTCACGAACAAAGGCTTCATCATCATGTGAACGTCGAGGCGATCCAGCTCCTCGACAACACGGATATAGTGAGAAGGCTCAAAAGAACAAAACCTTTTGAGTTAGTGTAGTGATAATTAGTGTATGTGCAGAAGTGCTATCTTAAAGAACACATGAACAAAGTGTCTTCACCTTAAGTATAGAGACAATAAGAAAAGTGCCAATGGACACGTTCTTAGTAATATGTTGTTATAAAAATAAGTTAGAACTAAATTACCCATTAGCCAATTCTATGGCTAGATTGTAATTATACTCTAGTGTATTTAACATTTACATAAGTATACTGGATAATAAAAAAAAAAAAAAAAAAAAAAATGTACAATTAAGAATTACAGAATAACATTTACTCTATGTTCATCGCAAATGTTTATGAAACAAATGTCCACCTGGGCGAAGCCGGGACGGGCCGCTTGTAGTTTATATATAAATGAAGATATATTAGAAACAGCATACACAAAGGTTTCCTCCCGCTACAGCCTAATGAATCCTAACGCCAGCGGCGCAAGAAATTAAACTGGGAAGATCTGAATGCAAATTAAATGCATGTGTCATGCAGGCGCCGTATTTACAAGGAGCTTCCCGGATTTAATTATAAAATGTGACGGGTTGGCGCTACTGGCTGTAAGTTACTTCCGGTGGAGGCGGGCTGTGGGAAACTGTGATGTTTCTCCTTCCTAAGTTTTAATACTTATTACACTACTGCCCGCGGCTTTACACATTTCTTTCAAGAGATATGTCCAGTATTCATTACAATTTTATATTATTTAGTAAGTAGTGTCTTCAAAACTATGTTACATTTATACACACTACTAACACTTGGTTCTCATATAATTTAAAATTAAATGGCTAACCATATTATTAAGGATTGGGTATCACAAAAAAAGTTATTTTAAACTTTCATCTTCTTCTTTAAATCTCTACGAACAGTACTAGAACAAAAACTTGTGTCTCTGTCTCTCTGTTTACACAAAAATAATTTGATGTAGTGGGATATAAAGAGAATTTGCTTGATTGGCATAAATCCACCTCGACGCTCGCAACGGAATTTTGGAATATTTACATTACAGACGAATAGACGTGGTGAAGTCGCAGCTTAAGGTACTAAGTCCCCGAGCTTGAAAAAAGTTACTTAAGAAATTTCAAATTATATATAGGTAAGATCTCTCTGTTTGTCCTTAAAGATTTGCCACAATCTCTGTACCTATCTACTTAAAATACTAAGTAACCGAAGAAAGTTTAATCTGTCTGGCGAAAACACTTATTTCTCTTTGAATATTTCATAGTGATGTAAAATTCGAAGAATTCGTAAAATGCTTTTAAAGCGTTTCAATAACCAATTGAAAGTGAGTACTGGCCTAGTTTTAAAACATTTTATTGAATTGTAGGTATTTGTAAGGAGTCAATCATAGAAGTAAAGTAAAAATAAAATGTTATTTAATGACATAATAGACAGTGTAACAGGCAGTACCAGTGTATTGCCTGTTACACTGTCTATTATGTCACAGTTGTTTACTAGTTCAGGACCCTATGGACTGCCATAGGGTCCTGAACTAGTAAAAAACTGTGTTTCAGGAACCAATGGCTTCTCCAACTAATATTTACATACAATTATGTCTAAGCAACTAAGGATATCTTATAACTAATTTTAAATGTAGACACAGAGTAATTCAGCTAAATAAAATCATAATATTAACATGTAGAGCAGTAATCTCGGACTATGCTTACAGAACTACATTGCGATGTACATAGTATGTGTCAATAATTATAATATAATGTAATGTATATCTCTTTTTGAGTTATAAGAGAGTAAAAGGAGATCATTTACAATAACTTGAAAATGTAAACGTACCTAGAAAATCCCATAGATTTAATCTTATTTAATTTTTCATCCAACAATACATATATTGCAATATGAACCATCTTAAAGAATAATTTATCAGGTATTTACCTACCTCTACCTATTGCACCCAATAAATTTATCTTCAATATAAATCCTGTATTTGGCCTTTTATGACAATTTCAGTTGTATTGTATTTGTATATATTTATTTTCATAACTAAAACAACATGACACTTGTGTAGGTTCTGCCAAACTGTGTGACAGTTTGTCGGTACGTAGCTCTCGTGTACACAATAACATTTGTAATGTTTCATATTATATAAAACTTACAATTTAGATAATTATACATATTTTTCACTTACTTTCGTTAGTTCTTAAGGGCTGTGAATTTTGTTTTATAAATAAAATAAATAAATATTTAACAAATCGCGAAAGTTAAAAAAAACCATCATGTTTATATCTTCCCCAACCGAAAAATCATAATGGCGTCTGGAAATTCCGCAAACTTTTTAAGATGCCGGAAGTAGGTGAGGTTACCGGAAGCGGAAACTACCCCCCACCCCGATAATCGTGGTGCGGCATACATAAAACATGGAGTGTGGCCACATCGCGCTGGCAATGATCTAATAACGTGTTGCGTAGTGCTTTTACTGTGTGCATTGTTGCGGACGATATTCTGACGGATCGTCACTCGTAAATATTTAAAACTATGAGATCTAAATACTGTAGGTATTTACACAGTATTTAGATCTCATTACTGTAGGTATTAAGTTCTCGTAAATTAACACAAAAATACCCACCATTGCCTGAAAATCAGGATTTCACCTAGTTCAGGCACACGCATTGTTAATTGCCATCAGAATTTAAATAATGTACTTTTATGTTATTGTTGACCAAAGAAACTATCACAAATAAATAAATCGTCCACTGCCAGCAGTGGACGATTGTTGAATGATAACAAACACTCAAAAGGCTTTGCCTTGCCGGTCCTGAGCTGGATCTGCTTTGAACGTAATACGTTGAAAGCAGGCATATCATATCTAGCTTTGATGCATTAATTAGTAAATCCGCTACTGGAGCAATATATACCAACAATGGTGATGGGTTTTGTACCCTTGGTGGGTATAACCAAGGGTCAGGAAGACCCAGTAGGTAACACGGTGCATGCCGCATTCCACCATAAGTGGAAGCCTAACTAATCAAATTCATTGTTGTGATGAAAAAACTTTATATGAAAATGAGATAAGAAAATATTACATATTCACAGGTAAGGCAGGACCAAATAGAAAAAAACACGTTTCGTGTAGAATTAAGTGTTTTTTAGGCATATTCTAGCTTACACGTCGCCAGAAAATTTTGATTGTTATAAATTATAATGAAAACCGTTGAGTGAGAGCCTTTGTTGAAGCCTTCAAGCTTAAAAGCACAAAATAATGTACAATAAAATGTAAATTATCGGAAATTCATTCCACAGGCTTGTTTAAAAAAAACCCGTTGTAAAATGGAAACCCGCCACAGCAAACTTACTTTGCTTTTACCATTACACCGCCTTTTACCGCGACCCTCGATACACTAATCACATCAAATTCACCGCTTGTTTGACATAGTCTTGATATTATTAATTTAAGGGGCGGTATAAAATGATTCGCACAGAACTTAAAATGTACCTTAAATGAACAAAAAAAATGAGAATAAAATTATTTAAGTGGCTTAATACCACCATTCAACTACTATTTTACGAGTACAACTGCCCAAAAACGAAAAATGAGAGACCTACGCCACTGGGTGTTTCTTACTGCGTATCAATTTTAAACTATACCTAACTCATAGCAATCAAAACAATTGCATAGGCGAATTCGCAAAAAAACATGTGCTTTTTAATCGATTTCAAATTTTGGAGGTGGTTCTCAAGTCAGCTGGATGCTTTATTCTTTAAAAATATTGCATCGGTGTCCCTTCTCGGGATACTTACAATCTCCTTGCCTCTCATTGGTTAGCCGATTATTAGTACTAAATACTTGACACAATGGATTAGTAAAAATAATCATAGCTACATCTCACCCCGGCGAGCCCTTTCACAAAAGGTTCATTAATAAGCCCACAAACTATCATAATAAAGTGCCTCAACTCAACGAACAATTAATCATCGCATAAATAATGATATCATTCATCTAATAGCCAATTCATTTGCCCTAATTCATCTGTCAGTCGATATTAGCCGAATTAAGACCACTCTAGGGCAAATTTATGGGGAACAGATGATGTTTGTATATGCCCGGTGCCCATCACATTATAATAGAGAACACCACGTGTTTCGCAAATAGTTCAGTGCGAACACATTTGAAGTATTTCAACATGGCATGTCGGGGCCAACATTTCGTAATAGGTTATAAGTCTGATAGGAATTACTGCTCTTATTGACTGCACTCAGCGACCACCAAATTGTCAATGGACGATCGGTGTCTCGGCCGCGAATCGGCAAACGTAGTGTAGGACGTCCTCTGGCCAGGTGGAATGACGACTTGCGAAAGACTGCAGGCTGGATGCGGCAAGCTGAAGACAGGGCGCTATGGCGCTCATAAGGGGAGGCCTGTGTGATCTAATAATAGGTCTTTTGATAAAAAACTTTACATAATTAATAATAACTTCCTTTACCTCAAATGGCACTTAGTTCCAGATTGATTTGCATTGCTAATCAACTTATGGTGATGGCATTAATAGCTCATTGATTTTACAAAATATCTGCTGTGTAACCTAACCTAACTACTTCAATAGTTAGGTTTTTGTGTGGTACCTTATAAAATTGGTTAGTCATGTCATGAAAAAACGAGAATATAATATAGATTTACAAAAAAACGAGAATATAATATAGATATACAAAAATACAAATAAAACAAAAAATCTTCAAGTGCGAGTCAGAAGTTCTGGGTTTTATCTGTTTTTCAGAGGTAGGCAACCAAAAACTCTGCAAGATTGAATCTAGCCATCCCTATTATCATTATCACCACACCTGAAACTCGACCTACCTACCTTCTTAAACACAGTTTATATGCACTTCACTTTATTGAAATAAAAAAGACGAGCTAGCAAGACGATTTCGTCGCGTTCCAGAGATCTACTATGTCCAGCAATGGGACAACGTACAAGAAAAAATATGAAAAACACTTTCTGTGGAGAGCACAGAAATACATCGATATAGTTCTTTGGTGGAGTATCAATAAAATAATATACATTAAATTTGAATGTGTCATCATTATTGTCAACAGTAGTTGACAATATCGTGACACATTCAAATTTTTCGAGACCCTGTCACACCCAGTTAAATATTTCGTAGAACATCTTCATTTAGCTATGAGTCAAAGTGATTTGTCATCGTTTTCGACCACTTGTTTTATTAATGACTTCGCGTTTTCTATGGGATTAACTCATCACATTAATAGGTTAATGTATCTATTTTAAACATCAACATTTTGGGATTTGAGGACTGATGCGGCACGGCAGGCAAAGGTCCAGCTGCGTTGCAGGAGGTTGTGGGTTCGATTCCCATCATCATCGTCATCATCAGCCTATGTTAGTCCACTGCTGGACATAGGCCTCCCCCAATCAGCGCCATAGCGTCCTGTCTTCAGTTAGACGCATCCAGCATCTACCTGCAGTCTTCGATTCCCACCTTGGGACAAATTTTTGTACGATCTATAAATATTTGTTTCGGGTCTCTGGTTATTTTTCATGTATACTTAATTAAAAAAACTAGCTCTGCTTAGCTTGAAGATGCTGTATGAATCCAACATGATCTATTTTATTCATGAGTCTCCACCGTTAAATTGGCTTTTTTAATTATTTCATAATTATATATCTGAGCACTGCAGCATTCCTTTTAGCAAATTGCTGTATCTACAAAAATGCTGAGAAATTCCTGTACCATTGGTCAGACATAGTTTTCTTACGTCTTAATTGGCGACTGGCGTGCACTCATAAGCAATGCAGTTCAATTTACTGTCATTATGTTTACTGCATCATATTGTCTATTATCATCGTGTTTATGAGCGAAGTGCCTTTTACTTGCTTGTAACTAAACTTCCTGGTGTAATAAACAGTTTATTGATAAATCTATGTCTAATGAGTCCAATTTGTACTACCGATAGAACTATACTACGAGTAGGTACTTGAATATGTTACAATTATACTTGTCGTTTCGCCTATCGACATTTTAATTTTCTAGAATGATTACTTTTTATATATGTCAATGTCAAAGTCAATATCATTTATTTCTTTACGCTTATAAATTAAGCACTTAGACACACTTATGTTGACCACAGTCTCAAGTTCTCAACTGATGTTAAGTGACGATGTATCACGAAGGACTACAACAAACCTATGACTAAGTTAGTGACTTAGTCTTGCAAACCTAAGCTATACTTAAAGTCGAAAAGATATTTCCCATGATTAGATTTTTGAGTTTACAACTTTTTCGGTACAATTTCATGTTCACAGTTACAGTTGTTCCGTGATCATGGCGCATGAAACTATGCCGAAATATTGGATAACTCAAAAATCGAATATACTTGCTGATATATTGTTTTATGTGACAAACAAATTATTTTCTAACTTACTACTTACATATTTAAAGAGGCTTAAGCTCATTAGTGAAGACTGAACCGCTGATGATAAAGCTTTATCCACCCACCCCAAAAATTAGTAAGCAGTGCTTTACCCCCGGTTTTTTCCTCATGCTGATATGACGAGGCCCTCAATATTCGTTAGTGGGATCGATGCTCATGCATATTCAGTGCACGGACACAATTAGCTGGTCCATAGTTTTGTTCGGAATCTGCCAATTATATTTCACAATGCTGCAGAGCTTTTTGCATTCCATTTCTGGGACACTAATTACCTGCTGGTTTTGGGAAGGATTTTGGTTTTGAGATGTTGCAGTCGATAGGTACCTTGGTGGGATGACGACTTGCGAAAGACTGCAGGTAGATGCCGGTTGCGTCAAGCTGAAGATAGGGCGCTATATAGAAATGAAATAAAATATATTTCATTTCATTTCTATGGCGCTCATAGGGGGAAGCCTATTTCCAGCAGTGGACTAACATACATAGGTTGATGATGAGGTACCTTGTTTCTTGTATAGATGACTGATGTGGCGCGGCGAGTGAAGGATTTACCTGAAATTTAACGCACGAGGTTACATTTCAAGTAAATCCTGACAGTTACAGGTTCAATTTCACAAAAAATTGTGCCAGTTGTCCTTGGTTTTTTCTTACCCAGGAAAATTTTAACAAATTCTGTGCGAAATAAAGAATCAAAAATTGAAAATTATTCTCATGTCATTGGGCTAAAAAGGTTTAATTATGTAGCCTTAGAAACAGCCAAGCGATTATACACGAATTCGATTCTATTAGGATGATAGATTAAACCAGGACCAGATTGGAAACAGCCCAAGGCTGTTTTAAATGCAAAAAGAAAACTGCATGATAATGTGTCTGTAAGTCGAATATCTACATTCATCTCACATATTTACATTATCGTCCATTTACAAATCAAAAACGAAAAACCCTAAATTATGCATTGAATACCTACTAAGTTTTATTTGTAATCGCGAAACACTCAAAACCAAGAACCATCAATTAGCAGACCGTAATTTCAGCTTCATGCTGAAGACAGGATGATGCAATAATGAAGACAAGATCTACAGAAATCCGATGACCACGACAGTTATTAGTAAGATGGTGGACTAGGTTAATAGCTTTGGAAGTCTACATTCAGGAAATGAAACGGTGGTTACCACTATTTTGTTTTAACACTGAAGTCATTTAAAACGAGATATTTACCATGATTTGATTTTTGAGTTACACTGTGCCGAAATATTGGTAAACTCAAAAATCTAATCATGGTAAATATCCCGTTTTAAATGACTTTAATGTTAATTACCATCATAGTTTTAAAAGTTTTACTATGTTGTAGATAGTAATTTGTTTTGTATCAATGTATGTAGATAGTAATTCGCTTTGTATTTTTGGACTTTATTCTCAACTGCAGTATACAATTTTTTGATCGCTTCTAAGCTATAAGACCCATTGTACTTGTCGCATGTAATTTCTTTTTATTGTAATTATCTGCATCTCAAAAATAAATAAAATAATCTGGTGTACAAAAAGTATTGTTGTATTGAATTGTATTCTAATGGGTCTTGTTTTCTGGAGGTAAACGGGGAGTTCCTCACCGTTTCCAATAAACAATTGTTTTTACTTTCTCCAGATTTAAAAACAATCCAAATTTACTACGCCTCAGTGGAACGGCGCGGTTTTTTGTTACGCGCAGTGTTGCGCCGCGCAATTCTACTGACGCGCAGTGTGTTTGCATCTTTAGTAGTTTAGGCGATGAAGTCATCTTCTGTTGTTTAGTAATGAAAGTTTCAGTTTCCCGTCTAATTAGTTGAACTGGGCAACAATTTACCTAAGTTTGTCAGCAATATTAATATATCCATGAATATATCATACGCCACATGTCAGTGTTTGCTCCAAACTAAGCTAGGACGGAATAGTTGCCTAGTTGGAATAGTTTAGTACCGGCACAAGGAATAGTCACCTCTTAAGGTGCGAGTGGCAGTCGCGGACGAATAAATCGACCCCTTCAACCCAGCCTAGACCGGGCGCTTTGGTTCTCATTAGGGGAGTCTTATGTCCAGCAGTGGATTACTATAGGCTCACCCTAGTAATCTATATACCTAATGTAATACAGATCATCGTACTTAATTCAAAAAAATAAGAGTGGTCTCTTATTACGTGTGTTTGGTTTTAACAGTATTAAAGCCTGTCTTTAAAAATGGGATGCAAGAGGCATGAAATTAGCATAAAATGTGAGTTTCCATGTTCGGACTAATATGGCCAAAGCGAGTGGGACGAACGCGGAACACCTGGATGTACTAAGAGAACGTAGGTACTAGAGAAAATACCGCAGATAGTGACTAATCATTGAGAAATCTAGTTAAAAACCTAAGCTCTAAGCTGTAGTCGGAAAGTTGCTTACAATCTACAGTTTATCTCATCAAGTAGAAAATTATATAGGCTTTTCTGCTCGCGAAACTTAATTATGCTTGCCTTTGAGATAGGAAGAGAATCTAGACTAGCTTGTGTTAAGGAACTTGTGGATTATTCTCTTGACTATACATCGTAGCCGATAGGAACTAGGTGAATTGAGGGAAAAGTAAGAACGCTCGGAAATTAGTTGTTTGGAGCTTTATATCTCTATGTATAAGGTAAAATAGACTTAAAAATAGACTTAGGAATAGACACGCATTTTTTTCACACTGGTTAAAAAAACTGTTGGTTTTTTATGACACACAATTTTTATCATTAAACATAGCTCAAAAACTGCCTCCACCACTTTTCAGAAATACAAAAATACAATTTATTGGTAAAATTAATTTACATGTCATGTTTGAATAGTTAAAATTATAATACAAATTGTATTCTATCATCACAAGCATAATAGCAATTCAAATTTAAACATAAATAAAAACAAAATAAATAAATTAAAAAGTTGTTGTCATAAAAACATTTGATACGGAAATATTAAATTATATTAAATTTAGTTTTCTAGTAGTTCGTTCACTGAGTAGAAATTCTGCTCGATAAGCCAACGTTTCGACCTGACTTTGAAGCAATGTAGACTGCCATCAGCTGTGACGGAGTCTGGTAATTTATTGTACACTGCCGTACTCATAACATGCGTTAACTTTGAGGACTTCGTGAGGGAGCGGGCAATAGTAGCGAGCTTGCCTGCGTTCCGCGTCCCTTACGAGTGGGTGTCGCCGTTCTTCGTGAACTCGTTTAGGTTCGAGCGAACATACACTGCCACTTTTTAGCTTTTTTAGCTCCTTTGTGGTTTCTCATAATAATTCATAATCTTTATTCGTTCGCAATAATATAATTGTATCTGAAAATTTTATACATGCGGACCTTATAATATAACTAGCGGACCTTCCCGGCTTCGCGCGGTTTTAGTACGAATCCCTAACTTTTTTGAAAATATAATATAGCCTATATTCACCGGGGATAGTGAAGCTTCCCAGCGGTGGAAGAATTTTTAAAATCGGTCCAGTAGTTTCGGAGGCTATTCATTACAAACAAACCAACAAAAAATCAAACCTTTCCTCTTTATAATATTAGCCCTTAGCCACCTGACGTGTATTTCAGTTACACTACCACCTGACGTCGGTCATAGAGACCGCTTCCGTAGTTACCATGTTTATTAATATATTATTTAAGTATTAATTTAAATGAAAGTCGCATCTGTATTATCATTATATTTTTATTATTAATAAGTTTTTAAACAATGCAAAAGTTTTCATTTATTTATCTAAAATCAACACTTAATATAAAAATACAAAATTTTTGAAAAAAATCAGGAACTTTGGAAATCAGAGATCTGGGTAATTACCCTAAGTTGTATATAATATTTTTACTTATTTACTATTAGTTCGGTATATAATCTTAAACTTAAAATCATTTTTGGTATGATCAAGGATCAATTATTATAAAATCACAACCCTAAAAGTTTTACAAATTGCGGCGACAATCTGTACTGAAAATCTGTTCTTACCAAAGAAGTTTCGATGCCTTGACAGCGGAACATCGTCATCAGAAGATGATTCTTCCATCATCGCTCGGTGGTACGATGTTGTTTTCAATAGGTTGAAACTCAGACTCGTCACCTTCCACTTCTGAATCTGACTGACACTCGCCATCAATGATGTGATCTTCTGGAACATCTTCTACGTCGCTGCAATCTTCATTGGGAAGTTCTGGAGCATTGAGTTGGTATTCAGAGTCTGAATCCGTTTCCTCTAGCCATCGTGATATGTTTGGATCCGACATTATAAGCCTACAAAAAAATAAATAGCATATAGTAAAAATAACGTAACCACCTGACGTCGGTCACTCGGACCGCACGCGAAATATAATTACCTGTAATTCACAAATGCGCGCACGTCTGGAGCCGCCGAGCGCGTGACGCGTACTGACAAGAGAGGGGACAAAGTACATGAACGCACGGTTGCACCGCATGCATAGCAAGATAATAATTTAAAAAATAAAATCGCCGGAGTCTCTGTGACCGACGTCAGGTGGTTAAGGGTTAGTATAGATAAACATGTCATACACAATAAATACTAAAGTCGTTTCTCTACCAGTTAACAATGAAATATTTCCCTCTAGGTCTTCAAGTGTATCGAATCTCTCTTAGAAACAGAATCACTGTATCTGGCCCAGTTCCGTTGCAGTAAAAATGAGTGTTTCAGGCGCTCAATGCAAATTGAATGCCGCACTTGAAAGTGGTCCGGACAATCGTATCGGACGCCCTACTTATGCTGGCTAGTGATGGGTAGAAGTGGCATTGTCTGAATAGAAACACTACGGTGTTAGAGTAGTTTCATCATGGAAATGAAAATGGAAAAGTTTTTTATTTCTGTAGGCTTACATATAAGCACTTAGACAGGTCATATTTTATGCTATTCATTATTATATAATAACATTATTTCAGTTAACTGTAGTTCACTTCAATTATTTGTCCACCATTAGAAGAAGTGAAAAGAAACCACTAGTATGTTCATAATGGCGATACAACTTACTTGGATTTGAAATATTATAAGATACTAGCTGCGCCCCGCGGCCTCGCCTATATTTTTCAAATGGTTTAAATAATAAAAATATTAAGTATTCTATATCCGTCTCCTGGTTTTAAGCTACTTCCCCACAAACTTTCAGCTAAATCGGTTCAGCCGTTCTTGAGTTATAAATAGTGTAACTAACACGACTTTCGACTTATTGACATAAATGATTTTTACTTATAGCTAAGGTTTTCTTTCACTTGCGAGGCGAGGGTTATGATATCTAGTGTTTCTATGTTGGCGGAGACTCTATTTAATACCTTCAAACATCAAAACGGCTGAAGATATTTTTATAAATAAACTATCGAAATGGTATCAAAACACTCTTCTGGACTTTTAATAAGGTTCTTAGCAACATTTTTTAGGACTTTGGCCCCTCATTTTTCAAATAAGTAGCTGGAGTAGAAAAAACATAATTCTAAATACTTTTGTAGCTATCCAAATAGTTTATGATATCGCTAGCTAGTTAGTGTGTCTAAATCAATTAGCCTGTAATATTTTATTTTATTTATTTTATTTTATTTTTACAATCTTAGGAAAAAAATAAAAAATAAATAGCTAGCTAGTTAGTGTGTCTAAATCAATTAGCCTGTAATGATAAAGTGCTTTCCTCAGCTACACTTTGAGAAAAAATATAATTAATTCACACCTGCCATCTCTATTCCTGCGCAAGCCACCTTATCACGAACAAAGATATCGACGGAGCGCAACTTGAATGCTATCTCAGTAAATGAACATTCTCTTCGCAAATATGGAGCATTGTTCCTGTCGCGTTTTGAATTAGTTCTATTTGTGTCTTTGTGCTGTGCAGTCTTCAGATAGCAGCTCATAGTTTCTTGTATTTAGGTATGAAAGAAGAAATCCAACTAGGTTAGTAGGTATCGGTTCGATCGTGGAGCAGTTGGAGATGACAGAATTGACTACATGCATTATGCCGTGACGGTCGCTTAAGAATTGACCACTCTTGTTCCGTGCATGTCTTAAGAGTCAACAAAGGGTCTTACCAGAAGGAGGGAAGCCGCTCCCTTTGTTTTTTTTTAACACCTCGACTACGAACACCAACCCGCTTGCCAAACGTAGTGATCATGGCACAATCCACCTTGCGTATGAAAACTTTTTGTAGACTCATAAAAATATAAATCGGGGCTAAGTCCTAGTCTCTTACCTAGTTGAAAATAGGGCTCCTTTTTCAAGAAGCAGAAGACATTTCCCATCCAATAGTTACCCTAACTTGAACCGCTAAGGTGTCAAAGCCAACCTTCCACGCCACTGATCCGAAAGCAAACAGAACTAGTTCACAGCTCAAGAAACACTCGTTCATTTCGTAATGGAATTAATTAAAAATAATTCAAGGAGTACGTACAGCCAGTTGTAAATTAATTCCAGTTTAGGGGAGAATAGTGACGTAGCGCAATTTCCGCAGGATTTCACGCTCTAGAGCGTTTTATTAAGTGTTTTCTGGAATGTTCTGTAGTTTCTGGAACTGATGTTGGAATAAGGCTGTAATGTTTATCTAAGTCCGAAGAATAAACTTTGAGTTAAAACTTCTGAAACTATTATGGTTATTAACACTAAAGTCATTTAAAACGGGATATTTACCTTTTTTTTACGTTTGTAGCAAAAGACAGAAAATGAGAGTAGATCGGTATATCTGCTCATAAAAACGAACTCGCAGTGTCTTCAGTTATTCCGTGATCATGGCGCATGAAACTGTGCCGTGAAAAACTCAAAAATCAAATCATGGTAAATATCTCGTTTTAAATGACTTTAAACTTTGAGTTGTTATTTTGTTAAACAAACATTTTATTTAGTATTGTTGTTGTATTTTATTCCAATTTTGAAACATTGATGGTGTTTTGTTTTCTCGGTCTGAAATAAAACTTTTCTTCAGTTGTTTTAAAACGGTAACGCAATCGTAAGAAGCCGTTTGAGTAGACCAGTGATTGAGTTAACAGCCAATGGAAACAGGTTCACCTTTCAAGAGTGCAGGTATGCGCTATTTAATTTTGCACTCTACCGTAAGCCCAAAAAACAATTGCAGCGCAATGCTTTATACAATTTTGTTGCACCTTGTAGCACCTTTTAGACGACAATCACTGAGACGGAATAAAAACCTTTTCTTTGATGCAAAAATTATGAGTTACACTGATTTAAAATATTACGAGGTAGACTCAGACGTAAAAAATCATCACTATCTTCAAGAAACTGCTGCATCAGTATTATTAATAGATTTAAAAAGTTTAATAGACTTATTTTATGTCTATGTAAGTTTAATAAAGTGTTTGTTTTGTAGCTCTTATGGTATATAGTGTAAGAATTTGTTTACTTTTTTTTGGAATATGTTTTTAAGTGCCACCGTCTATAATTGTTCCTCCATGTCCGCGTCCAGTCCATCCTAAGGTTGCCTGGATGGAAGAGATCGCTCTCAGCGATACGGCCGCCCTTTATACATACTTCTTCTACTCTAAGTATTTTTTCTGTTTTGTGTAGTATATAAAGTGTTTTCTATCTATCTAGCGTAATCAGCAACCTGTAGCGACGAGTATTGTTAATCTTATTATCATATTTGAGTACAAAGTAGCGAGCTATACTTTTTCTCAATTTATTATGTAACTTTTATTCCTAAGTTTATAATACCTATAGTTGTTTGTTGTGCCTGTACTTAATAAATAAATACAAAAGTAATAGTATTTTTAACTAAACGTCTGTTAACAACTAAATGTCAATTAAATGAAATAAGTACAGAAAACAACACAATACTCAGTTCTCTGGTCGAAAACAAAACAGAAGCCAAGCAACCTATAAAATAAGAAAATTATGCAGATGCCCTTAATGAAAGAAATGTGCGAGTCGGAAAAATCCGCAGTTAGCCGGCACCAGCACATAAACACGAGAGCGAAGGGTTTTCCCTAAAAGCCTTCGAGTATTTATCCATGGGAGGTGAGAGGAAAATTATCTCAAGACTGCTTTTGACCGTCATTGGAGAAACAGGAAATAATTTACTTCTGTACACAAAAGGGAATAGGTACGTTCAAAAATACTTAAATCTATATAAATATAAAAAATAACCCCTATTTCTGATGGTCACGATATAGCTTGAGAACGGCTTTACCGATTTCATTCATATTTTAAAATGTTTTTTAATACTTCGTAGAATGTTTTTCCTTTCTGGAAGTCAGGCGGATGATGATGTTTCGTGAAAATGACCAGAATTATTTATTTACTCACGGTAGGGCTGGTCGACCATTTCAATGCCGTTCAGCGAGCTATGGAAAGAGCTATGCTCGGAGTTTCTCTGAAGGATAGGATTCGTGACGAATACATCCGACAGAGAACCAAATTTATTGACATAGCTCTAATTAGCAAGCTGAAGTGGCAGTGGGCCGGCCATATCTCACGAAGAACCAACAACCGCTGGGGTAAATGTGGTCTTGAGTGGACCGCGACTCGGCAAACGTAGTGTAGGACGCCCTCCGGCCAGGTGGGATGACGACTTGCGAAGGACTGCAGGCAGATGCTGGATGCGTCATGCTGAAGACAGGGCGCTTGGGCGCTTATTAGGGGAGGCCTACGTGGACTACTATAGGCTGATGATGATAATTTATTTACAGTACCGCACACAGTTGTCTCCTCTCTTATTTTCTCTCAAAGCCCGGTCTGTCCAAGATCAGATTTCCCAGAACTTTTCCAATTTGCCTCCGTAGCCTGCTCAGAGTAAAACGAAGTAATGAGATGAACAGCTAAGTTGTATGAAACTAAGGTTCTACAGTTACTATAGTTGGTCTGGGGGCCCTACCATAGGGTTGATCTGTATTTGCGGTTCATCAGCCAAGTCATGAGCCTATGCCCAGCAGTGGGTCGAAAAAGCCTATGTTAAGCAATGGATGACCACTAACGTGACTAACTATGGTGCGGCATGGGAAGGTCTGCCTGAGGTTGCAGGTTCTATTCCCGCCTTGAGTCAAATGTTTGTACGATCAGGGTGTTCTAGTAATTTTCTATGTAAGCTCTTTTTAGTTTGAGTCTAGATAATAATGTGTGACATTTTTTATTTTACTATTTACTTCGGTCTTGCTCGAGTATGGTCAGATGTAACCGTATAGGCCAAACACAAATTGATAATGTTTTGACAGGATCGTCATTAAAGTTACTTTATAGCGTTTAATTACTACGGATCTATATTCATTTAAGGTTAAACGAGTCAATAGGCGAGACCTACTGACTGACGACTTTGACAATATTTTTAATATACATTATCTATCTTTTTGTTACCTGTTTGTTGAAAAATATAACCACAAATGTTTAGTTAAAATAATGTTTTTAGCGAGTAAAGTCAGTGGTAGGGCCCTAGGTATGACTGTTTGGTACTCTGTCGTCTGGTTTCCAAGAAACTACTTTAAAAGAGAACTAGTTGGAATAGCCTTTCACAGGACTGTCAATGATTACCACAAAATAAAGTGGGTAGATCTCTTTATATTAATACAATATTCTGCCCGCGGCTTTGTTCGCGTCTTGCCGTGAAAGTTACCTTAGCGTAAAACTTGTAGATGATGATTGTTTTATAAGTACATACTCGTATATTTCCCCATGTACAATCCAACGATCCTATTCATTAACGGTTATCTGGTAGAGATCCCTCTTGAGCGATAAGACCGCCAAATTGTCACATATTTTGTATTTTATTCTATCTTGTTTGTTTTTACTTTTACAGCGTGGATCGCGGTGCAAATGACAGCAAAATTGGTCAAAGCTTCCACACTCGCACACGAATCACGCGTGCCTTACGAAACCTTTGTCGCGGCACAAACCGTCTAACCACGTAAACGAGGCGCGAACACGATGCTAGCCGTGAAGAATATACATAAATCTATGCGAATGGCATTAACACTCATGGTTGAGTTGCAACAATTATCAATCAATACATTTTCGAATATAAGAATTCGAAGACAGGGCGCTATGGCGCTCGTTGGGGAGGCCTATGTCCAGCAGTAGACTGCTGCTATAGGCTGATGATGAACATTTTCGAATTGCCAAACACATCCTTTGTAAAAGGCTTATTACAAAATATCGGATTATCAAGACGATAAAAAAGATTAGGACGAGCTTTGCTCCAACTCGAAAACTAACCAAAACTAAACAATCTAACAACAAGGTAAAGGTTTTTTGTTCGCCTAAGATTGAAGTTGATCACTTCAATCTTAGGCGAACAAAAAACCTCAAAAAGTGATCAAATTGATCACTTTATTTCCTAGTTTTACTTATTTTTAATTTATGTTATTTTTTAAATGCAATAAAGCACTTTGATATTTGGTTCGCGGGTGATTCATATTCATATCAATTTTATTGCATCATTGTGTACATTTGTAGGTCTTAGTATCTAGGTAATGTTTATGAAACACAATGGTACCCGAGCAGCGCGTGGTTCGCGTTTGCTTGTGTGGAGATGCCTTAGAAAGTACACTACTGCTAGCTGATTGATAACCGATCACTTTAAAACGTAAAATCGTTCAATACCGGCTAAATTTCCTGCGTTCTTTTAATAAACTCTACGATGCAGAAGGTCTGAGCCCACACGCCACCAAACCAATTAAGGCCTGAACAAAGCAGTTCTCAGAATAAAAGCTACCCATATTTTCGTCTCGTTTTTAACCACAAGAAAGAGTTATGTATGACAGACAAGAAAGAGTCTCACTTGTGGTATGAACATGAACGACAAATAATAATAATACTGCATATCATCAAGCCCCAAGCTAAGCACCAAGCCCAAGCCGTACTAGGTGACTGACATAATAATACATAGTATGTTCAGTCATCTAGTGAGTACTAGGTGACTGACATAATAATACATAGTATGTCAGTCATCTAGTGAGTACTAGGTGACTGACATATATACATACATAGTTTTTTGTTTAATAGAAATACCCAAAGCACCCGGTTTATATAAATATTTATAGATCTTACAAATACTGATTGCAAGGCGGGAATCGAACTCAAAACTTCCGAGAAGGCGAGTCGTCAAATAATTGTTAAGCTCTTCCGGGCTTACAGATAATCGCTGCAGATCAATTATGTATTCGTGAGCGTATCCCTTATACAATTATTATCGATCAATAGCTAATTTTCTTTTGTTTTTTACTTGTCTTCAAATTAGCGGCGAATACTGAATGAGTGAACTCATGAATATTTCTTTAATAATAATAAAATGTTAATTATTGTTTGTTAAATAACCTTGTTTAGGTTTACCTTGGTACTTTATTTCTCACATAATATTTTTTGCAATCACTGACTTACACTTTACCACCAAAAGCAGTAGCTTTGAACCTGTAGTCTGCTCTATGTCTCTCCGCCGCAGAGTAAGTAAAATAGATGGTGTGCCCATTACCGTTTTTCGGGTAGGTACTTTATTATACGAGGCTCAAAATTAATTATTTTTAGACATAGGCCTTTGCTTGTGTATTTAACTTGGTGTCTTCAGGTCTGAGTGGTTGGTGAAAACATGCACATTCCTTCTTTTCAAGTATCAAGTATTTGTCCCGAAACCTAAAAAAAAGTGGTTACACTGTTTTTAATGATATGCAATTTATGAATTATTTGATTTTAATGTATTATTTTATTCAATTTTAATCAATACAAGGACCAGGGATTTTAAAGTGAGTTTGTAGTTTTTTCAAAACAATCAAATTATCTTGTTAATTTTATGTATTCCTAATGGGTGCACTGTTGGACAGAAGAAGCCGTTTTTCATCTCTCAATGAAATTATAGTATTTGAACGACAAATATCACCTCAACAGCCTAGGTATATTAGTCGACTGCTGGGCGCAGGCGACCCCCTGAAAAGACCCTTACTGGTTTTTATTTTTTTCCGAGCGTCAACTATGTACTGAAATTTATGTCGAATAATAAAATAGATAAAGACATATCGCCCTCGATTATCAAAAAAAAAAACACATTCAGCCGAAACAAAACTCAACCATTTCTGAACTCGTTGAAAATCTCCAGATTCACAATTCCATAATCCAAACTCCGGATAAAGGTGCAACAGTTCTCGCAATTTCCGTCCTCGCAGATGGCACTCGCTTTAGACTATGAATAAGTATACACCCTGTATAATTGCACATAAGGCAGTCGCTCGCATTTAAGTTTAGACTATGAATATACAGCCTGTATAATTGCTTCGCACGCGTACCTTTGCAGGTCTATGCATAATGCATCGAGTTACCCACTGTATAAAGTTGGTCGTTTTAATAACTACGTTTTGTGTTTATTATAAATATAAGAGAATTAAGTACGGAGCAGCGAGCTATGGAAAGAGCTATGCTCGGGGTCTCTCGGAAGGATTCATAACGAATACATCCGACAGAGAACCAAAGTTATCGACATAGTAGCGCTGAGAATTAGCAAGCTAAAGTGGCAGTGAACCGGCCATATCTCACGAAGAACCCAAAACCGCTAGGGTAAAATTGTTCTTAAGTGGAGACTGAGACTTGGCAAACGTAGTATAGGACGCCCTTCGGCCAGTTGGGATGACGACTTGCGAAAAACTGCAGGCGGATTCTGAATGCCTCAAGCTGAAGACAGGGCGCTATGCCGCTCATTGGGGGAGACCTATGTCCAGCAGTGAACCTATTATAGGTTGATGATCAGCTAATTAAAAGCTTTTTTAGTTTGAATGTTTTTTTCTTTGCTTGTACTTTACACCTTTGTTTACAAAAAATATCTATTAATTAATTGCTTACCTACCAGTTTAATACTTAATAGCCTTAGCACGATATTGTTACTTACGTGATGTCAGCGCGGAACATAAACTAGCGATTGCTAATTCAAAGTTACAAGCACGGGCGCCTTTGATAGTAAAATAACTAGGTCTGAGTTCTAAACAAGCTTCAACTACCGAGCTACTCAAACCTAATATAAACAGATTGAGAATTCTATGACGAGAACAAACGAAGACGACAGATAACATGCATTCAATGTCATGAAACCTATAAAAGTAAATAATATGCTAAATGCTTTTAACGTAAGTGATTCTTTTATTTCATAATTAGCTGCGCCCGGCGGTTTCACCCGCGTGGTGATAGATATTTTGGATAATTTACAATATATCTTTATGAATTGTAGCCTAAGTGTTATTCTGATATTAATATTTAATTGATAATGATATTATTATTAAAACTGCTTTAGAGTAACTTTATTAGACTAGGTTAGACTTTAAGTATTAAAATGTATTCATTAGTGCCAATCGTACTGGTTTGTGAGGAGGGCGTTGTCATTCTGCGACACAGTGTTAAACTACTGCAGATGACGTCGTTTTTCAAAACTGTTTTTTGTTCCATGTCATGTACCAATAAACGATTTATAAACGATATGTAAGCTATATTATTGCAGTTTCATCAAAATCCATTCAGTAGTGTTTGCGTGAAAGAGCAACAAACATCCTCACAAACTTTCGCGTTTATAATAATAGTAGTATTTGAGCACTCTGGTCGCCTGAAACACATGATCACCTTGTTCAGGCTAAATTGTTATACTTAGCTATATTTATTTAATGTCCAACAAGCGTGATAGTCCACCAATAAGGTCGTCTGATTGTAACGTCATACGGATTACAGCCAATAGGAACATAATTTTTTTATGGAATAAGGGGCCAAGATGAACGTTGATATGATAGAACGACCTAATCAAATAAATCAGTAACTTTGTGACTACATTGGAAAGTGCAGTATAGTTATATATATTGTATGGAGAGTCAAAGATCGAACAATAAGGGAATGCTAAAAAAAATATAATTATCTACGTACTTCAAAAATCCGTATCAACACGATTATTTTGATAACCTAATCCGCCCAGTTCCATAAACTCGTTAAAAATCCGTATAAGCCTCTCTCCGGGCAAAAATGCTTTACGCCTCGCATAATTTACCCTCTAAAAAAGCTACATCAGAATAATTTAACGCAAACGACACATACGTCGCTGAGTCCGTAAAATAGGACATTTGACGCAGTCTCCGTCATTTCTGAGGAAATTGCTCTATGAGAGCGCCATATTGGCACGCCATTTTCCATTCCAATTTCAAGATTCAAACTTGGAACTAAAGAGTCTTTTGTCTGAATTACTATCTGTAATTCAAGATGTCGGATTGTTGAGGTTTTAAACAAAGAGGAAAAGCTTTTAGGAATAAAATGTGATTTTTGTTATGATTCACGATCGCTTTTACATGTTGAGTTAAGGAAGTGAATTTGGCTAGATGCATACTAGGTAAGTAGATTGTAGGTACCTTATTTAATTAATAAAAATAATTAATAAATAATGCTGGATAATCCACACAGCATCATCTAGCCCCAAGCTAAGCAGAGCTATGTAATTAATCAATTGACAAAAAAGTAGGTAGACTCATATCTACATTCTGAATCTTAACTAGTACTAAACAATGTTTATATCTAAGCAGCTAAGTCACCGCCATCTGATAAAGCTACCGTGACAAACAGCCATACAATTACATACAACTACACTGTTTGCCCGACGTATGGACTATGATAGTTAAGGAATAGCCATCCGAAGAATTAACCCATTTGTTTGTTTAAATTGCTGATTAGAACCGGGGAATACTGGTTTATTTACTTTGCTAGGGGCTTTGACTGGGAAATTGGATTTTTGGTCTGAAGGTTTCACACCTACCTGATTCAAAAAGTATATAGGTATTCGTTTTTGTGATAGCAAAACAAACAACAAAATTATTCTATGTTAATTGTATGTGTGTCTTTAGTACCAATTTTTTTTATCTGTCGAACAAACTACAACAACAACAAAATAACAACATGCAACGAAAGCTGGCAATGTTTTGAAAGGAATCAGTTACAAGCTTAATTGTCTATACTCAATGGTCGCTACAGTATGGAACACCAGGAAGCACCTTTATACAATCTAAATTTGACGTTGTAACTTTTTACCTACCACCTATTTTATTGGACAATACCCCTTTACAGCAGCTTTATTAGGACATTCCTTGATATATATTCAAATTGTTATTCTATATGTATTTGATTGTAGGTCTATGTTTATTTTAGTTTATTATTGACAAAGCCCTTAAACAGCCGCATTTAATTATCTTGACATGTATTCTTTATTTTATTTCAATTTAACTAATTTATTATTATTTTACTGTAATAAATATTATCTATGAAAGTTGTATTAAATTTTTAAAGAAGGCATGTCTGTCTGCTTTTTCTAAAACACAATCCCTTATGGTGTTTCCCATGTCAAAATTAATGTGTGTTATATAATTTTTATGTAGAACTGAACGACATCAAGTGTACCATGTGTACCTACGGTGGAACTGAATAAATGAATGAACAACAGTGGAAACAACACCAACAAGATGGAATAACAGTGTGATTGATCCCATGGGAACTGTTTAATGAGATAAAGTAGCTATTTTATTCCAGGCTTATAGCTACAGTAGGCATACATTACCACCGTTCAAGCACTAGGTTATAGTCTAGAGAATTCAAAAATAAAAATTTCCTGATAGGTACGTCCACGCTCGGTTCCTGGTTCCAATTCGCCTTCGTAAATCTATGTAAATTTAAGCACGATCTGTTCAGTCTTTTTGGCGTTAAGAAGTACCTAACAAACATCCATCCATCCATCAAACCAACCAAACTTTCGCATATATGTATAAAATTAGTGTGATTATAGTGAAAAAACTGGTAATTCCTCCCTAGGTATTTAAAGGAATTTGCCCTCTAAATACTTTATTCACCATAGATACCCAAAATATAAAATATACCCATCTCTCTCATTCCTCATTCTATTATCCCGCGATTAAGATTACAAAACGACCTATCTCAAATCCCTGTAATTACTAACTCCCGTAAACTTTGATTTCTACACGATTTCGGGAACAGGGATAACACAGGTATGTAAATCGTGCCTGGTATCCGGGACAATAAGGCTCGGATTCCGGTGATCTGGGAGTCTGCCGGGCAAATGAAACCGGATCGTGGAAGCTATTTAGAAATGGAAAAACAGGTGTAGTGTGTGACGAAATGTGGACATAGATCCTGCTGATAAATTACTAATAATAATATTTATTTATTCAAAAATGTGCTATAAGCAAAACAAAGTAATGTCACCTATTTCACTTCTTAGTTTCGACACCTTGCTTTAACGAAGTTCTAGACTTGTGATGTAGACGCAAGGGTTTCTCTACCTCTGTAGGCAGCTTAGTAGGTTTCCACTATTTTATGAATAACTTATGTAAATAAAAACTTAAACCCAATCTAAACTTACCTTTAAGAAACACCGTACTATGTAATATAATGTTGATAAATTGGTAAACAAAATGTTGTAACAATAAAGTCGCTCACTAATCGTGAAATACCTACCTACCCTCATATTATCACCATATTTATTATGATTCCATCAGGTCTCGTTATCGTGTTATCCCACAAAATTAAAAATTAGCCGTTTTTGTTTCGCTTTCACATTCAGATAAATTATTTATATGAAGAGCGTGTCTGTTTTCCGAGTAAAGTGATTTTTTAATAATATCAAGAATGTGTAAAAATAATCATAATACGTTTTGTGTGTTTTGTGACGACATTACTTTTAAAACTCATTGATGGAATTTGACACCATTAGTAAGTTATATCCAAAGATCGGCGATTGGGTGCTATTTTAGACGTTGTCACTAACATGGATATGACTTTCCGGAAATGGAAATTCCAGAATCCCGATATTTGAGTGTTTCCCCGTTCCACCCAAGATTTTTCTACCCAATAGATATTTTGCTCCGTTCGTTTACTTATAAAACTTAAATCCATTGTGCACCAACATTTTTCCGCCAAGGTTAGACTGAATAAAATTCAAATTGTTCTCACTATTAGAACTTGATGTTACTTTCCGCCATATGAAATGTAAACCATTAGGTTGGCCTAGGAACTACTGACAGGAGTGACAGGTATTGATCAAACTTACCACAATAGATAAGAAAACGTGTTCTCAAGTGGATAGATGACCACCCAGAGTTAACGTTCGACCCTGCGACAAACTCTATCTATTGCACTAAGTGCAAAATTACTTTCAAAAGTAAAAATCAATCTTTATGAAGCACATCAACAGCAAAGTGCATATTGGCAACAAGAAAGTCAAAGAAAACTTTTATTTTGACTTCATAATTTTTTTAATACAATGTAACATACCCTGAACACAGGTCAATAATACTGCTTTCAAATTTTTTTTTTTTAAATATTTCTGTCCATTTCGTTGTTGTACTTGTGATAGTAATTTAAAGTCTCTACCCAATGAATCCATTTTAAGGAAAACATATTTGGATAAAGTTTTTAAAAATTACATGCAATACATGAAGAAACAAAGAATGAAAAACTATGGATTTCATTGGATGAGACGACAGATTTCCTAGGAAGGAATATGATGCATTTCTTGATAAGACCATTAAGTGAAAATATAGCAAGCAAATCATATTTAATTGCTTCAAAAATAATCGAGAAAGTAGATGGTCACCATGTGAGCCAATTTGTAATTGATTGCCTCGAAACCTTATGGTCAAATTCATTTAAATTTGATATGAAAGTAAACAATGTCCTAATATTATGTACTGATAGTGTTTCATACATGTTGGCTGCTGGAAAAAAAATAAAATCATTTTTACCAGCCATGAAACATGTGACATGTTTGGCTCATGCACTTCACAGGGTATCAGAACAAATTAGATTAGAATATGCAGACGTAGATATTCTGATATCAAACGTAAAAAAAATATTTTTAAAAGCCCCGAACAGAGTTCGACTCTTAAAACAAAGATACCCTGGTTTGCCGCTGCCTCCACAACCAATAATTACAAGATGGGGCACATGGTTGGAGGCAGCATCATACTACGCTAAACATTTCACAGAAATAAAAGATGTAGTTTCACGTTTAACACTTTGACTGCTGCAATCACACGGTATGTGTTTTCTACAAGTGACTAATATGCGTAAATCCACACTAGCGCAGCGGCTGAGAAAATACAGATCTTTGTGACTCAGCACAGCCGTAATATTTTTCTAACGAAACGCGGCGCAACACAACCGCTGTGTAGAGCGGCAGCACGAATTTTTTAGGTTAAAAAAAAGATCGCAGTCGTCGAAAAAAAATCGCAGTCAAAGTGTTAATAGTTCGGAATCTATAGCGATAAGAAATACAAAAAATATAAAATGAATAAAGAAGATTTAATAAACGAAATTAAAGAGATAGACGAAAATTACAGTATTTTAAAACATTCTATACTAGAACTAGAAAAAAGTAACTTGTCGATAAGTGAAGCATTTCTTACATTCGATTCCGTACGAGCGGTATTAAACTGGGGTGCATCTGAAAATGCTAAAAAAAAACTTGAAAATGTAATGGCACGGAATCCTGATTTAAATATTCTTCGAGATTATTCTGAAAAACTTGAACAAAGTATTGAATTAGATGACCATGATGTAAAATATTATAAATTCGCCCCACTTACATCTTCAGATGTTGAAAGATCCTTTTCTATATATAAATGAATGTTAAATGTTAAAAGAAATAGATTAGGTGTGGAAAATATAGAAAAAATCATGGTCATTTATTTTAATTCTTTCGAAAGCAGCCAAGCTTCTGATAGTTCGGATGACGAAACACTTCCATCATCGGAAGCTTGGCAGTGACGTTAGATGTAAAGGACGTTTGATACTTCCGGTCCGCAAATTTCGATATTTATTCTAGATTTTCGAAAAAAGACTAAGTTCAAAAAAGAAATTGTAATAATATTTTGTAAAACGCCGACCTAGAACATTGATTCGCAGCTGCTTAAACCATAGACAGGATATGAAACCTTATAGAATACATCTACATTCATTTAGGATAGTTTCAAATCTTGACTACGGTTAAAGCAGCTGGAAAGCAATGTACTACGCCAGCGTTTTACAAAACATCATTACATTTTGTTTTTCCACTTGGTATTTTTTGCAAAAAACTGGATAAAATTCATACTTCTCGCCGCGTACGCCGCCATGTCTTTAAGTTTTGTTATGTAAACTATTCAGCTTGCTGGACATCCCCAGAAGTACACCGAGGTGGATGGTGCGTAGACTACGCACCATCCACCTGGGTGTACGTATTTCAGGCTTTGCTAAGTCCACTACGCTGCGTAGTGGACTTAGCAAAGCCTGAAATAGAACAACTAATCAAATGTTTGGACTTATAAAAATCTACTTCACATTTTAACCGACTCGGTCAATCTGTAAGGAAAGTAGATTTTTGCTTTATTTTCTTAGCGTTCATTCCATATCCAGAGAACATTTTTGCATTTAGTAGTAAAATGTCAGATTTCAAGCTTTGCTGGATTGTCTTTACCCTAATATTGTAAGGAAAATACTCACCGGAAAAAAAATGTTTGCGTAACAAGTATTTAAATATATTTTTTTCCCGAAATATGCTTTTGGTGAGTACTGTCTTATTCTGATATATTTTATATACCTAAGAGATTTTATGTTTTGTTTGTATTTTAAATCAAGATATATACTCTGTTAATTTATATGAGTGTTTTTTTTTTAGTAAACAATTATCCTATTCGGAATCTCATCATTAATATTTTTACATCTATTACTTAGGCGATCAACATACTGCGACGCACCACGCTGCATGTTGCATGAAGAATGCGTGTTCTAACGTTGCTTGCATCTCAGTTTGTATAGAAAACACGCAACATACAGCGCGCACGCACGCAGGTGCGTCGCAGTGTGCTAACCGCGTTAATACCACATTCGCACTGAAGATATTTTTTTGTAGTATCCTTTCTTTACGTCATAGTCGTATTGGTGATTCCGACATTCATCCATATTCGATATCCCAGTGATATAATGTAATTCAGAGGTTTTCCATTTTTTGGTCATATCCATACTTTTGATGACATCTTTTGTTAATAGCACCCAAAAGTCCGATCTCTGGTTATATCTGAACAGTATTTTCGCTGTACCATCGGACAACACGACAAAGCGTGGCTCCTACATATCTGTTGTCTTATATTCATTACGTCAGAACCACCTCAAAGTTTGATTGTTTCTGGTGTAGCGGACTACTTAATAATGACGTGTATCAAATATCTCATTATATTTAGATTTGGATAAGCAAATGAAATGTATTAGACACATAAGTGATATATGAAGATACTAGTGATTTCTTTTTCACTTCTTCCACAGGTGGACAAAAACTTGAAGTGAACAGTAAAATATAATCTTATTTGATATTAATTTAAGAAATAAATTATTTTGACTTTGAATTACGCCAGAAGTAATCGAAAACGACACATTAGTTCCTGACTTTTATGAAATTCTTAGGCACCTTAGGAAACTACGTAAGTTCTGACGTTTAAATGTGACCTATTGAATACAACTTTGTTACTAAATTATCACGAGAAAATTCCTGTTTACCTATGTCGTTAGCTTTTAATAACGTTGACCCCGATACAAGTTGTTGGTTAGGTTAGTTAAGTCGTGGTTATATTTACAGGTTTGACGAAATCTCACAGATTAACATGCCTATTTTCATTATTTTTAATCCATTTATCACTTGTTTCTGCCTGCGACTTCTTACGCGGTCATTTCTGTCCCATGGGAACTCATATAAGGAATAAAAAAATGCACTTTGTTTTATACCAGGCTTAGAACTAGGTACCTGATTGCAAATCTCAAACCAATCTGTTCATTAGTTTTGGCGTGAAGAGGCTACTAACATCAAAACATAAACATCCAAACTCTCGCATTTATAATATAATGAAAATATGAAAATCATGAAATCATAATATGAAAATTAGCTCTGCTTACTTTGGGGTTAGATGATGCTGTGTAATTTTCCATCAATATTTATTATTGAATGCAAGCAGCCCAATAATATTTTAACTCTAAACTGTACTTAGCCTACAAACACAAACAAATCATGCACAAATCTAAAACACTGTTTACCAAAGCTCTCAGCGCCCATAATCTCGGCAGCAACTCGGACGAGATCAAATCTCCTAACACACGCTCTACTTCAAAGACAAGTACAGCAATATACAGATTTGCAGCATCAATAAGGAGATCAATGGTAAACATTGCGCGTAAATAGAAACGGTTCGGAATGTTTTGCAAATCTATCAGTCGATGGACACCTGGTTTCTTTCGAATGGCTATGTTATTGGTGGCACTTAAAAACACTGTTTTATTAAACGACTTCAAAAATCATGAGGACCTACGTTCGGCTGTGTTTTTTATGTTCGTTCATCGATTGCGGATTGCAAAAAAGAAAGACGACTGATCTATTTTTTGGTGACCTTGCTATGAAAATGATTTTGACATGTATTTCTAAGAGATCCGAAACAAAGGTGTCGTAATCATAATATAGTGTAGTATTAATTGGTGTTATTATATTACATTTAAAAAAAATTCGAATAATGAAATTGCTATAAGCTATTTCAAATTTTGTGACCATTATGTTTGTTACGAAGGAATCCTTACGTTGATATCCATAATGCTTAATTCATTATAATAATAATAAAAATGATCTTTATTTCAGACTACATGGGTCCATATAAACTTAAAAGTACACAATAATAAAATTAAAAAGTCACATAAATCTATAATATTATGGATATCAACGTAAGGCTTCGTTTGATGATAATTGCCTTAGCGGTAGACCTAGTCTTTGGTTTGAGAGGGCAGTTTGTCTAAGTACTAGCTGACCTAAGAATTTTCTAAAATTGAAGCCGATCTCTCATCCTGTCAGACTAATACGACTGCCTACTCCGTTATAGGATACCACTTTAAATATAACACCAACAACTTTACAACAACATAGATCCAAAAAATCTCACTAATTCCAATACAATGCCTGCAAATTGAGGACGAGCGACAAAAAACGCTCCTCATTATGACATCACATTCAAAAGATAAAAGATCTTTCAAAGGAAATCATTGAAACTGGAAATTCAAGTTTTGTCAAAAAGAATTTCCCGTTTTTAAGGACATTTTACGCGAGGGACGTGCTATGAAGCGTTTTTACCGAACGGTGAAAACGCAGTTGCTTCCCTAAAATTGTCTTTAGATTTTTGAGTTCTTCAACGAACATAACAATCCCATATTCAAGAGCAAAGTGACTGAAAAGAATATACAAGGCGTCCCACGGTTATGCAACATGGAGGGAAAGTACCTTATATATTCTAGATAAATCTTTGAATGCATTTCAGGAAAATATCCTACCTACAATATTTAAGGTACTTTCCCTCCATTTGACATAGCCGTGGGACGCTCTGTATAAAGATTGCAATATTTTTATCCACCGGGAATTGACAATTACTACTTCACCACCCACGCAAAATAATTCTCATTATTATGTAGTTTCACAGTTCCACCAATATTTTCGAGACATGCGCCCACTATTTTGGAGTCTGTTTCCTCATAAAGCCGCCGATGACAGAGGCTGTAACTCGATTCAGGCAACTTTGATCTCCAAGCTTTGAAGAATGTAATGTGCCCAATGTGCCCATGAATAAAAGAGGGACGGAACAGGAAACAAGCCATCTAATTATAGGGGATGTGGTCATTAGTGGCCGAATTGTTGTCTTTGGACCCTGTTTTCTGGATAAGGAAGCTTCTGTGTTTTTTGCTTCGTGGAAGATAGATTAAATTAATATGGGACACGTTTTTGTGTCTCACCGAACTTTATGCTGGCATGTTTACCCTGGCGGATAAACATTATCTTTGTTACCGAATTCTGGTTTCTGGAATTACTTAGTTCCTGGAAGTTTGCTTCCAGTGGAAGCAAAGGAAACAAAAGCTTACTCAACTATACGAAGATCACGTTTCCCATTATTTTATTTTATTTCTTTGAGTAGCTGGTGGTTTCAACAGTTTCATAATCTTCACAAATCACTTCCATCTTGCTTTGGGAGTTCACGAACTCTGTTTTCCAATAATTTCATTTTGCGCATTGTTCTTTTGTCCAGGGCGTCCATTTTGATTGGATTTTTTCGAGCATTTGGGCAAAAGCTCGTTGAATATTCATTGTTTTGTTTTTGTACAAGAAAATCAATGTTTGGGAACGAGGACAAGTTGGATTTTGTAAACATTTTTTGATCAGATTGTTGAGGGGGATTCATTAACAAATTCCACAAATTTTTAAACGATGTTTCTTTCCGATTAATCATCGGAAATACCTACAGACTCAGATGAATCAACGTCTCGAAAATAATTGTTTTAAAACTTTGGTAGGTAGGTACAATCTACTTGATTGAGCGGTGATCCAGTGCTAATCGTTGTCTTTAATCAGTTTTTATTATTTAATTATGATTAATTTCACATAATTTAAAACACTGAACTCGAAACTAACATCTAAGATCTTAATCGGTGGTTACTGATTCTGTTCTATCTATTTTGCATCTATTGCATGACAAAACGAGTTAAACGTGTTGATTTTCCTTGAATGAAGTCCATCGTCAGTATGATAGCCAGCCATTTATATTAATTGATGTATTCCAATTTATATATTAATTTACAAGCTGTGCCCCGCGGCTCCGCCCGCGTGGAAATCTATGTATCAAATGGTTTATAAACCTTTCTCTTGAATCATTCTATCTATTGAAAAAAAACCGCATCAAAATCCTTTGCGTAGTTTTAATAATCTAAGCATACATAGGGAGAGATAGGGAGTGGAAAGCGGCTTTGTTTTATACTATGTAGTGAAAGTGATTAATTAACAGGATTCTCCTCATTCCAGATGTAATCCAGGTGTGGTCAGCGCCGGGCGGCGGCACGCGGCTGCCGTGCGACCTGGCGGCTCCGGTACGGGACGTCGCCATGATGCTCTGGTTCAAAGACGGAGACAGGATGCCTATCTACACGTAAGTCTTCCTCATCTTTCCTCTATATAATACTGCGACGCAGGAGCCTGCAAGTTCGATTCCCGCCTCGGAATAATTGTGTGTACGATCTGCAGATATGTTTTCCGGGTGTTTTAGTCGTTTTCTATGTATAATAAAAAATATCTAACCATTTAATGTATTGTATTATATATCAGTTACCATAACACGAGCTCTGCTTACCATGGGGCTAGATAATGCTGTGTGGATTGTCCAGCATTATTTATTTACTTATTTATAAAAAGTAAAGTTATACAAGTAATCTTACGAGGCGCCTTCTGCACCCGCCAAAAGTCCGGTTACGCTGTCATGACCATTTGCGGTTAACAGTGCATTAAAGTCATTTAAAACGGGATATATACCATTATCTATAAAATCGGCAAAGAAGTCATGTCTGTTGTGAGGGATGGGAGTCCCCTTAAATATTTATTTTATAGTATTTGTTGCTAAAGCGGTAACACAAATATTCTTAAAATATATCTGTGTAAATTTTAATTGTTTTACTATCACTGTTCATGAGATACATCCGGTGACAGACGGATAGACAGACAGACGGACGGACAGCGGAGTCTAATTAATAGGGTCCCGTTTTACCCTTTGGGTACGGAACCTTAAAAACAACTCACTAAAAGGGACCAAGCTACATTATTGTGGCACCACGATATTGCAAGTTTTTTTCATGCCAGTCTGATAAAAACTATACTGCGTCGACGATATCACCGGCCGCGTTGATAAAGTCATTGTTTCGCGTGAATGCTGTAGTCAATGGACTCTCAAGCAGAGCATTCACGTTCACGCACTGGCCGATGCGAGGGTGACTGTTCTTATAATAACTTTATGGGGATGTTTTTCCAGCGGCCCATTTTACTTTTGAACACGTAGGGTACTCTATAATATAGTCAATAGACCTTCGTTTGTTTTTTATACTGTAGGTATTTTTTCCCCACAGTATAAATACTTACCTATAAGTTAAGTTAGTTAAGTAACCCGAAGATCTGTGATCGAAATCGATCATCACTCACCATTCACCCACCAGTCATTGATGAGAAACCGTGTACTAAGTTTCTGCCCGCGACTTGAAGGCTTGTCATGTAGTCAAAATGATTCCGAGTGAGGATTCCGCTGATCGCAGTAGAGGTGTTAAAATACACAGAAGGAAGCCACTGCCCTTCCTCTTGTAGGTTTACTTAGTCGCTTCTTACGCCATCCGCGGGTTGTGTTTGAGGGGTCAATTCTTACGGCTCGACCGTCACGCACGGTTCACTTACTGAGTACTACTTACAGTATAGGATTACTTATTTGCATGTTTTTAAAACAAATAAGTTGAGGGAAACCAATATCTTCCTATAAACCAAATAACAGAGCACGTGACAACCTCAGAGAATATCTCCGTTTACAAGAAACAACGTGAGCAATTGAACAAAACAAACTTACTCAATTCACAGTAAGTTTCCGTACGAAACATAAAAATTACTTTAGTATGAAATGAAAATACAAATACACTATTCCCTACTGTCGTTTAGTCGCGGAGTTTTGTTATAAAAATTGCAATGTTTTCGGCGACGTGACGCGAATGCTCCATGCGGTAATTTTGGTGGTATTTACTAGAGCTGGGGTAAAACTTACTTAACTAAAGTGAATCTAGGCCTCCGATACAAGACTTCAGAACTGAGATGCCTGGATCTCAGTTCTGAGCTGTCTCTTGCCATGTTAAAGATTGTATAACGCATACATAGACCCTAAAGTTCTATCCCGTGAACGCCAGTAAAGGGAAGGTTAGTCAAAGTCAAAGTCAAAAATCATTTATTACTTTAGGCTTACAAAATAAGCACTTAGACAAGGTTCGAGAGGCGATTGAGATCAAGAAACAGCCGAATTAAAATCGTGAATATGAAAATGATATTTTCAAATCATTTTATGCAAGTAACGAAAAACGAAGAATAATTAACCGCAAAAATAAGTTACCGTTCCAGTATATGCACACTGCTGGTAAGACATCTCACACATTTTCTTAACTTCATGATATTTTTTTTTGTCAAAGTTACCATTCGACGACCGATGTGGCGCGTTGGGCGAAGGTCCGCCTGCGACGCAGGAGGTTGCAGGTTCGATTCCCGCCTCGGAACAATTGTGTGTAAGATAGAAAACGACCAGAACACCCGGAACAAATATCTGCAGATCGTCTGCAGAAATTTGTTCCGGGTGTTCTGGTAGTTTTCTATGTATAATAAAAAATATCTATCTATGTAATATATTGTATTAAGTATGTATATCAGTTATCTAGTACCCATAACACAAGTTCTGCTTACCATGGGGCTAGATAATGCTGTGTGAATTGATATGATATGATATGATAATGATCTTTATTTCAGACTACATGGGTCCATATAAACTTAAAAGTACACAATAATAATTAAAAAGTCACATAAATCTACAAAAATTTAAAATAAACATGAGATGATTGAAGGGAAAAATAACAATTTGTCCAGCTTTGTCCATGAATTGTCCAGCATTATTTATTTTATTTATTTTTTTAAAAAGAAAGTAACAAAAAAAATATAAAGAACACAACAAAAGAAAGTCCTAAGATAAGAAGTCATCTTTCTAGTTGAAGATAAACATCGGTAACATGTATTAATAAAATTTTAGAAACAGGTAGGTAGGTCTCAACGATTTTATTTTTGTTTTGTTGTTCAAAGTTCTTTATTTGCCACAAATTTTTACAATCGTAGATTAACTAAATACTGTTTAGAACCTAACTGAGTACAAAACCAATTAATTAATAACTCAACAGGCTGAACGCCTTTAAAAGTTTTTTGTTTTACTGATTACGTTGTACACATTTGTGAGAAATGGCATACAACAGAGACAGTAGCTAAAATAATAATGGTATTCATTTAATGGTACCTAAATGAAGAACTCGATTTTATAACTTGATTAGGATGGTCTTTTAGGGCATAAATACGTTTTTTTAACGTTTACCCCATCCCTAGCATGTGTGTACGCTTCTGTGGAAGCTTCTTAGTTAGGTTCGCCCTTTGACAAATATTGGAAGGTATGGACAAGGGACGTGACGCAATTTTCGATATTTTCCTTAAAACTGGTTCACTGGTGGCACAAAGCTCATATTAACGACTTATTTTTGCCCAATTTGCATAATGGGTTAATAGGCCGCGCGGTCGAAATGAGATAATGAGTGTAATTCAATAATTTCCATCATATTCCTCATGCAGTACGCGAGTTGTCAAAATGAAACGGTTTTTTTTTCAGTTCGGAATGGTTCAATTTTTATTTCTTCTCAGGTTAGCGCTGAATCTTTATTAATGGTATGAACTTAGGCAGCAGCGATTCTGGGTTATTTTGACGACATCTATGGCGTGGTGGGCGAAGGTCCGCCTGCGACGCAGGAGGTTGCGGGTTCGATTTCCGCCTCAGGATAATTATTTGCACGATCTGCAGATATTAGTTTCGAGTTTCGATAGAAAACGACCTATTAAAATAATATGTATAGTAAAGCATATCTATCTATGTAATGTATTGTATTATGTATATCAGTTATCTAGTACAGATAACACAAGGTCTGCTTAGCTGGGCTAGATAATGTTATGTGAATTGTCCAGCATTATTTATTTTGAAGATTGTTTGACTGTCCAGAGCTCTGAGCGAGAAAAGATAGCCAACGGACCAAAGTCGACTAGCTTCTTACACCCTAAGCCAGAAATAATTTCCCTTCAAAAACATTGTCGGTCAAAAAGTGAAGTCCATAATAATTCGCGCGATTACCAGAATCTGTAGGTCCATTGATCAGGAACTCAATCAGAAGTTGCGAGTTCGAGCTATAATCTGCGAGGAAGTGCCGCGAATTACCCAACCGATGAGACAAGTTTGACCTAATTCTGGTGATGTCCAGAACTTTGGTAGAGGTCCCGGGTTAGGTTTTTGGGTAAATGTCAATAGGTTATGCATTTTAGCCCACAACGCGAGGTAGATACATAGAAAACACTTTATTATACCACACAAAACAGAAAACAATACAGAAATAAATACTTACAATACAGAACGTATAAGGGGCGGCCTTATCGCTGTGAGCGATATCTTCCTGGCAACGTTAGGATGGACTGGACATGAAGGAAAAATATAGATTTTAATAAATAATTGGAAAACAAATCGAAAACAAAGCGTAAATTAGCTTTTCGCTTTTCATGGGTAGGTACTACATCTTATCGATCTGACCATCAATGGACGCTTCGTCGCTATACATCGTTCCATCCTAAGGTTGCCTGGAAGGGATCGCTTCTTGATAAGTATTTAATTTCTGTATTTTCTGTTTTGTGTGGTATAATAATAGATAAAGTATTTTCTATCTATCATCAGCCCTTATTGAGCCCTTATTTGGGGGAGGCCTATGTCCAGCAGTGGCCTAATATAGGCTGATGATGATGATCAGCCCTTATCGCTCAAGAGCGATCCCTACCTGGGATCGCTAATATATAATATATAGATTAGATTAAGATACGATAAGACCGCCAATTGTGTCTTAGTTTTTAAGTAGTTATATTGTTAGTAGTTTTTATTAGATTTAATTTAACCATATATTCATGATCCATAATTTTCGAATTTTAATCTTTATAAGTTAGATCCCATACTTAGTTTGCGCAAGGGCTATAACCACAGAACAGAGAATACATAGAAATAGTAAGTAGGCGGGGCCCGCGTAACACCTAGTAGGCGCAGTACTGCGCACTTCAAGCTCCGCTTACATCAGTCGTGTTTTAATTTAGCAGAATAAACATACTCAAAAAAAAAAACAAAAAAAATATAAAAATACCGTATTGTGCCGTTTTAGAGTGTAAAAACGAAAGCCCAACCAAATATTTAACGAAAGGGGGCATCATATCAACGGTCAGCATTATTTTATTGTTTTTTTATTAGTTTTGTTCAAAATGCAAAACCGTCAAACAAAAATAGAAAAGAGAAATAGAAAAAAGGCATCATGTTTATTCTATGTATTCTCTGTTCTGTGGTTATAACAACATTTTTTTATCACTTTTAGGACTTTATTATTGTCTTAACTGGTTAGCCTAATTGTTAAAATATGTATGCTTTAGCAAAGTTGTCGTTGAGGATGCGTGCTTGTTTCCTTGACTTAGCAGCATCAATAATTTTTACGACTTTAGAAAAAATTAATCTAATTCCTGTACCTAATCCAGATTAATTCCAGTTTAGCGTAGCCAGTTGTTAACTTGTTAAACATTGAAACTGTCTTCAAGTTTCAGTTACCATCTCAATCGGGTAGGTACTTATCAAGTAGTTTCAATTTCCGAGTTCAATACCAATAACACTGTATAATATCAATAACAACGTATCTTCCGGCCACAGTGGCAATATCTAAGAGCAGTTCAAACAAAACTAGCTGGCAACACACGCCGGTTCACATTTCACTATGAATTTACAGGGGAATTAGTTATTGTAAAGTATTGTACATGGTTTTTGAATTTGAATACTATTCTTACCTCATTCGACTTTTGTTTTGTACAATTCGACCTCGTTTGATTTTGATTCTGTGCAATTCGAATTTCAAAATAAAAAAGCAGACGGTCGTCTTTTGTTTTTTGAGACAAAAGCGACAATCATTTCAAATTATAATTGATAATTGAAGATTTTGATAATTATTTCCGTTATGACATATTATTTCTGTTAATTAAGACTGTACTAAAATGAAGATTTGATTTTCGAGTTTTCCAATATTTTGGCACATTTATAATGACTTTAGTGTTAACCATGATAGTTTTATTATACATAAATGAATATTTTATTACAGAAGGAAAACCTAATAGGTTCCTAGTACCTTTACTTCTTTTCTGGACCACCGCAAAAAAGGTCGGTGTATATTTTTCTCTGTGTTATGTTAAGATCTGTCTTAGTTATTGCGATATTTTATTTTATTTTATTTTGCTTTATTCGGAAGACAAACAGTTTTACACACTTAACAGATAACTTAAATAATAACTTATAGCCATTTATGTGTCCGTATATAGTAGCTAAGGGATTGCTTGCTTGCAGAGATAGATATGTAAGTATCAAGTGTTTCAGTGTCAAATAAATCTCTTATCTATCCATTAACTTTCCATCATATCGTAATAATTATCAGCCCGCTAGAGTCCACCTTCTGTTGCAAATGTTGTTTGCTGTGTGCAAAAGCTGCCTTACTATTCATTAATCTTACTATTCATTTCTCTGACCAGGTGGGATGACGACCTGCGAAAGACTGCAGGTAGATGCTGGATGCGGCAAGCTGAAGACAGGGCGCTATGGCGCTTATTGGGGGAGGCCTATGTCCAGCAGTGGACTGCTATAGGCTGATGATGATGATGATGATGATGATGATGATTCATTTATCTAGCATGGTATATCTACCTATTCTTATCCATCTGATAGCAGCTACGTTTTATGAAGCCACAACTTTGAATTCATCCAACTCCACACAAACGAGTCGGAAACTTGGTCGCAAAAGGCAGAACTGGGCGACATTCTAGACAAGATTAAGCGAGCACATGCAAAGTCACGGACAGAGACATAGTTTATGTTCCTGGCAGTAAGACGCAGTATGATTGATTGTTTCCCTCGGCTTGACATGACAGTTGCTTGTTTTATACAGAGGACTAAATATTGACACTTCAGGGGACACGGGGATTGAGGGAACTAGTTTGATTTATTGAATACGAATTTGAGATTCAAGTCTATGTAAAGGTTGTCGCAGATCAGAGCTGCCGCTACCGCAGATGTTCCGGGTGTTCTAGTTCGTTATATATAAATATTTATCTATGTAATCTAATGTATTAAGTATATCAGTCATCTAGTACCCATAACACAAGCCCTGCTTAGCTTGGGGCTATATGATGCTGCGTGGATTCTCCAACATTATTTTTCCTTATTTATTTAGGTACAAATTACACATGATTCAGTCCGTTACGCTTGCTGCAGACAACTTGAGTTGCCTGATGCATTAGCAACATAGTTGGCTGGATTGGATTGATCAAATGAATTTAAGATTGTTATTAAGTAATTTCATGACTTACGCATTTGCAAATGAATTTCGCCCATCGCTGGGTATTCTCGTTTAAAAGTAATTTGGTGTTATATCAACCGAGTCATGTTGTTCATATTTTATAACGACGAAAAAAGACGAAGGAGGTTTTATGATTCAAGGCTGTTTATGTAGTTTTTTCAATTGAGGTCAGATTTTGAACAATTTTTTACTATTGCATGTAGAATAATTAGGAGGTGGTCAAATAAAAAAATCTCGTAAGATTAGTAAGTACATATTTGTCTCTCGAAACTTAAAAACGTTTAAAATTAAGGGATTCCTCGTAATTTTGTAATGTTTTCAAGTAATCAAATTATTAACAAATAAAACGAAACATACCCATCACTACAAAGCTCATCCTCAGTGTTTGAACGCCTCCACGGCTTAAGATATTAATTCGCAAACAAGACATTATTAATGAAGAACGCATGCCTGCGACGTTTGACGAGGTGATGAATCGGTGCCAAGTGGCTCACTCACTGCTCATTTATCTTGACTACTGATATACCTACCCACTGAATAGTTGGGTTGGGTGTTAACTTCATCCTATGTAGGTATCTTACTCTAAAGCTTTTGTTCGCGCGTTTTCTTCACGACACGGCAACGGGGCGGGGCTCAATACCATTTTAGTATCAGGGTCGTGGACAAGAGACCCCGGCTAGCACGCCGTACGGTAAAAACGGGTGGTTAAATAATGGCATGGCGTAAACACCGGACGAGTCAACGGACTTATTTTTTTTTTCTATTTTAGAATATGCCGATTTGCCGCCATACTTTCTAAATTCCGACTGCGATTTCTTATACATAATAATGAAGCCTGATTGGTAATTTCCCACTATCATTTTGATATGAGTACCTACTTCCACACGGGGAGAAGGTTCCACAGTTTTTAACTATTTAATGCAATTTTAATGCCACTATGTTATTCTAGATTGATAGATTTAATTTTTTTTTAAACATTTATACGTACATATATATATATATTTTTGTATTCTATGAGGGGATCTAAATAATTCGTCTGAATGTATAGATTATAAGAATTTCAGACGTATATTTTGCTACACCTACTCTACTAATCTCTCATGGCATTGACGACGCCTACGGTAAGTGAAAATAATAAATGACCCTCGTCTATTTTTACCTCTTTCAGGCAGTCTTTCATATTTGCTACAATATTATTTTCCCCACCAAAAAACAATTTAATATAATTACCCCAATTTCGGGGAGTGTTCAAATGGAAATGCTTCGTAAAGTAATTCTGTTCTGAATAATTTTTAAATGAACGACCAATTATTATTCGTCGATCCATCAGCCAATGTTCTGATTATCGGGAAATTGATATCTCTTTTAAACACGAGACCGTATTTTTTTCTAAATAAATATATTAACATATTTAATGAATTATAATGAAACTTAAATATTATATATAAGAGTCAGAAAATTCGGAAAATTGAAAATCAGTATCACCTTAGTTACTATACGTATAGTCATTCTGTGGTATCACTATAATTATAAATGCGAAAGTTTGGATGTTTGTTACTTCTTCAAAACAAAATAACTGAACGTTCAAGCTGAAATTTTGCACTAATCTGATCTACATTTGTGAGCCTGGAATCAAACATTAAGCTTTATTTCAAACATACCATTTATTCCATAAAAGAGTTCCCATGGGTTTACAACGCGTGCGAAGCCACGGGCAGAAACTAGTAATTTGTCATGTTTTCTCATAGCGCCCCGTAACGGTCCATGATTTAGATACACAGACATAATCAAACACTGAAATGTAGGTACATATATTTCGGTGTACTGAACGCTAAGTTTATTTCTGATTAGAAACTGTCAGTTTGTAGATGTAAAGCAATCAATTACAAGGGCTAAACTCTGGCAACTCTGCCCAAGGTACGTAGGACGGCCACGAACTCCTGAAAGTAGCTTCGGGCGACCCGCTGGATTATGAGGGATTAACTTTCGCACGGCCCACACTCTGTAAGTAGGTATTAGGTTAATGTAGCTTATTTTGGAAGCAGCTAGGTTTATACAAATACTAGCGGACCTTTCCGGCTTCGCACGGTTTTAGTGTGGATCCCTAACTTTTTTTAAAATATAATAGCCTATGCTCACCGGGGATAGTGTAGCTTCCCAACGGTGAAATAATTTTTCAAATCGGTCCAGTAGTTTCGGAGCCTATTCATTACAAACAAACAAAAATCAAACCTTTCCTCTTTATTATATTAGTATAGAAATACAATACAAAAAATATAAAACATGCAGAATATCCCTGCTTTGTCTTTGCGGTATAGGTACATTGTCCAAGCCTTTAATTTAATATGCTTGTTTATTGGACAAATTCTATTCTTATCATTTGATGACCTCGGTGGCGCGGTTGGCGAAAGTCCTACTGCGACGCAGGAGGTTACTATAGATGACATAAATATATATTTTTTATTATACATACATAATGACCTAATGGTCATTCAAGTCACCCTGAACAAAAATCCGCAGATCGTACAGACATTTGTCCCGAGGCAGGAATCGAACCCGCAACCTCTTGCGTCGCAGGCGGACCTTCGCCCGCTGCGCCACAGAGGTCGTCAAATAATTATAATAATATTCAAAAGTACCACTAATTATTAACAAGAAACAAAATAATTGTTGAAGTATGTATACAAAAAAATATTTAAGTACCAAAAAGTTTACAAATAATAACACCTTTATTTATGTACATATTCTTACATTTTAGAGTTGATTGGTTGAGGTGTTGCAGTCAACAGCGACCCCCGCACTAGGCTAGATGTATGATGTTTATATTTTATTTAGTTAAGCAAGCGACTGGTACGTTCCTATGTATCTTTGACTTTCCCAGCTGTCGTGATTCCAGCTGTCTCCTCATACACTTAGTAGGTATTAGAGGCGTAATCCAGGTGGTTGGAAGGTCATGGGTAGTTTGTACATGATTTCAATGAAATCTACCATCAGGGTCACTCACGTCACCAGGACACGGTTGAGGTCAACGGTCTAGCTGAAGGGATCTGGTGTTAATTTTTTTTGGTTAATGGAACCAAATAGCTAACTTAAATATTCATCATCATTATCAACCTATAATAGTCCACAGCTGGACATAGGCCTCCCAATGAGCGCCATAGCGCCCTGTCTTCAGCTGGGCGCATCTACCTGCAGTCTTTCGCAGGTCGTCATCCTATCTGGTCGGAGGGCATCCTACACTAACCCCCATATCTTTAGTCATTACCTCGACTTCGATTCAAACTCTACTCAACCTCCAAATGCGTTTCGGTATGCTTGATCGTAAAAAAATCCTTCACTCGAAACAGCCTTCGAGAATTTTTTCATACGAGTGGAATAACGAACTGTCATCTCAAGGTACCTCGCTACCTACCTTGAATGCTCCTCGAAATAGTTTGTTGTTATTTACAATGGATTTTGGAGACTATCTCAATTACATTTACGACGATGAAACCTACAATTACCCATCGCGAAGGTATATAAGAGAGGTTGATATATAACCAAATTAACGACTAAGCATACCAAACTCGAGCATGTTTTGGAGGAATGCTCGAAACGCCCTTGAACAAGTTTGAGTGGAGAATTATTTGAGGTAATGACTAAAGATATGGGGGTAAGTTTACCGAGTCGTGGTCTCCACTCAAGAACACGTATACCCAGCGGCTGTCGGTACTTCGCGAGATATGCCCGGCCCACTGCCAATTCAGCTTGCTAATTCTTTGAGCGATGTCGATAACTTTCAAAGTTATCGACATAGCTCATCAATTTTGGTTCTCTGTCGTATGTATTCGTTAGGAATCCTATCCTTCAGAGAAACTCCGAGCATAGCTCTTTCCATAGCTCGTTGAGCGACTTTGAACTGGTGGACCAGCCCTATCGTGAGTGTTCACGTCTCAGCTCCGTAGGTCATAACGGGTCGTCTTGGCTGTTGTCATGGGGGGATTTATGCCCATAATCCCCATACTGGGCATGCGGATTGGGGATTGTAGTGTAGAGATTGCGTGGCAAGGGACGCTGCTGCCCGCCCCCCAGTTTATGTCCCTTAGTCGCCTCCTACGACACCCACGGGAAGAATTAGGATAGTGCTATTCTAAGGTCGGCACCATACAGCACTATTCCTATAGCAATAATTTTACGGGTACGATTAAAAAAACATATTTCACTATGTTAATTTTTCCTGTATGTAAGAAGAATGAAAGTCTGTTTTTTACGATATCAAAAAATCTATTATTGAGTGAAATCAGCGTGTAAAACCGCTTCAAAACCGAACTTAATACCGAAAATCGCACAGAACCTTATAACCATGCCAGGTCTGACTCACTCTTAGCCGAATTAATATAGGCTTTCAGCTGTGGTTCTGGTTTGTAGGCTGAGTTCATAATTGTATTTATTATTCCATCAAGGCCTGCCATTTTTGTATCAGAGCTTTTGTGAATACGGAATACAGCTGGAATGTCATTGTCCTTTGTGTTCTTAAAATGGCAAATGGGAAGACACAAATAACTTTTTATTTTGAATACTTTAATGACGCAAATAAATTATCATTTTGAATACTTTAATGACGCAAATGACTTATCATTTTGAATACTTTAATGACGCAAATAACTTATCATTTTGAATACTTTAATGACGCAAATAACTTATCATTTTGAATACTTTAATGACGCAAATAACTTATCATTTTGAATACTTTAATGACGCAAATAACTTATCATTTCGAATAATGGTTTTTGTATCATAAGCATAACTTTATTGGTGTCTGAAATTAATTAATTGATTGATTAATTTCCGATTTTTTGTAACCTAAACAAAAAAGTGTTTGAAAATAGTACAGGAGGAATAGAGTATAAGAATTGTCTGTTCTCGGAACGAAGCAAAACATTAAGTTCTATAATGTTATGTTTAGTTTTGACTGTGATTTTTTTTATGTTCTGATACTACTGGAAATAATAATATAACCTAGTTAGATAGATATATGGTTTATTAAATATGTATATATACAGCACAAAACAAAATCAAACATAGACTTTAGGTAGGAATACAGCAGGGACGAGATAATTCCCAATTGGAATTATCTTGTCCTGGAATATAGTTACATATTTCTTAAGTACAAACCACAAACAATGAAAATTTAAATCAATTATTATTGTACAAAAGTACAATAAAGAATGAAAACTTAAGTTTAAAGGAGCAAGTAAAAATACGTAATCGTTTGAAGGGTCGGTGCCTAGATACGTACCTCTACCTACCCACTCGTGAACAGGTATTTAGATATATTATATCAGTACTGGCTAAGGTGAACCAAAACGGATCAATTTCAGCTTTATGCTATTTTGCACTGGGGTACAAAACAGCGCTGGTTCTCAGACAGTCTTGGTGACTCGAACCAAGACGAGCTCTGTTCATATCAAAATTAGTAATTACTATACGTTGATAGACATCTGGTTATTTATTCATTTAAACTTATTAGAAACTAACTGTTCACACCAAAATGCTAGTTGATACAAGTTACCTAACCAATTTCGCTGTAATTGGCTGAAATTGGGATCGTACACAACCGGATTAGTTTAGTTATCAACAACCTTTTGTTTAATCAGTAAAGTGTTTTCCCAAACTTGTTTCGTTTCAACGCCCTTTGGGTACCGAGGTATGGCAAGACCATAATTTTTGTACTTTATTTGGTTGCTTAGTAACAGGTCAGCGTTTTATCTTTTAGTTCCTAAGGGTGGGACAATTGAGTCTGTTTCTCAGTGAAAAACTGTAATTGTTTTGGGATTCATTGATTTTCGAAAAAACTCTTTACTTATTATAATATAACATAATATATTCAATCCAGTAAAATCAAGAAACTGCTCTTGAGCTTGAATATTGGATTGATCTTAAATTGCATACAAAAAGTTCGAAGAAACTTAATTTAAAATTTTGTGATCGGTTTGCTGCCATAAAGACTGTATGTACATATATCATGAAATAATTTACCTTTTTGGTAGTTCAACTAAGAATCAAATACTCATTGTTATAATGATTTACCGATACGATTTATTATGACAATCGATTTTTTGATTCAACAGATTCCCATCTCTATCTCGCAAAAGTAGCCGTGTCTTTTAAACACTTCATTGTCATTCAGTTCTTCTTCATTCACTCATCTGTCAACAATTTCGGAACTTCAAGATCGTGCGGACCAATAATATAATAAATTCGTGGATATATTATTACGTACCTATAGGTATAGTAGATAGAAGTATAAGTATTTTCATATCAAAATAGCACCGTCTTCTATGAAATAGAGTATGGTTCTATCTAGATCCACTCTCAAGTATTCTGATTGCACAATGCCTGTTTAAAACCTAGAGCCATCCTCACGTCCGTGACCGGCCGAGCTACTAGAATGATGCTCGAATCCAAAGGGTTTCTGACGCGACTGTTTGTCGCTATATACTATGATGTTTATTTTTTTGAGTGCAGACCCCACTATAAACAGAATGTCACAGTCGGACTTTTAAATCATAATAATATGGTACTTTTTTATAATAAATTATCTATCACAAACCATAGAAGTTTGTGATTGTGTGAATTTATGTCTTTTACTACGATAAAATATGATTCAACCCAAAAAAGAAAAACACAGGGCTGTCACAAGAACCTTGATTCACGTACAAATACACGAACATTAATGTGTCGAAATAACAGCTATATCTAGTATAGTTTGATTGCTTTAGTGATACGTTCTATCAACCAGTATTATTTTTACTAAAGCGTTTACCTAATGGATAAGTCAAACAAGTCAAAGCTTGCTTTCTTTGGAAGACAGCGTTCTAAAATCTCAATCAAAAGCATAATTCTGTGTGCATACCTACCTACAATATGTAATGGTGGCTACCAGTATGATGGTGTCTCATTCCAGTCTCCATAAATATGACTTGTACTTCTTTTTGTCGCGCTACAAAGTCGTGTCTTTCAAATAGAAGCAGTGTGATGCATGAGTTGTCGCCTGCGCAAATCCATCGGGAACTTATGGCGGGAGCAGCTGGCGAGCGGCCAGAGCCTACCAGATACTGTACTGATAGCGGGCTGCATCTAGTTATACGGGCTCCGGGGAAAACAATTATAAAACGGATGATACCTGGAATCATCCGGCTTTATTCTAGGCTTGACTGATCAGGTCTCTTAGGCCCAGCCCCGTATAAATACGTAGATGACCTATGTTTGTCCTCCGGATAGGTGAGATGACGATCTATGTAAGGCTAGTCTCTGCTTGCAGGCAAGTTGAAGACAGTGTGCTATAGGGCGCTTATAAAGGCAGGTATAGAAGACTAGAAAGTATAAGGCTGACGATGATGATAATGCTCACCTTAGTGCTTATTTTGTTGATGACCAGCTTAATTCTTGGACCAGAGCTAGTCGAGTTTTTTATTATGCGAACAGCGAGAGGGACTTAGAAAAAATACAGGGAAATTTTCGATAACACTTCGATTTTTTTAACCAGCTAAAGATTGCAGTTTATTTTTCACTGGTTTGTGGTACATGGCGCAGGTACCCATCCCTTAACCACCGAAAAAAGGGTACCTACCCCTAGACGAAACTAAGTATAGAGGTAAACGTTAAAATTAAGAAAAATATTCTTGCTAGACTAAAAAAGAAATAATAAAAATGGTTAAGTGGTTTCAATATCATTTTCCTATTAGTTTTAAAGCCAATTAAGACCTTTCAAAATTTCCGTAAACGTTAATTTCCTTTGACAGGTCTATTTGAAGCACGTGAGACAGTTTGCTTTGAACTTAGTGTAGTGATGATCAAATTAAACGTCGAGGCGTTCTGCGAATTTGGACTCTAAGGACAGAAACCTGAATGTTCGTTATGTGGTCGATGATGTTGATGGCGACCAGCAATAACTTATTTGTAGTTTGTACATTAAAACTTTTGAAATTATTCAAAAGGTCCCCAACCTTTTGAATAATTTTCAGTCTGTTTACAAAATAATAAGATTTGATACATCATACGAATCTTAGAATACGCACATTGCCGGCCTACCGACTCTGGTCTAGGTCATCAACATCAACCTATTAGTCCACTGCACTGGACATAGGCTTCCCCTAATGAGCGCCATAGCGCCCTGTCTTCAGCATATTTATGGTATTATTATAATAGTAGGTTTAATGTAATCATATTTAATTTCATAATTTAGTTATTATAAAATGAAAAAAATAAATGTTTTTATGTACGTTACGAACAACACAATAAATTGAACTTCAATAGTTTTTGCTTACTTGGCTATGAGATTAAAATTGAGTATGAAGCAGAGTACAAGGCAAACTTGACTACCGCTCTGTTTTGTGTCTGACGATTGACGACCGATGTGGCGCGGCGGGCGAAGGTCCGCCTGCGACGCAGGGGGTTGCGGATTCGATTTCCGCCTTGGGACAAATATTTGTACGATCTGCAAATATTAGTTCCGGGTGTTCTGGATATATTCTATGTATTAAAAAAATATATCTATCTATGCAATGTATTGTATTTAATTTATCAGTCATCTATTATTGGCCTCCCCCAATTAGCACCATAGCGCCCTGCCTTCAGCTTGCCGCATCCAGCATCTACCTGCAGTCTTTCGCAGGTTGTGATCCCTCCTGGTTGGAGGGCGTCCTACACTACGTTTACCGAGTCGTGCATAATTTATATATTATTATTTATTACGCTAGATAAAATTGATTAGTTTGCATCCATTAGTTCGTTTTCACCACAACTTATGGGTGCGTGCTGGATTTCAGCGGAGAGAGCATTTAGTAGAACTTCTCTGCACAAGAAATTCCACAAGGCCCTACTATGAACTCCTCTCAAACAAATACCCTCAATATTTCGTCGTTGTAACAACCATGAAGATGCTCAAACCACCCTCTTCCAATCTGCGCTAAAACCATGAACATGTAATAAGTCAGGCTAATTGCAATCAAGTGGTGCGTTCGCGCCGAAATTTAATTTGGCGCCTTTCTGAGACGTTGTTGCGATTAATTCCATATTTGAAATTGAGTTACTGGCTTCGTTGGTGTGGAGATGGATTTTTATTGCGAAAGATAAGGATCTTTTCTTTGCGCGATATTTATTTGGTTTAATATTTAGGATTCGAACGAAATCACTACAAAAAATAAAGAACTATAGAATATGTATCAAAACCTCGTCTGAATGCTGGCAGTGAAAATATGTAACGAAATTGAACCATGTCAGATTTTCAATTATTTTTAAATAAATAACTTTTATTGGTTTATTGGAATTCATACATTTTCATGTATATCACGGCCTCTTCTATATAAAGATTAATAGTAGAGATAACTTATCAGCATGTTAAAGTGGTTTTATATTTTTTAATTCTGTCTTTGTGTGTTTGTTTCATACAAAATTTATTGCATTCATAATAATTCAAATTATTAACATTTTTAATAAATTTCTACACATAAATTCGTAAATACTATAGCATTCATGACTTATATAGTAGGTACCTATTGAGCACCCACAAAAAGTATGTTCACACCTTTTAAAAGTAACACACAATTGACGCTAGATACTTTAAAATGCAGTCATTAGCAGTCGGAGCCGGATATCGAACCTGCACTGGCGCGTTGCCAACGGTCCATAGGGGTAGTTTGGGAATTTATATCTTTACTGGAGTTTACCCGCGGCGCTAACCGCGAAGGGAAATAACCAAAAAGATCGGCAATTTTTTAATGCGAACTCTTTAGTTGACGCTCGACAACCTCGTTGCTCAAAGGAGTTTGTATATATACCAAAGAGAAAGGTTGTGAGTTCTAGCTTCTAGCCTAAGTCAATATACTTTTTGCATGATTTATTTTACAATTTTTGATATTTTTGTACAAACGCTTTTAATTTAGGACTAGCTATTTAAAAATTGCAGTCTGGTGATGATCTATGATCTGATCTTCTACCTATTTATGATTTTTTATCATTCTAACAATGACCATCATCGTTATTGTTTGATTCATTTACTTTATGCATCAGTTATATTCGTCTAGACATAATTTCATACATCTTTAAGCATCTTTAGTTTGTCTTCCTGCGTTCAGTACAATTCGTTGGCGTAACTCCAAGTGCGGGCGGTTTCTACTTTTAGGGCGATACTCGCGCTGTTCTTAGATTTGATTAAATACTACTGCACTGCAATAAAATTACTGAGTCGGAACTGAACCGGGTAAGTTACGAAATTTTAAGCGTATAAGTACAGTAAAGCCATATAATTATACTGAAGAATGGGAAGAACAAGTGCTTTGATATTGAAATAACTTACTTAATTCATAATTAATGAAAAACAGCACATTTTTTTTACAGGTTTGGTAAATTTACATTGAATATTTACTAAGATTCGAATTGGTATCAAAGAATATTTCGTCAGTAATGAATTTGAAGGTTAGAAGTGTAGTTGTTTGCCCTCTTTTGATGTGTGTCCATACATTTGATAAAAATGACGTCACTTTTGTAAATTTCACTACAAAGTCCAGAAATCCACTGAACAGTCAAAAAAATACACAAAAGAATCCGTTTGAAAATTCTAGAGGTTCGGAATAACTAAAAAACAGACCCTAATTTAAATTATTACCAAATCAAAAAGACAGCAAAACAAAACACGATCTGCAAAACAAAACACAATAAAATTCATTTTAGCGTCCTCTTCTCAATAAACAGACAAAATAAGAACAATCTAGAAGCTAATACGTCACATCTTTTAAAAGCGTGCTTGAAATACGTCGGTGCTTTATTCATGAGCAACGTCGTTGGCACTGCACTGCCAAATCCCAACAAAACTACGAAGAACTGGAAATTCGGTTGTGAGTCACATCTTAAAGGGACTTTAAACAAGGAAGCTTAGTTCGCGGTTTTAACACGTCGAACGTTTAGCAAGCGTTAGAAGCCACATGCCATTGTGGTGGAGTATTTTAATTAAGCAGTTTAAATGTCCACTCTTTTGAGTGTGCGTAGTATAAGTTTGTTGTAGTTTAAGGTTAATTAAAATATTTTATTTATTTCTTTTCTTTCATGTGAGATTTAAAACGCCGTCATTTAAGGCTTATGTTTCACTTCTAAACCACATCTGACACAGAATGTTATAAAAAAATATAATGTTGGACAATCAACACAGACTCATCTAGCCCCAAGCTAAGCCAAAGCTTGTGTTATGGGTACTAGATTACTGATATAATATGTACAATACATTATTACATAGATAGCTATTTTTTATTATACCTGAAAACGACCAGAACACCTGGAACAAATATCTGCAGATCGTACTAACATTTGTCTTGTGAGCTGGATTCAAACCGGCAACTTCCTGCGTCGCTGGCGGACCTTCGCCCACCGCGCCACAGAGGTCGTCATTAGATACTCTCACTAGCCTGCCACCACGATTACTTAACAACTAACTTGGCTCGATAAGGGATTTGTTGTAAGTACCTACTCATGTGAGTAAACTTGTGAAAGGAAACTTGTATTTTGTTGCTACAACATGATTATGCAACACAGAACTTCGTCAAACTTTTCGTAGCTGCTTTGTTCAGTAAAGGACTAATAGTACACACATCCGTAATCCACCTTCAATCTCAGTAGATCCATTGTCTAGATTCGTAATGAAGATTCGTAGAAAAAATATCTCACTAGATCAGTGAGATATTTTTTCTAAGTACGCATTGTTAATTTCCATGAGAATTTAAGTAATGTACTTTTTCCACATTCCTTAGTCCTAAGATATAGTACCTATATATAAGTAGGTAAGTTAAGTCACTCAAAGTCAGTTAAGTTGATACGTCTAACTTCCCAGAATAAAGTTAAGTTATTCAAGTCATAGAACGCGGCTTTAAAGGAAGGAAGCAATACTACAAAATACCTCCGTCCAGCGTTGGAAGAACTCCAAGAATAGTACCTACCTACTGAATCAAAAAGGATAATATTTGTTTTGATCGGGACTGTTACCTGAAGAATCAATAAGGGATATCGCCGGGAACCAGTTATTGTTTGCTGGCCGTTATAAAACGGGATATATCTTCCGTAGTATTGATACGGTACTTTGCTCGGAATTTGACGGTATTTGTGGGAGCTTCATTGGTAATTCGGTTTGAACTAGTTTTTATATGTTTATGATCTGTTATGATCAAAATTGACGACTGATGTGGCGCGGCGGGCGAATGTCTGCCTGCGACGCAGGAGGTTGCGGGTTCGATTCCCGCCTTGTGACAAATATTTCGATCTGCAAATATTTGTTTCGGGTGTTCTGGTAGTTGCCTATTTATAACAAAAACATCTATGTATGTAATCTATTGTATAATGTATATCAGTCATCTAGTACCCATGTCATAAACATAATTACTACTTGTATGTATTTCTACATAATATCATGGACGAATAAATTCATCTATGATAATATGCAATGTTAGCACGCCAACCCTCTTATATGTTCCTCCTACGTTTACCGAGTCGTGGTCTCCACTCAAGAACACATTTGCCCCAGCGGCCGTCGGTTCTTCGCGAGATATGGCCGGCCCACTGCCACTTCAGCTTGCTAATTCTCAGAGCTATGTCGATAACCTTGGTTCTCTGTCGGATGTATTCGTTACGAATCCTATCCTTCAGAGAAACTCCGAGCGTAGCTCTTTCCTTAGCTCAGCTACCAAGCATCGCACTATTATTATAAATGTGAAAGTTTGGATACTTGGATGAATGTCCGCATGGAAGTATAGATGAATATTTGTTACTTCTTCACGCAACAACTACTAAACAGATCAGGCTGAAATTCTGCGTAGATGTAGCTCTAAGCCTCTAATCACTTCTTCCAGTAGTGGACAAAAAATTGAAGTGAACAGTAAAATAATTTTATTTGATAATAATTTAATGTATAAAATATGACTTGTCTAAGTGCTTATTTTGTAAGCCTAAAGAAATAAATGATTTTTTACTTTACTTTACTAATCAAACAGAGGCTACCTTTTATCCCATAAAACAGTTCCCATGGGATAGAAATACCCTTTGTTCGGTTCCATAGACAGAACGCATGCAAAGCCGCGGGGAGAAACTTGTAAATGACTGTTGTCTTAAATTGGATGGTATATTTGCTTCACATAAAACTGCTCTTAGAACATGCTGTGTACTCTATTTAGAGATATGGTTTAGTTTTAATTATTGTGTATTTCTATTTGTATAATATTTGATTGTACCTATTCAGTTTTAAATCTGAAATATTGGTAAACTTAAAAATTAAATCATGGTAAATAGCCCGTTTTAAATGACTTTAGTGGTAATAACCATGATAGTTTGAAAAGTTATATTCAGTTTTATGTGCCATATAAATAAATCCCTCTTTTGTCTGCAGGGTAGACTTCCGAAACGGCCCACCAGTCCATTGGGCAGTAGCCGGGGACTTCGGCACGCGCAGTCACTTCGTCCTCAACGAGTCGGATCCATCATCAGCCCACCTGGCTGTGGAGAAGGTGGCGCGGCAGGATGAGGGCCTGTACCGGTGCAGGGTGGACTATGTGGACTCGCCGACCAGGAATTACAGAGTCAACCTTACTGTTATTTGTAAGTACGATTATTATACTATTTATACTAGCTGCGCCTTGCAGCTTCACTCGCGTGGAAATCTATGTCAAATGATTTAAATGATAAAAAGTATCCTATACGTAAATCCGTCTCCTGGTTCTAAGCTCCCTCCACACCAATTTTCAGCCAACTCGGAAATTCCCAACAATTTTATTTTGAATCGGTGTCAATTGATGAACATCAATAAAATGTTGAAAATCCTTTTCAATAGACCAATCTTTCAGTTTTAATTAGACAATAAAGTCGCTTTTAAAAAACCTAAATCAATATCAAAGTTCGTCGTTTGGGAGCTACGTTAGCACAAGACAGACATACATACATACGTACATACGCACGTTCAACCTTACAACCATCAACAGCAAATGCGAATGATTATAAAATTTATTATGGCTATGATTTATTATAAGATTGATGACTTTCAGAATGATACATTTTAACTTTATAATGAAAATGTATGGGATATAGTTTTTTGGCAGGAGGTTGCGGGTTCGATTCCCGCCTCGGAACAAATATCTGTACGATCTGCAGATATTTATTTTGGGTGTTCTGGTTGTTTTCTATGTATAATAAAATATATCTATCGATGTAATTTATTGAATTACGTATATGTCATCTAGTACCCATCACACAAGCTCTGCTTAGCTTAGGGCTAGATGTGTGGATTGTCCAACTTTATTTATTTATTAATTATATCTTATCTTATGCTTCGGATGCACGGAGGTAGAATGCACCATAAGAGCAAATTAGCTGAATTTAGCTTGACCCACTCAACATCCGCTGGCCCAGATTGCAGCACAATATCATAAAGTTATCGTGTCACTAGAGTTTCCCCGTGCGAAACTCATTTCAGCAACATTCGCAATAGAGTGCGCTCAATCAATCCACTCAGGATGCGGGCTATGATATATGCCCGTGACCCAAACATAGTGGAATGAAAAATTGCAGCGAATTGGGAAATAGTGTAAAGGAAGTTTGTTATTTTGCTTTTTGAGAGAAAAAAGGGCGATTTGCATGTACGCAATAACATCCTACATTGTTTTAAATGGTATGGAGTTTCTCTGATAACAAACAACAAATACATCGATTGCTACCTGTTGAAGTCAACATAAACGTTATAAATACTTTAACTAATTAACAAAGCTAATGTAATAATATCATAGGATTTTTTTATTTGTCCAATAAATTCCGTTAAACAGCAAAAAAGTCCATCCATTCCAAAAACATATAGATGCTGCTGATTATTACGATAAGTACATTTTACGACTTGCGAAAGACTGCAGGTAGATGCTGGATGCGTCAAGCTGACGAGGCGCGATGGTAGGGGAGTCCTATGTCCAGCAGTGTACTAACATAGGCTGATGATGATGACATTTTTACAAATCTCTGTAAATCTGTTTGCCCGCAGTGCCCCCGGAGTCTCCCAGGATATACGACTACGAGGGCAGAGAGATCATCGGCACAATAGCTGGGCCCTTTAGAGAAGGCCAGAACGTGCTCCTCTCTTGTCAAGCTGAAGGAGGTAAGAATCGGAAATTGATGAAGGCCAAAGTCATTATTAAGGGGATATTTATCATGAGTTGTGTTGTTTTGAGTTTCCCAGTAGGAGGCCATTGAGATTACCAAGCTGGTATCATTCATGTTCATTTGTTCATGAACTCGTTGGTTGGATTGATATTTTTTTTTACGAAACACAGGAACTTGTTGCTGAATCATCTTTATTTTTTTATCTATAGTTTTATTGTATTATTCTGTTATCTATCCGTGAAAACCTTCAATAAGCTTTTTAGTAATAACGAACTAGGCTCTGGAGAAAATATAAAACCATCTTCATAATTTGATAAGTCATTTATTTTATAATTATTTTCCATATCTTGACACCGGCAGAAAAGTGTCCAACCTGACACAAATTGCCATCAACAAAGAATCATCATCATCAAATTGACTTTCATAGTTTTAAAAGTTTATAATACGGCGAAAGACTGTGAAGAGTTTTATGTAATATGTGAATGAAGTAAACATGTAAATTAAGCCCTTTATCGTTGCCAGGTAAACCTCCACCAGACGTGTCCTGGTACCGCGGCGAGGAGGTGCTAGCGACCACCAAGGAAGGCTCGGTCTGCCAGCTGCACCTCCCGTCGCTGCGGCGCGAGATGGCGGGCATGAGGCTGCAGTGTCGCGTGGAACCGCCGCTGCTGAAGGCCATGTACAGGGATGTTAGCGTTAAGTTATACTGTAAGTAACAATACCCTCTATCTAATCAGCCGATAACACCCACTGCTGAGTATAGGCCTCTTCCTTATCTCGCCACCCCCGGCTGTCTTGTGCCAGTCGGATCCACTGCTTCCCTACAGCCCACCACCACCACCTGCCCGATGCATGGGATGCATGGGATGCGAGAGATATGTAGCGGCTTCGAGACACCGCTACATATCCCTAGGCCACAATTCGGTGACTGCTTTGGTTCATCGGTAATCCTCTCTCCTTGTCAGATGTCCCGCCCATCTTCACTTTAGCATTGCAATCTAAATGCCTATAATCATCGACCTTACTTCTTCATCGAATTTTGTCGTTTGGTCTACGAGGTGGATACTTAGCATGGCCCGCTACATGGCTCTTTGAGCAACTCTAATTATGTACATGTGCTCGTTTGTGAGGGAGAGTCACATTACCGTCAAACCAAAAGCCTGTTTCATAAGCTTCTTAACCCCGTATATACCTCCTCAGTAAAGCCTCAGTTCGTGAGAGTGACCGGTAGCGGTGCCACCCACGCCGGTCAGGACCGCTCGTTCGTGTGCACCACGCGAGGGTCAAAGCCGGCGCCGAACATCGACTGGTTCCTCAACTCGCAGCTTGTCGACTCTTCGAATACACAGGTACGAACATGGAAGTGTCTAGAGGGGTCTGAGAATCCCAGTAAAACCTCAGTTCGTGAGAGTGACTAGGTACTGATTTGTTTTCCGCAACTAGGCCACAGGTGGGCCCTTATTCCGTGTCGGGTGGTGGGGGCTGCTAGTCTAAGCACCCGATATCCCCCAGGAAAGCTAACAGCTCGCTGACACCGGAGCACGCCTCCGGTGTCAGCGAGCGTCTAGGCGTCTTTGGTGTCCTTATCATACTGGTCGATTCTTCTAATCCAGCTCGACACAGCTAATAAAACATGGAAGTTTCTAGAACAATCTGAAAAATAAACGTCCTTAGGTGATGAAATAATCGTCTTCCTCAGATTTTAGTTGGATTCAAACGCGTTACCTAGATACTATGACTATTATATACATACCATGACCATCATGGATCTTTCAGTACAAGGAGTTTTATGCCATAATCATCTCGCTTGGCAGACTAGACGGTGATCGCATTAGAGGTGATAAAAATACACAAAGTGCAGGTTATGCCCTTTGACAGCTTTTACGAAATGACCACAGACTGCGTTGGAAGCGTCGATTCTTATGCCGTGACCGCCACTAGTTGGAAAGAAGTGCGTTAGCTTTAACCTACATCACAATGACTCACTCCTTCCCAAACCGTCAGGCACTCCGCAACCGCAAAAACTCTCAAAAATTCAATAAAACCGCTGACAGCTTGATTGATTCGTGTAATACGAGACAGGGGTGCAACTTGACGGGTGTTCACATGGGGAAGACTCTGAATTAAATATTTGAACGATATTATTCACATATTATTCACAGTACATGGTAAGCAAAAATCTCCCCCGTTATTTGCTGGGTAATATAATAATGTTTACTGATATGGATATTACGTGAATATTTTCTGATATTTTCCCCACATTTTTGCTTGTTACTCTGTGTAACTACACCGTTTCGGAATAAAGCTCTTTATAAAAATAAACCTGATTGATTGAAAATATTTCGTTCCATTTGTATGCCCTTCACTCATTCTGTTAGTATCTGGATAAATTGTATGTAGCATTGTGGGCTATCTTTATTGACTGAAAAAATTATATTCTAGGTGCAACTCAGAAAGCTTATTTTAGCTTGTAAATCTACGTCGGATACTAATGTATACTGAATCGAGAAAAAATAATCTTAGAAGTCATCCTTTTCTACACTTTTCAATTAAATGTATTGATTATGCTTTAAAAAGTACAAGTTAAGCCTGATCCTGCTAGAAGTTTTTGCGTGAAAGAGTAACAAACATCCATACATACTAACTTTTGCGTTTTCGTTTGCGTGCTATGTTCCCGTAAGGTGAACAAATAATACAAATATGTTTATCAACACGAGTCGAGGCGCAGCTTGTATATGTAAAATATAAATTAATTTGGTAAAGGTTTGGTATGGAAGCTTTGATGCCCTAAATGAGTGAGCTCCAAGAAGATAATTAAGATTAAATGAATATCAGACAGAAACCATAAACATTATACATATATCGAAATTCATTATTAATAAAAGCAAGTAAGATACGAAGCTTTTTAAAATAAATGAGGTATTGAAATTGGTTTCGCAAATGAACCTGAGCGCAAGTCGATGTCCGTTCCGATACCATAGCCTTAACAACTACCTATATTTTAATTAGAAACCACACTTTGTTGTGTTAATTACGTTCGTTGTTTTCTCGGGGCGCTGAACTCGCAAAGTAAACAGATTTTCTAGGGTAAATGAAACCACGAAATTTAGCTTTTTCTATTACAATGGTGTTAATTAGACTAACAGATTAAGGTGTTTTCTAAACAAAGTCGTGAATGAAGAAATTAATTCGCGGTTTCAAAAGTATTTCTTAATCTTGGACCAATCTGGATCATGCAACAATCTTAGATCCTTAGTTTGGTTCAAGTTTCTGAGGAAAATATGTAGTTTTAGTTCTGATATTGCCTTGTACGTCGTACAAGTGAATTCATAACCAGATCTAACTGTTAAAACACAAAATTAAAAGCACAAGCATGGTGATTATGTAACTCGCGACCGGTTTGCGACAGGCGTAAATTAAGCAATCAGTGCTGTCAAACGCCAATTTTGACCAATTTTGACGTTGTAGCTGGTGTCAAACTAATACAAAATTGACGTTTGACAGCACTGAATGCTTAATTTACGCCTGTCACAATCACCCGGCCGGTGTCCATTCAATACAGATTGTTGCCACTTCTTGTCACTTTTACGACAAATTATTTTTAAAAGCATGCCTAAATACCAGTCGACAGGCATTTGTTTCTATCTTGAAGGCTGTCAACATTTTTAGTTCTACGATTTTTAGTTAAATCGTAACCCAGTCTTAGGGAAAATTATTCTCGCCTTGCACGCAATTTTTTGATATAGGTATTATTAAATTCTTAGAATTTTTATTCATGTTTAGGTTTTGTGATAACTGTATTGACTTCATACTTTTGTTTAACAGGTGGAGGTAGACGGAGAAGTGACTAAGAGCGTGCTGAGCTACCACGTACGGAGAGAAGACAGCGGCCGCCAGCTCGTCTGCCGCGTCTCCAACCCTTGGTTCCCTGCTTATACCCTCGAGGATTCAGTCATGCTGGATGTTATGTGTGAGTGAATCATCGTCATCATCAACCTATAATAGTCCACTGCTGGACGTAGGCCTCCCCTAATGAGCGCCATAGCGCCCTGTCTTCATCCAGCATCTGCCTGCAGTCCTTCTTAGATCGTCATTCCACCTGGCCGGAGGGCGTCCTAAAACAGCAAAATTTGCCCAAGGTACTCGAAAACAGTTTGGAGTAGGTTGCCATGGTCATTGATTCCACTGGCCATTGATCATGACTTGTGGTTTTATTTAAATTGATGCCATGACCGATGCCATCGGGAGGCTGAAGGGAGGCCGTTCAGCATCTGGTTCAGCTCCTCAATCACTCACCTATCGATAATTATTAATTAGCTTCATAGTAGTGCAAATAAGAGAGTGGATGGTGTAGGTCGATCGGTATCCCTACCGAGCAGTTTGAAACTAATATTTCCAAATAACAAATGTGTCCGCTTCCAAAATACTCAAGTTACCAAGTTTCGCGTGTAGTTGTCAGTGTAAACATGCAAGGGTTGCCATCATGCTCGCAAAATTATTTTACACCCCGACACGCCTGTACGATATAAGTTCCGTAACAACTTCAAAAAGTTTAATCAGTAAAGTGTTATGGCGTGAGTTGAGATGGGATGCCGTACGCGATATTTCTGGGAGCTCAGCTTTTATTGTTAAATCATTGGTGTTTCCAGCGCCAATGTACGCTTTTAGGAGGTTAATGTTGATCACATGGAGACAAAAGTTGTGAGAATCTACAATGGGAGTAATAATAATAATAAACTTGTGAAAATAAAATAACCAAATTTTAGTAAGCCCAGTCTGACACTTTTCTTAGGACACGCTTATAATTACTATTATTTATTTATTAAAACTTGACTTACAGAATGATATATATTCTATAACGTCAAACATCTTGAAGTGATGAGCGTTTGCCTCTTGTAAACTATTATCGAGGTTTTTAACTTTAGACGGCCGTACTGAGATAGGGTTGTAGGTACAGTCGAAATCATAAAAAAAACTAGGTTTATGTATTGAAATACAGTATAATATGTGTACGATCTGCAGATATTTGCTCCGGGTGTTCTGGTCGTTTTCTATGTATAATAAAAAATATCTATCTATGTAATATATAGTATTATGTATATCAATTATCTAGTACCCATAACACAAGCTCTGCTTACCATGGGGCTAGATAATGCTGTGTGAATTGTCCAGCATTATTATTATATTATTTTTATTATTATACTAGTAAAATCAATGTACATTATTGTTTACAGTTTTTATTATTAGGGAACATAACATTACGCACCTTTACAAAGATAATTTATTGTAGGATTCCTACATTCCTACGCATCGTTTTTCTGTAAAAGTACTTGGATCAAGTAAACTTTTTCAAGTGACTGAACTTAACCTTATATTATATGTTCTGTTGTATCACATTCTTTAAAACTTAAATGAACATCGTAATTCCGAATTCCCCAAAAACAAAACTCGACAAGTTCGCACCCAACTCGACAACTCGACAGCAAAGATAATATTTTAACTTGACGAGATAAACTCGCGGCGGCTTACAGCTGTGGGAATTACATTACGATACGCGGCAGCGCAAAAAGTCGCTGCGACAACATGCAGACTTGTCGTTTGTATCCGCGACAAGTCGCTGCATTTTTAGGCAAAGTGGTCCTTTGCATCTGCGTCATGTCGTTGTTACAAGACTAGCTTGTCGTTGTCCTTGGGATGACGACCTGCGAAAGGGAGAACTGCAGGGAGATGCTGGATGCTGCAAGCTGAAGACAGTGCGCTGTGGCGCTCATTAGGGGAGGCCTATGTCCAGCTGAGGACTAATATAGGCTGATGATGATTGTCGCTGTCGACTCAACAACGCGACACTAGGCATGCAAAAGATAACACGTGTTTAATAGGAAACATAATAATTAAACTTATAGTTAAAATATTTATAAATCACTACATAGTATAAAACAAAGTGGCTTCCCGCTTCACAACTACGCAACGAATTTAGATGCGGTTTTTTTAAGTGACTCAAGAGAAAGGCTTTTATAAACTATTTGACACATAGATTGGCGCAGCTAGTACGTAATAATAGTTTATTTAGGAATCTTTTTTCCGTTTGTTTCACTACGGTTGACACCATGACGGTAGCGGTAAGTCGCTGCATTTGGTCGCGCCGAGTTGTCGCGTGTCGCGTAGTGTGTACCTTCACTACGTTGCTCACGTTATATCTCTGCTATTGTTCTTGAATGTTTTATGTTTGCGAAGATAATGTATTATCTGTGAACTTTTTTGTTATTTGTACGGTTTGTTGGTTTTTGTTTAGAAGCTAAATAAGAAGGTACATTATAATAATCACAAAAATCATAAGTCATACCTACATGAATTATGCACATCATCATCAGCCTATGTTAGTCCAAGGCTGGACATAAGCCTCCTCTAATAAGCACCATAGTGACGAATAATACACATAATTATTGAATAATTGGAAAAACTGTTAGATAGCTTTTTTCCTCCTAATCTGAGGGCTAATCGAAACATCCATAAAATATCCCAAGCTTTCAAGTTTAACCAAAACCATGCAATTCGTGTTCGCTTCGTACGAATTAACTCAAATATTCTACCAAGCTTCCCAGTACCTTTTACGGCCATTTTATCATTCGTAATTATATCAATAAGCCGCACTAGTTAGTTATAACAGCGGTAATGTCCCAAAACACGGCTAAATTAGTTTACGTGCTTTCCGGACGGCATGTAAGCTGATAACGAGGTAATGAGATAAAGACGGACTGGACGCAGTGGCCTGGGATGGGGTAAGGGAATAGCCGGACTGAGATCTGTCTCTGTCCGGCTATTTAATTTTTATTTTCAAAAATGAGTTTAAATGAAATGTATGTTCTTTGTATAAATGTAGGTTTTTTTCTAAATGGAATACCCAGTAGTTGAGTCTTTATGTAAGAGGACGAATGACTTGTACTATACAAATTCAAAATACTTTTAATCCCAAGGCCGTGGCGTGAGTTGAGATGGGATGCCGTACGCGATATTTCTGGGAGCTCAGCTTTTATTGTTAAATCATTGGTGTTTCCAGCGCCAATGTACGCTTTTAGGAAGTTAATGTTGATCACATGGAGACAAAAGTTGTGAGAATCTACAATGGGAGTAATAATAATAATAAACTTGTGAAAATAAAATAACCAAATAGCCGTAGACTAACGTTTTACGATCGCTAAGCTTCGCTATATTACACACTCTTGGAGCAAGAAAGTGATTTTTTTAAATATTTTACTCAGGAGTACCTACGAGCTGAAAAGATACTGTTCTGAAGTATTGGATGCTTTTTGTACGTTGGTATCATACAAGTTATGGTCGTACGGCATCATAACTAGAGTAGATTGAGTATCGTAATGACCTAAGACTGCAATATCCTATTTCTCTAATACATTCCCTGGGCGTTACAGGGCCGTAGTAAAAAAATAGCGTACTTAGCCGTGAGTCGTTTGTGTTTTTTCTAACTTTAATGTATGTTTAGATATAAAGCTTGAAAAAGCCGGACTGTAGACATCCCTAAAGACGTTACAGTGGCCTCGTCACGTAATGGTGTCACAATCTCGTTTCTGCTTCTGAAGGGACTGGCGGCGGAGACAATTCAATTCAACGAATAGATTCTATGTTTTGCTTCGTTTGAATCGGTATGAGGTCAACTGCTCTTTATCAGGCTTATCGGGTTATGTGCCAATCTCACTGAGGCGATGACAAAGGTTTCACGTTGACGATAGAATATAAGTTATGTCTTTTTGTAACTGGTAGTTTATTGTAGGGATATATCAAATATCAAAGTGTTTTATGACCTTTAGACAGGACTCTTGGACAAAATAAGTTTCCTTTAAGCTGACGTGACTGTGGTATGCCTCGCTAAGTCAATTTAGCTGCTAAATATTATGTGCTGAGTAAATAGCACATATATTAAGCTATAATTGTATTTACAATATAAGAATAAAATAAATTTTCATCACCAGTGTTAATTGACGACCGATGTGGCGCGGTGGGCGAAGGTCCGCCTGCGACGCAGAAGGTTGCGGGTTCGATTCCCGCCTCGGAACAATTGTGTGTACGATCTGCAGATATTTGTTCCGGGTGTTCTGGTTGTTTTCTATGTATAATATAAAATATCTATTATATACAATTAACATTCCATTCATAATCTTTTTACATAATTCAATGTCTTTAGTTTTCTATTCCGCAAAAAAGGTTTTTTCATAAATGTCTACCCGTATAAATTCATTAATACTTTATATAGAATACATGACTCTCAAAGAAATGAATAAAAAAGATTTAAAATGTTAAATATAATATTAATGTTAGTTTTACATCATTTTTTGGATTATATCTATGAGTATGTTTTTTTCATAGGTATAATCACGGACGGCGGCCTCTTATATGCACCATAGCGATAAGGCCGCCCTTCATTTATTCCATTGTATATACTATATTATACTTCATTTATTCTTGTATGGTTTTCTGTTTTGTGTGGTATAATAAAGTGTTTTCTATCTATCTATCTATCATAGCACACTATCATGACGTTATTTTCGGCTTCCTATATCCATAGCTGGACTAGTACACTTCTAATAACTTAATAATAAGATAAAATAGGTGGCGGCGCTAGTGTACCTCTTGGTCCCACGTTTAGTCCAAACACTTACATCAGTTCTTGTTACAGACGCTCCCGTGGCGCAAATATCCCTGATAGAGCCGAAAGACCCGCGTCTACTGCGAGAGGACGAGCACGCTGAGATCCTGTGCTCCGCTGATGCCTCACCACCAGCTGTCAACTTTACCTTCTACAGGGGCGCTGAGGTGAGGAACGGTTCACTATACCCGCGTCTACTGCGAGAAGACGAGCACGCTGAGATCCTGTGCTCCGCTGATGCCTTACCACCAGCTGTCAACTTTACCTTCTACAGGGGCGCTGAGGTGAGGAACGGTTCACTATACTTTTAGCAATTTGTAGGTTTCTTCATGTCCATCCAAAGGTTGCCTGGCAGAGATCACTCATAGCGGTAAGTTTTTTCTTGTCTTGTGTATCTGTTTTTATTTGGTGTGCAAAAAAGAGTAATTATTATTGTATTGTTACCTTTCTAAGGTGAGAAACGAAACAATTTTTGTTACATTTAGCTTGTGGTGCAAACAATTTGGTGCAAAACACCGCTACACCCTAAAATAAATACAATATTCCACCATGCAGATAATGAACTTCAAATGCGCCTCGGTTTATAAATAATATTAGGACTTTATCATTTTCGGTGCCCATGTTGAACATTTGTATGTTTGGCATCAGATAGCAGAGACCGGACGGAAAATGTGGCAGGCTACATCCAGCATCAAAATCATAAAAATAAAATAGGTAAATCCCAGTAGACTCCAAAGGAATATCAACAATAATCGTTGTCCTAAAATAAAGAACCGCATGGTTTTTAAAAAAGTATTTGAACATTTTGTTTGTTTTTCAAAAACACTGATCTGAAAAAGCTTCTTTTCGTTGAAAAACTTGTTCGCGAATAACTTTAATATTTTGTAGTTTATTTCTTTGAAGTTATCATTCTTTTGCATGTATTGCTACAATTATTTCTCACTGAAACTAATTGAGCGTCTACTGAACGGAAAAACTAATTAGTTCTCATAGTTCAACAACAATTAAACAATTATACAAGCCTTTGAAATTAATATTGAGCGTACAATGGAGGACATAAGTGAAATATTTGTTTTAGTCACGACAAACTTACTAACTAACAGGAAAAATATCTGTACTATTTTTATTGTTTTATAATTTTATTGGGTACAAGGAGTGGAAGGAGAAAAGGGAGGCCTTTGCCCAGCAGTGGGATAATAACGGCTTAAAATAAATAAAATAATAAATTGGGTACAAGAACGGTATTTAAAATAATTCAGCAGATACGTTATTTTATGTTCAAATATATATACAAACTCTGATATGGAATAGTTGAGCTACCTGTAGATTGTTTGTAGAAGCAGATAGCTCAATTGTTTAAATTGTAATGTAAATACCAGTTAATTTTTTTTTCTATTCTTTGATATAATTTAAAGATTTCTAAATACACGTTACTCAACAATTTACTAACGCACTTACTATTTTGTCATCTACATATTTAGGTAAGACTAAGTAAATAGGAACATATATAAACCAAATTAGTTTTTGTCAAACCTGTACCAAATCAAATATATAAGCGTATGAGAGAGCTTGAAAACTAAATGGACGTTTTACAAAGAAACTTTCTATTATAAATTCAATTATTATGAATCCATAATTTAATTCTCATTAGGAATGGTGCACACGCTAAATAATACTTAGGTCCCACGCGAGACCTAAGACTACAATAATTATAGTGTTTGTTTTGAAGACCGCTAATGTTGCGAAGTAAATATTTCTAAGGATCGAATACCTTAGGCTTCTTAGGGCGTTAAAAAGGCATAATTAGCTAAAGCCCGTGTATTCTTTACATATAAAAGATGACTAAAGAACCGATAACTAAAGAAGTATCATCTACATTTGACCTACTTTTTATTTAAAAAATGGTAGAATATTACTATGAGTCTACATTATACCCGAGCGAAGTTTTTACCTAGTAATTATTTAAAGCTACGAGGGTGAAAGTACTCGGCCTAACACAAATTCATTCGATTCTAAAAATTAAATCTACCCACATTATTTAGTTCAGTTCAGACTAGTTAGTTGTGTGAAGTTCGAATCGTGTGCGAAGTATGTGTTTATTTTCTTGGTTAGGCCGACTACTTTTCAACCCAATCTCGTAAAATTCAACAATGAAGATTTTGCTTCTAATAATAATTTATTAGAAGCAAAATCTTCATCGTTGAATACAGAAAGAATCAATAATGATATCAGAAGCAAAATTGTAGTTAAAATTAGCGATTTTAAAGTTTTCATGTTTAAGCCCTTTTTGTTTAACTAGAAAATTAATACTAAAAGTTAGAGGGTTTTTGATCATTACGTGAACTGAAGGGTAAAGTTAGTTAGGTTCAGACTTTTATAAGCAGGTTGAGTAGGTTTTAAATTAACCCTTAAAATAAAATTATTTGTGAAGCGAGCCATCGTCCAAATTATAATTACTTTGCCCTACGGTATTGCGTTGCATGAGCTTTTACTTTGGCACTAAACGTTGCTGGGTGAAATTATAATGAACTTAAATACATAATAGATAATACAAGTGAGAGAAGACATTGACAACGTAATCTTTGCTAAATAATTTGCCATTTAATAATTTTCAATAAAAATATTAAAAGTTATGTGATGAAGATTAGAACTTTTTTATTTTTATTTCGGTCTCATAATAATGATCTTAGCTAAAAGAAGACCTTTACTCTAAGGCGAAATACTTGAATGCTTTGAAGATCCAACGGCCATCGCATCGGTTCTTCCAGCTGTCCGCTATCTTCTTTGGATCTCCTCATTTCAAATCAGATCTCGTAGTAAACTACGAGTACGTGCAATGTCCAGCATTATTTGACGACCTCTGTGGCGCGGTGGGCCAAGGTCCACCTGCAACGCAGGAGGTTGCTGGTTCGATTCCCGCCTCGGGACAATTGTGTGTACGATCTGCAGATATTTGTTCCGGGTGTTCTAGTCGTTATCTATGTATGTATAATAAAAATATCTATTTATGTAATGTATTGTATTAAGTGTATCAGTCATCTAGTACCCATAACACAAACATAGCTTGGGGCTAGATGATGGTGTGTGGATTGTCCAACATTATTTAACTGGCTTTTCTTTCCAGGTCCACCTTCTCCGAGACGACCCCGTCGCCGGGATATCAGTGGACAAGAACCGGCTCCTCCTGCGAGGATTGAGGAGACACCACGCAGCAGTATACCGGTGCCGGGCGAGGAATACTGAGGGTAGTGCGCTGAGTGAACCGCTGGCTCTGAATGTGCTGAGTGAGTATTTTTTTTCTCTATTATAGATAATAATTTGGGGGAGGCCTTTGCCCAGCAGTGGGACGAAACAGGCTAAATAAAAAAAATAGATAACAAACAGTAACAATTAAATATTCTACTAGCTGCTTCGCGGCGTCACCCCCGTGGAAATCTATGAGTCAAATGGTTTAAATGATAAAAAGTGTCCCATGTCTCCAGCTTCTAAGCTACCTCCCCTCAGCCAAAGCGTTTCAGCCGTTCTTGAGTTATAAATAGTGTAACTAGCACGACTTTCTTTAAACTTAAATAAAGTTATTTCTAAAAGTGAACCAGCCCCACCACCAGCAGTTATCCACATGTTATTATGCAAAGGGGTGGTGCTAGTGAGCATTTGACTCTAGAGGTATATCTAATCTAATCTAATATACCTCTACATTAAACAGGTTTTTCTCACAAAGTTCGCGTGTTAAGTTTTTCCAATATTTCTCAAAATTTGTATATTCCCCAGCTCGTCCAGAATGCTCAGCTGGCTCAGTGGTGCAGCAGCTGGCGGGCGCGCCGGGCGGCGAGGTGCGGGCTCGATGCTCGGTCACGGCACCGTCGACACACGACGCGGGACCGTTGAGGTTCTACTGGACTTATAACGGGACAAAGGATGTGCTACCGGTTAGTAATAGAATAGCTTCGCACTGTTTTAGTACGGATCCCTAACTTTTTTGAAAATATCATATAGCCTATGTTCACCGGGGATAGTGTAGCTTCCCAACAACGGTGAAAGAATTTTTCAAATCGGTCCAGCAGTTTCGGAGCCATTCGGAGCCAACAAACAAACAAACAAAATACCAAACCTCTCATCTTTATAATATTAAGTATAGATAAGACTTACATAGAACATACTTTGCTTAAACTAAGAGGAAACGTGTAGGTAAGTGCGTATGTCCAGTAACAAAATGGCTTTGCCTCAGCATGAGTTGGATGACTAGCATGCTCAGTTGATAGCAACCAACGTTGGTCTTAGGACAATTATCAAAATTATGATAAAATGGTTTCTGAATTTCCCGAATCAAACCTTGTCATCCTTACGTGACTGACATAATCCTAGAATGTTAGGATTACTCGTAGTTTTACACCTGGTAGGCAGAACGTGGAAAACTAAAATCATTAGAAATTGTAAATTAGTGTCTTGGCAGAAGGTATTTCTGGATTGACGAAGTCTTTTCGAAAAGAGTGATGTCGAAGCGGCTGAGAGGGTTCAGAATCGTTGATGTGGCCAGGTATAGCAGTTGTACTCTTGTTTCCGCACTTAGACTCCGATTGGTCCTTTGTGCGTAGGTTGATGTGGCCAAGAAACACGTACGTGTAATCGTATGAAAGCAAGCAAAACTGTCCACGTCAAGCCATTTTTTAAATTGTCAATCGATGAATGACGACCGATGTGGCGCGGTGGGCGATGGTCCGCCTGCGACGCAGGAGGTTGCGGGTTCGATTCCCGCCTGGGAACAATTGTGTGTACGATCTGTGCACATATTTGTTCCGGGTGTTCTGGTCATTTTCTATGTACAATAAAAAATATCTATCTATATAATGTATTGTATTATGTATATCAGTTATCTAGTACCCATAATACAAGCTTTGCTTACCATGGGGCTAGATAATGCTGCGTGGATTGTCCAGCATTATTTATTTATTTAATCATTTAAATTTTCTTGGCTCGTTCAGTTCGAATAAATCTTTTTCTTTTTACAAGTTTCCAGTTAAAACCTAACATCGCTGCAAAATATGTAAATTGAACTTATCAAAGACTTCTAATTAGATAAGAGACTTTTCTCTTTCTTTTCTCAAAGTAAATCTAGTCAATCTAATTTTCGCTTCGAGTAAGCTTCGTGAAAAACTACTTTTTATAAGAGCTGAGAGGTTTTAATAATCTTCGGTGTTGTTACTTAGCCTTATTATCTTTCTTCTAGGGTTCGCCAATTAACTATGAAACTCTTTAGCCAGCGTTAGACCTTTTAATTTGCTGGTAGATGTATTTCTTTTGAGTTGGAAAAAGTTCATATTGCAGCTGATAAAGTTAAAAATAATAGTATAAAATTAAATTATTTTACGTAGGTTGGTACCTACATAATATATTAGGATGAGGTTGGAAAAAGTCAACACTCATAATGGACGCTGGCTAAATATTAGTAAATAGATAGTAAATTTCTGATAATTTTTAGTTATGAATTATTTAATCATATATAAATAATTATCAAGATTTATTTTTGAATTTTCGGAAAACTAACAGCGGTAACTATAATACAAAACATGATGTTGTGTAACCGGACGGCTAATTATATATTTGCACAAGAAACAACACTAGTAAATACTTTATTTATATAGGTACCAGCATCCAACGTGACCGTGATGGAAGCCAGCAGCACCGTGATCCACGGCCTCCCCGCTGATGATGGAGAGGATCTGGGCTGGCTGGCGTGCTGGGCCAGCAACGATGTGGGCAACCAGCGTGACCCTTGTCTCTTCAGGATTATGCCTGCTGGTATTGAGTTTACTTTAATTTATCACGTGAAAAAAGAGGCGAAGGAAAGGGTCATCCTCTCGCAAGATGGATTGACGATCTGTTCAAAGTAGCAGAGATGTGTGAAGGAGAGGACAGAGGAGGCTGGCTGTGTGGAATGTGACCTCTACCAGCAGTGCGTGATTTCAGGCTAGAATAGTCATGACTGATTTCGAGAGTTTTAGTCATCTACTGAAAACAAAATAGATCATAATATTTGCAACAAATGGATTTAATAGGAAGGAAGATTGTACTTTAAAAATTCAATTTTAATTTCACTCTAAAACGCTAGAATACTATTATAGTGGCCTGTCTCTGACGTCTGCGATGCACTACCGTCTGTCCGTCAATACAATACAATACAAAAATACTTTAATTGACACCAGATACAGATAATTACAAAGAAGACATGACATCCGATAAGTATAATGGGCGGCTTTATCGCTAGAAGCGATCACTTTCAGGCAAACTTTGTATAGAAAGAATTATGTGAATTTAAAAACCTTATTTAGTAATACTTTTTTCATCCCGCGCAGTTTGAAATGAAAGGAAACTTGTAAGAGTGAACCATGGTGTACGAGTAATGTTTATTTTTAGTTTGAAATGAAAGGAAACTTGTAAGAGTGAACCATGGTGTACGAGTAATGTTTATTTTTAGTTTGAAATGAAAAGAAACTTGTAAGAGTGAACCATGGTGTACGAGTAATGTTTATTTTTAGTTTGAAATGAAAGGAAACTTGTAAGAGTGAACCATGGTGTACGAGTAATGTTTATTTTTAGTTTGAAATGAAAGGAAACTTGTAAGAGTGAACCATGGTGTACGAGTAATGTTTATTTTTAGTTTGAAACGAAAGGAAACTTGTAAGAGTGAACCGTGGTGTACGAGTAATGTTTATTTTTAGTTTGAAATGAAAGGAAACTTGTAAGAGTGAACCATGGTGTACGAGTAATGTTTATTTTTAGTTTGAAATGAAAGGAAACTTGTAAGAGTGAACCATGGTGTACGAGTAATGTTTATTTTTAGTTTGAAATGAAAGGAAACTTGTAAGAGTGAACCATGGTGTACGAGTAATGTTTATTTTTATTATAAAAACGGATTTGTTAAATCATTTGAGCATTTTGTGTAAATTTTTCTAGCTATCGTACTATAGTGATACAAAAACTCACAACCTCTTCTCCAGCCCTACCCGAAGCGCCGTCTAACTGCGAGATCGACAACTCTGTGCTGAGCTGCGAGCCGGGCCACGACGGAGGCCTCGCGCAGAAGTTCCTGCTGGAGGCGCTGGAGGTACGGCGGGAGAGCGTGGGTGTGGACAATGAGATCTCCACGCTGAACGACCAGGTGAGCACCGGAGCCTGCTACCTTACTGCTTAGGATATACAGTTGAAGTTAGAATAGCATTGTTAAGTCTCCAAAGTTAAATTTAACTGCATGATATTAGAGCATTGACATGATCCATTAAGGATTTGTGGTCTCGATAAAGTAGGGGTGTAAGGGGGATCCATTATCTCATCTCCCAAGCCAACATAACCTGCTCGTGGTCACCCTGCTAGATAACGAACTAGGCTCTGGTGAAAATATCAAACAATATTCATAATGTTAAATTTTTATATTTAATTTAATAACTCATCGATTTTACAACAATTTTCCATTACTTGACACCGCTGCACTGGCAGAAAAGTGTCCAACCAGCCACAGTTGTCAGTAACAAAGAATCATCATCGATAAAGTATCCAACATTGTATTGGTTACGCGATAGTTTAAATTCGATTCAAAGTTGAGTCTGAAATGCTGCGCTTGTCAACTTGCATTGCATGTTGTTTTCAATATTATTGCCAACTCTTAAGTTACCTTCTAATACTTCTCACTCATTTAAACTAGCAAATGCAATGCCTGTGCCAAAATGTCAATGTGCCATATAAATAAATTGTAAACATTTTGCAGGTTCTAAAATGCATGATTATTGGAAGATGTACTAATCGGGTATAATCAAGCATCGTCATCATAATTTTCCGCTAATGCTTAGTATTTGTCAGATTGCAAGCTTTTCATTAATAACTTAATTTCCTGACAATTAAATTTTGTATCTGTTATTTGTAGGGTATCTCTGGCCGCGGTCTATCAGAAGCAATTTACAGAGTGCGGAACGACAAACCTCAATTCTCGTTGGATGCATTATCGCCGGGAAAGTATACATTGCTGGTGTATGCAGAGACACCAAGAGGAAGATCGCCTAGGCCAGCAGCATTACACAGTGTGTCGATACGGACAGACGACGATTTGGACAGACCAGGTAATATAGCATTAGATGCCAAAAAGTTTTTGAAAGAAAACAGGACAGAACTTGAGTAACGCCAAAAATCGTATGCCAGAAGAACATAACAGTATTTCTTGAAACAATGTGTTTTGTAGGTACGAGACAAACTAGTGAAAAGCAAAATCACTGATATACATAGATATATCAGCTCTCCACTATTCGTATATAACTAAATAATAAATTGATGATGATTCCTAGCATTGATTTAGTATTCCCAATACCTTGATCTTAACGAATATTAAAGTCCAATTTCACAGTTGCAATCGAACGCGATCAACATTAATTTATAATAAGATAAATACAGCCTAGCGCTTTGAACAGAGTTCAGCGCATAGCGCACGTTGATAAAGCTGAATTTAGTTTAACAAACGGTGAAATTGGACCTTCAAGCCTCAGTTAAATCAAAGACCTATGTAAACCTAACCTATAACTATTACTTAACACGTCACTCTATTATTTGTTGTGTTCACGTTTCAAGCCAGACAATTTTTTTATTTTGTGTTATTCTATTATTGCTTGTCATGTGTTTTGTGTACCTAGTAAACTAAAATAAATCATTTAGGGTCCTTACAAACGATGACACCCACGCCTCCTCCGGCGACGGCTACAGACAACAGCGTAGCGTTGTTGATAGGAGGTGTTCTATCGCTGATAATGCTGACCATACTCACGACGCTGTGTGTGGCGCTGGTGGTTATGTGCAAGAAGAAGAGTAGACCAAGGGATGATCCTGAACAGAGGTCAGTAAAACTTTGGAAACTATACGTATCATGGTTTTTAACACTTAAGTTATTTATAACGGATATTTTAGATCGGTATGTCTGCCAATAAACTTACTCGCAGTGCCTTCAGTTATTCCGTGATCATAGCGCATGAAACTGCCGAAATATTGGAAATCTCAAAAATCTATTCATAGATAAATTATTTATTAACGACTTAAAATACTTATTAACGATTATTTTATATATGAACGATTTAAAACTTTATTGTTTTTTTTATAGGCAGACTTTCGTTTGTCGTATTTCTGTATTTGCACAATCTGACCTGATGGAAAGTGACGATTTTCTCAAAAGTTAACAAAATTGACCAGACAACTTTATGTACCTTGGTTGCAAAGTACAATAAACTGCTCTGATTTATTTATATCTCCTTTTCATCTTCTACTCCTCGCGTTTCAACGTAGTAAAATGCATAAAATGGTCAGGTCCACGTCGCCTCCTACATTTGTATGATAACTGCTTTTAGCTCTATGTTACTTGTAACACGGCTACGGCTAGTAGGTATGGCTGTAATCTTGACGGAGCAAACTCCATTAAGATCACGTCACCTCAGCTACTCTTCATTTTTTTACTCAAATATCTGTTTTCCAGCACTATCCTCCGCCGCAACGTAGGCGTCTCCATGTACGGCGGGTCAATGACCTCCAGCGTGATGCCCACAGTCGTAGTGCGAGGACACCGCAGCTCGCGCGTGCTGGCTGCGAGGTGGTCGGGCGTGCTTGACGAGGCGCCGCTAGCAGTACTGGCCTTGGACACTAGACCGCATGGTACGTTTGTTGATACTCCGGGACAATCCTCTAACGTTGGAGTCTACATGTACAGCGGGTCGATGCCTCCAGCGTGATGCCCACAGTAGTTATGAGAGAAAACAGGGAACGGGGGTTGCACCGCAGACGCTGGCGTGCGTTAAACTATACAAACCTCATTCTAAGGCTTCTGGTCTAAGCACTTGAAGTAGGTAGATAAAGTTAGAGTTGTTTATTCAAATTGCAATTCTATTTCTTTTGCAGGTGACACAGATTCAAGTAGAAGTGAAGACGAACATCAAGAGACTGAATTAACAAACCACATGACGACTCAAACTGATTAATTCATAATAAGTAATCACTTTTTATTGTAATTAAACAACATTAATAACCTCTTAAAATAAATAAGGTCTGTCGTCCAGAGATAATTTATACATAAGAACTTCCTCAACAGTATAGCATAAAAATTATAACTGATTATGCACCGAGTGCATAAAGCAGTGTATTATTACGTCACGGGCGTCATTTAATCTCGAGGGTAGCTTAGTGGTGTAGAATAACTCGCGAGCGAAGCGAGGGACAGGGATTTATCCCAAGACAAATGCACTTTGTGCACGAGAAGAATACTCTTCTTGTCACATCATGTGAGAAAATATTAAAAGATGGTAACGCGTTTCGCGCCATTGTTTTTTATTGTCTTCCGAACGAAGATAAGTTCGAATTTCGAAGGTCTCACTGTACGCATCTCGTTGTTAATCATTTCACGCATATTTTGATGTTAAGAATTAATTCTCTTTACCTTGGTAGTTTTGAATTTGGAACCTCAAAATATGTATGGAAATGTTGACCAAGGAGACTCGCACTGAGAGATCTCATTCGATTTTTTTCTTTTTCAGCCAATAAGGCTGGCTCGGTTACATGACATTTAAGGATGTTTGTAAAAATAGTTTTAAGTAATAAGAGTGCCATAAATATGGAAGATAATATAAAGGTGCATGATACAGTATTATTATGAAATAATAGCATATTTAATTTTACGTTTCTACTTGTCATGGTTTTGTTAAAATGTTAAATAAATTTAACTTAATTATCCTAGATTTTAAGTATATCTAATATCAATTTACTATTATTCTGTAGATACGTTAAATATCATTTAATTCAAAAGATCCAAAGCTTTTTGTTCAGATATTTAATATTGTAATTATTAAAATAGGTAACTACACTTATTATAATTTACCTAGTTATTATAAAATACGGGTAGATTTTATATTATTCCACGATTTCGTTAAAGTATAATATTGTGATACAACTCACCGATGTTATTAGAGTTATTTATGTGTAGAATTAAATAATACCTAAGTACCTAAAGGAAAATAAGGAAGCCTAAGTACACATTCAAATAAACATAGCAGTTATAACTGGCATCGTTGATATACCTCAGTTTTAGAAAAAATTGAATAAAATAATAAAAATTTCAAGTTTTTTTGGATTGTTTAGACTTTCGTGTTTTAGCTACCTTGAGCGGCAGTTGGCTTTTACTGATTGATATTTCAGTTAATAGTAGGACAATACATTTTGTCGACGGTTTTCTATGTATAATAAAAAATATCTATCTATGTAATGTATTGTATAATGTATATCAATCTAGTACCCATAACACTGCTAAGCTCGGGGCTAGATAATGCTGTGTGAATTGTCCGGCATTATTGGTATAATTTCGTTATTATACGTATATGGATTTCGCTGCCGCTCCGAATAACGAATACCGCATAGGTCAAAACATGCCTTTTGAATGAAATAAGGCTGGGTTTTCACTAAGGTAGCGCTAAGCTGAAATATATGAAAATAATTAAAAGCATGGCTTCAGTAGAAACAGACGTTAATAAGCCTTGTAAAATGTAAACCAATTAGTAGTAAATTGAGTAGAATAATCTGTAATTCTTAGAATGTGTACGTTTTAGTATAACATTGTAGACAAACACCAATAAATGTACATATCAGGGGCTGAAAGCGTTTTACTTTATTTATCACTGCCATTGCCTATGACTCACTTGGTTCACGCTACCGTGGTATTGCAAGCGGAGGATAACAACATAATAAACTACTATAGGTAGGTATTACAAAATTTTTTATATTGACGACCTTTTTGGCGCATTGGGTACCTGTATTGATATCATTAAAGTACCTGATGCGAGGTTGCAGGTTCGAACTCTTGATTTCAAAATGTTTGTATCCGTATATTTGATCTCCAATCTACATAATATTCGAGGTTAGGTCTTGTTTTTGCCATTTGTCCTAGATAGGTAACTAATTGTAGGTATGCAAATGCCTATGTCTAAAACGCAGTATTAATAAAACTGGCAAAACCTAATGGTGCCTAAATCATGCATGGGCCAGCAGTGGGTACAGTTTGCTTAGAAGTTTTACCTACAAAAATGAACTCCTAGGTAAAATAAACTTACATTTTTAATTTAACCAGCACAAGACCGCTTAACCACTTAACGAACCCACCGTCATTTCAGACCGTAAAGTTTACGCAACAAAATAACACAGTAAGTGCATTCGCACTAGTAAACTGAGCCGTAACTGTAAGGTCATGGTCATAAGCTGAGCGAGTAGCGGATATTGCATTATATTAACATAGGTGGTTGGAATAAGTGGGACAGTAACCCAGCGTCCTGACTTCGATTAGGCAATAATATCGAGACATCGTCGTTTCGTCTCAATTTTGGTTGGACGTTGCCTAGTTCCGTGGCGCAGTATCAAATGCCATAGATAAATATGGGTAATAAACAAAGATAAATGAGACTTCACTTTGACAAAGCATATCGTGGATTTGATTCGAATATGCTTTGTACGAATGTAAAGCTAGTTTATTAAATAGGCAATAATTTTATTGCAATTTGTGGCTGCAACAATGCCCGGCCATCGCAAACACATTGGGTATTGCACCTTATGGCTGAGTATTATATGACTTGCGTTTAGTTAGGTAACTCGCTCAGCTAATCGCTCCGCTCACGCCCCAATCCCCCTCAATGTTTTATGAGGCGCAAGTTAGTAGGACATGCAAAGTTACCAGCGCAGTTGAAGACGTACTACAGTTTATGTAACACAATGGTACTAAAGCGGCGGACGACTGAATAGTGGTACTAGCGATGCAAGTCTCTTGCGAGGCTGGGGAAGTGCACGAGAAGTGCAGTGTGTTTTCATTCTTAAGGTAGCTTAGAGAATTGCTTAGTTTTCTAATGGGGTAGAATTAAGTAGGAAAAAGATTGGATAAGGGAGACTTTTAGTACAAATAGGAGAAAGCCTAAAATTGGTTCTGGAATACTACTATATTTTTTTAAACAAAGTTTTTGGAACCTGAATTTGAACTATTTTTACAGCACATTGTGAGAAGGAAAGAAAAAATATTAATTAACATTAAACACTGAGACACAATATTTATAAGAACGTAGTATTATAATGTCTTTATTATCAAAGAAAGTTACAATCAAATAGTAGACACAAATTAGAACTAGTATTAACAATTGAAACAATTGAGCTAACTGCAGACAGAGACAATCTACAAGTAGCTCACCTTCGTTTGATGACAATCTCACCTAATGGTAAGTGAAGGTTGAGATAACTATCAGTTAGTCCACTGCTGGACATAGGCCTACCCCAATGAGCGCCATAGCGCTATGGCGTCTTCAGCTTGACGTATCCAGCATCTGCCCGCAGTCCTTCGCAGGTCGTCATCCCACCTGGCCGGAGGGCGTCCTACACTACATTTGCCGAGTCGCTCCACTCAAAAACACGTTTACCCCAGCGCGGTTGAAACCTTTTGTACGCAACAGAAAATAACTTTTCACAATAGAACGGATCCTATGATACACGAGTATCTGCGCCCTCACCCGGTTTCCCTCACATCGCAAACTTACCAAAAGCTTTTATGACTATATAAACATTCTTAATATCCCAACATGATATTTCTCATTCTTACATCATAAAAAAAGGTTTTTCTTGCTTATACGTTCCATAGATAATACCAAAAACACCCTTATTGCTTGAGAATAAGGTTGAAGATAGATGGAAGGATGAATAGGTCTCGGTACGGTAATGTCCCCTATTTCCTCCATAATGTATGGCACTTTAGTTTATTGCAATCAAATGTTAATAACTCAGGACGTTCATGCAATATGCAATATTTTATAAATATGGCATAATGCATTTTTATACGTAGGTAATATGTTTAAGGCGTTGTGCAGACAGGGCAACTATCGCGGCAACAGGCAACTAACAACTAGCCGTTTACGAACTTACTTTTTACTTTTAACTTTACTTTTTAATATCTTTCGTATATTCAAAAGTAAATACAGAGTTGATCTATCTGCATAGCACCTTAAAGCAAACGAATTTTTTCTAGAACCTTCCTTGTGATCGTTTGAAGTACAGGTTTTTTTTTTGCTTCATTTTTGCATGATATGTTAAAAGACTGAAAGCTTCATAAAAATTACTTGCATCATGCAAATGACTATACATCTTTGTTCTTCATCATTCATCATCAGCCTATAGCAATCCACTGCTGGACATAGGCCTGCAAGGCCAAGGCCCTGTCTTCATCTTGCCGCATCCAGCATCTACCTGCAGTCTTTCGCAGGTCGTCAACACACCGTTTACCGAGTCGTGGTCTCCACTAGAGAACACGTTTGCCCCAGCGGCCTTCTTCATCATTCTTCCAACCCAAATAAGATTTGTAGTTAACCCGCTTACATCCGAACTGAAATCGTCAAACTTCGATAGTTTTTATAGTAAAAAATCCTAACTAATGTGATAAATGCGAAAGTGTGTTTATTATTTGTTCTACCTACCATACCTACCTTTGTCCTAACTAAGCAACCAATCGATTTATTTGATTTTTGTCATAGAGTTAGTTGAAAGGGTGGAGAGTGACATAGATACTTTTTGTAATTTTTTTTAATCAATTTCCATGGGATAGAAATAACCCAAACGTTTTCATAGAAACAACGCGTGCGAAGCCGCGGGCAGAAACTAGTTACTATAAATGTCACAGATTTGAACTTTTAAACTCAACTGTGCCGAAATATTGGATAACTCAAAAATCAAATTATGGTAAATATCCCGTTTTTATTGACTTTAGTATTAATAACCTTGATAGTTTCAAAAGTTTTATTATAAGGCTCTAGACACACGGACCGCAAAGTCAATAAAATCTCTTACATCCCAACAAGATTCTAAATAATAAAAGAAAACGATAAAAATCTGTCTCGAAATCCTCTAAAACTTACGTATTACAAGCGAAACGCATAAAATATTTTCTCAATCGTTGTTGGTATTTTCACACAAACATTGAATAAAATAAAAATAAAGAAGCCACAAACCGATAGCCATTTATCTTTCGGGGAATTCACCGCGAAATATTTCTTTTACAGCATGTCTCAGCTTAAATTTACGGTATACAGCGGGAATACAATAACTATAGCTTGAGGGCCAGACAGTTTGTACTCCTTTCATACAAAATGACTGTGGTTTTATAAATACGTTTATATCGAGAGGTCAAACAACTAAATAACTCATCATCATCATCAGCCTATAGCAGTCCTCTGCTGGACATAAGTCTCCCCCAATAAGCGCCATAGCGCCCTGTTTTCAGCTTGCCGCATCCAGCATCTACCTGCAGTCTTTCGCAGGCCGTCATCCCACCTCGTCGGAGGGTGTCTTACACTACGTTTACCGAGTCGTGGTCTCCACTCGAGAACACGTTTGCCCGAGCGGCCGTAGGTTCTTCGCGAGATATCGCCGGCCCACTGCCACTTCAGCTTGCTAATTCTCAGAGCTATGTCGATAACTTTGGTTCTCTGTCGGATGTATTCGTTACAAATCCTATCCTTCAGAGAAACTCCGAGCATAGCTCTCTCTATAACTCCTGATTATCAAAAAGCATCTGTTCGCAACCTAGCAGTCCTTATTCTGGACTAAAATAATATAATTTACCAATATCTGTGGGCGACGGTCCGCTTGCGATGCAGTAGGTGGCAGGTTCGACTACCGCCTCGGGAAAATTATGATCTGTAGATGTTTGTTCCGGGTGTTATCTATGTATATTAAAAAAATAAATTAAGTAATCTACTGTATTAAGCATATACAGTCATCTAGTACCCATATTTATAAAACAAGCTTACGAGAAAAATACAGATACAAAGTTTCAGAAGTTTTTTTTCCGTTCAGTAGTTTTTACATAAAAAAGTTCGAAAGACTTTTTTGCATTTTAGTGCCCGTGGCTCCCTTCTTTTATTTATTTATAAACATGGAAATCTATCCTAACGGGCACACTCAATGCAATACAGTACTATATCTTTTAGTCAAGTATTATATTATTATATTTAATATTAAAATTAGAAAATAATTATACATAAGAGAAAAAAACAAACAAGTTAGCTAAAAACAAAATGTCATAGATTAAAACAATATTTTTTCATAAATGATGCAGCTAAATGTCATGATTATGAACTGGTGCATTACGAGTACTTAACGCACCACTAGCTTCCAACAGAGATGTCATGACCAGACCATGCCTTGCATCTGTTATGTTCGCGGACCGTAAGGCTCAAGAGAAACTTCTACCGTATTCTTCTAAAAATCTTTTTTCTAAAATAAATAAAAATGTGTAGTGTGTTTATTGCTCAGCGTAGCTGGAACTGGGATACTTTTGTATTACCAATTTCCTAGTTTCCTACGATTGAAAATATTTGTATGAAAATAACATTGCCCAGCTAGTCTTTAAGTAAAAACATGGGTTTGCCAAGTTATTAGAGCTCCAGAATTTGGCCCTGTCCCAAATTTCACCCGTATACGCTCATTTTACTTGATTACTCAGTTGCTCGACCGAAAGAGATATGATTTTAATGACTTAATTGATGCTTTGCAAATGGTGCAAAGTGAAAATGCTCGAGGATTTGCAAGTCGAAGGGTCTTGCAAGTCTTGTGATAAGACATTGCAGTTTATGTGCGTTGGTGCAAAGTTGCAAGTCTTAAGTGAAAATACGTTGTAACGGTCGTAACCTTTGATGTTCGTAGCTCGTAGCGTTTTGTAGCTTCTCGTAGAGATTTCGTAGCACCTCGTAGAGCTTCTACGCTGCCGTAGCACTTCCTTTTCAACAAAATGTTTGGTAGGAAAATATTTTAAAGGGTTAATTGAACGGTTAACGGTTAACTTTAGAAAGTTATTTTAGTTGTGAAACAAAGCCTAGATCTCAGTACTTACGGGAAAAAATATTATGTTATTCGATATTTTAAACACGGGGGTGTTTAAAATATCGAATAACATAATATTTTTTGGTTCCTTGAATGTAAAAACACGATTAAGAATAACAGCAATAAAAGAACATGAAAGTGAACCGTTTCGCACATTATTTAGTCACGCCGGTCCAAAAATGTATGCGCCCTCTTAATTATTAATAATATTTTAAAGTAGGTAACCCTAATCATAAAAAAATCTTAACATTTTATAAGTACCTATAGTGTGTAAACCCTCGCACTTGGGGCACTTAGAAATTAAATAAGTAGATTTTTGACTCGTCACCACTTGGTTTCGTGCAGTTGATTAGTGCAGTCCCGTACTATTATGGGAAGGTTGCGGGTTCAAGTCCCGCTGATTTAAAATATTTTTGGGATTCTGGAATATCATTTAATTTAGAGAAAACTAACTAGAGTATTCTACATAACATGAAGATGGTAAACATTGTTAGCAGCGTTGACAGTTCTTAAACAAATTTAAATAGTATTATTAGTAATTGGTTTCGCCAGCCGATTTAATTAAATTAAATTGGATTATCTTCGCAAATGAAACTACAACATTGATTGTAGGATCAGCCCGCTTAGCATGGAGCTAATCAGCAAGTCGAGCGAGTCAATTATGTATGCAAATACAATTAGCCTGGCTCGCTGTCCGTCTGCTGGTATTTATAGATGAATGTATCGACTCGTTTGATCAATACCTTTGTATGTACAATATATACAATACACAATTATTATTATAATATACAATACAATACAAAAATACTTTATTGTACACCAGATACAGATCATTACATAAAAACATGAATTCTAAAGTACACTTAATTAATTTATTTTATCTTCCTGCGCAAAAATATATATCTGGGATGTGTAAAAATAATAGGTGGCCATTAATAAGTTCCCACTTATAGAAACCGAATACAATTGAAAAAACACAAATAATAATAAAGAGTTAATTCACATTGATCATAAATAAATTCAAATTAATTATATTGAGCCTACTTTTATTATGAGCACACAACCATATACTGTTTTCATTAAGTTAGAGACTGAAGTTTTGTAATAAATAAGTGCCTTTAAGTGTATAATATTAGATTAAGTTCTCACATATATTAAGTTGAATTAAGTCAAAAAATTAAATAATGTATTTATGTTTCTTAGATAAACATGAAGTTACTTTATCTATTTATAGTAACCCATAGATGCGGTTTACAGTAACCCATAGATGCGGTTTACATGTACATATTTTACGTTCAACATTCGATTAATGTTCGATAAAAAGACAACGTTCATTTTCATTAAAATTTAAAAGAAAACGTCTCATCCAATCAAAAAGGAATTCACTATCTCAAACCAACTCGCCCCAATCTCGCAAAACAATGCCACAAAGAAATAAAAACGATCAAGTACGAATTCGTTATTCTCACATAAAGGGTTCCGTACTCAAATATGATATTTATACACTAACCAAACTCGATGTGAAATGTTTGTAAACCAACCATCCATACTTAATCTCTAAATTTAATCTGTTGTCGCACCTTTTTATACGGAACTAGCTGTTTTCCGCGGTTTTAAAAATTCAAATTTCACATTTCTAAATTTTTATAGCCATGTTCACCGCGGATAGTGTAGCTTCCCAACGGTGAAAGAATTTTTCAAATCGGTCTAGTAGTTTCGAAGCTTTCGATACAAACAAACAAAAAAATCAAACCTTTCCTCTTTATAATATTATTACAGATTTACATTTTTTGTAGATTTGTAGAAACACAACTAATATTGCTTTAAATCTGGGAGTCAACGTCAAACAAGTTAGTTTTAGTTTTTGTGTCGTGGATTGTTATTGTACATCGAGTTTGACTAGTGTATAAATCACCAAACAGCGTTATAGCGTTTGTTATAGCGGCGATAGAAATACACGTTCTGTAAATTTTTAAACATAGGTTTATGAGAGACGAACGGATGGAGGACGGACAAACAGACAGCGGTGGCTTATATAGGCTTACGCTGTTGGGTCCCATTAGGTACGGAACCCTAAAAAGAAAAGAAAATTGATTACCAAGGTTTAGATAAAAGGTATTCCAAAACGACTGGCCAATAACGCGATCAATCAATTTAGACACAAAGCGACAAAGATCCAATCAGAATGAATCAGGGTCGTATTGAATAAAACCATTTTCTGTGTCTGGCTAGAATTCACAAGTTCAGGCGAATTGGTACATGAGGACCGCTAGTTCATTGAGTTTACCTTTAATCACTCCACTGTTATTGTATTGTATTTATTTATTTCGAATAATTCAATCTATAGCATAGAATAAGATTAAAATAAATAAGCATTAAATAGAAAATTTGAATAAAAATAATAATTAAATTAAATTACATTATCATAAAAATTAAAATTATAAATCGATAAGAATATTAAAGCAAATTAACTTACAATTATATAAATAATAATTAGAACTAAATCAAGTGCTGTATCCACACACTGGAGCAACACGTTGGACAAAGTGTGTCCATATAGGGGATATACAATACATACACAAGAGACTGTTGTTATGATTGATTTGCAGAACATTTTAAACTCGAGAATCAACATAACTTATATTTATTTAGGCTTACATAATAAGCTCATAGTGCACTAAATTAACAAACAATTACTGGATCACCAGTTTGACGACTAAAATTAGTTATGGAAGACCAGCGCTATGGTGTGATCTGCTCCACTATGCACGCACATGCTGAGTGGAGAACAATTTTGTCGGTTTTTCTGTTAATTCAAGGTTTATTTATACACATGTTATTCGTCTCTATGCAAAATAAAATATTTTTATTTGTTCGTTTATGGGTGAAACCTAAATAAATTGACCCAGCTGCCTCAATGTACCTTTGCCCAGACGGTCAGACGTACCCAAAATGTAGAGTGAATGTGCCTTGATTGAAGGTGGACGAACGTTACCGAATTGTATTGCAACCTGATAGGCGAAATTACATTAAATGGCATACAGCGCTTACTAGCTTGTAGCTTTGTTTTAGTTGGTTTGCATATACTATTCGACGTACTACGCCTACATATGTGACGTAGCCTTCAGGAATGTTCATGACGACCACAAGCAAAAGAAAAAGGAAGTACCTATATTTAGTTAGCTGTGCGCTAGATTTATTTTCAAAACTGTAAGAAAAAAAACAGTAAACAAAAGAACACACAAAAGAAAACTTCGGGGAAGATAATACAGGAGACTTTTTTATTTTTATTTATTTAAATCTTTATTGCACTACAAAGAGTACAAAGGGCGGTCTTAATGCCGAGGCATTTTCTACCTGCCAACCAGCAAAAACACATATTTATACAGAGGGTTGGCGTGCTAACATTACATCAGAAATATACGTGTACCTACGTACTTAGGAACTATTAAGAATCCTTAACATCTTTTAATTATAAGATTTGATTAGTCAGCGTCAGAACTTTTAAAAATCTATTATCTACTCATAAATAACACATTTATTAATCACTCCCTATCTTCAAAAAACTGCTGCATCAGCATTAGTTATCCTTATGAAAACATTGATAGCTCTATCTTATTTCTATGTAAGTTTATTATTATGTTTGTAATGTAGGTATTATGGTATGTAGTGTAAGTATTTGTTATCCTTTTTTTAATCTATATATTTACTAAAGTACCACCGTCTATTTTGTTCTTTAATGTCCAGTCCATCCTAAGGTTGCCTGGAAGAGATCGCTCTCAGCGATAAGGCCGCCATTTATACTTCCTCTATTCTATTGTTTATTTCTGTATTGTTTTCTGTTTTGTGTGTGGTATAATAAAGTGTTATCTAACTATCTTATTTTCCACTCACGAAAGGCTTTACAAAAATTTGCGTACACACAATATTCATTGTGATTTTATGTAGACTATTAGTTTTGCGTAAATAAATCTAAAGTAAAATAATAAACTCTGCCCAAATCGATGCTTCTTTACAACAAGTCAAAGTCCCAGACCAAGCTTGAGTACCTATCTAATAAATCAAACGAAAATACTGCATCTCGAGACGGCAAATATTTTCGATCCATCTTGCAATTTGTTCGGAATTGTCGCTCATTCCCATTCAGACGGTCTGCGTCTGCGAAGATCTTGTCTCCTCTCGATAGATTTTAAAGTACAGCTTCTACTTGGCTTGATTTGGATTGTACAGTGAAATATAACCATGCAACCAATGATATATATACGTATTTGAAATTAGGTAGACAATAAGCTAACATTAATTCAGAAAGGCAGCGGAACTGTGTACGTTCATAGATAGGTAGGTACTAAATCTATTATACATAATACACTACATATATAACTTTGAATAATTATTTCTATTTTTTTATTGTAAAAAAAAAAAAAAAAAAAAAAAATGTGAAAGTTTCAATGTTTAGCTGTAGGTTTAGATGTTAGTAACCTCTTTACACCTAAACTACTTAACATATTTTTTAATATTCAACAAAAATGTAATAATTACAATTATTAATAAAACATTGTTTGTGTTGGTTATTTGGGTTCTACATCAGCTGTAGGGTAAGATGCAAGTTATGGAAGGGCGCGCCCTCTCCTTCTTGAAGCCAGTTACTGGACGAGTAATAATTGTTATGTTTTTCGATGACGTGGAAAGTGTACGAGCCTTGGGCGACTTGTTGATTGCACTAAAAATTATTCACTTGAGTGTATATATAGTCTTTCGCAGGTCGTCATCCCACCTGGTCGGAAGGCGTCCTACACTACGTTTACCGCGTCGTGGTCTCCACTATAAAACACAAATGTAGCATGGGAGAATCTGTTTAAAAAAATTTGGTTTTCAAAAATAATCATCATGAATCTGAAAAGAAAGAGTCAATAGACATTCGCGAAATTGAACTATTCCTTGCAAATAAAAATATTTACAAGACAGAAAGGGATCCCAATTTTCTCGTGGACCAAAACAAACAGATGCAAGGCAATCAAGCGTAGAACAAACAAGGGAGGGGATGTGGGTATGTGGGGGATGTGGAGACCCGTATGGAGCGAAAAATGAAGATTCTGATTACAGTAAATATAGCCATTACTGTCGATTGTTATTTGGTTGTGGTAGAGGCTTTTAGCTCATGGGAATGTGTGGAAATGCGGGTCTTCTGATAGCTTGTCCTTTTTAAAAGTTTTATTTCAGTTTGAGTTAGGTGGCATAATTTGAGGGTTATTCATATGCATAGTTATTGTTTTGAATAAAGAAATAAAACTAAAATGTATTCTGCTGGCGACAAAATCATATTTGCCTTGTAAAGTAAAGTAAAAAATCATTTATTTCTTTAGGCTTGCAAAATAAGCACTTAGACAAGTCATATTTTATATATAAATTATTATCAAAAAAAATATTTTACTGTTTTACTGTTCACTTAAATTTTTTGTCCACTAGTGGAAGAAGTGAAAACTAACCTAAACAAATGTACTTGCTAATAACATTAATAAGTACCTCTGCCTGTTTGTAAATCTGCTATAATTTCACGGCCAAACAATTTGAAAATCTGTGCATGGGGAAAATCCTCTAAAAATTATGAATGATACACCGGTGAGCTATGCTCGGAGTTTCTGAAGGATAGGATTCGTAACGAATACATCCGACAGAGAACCAAAGTTATCGACATAGCTCTAGGAATTAGCAAGCTAAAGTGGCAGTGGGCCGGCCATATCTCGCGAAGAACCGACGGCCGCTGGGGCAAACGTGTTCTTGAGTGGAGACCGCGACTCGGTAAAAGTAGTCACAGATAATATAATACATGTCCTACACGTAGTGTAGGACGCTAACCGACCAGGTGGGATGACGACCTGCGAAAGACTGCAGGTAGATGCTGGATGCGTCAAGCCGAGGACAGGGCGCTATGGCGCTCATTGGGGGAGGCCTATGTCCAGCTGTGGACTAATATATATAGGTTGATGATGATTGATGACAAAAAGTATAAACAAAACCTTAGCCACTTAACCAATAAGCATTTTCCACTAGTCAATTATAAAATTGAAGACGTAAATTCAGGTAAAAATCAACCTTATAACACAACGCCTTGCAATTCAAGCTCGTCGCGAAAAAGTTAGAAAAAGTTAAATTACACTCATAAGTCTTGCGCTCGCTAGGATGCTAACTTATTTATGGTGCGCTTTACAAATTCATAACTGGGTAATACTAAAGATTCTGTTTTAATAAGCTTGAGAATAAACATTGAAATACTTTGCAGACTGTAACATAGCTTCAAGGGAAGGCGTATAATCTTAGTACGAAGTAGATAAATAACAAATGAAAATAGTGGATTTTGTTAGCAAGGAAATAAAGAGAGTTACTGGATGGATTTGGTCAAAAATTTAAGAGAAGAGAGTATCTAAACTAAGAGAAAAAAAACTTATTTGATATGAATAGTTTAAAATTTGACTCGTCTATCTTGAAAACCGATGTGGCGTGGTGGGCGAAGGTCCGCTTGCGACGCAGGTGGTTGCGGGTTCGATTCCCGCCTCGGAACGATTGTGTGTACGATCTGCAGATATTTGTTCCGGGTGTTCTGGTCGTTTTCTATATATAATAAAAAAATTATCTACCTATGTAATGTATTGTATTATGTATATCAGTTATCTAGTACCCATAACACAAGCTCTTACCATGGGGCTAGAGAATGCTGTGTGAATTGTCCAGCAATATTTATTTTGTAAGCCTAAAGAAAATAAAACATTTGAATTTGAAATCAATAATAATTATTTTATAAAATTAGACTAGTCTTTGTGTTTATTTTTCTAACCCTAAAGAATATTAAATCTTTAAAGAAACTTTTCTAGCAGCGCCCCGTGGTTCCCAGTTGATAAACACTATTTGTAGCACTTTATATAACTTTTCAACTATAAAAAGTAGCTTAGTTTTTATTTAAAATAATCAGCTATTTAATTCATATACCTTGGTATATTTTGGTTCATTCACTACTACTAGGTAGATACATAATGTATATGTACTTAGACTTAGTTCGTTCATGATAATAATAATGTTTATCTACATATGTATATTCACGCCAAATGTATGCAATAATAGGCAATACATTGTAACGCAGACACTAGACTAACCTTCTCTAGTTTTTATTGTCTTATAAAATACTAGCGGACCTTCCCAGCTTCGCACGGTTTTAGTGCGGATCCCTTACTTTTTTTAAAATATAATATAGCCTATGTTCACCGGGGATAGTGTAGCTTCCCAACGGTGAAAGAATTTTTCAAATCGGTCCAGTAGTTTCGGAGCCAAGAGCATTACAAACAAAAAATCAAACCTTTCCTCTGTATAATATTAGTATTAGAATAGTATACATTGAAATACAAGTAGTAGTAAGTACTTTCATTTGTTTCACTTTTACTGTCATATTTCAAAGCCGTATTACCTTTCAGTAATAATTCCTCTTCAAACAAACCCACCCCCTCATCCAGGGTCCATATCCCGCTGCAGCACTGCATTATCACACAGTACGTGATGGCGATCGGGTGGCTAGATTTATCACGGACCATTCGTTAGGGTCACAAGCTTTATTGCGTCTGGTTATAAAATATACAGAGTATGGGCTAATGCGACTATTTGTCGCGCTACAAAGAGTGATCAGAGAGGGGAACAAATGAATTTTAACTTGTTGCTGAAATAGTATGGTGGAAATGGACCGCTAGAAATATGATTAATAGTAGTTTAATAATTAATAGTTAAAAATAATTCAAAATCCCTAATGACATCAATGGCAAAAAAAAAAAAGAAATTACCATAAAAAATAAAAAGAAATTATTATAAATATTGTTAAAAGAAATTACCTTTAACAATATTTATAAAAAAGTTAAAATTATGGCTCATTGGAAAAGCTTTCTATAGTGTCAAAGAACTCATGGACCTATATTTAAAAATTAAATAGCACATTATTGACATGTTCATAGTTTATAACTTATTAATTTAAATCATTTTATAATGACATTGTAGGAACCTAGTTTTAGAAATTGTAGTTAGTATAGTATGTGACACTACCTATTCTAATGTTTAAGACCTTGTATTATGACCATTTTTTTTATTTATTTATATATTATTTTTGTTAGGTATTTTAGAATCCGAGCAAAGCGGGACTCGTGCATAGTGGAACTAACCCTTATTTCTTGCAATAAATGAATTGAATTGAATTAACGCTGGACCATCCACACAGCATCTAGCCCCATGCTAAGCAGTGCTTGTGTTATGGGTATGGGTACATTACATATGGGTATATGACATAAATATATATATTTTTATAAACTAATAAAATACCCAGAACACCCACAAACACAACAATATTTTCAGATCGTACATATTGATCCCAAGGCGGGAATACAACCTGCGACCTCCTGCGTCGCAGGCAGACTTTCGCCCGCCGCGCCATATCGCTCGTCTTTCATCAAACTGATAGTTTTTATAGTATTACTGACTAAGATGACTGATATATGTACTTAATAATGTATATCAAAACGGTAGATCACTTAGAGATAGGCTCAAGCGGCCGGTGACTAGGCCTGTTATTATTATTAGCAGGTATTATATTTCAAACTATCATCACCAGCCTATTAGCAGTCCACTGCTGGACATAGGCCTCCCCCAATGAGCGCCATAGCGCCCTGTCTTCAGCTTGCCGCATCCAACATCTACCTGCAGTCTTTTAAAGTAAAAGTAAAGTAAAAAATCATTTATTTCTTTAGGCTTACAAAATAAGCACTTAGACAAGTCATATTTTATACATTAAATTATTATCAAAAAAAAAAAAATTTTACTGTTCACTTCAATTTTTTGTCCACTAGTGGTAGAAGTGAAAAAGAAACCACTAGCATGTTCATCTCTTATATGTCTAATACATGGTTATTTGCCTATTTAAGTCTAAATATAGTATGATTCGATACATGACAATATTTAAGTAAAGCTATGCACAACAACAAATTACTTACATACTATTGTCGGTGCGAAACTAAGCGACATCTGGCCAAGCATTAACATCATTGAGATAATCATTTATGGAGTAGAAAGCCTTCTTGATGAGATTTATTTTTTTGTAATTTTTAAATTTACGAATAGGGAGCTCAGTTGCTTCAGATGGAAGCTTATTATAGAAGCGCACGCTATTGCCCATAAATGATTTCCCTACCTTGTGTAATCTAAATGATGGTATGTGTAACTTGTTCTTGTTTCTTGTATTTCTATTGTGAACATCACACTTTTTCATAAGGCTATCCTTATTTTTGTGGGTTTTGCAGGTCGTCATCACACCTGGTCGGAGGGCGTCCTACACTACGTTTACCGAGTTGTGGTCTCCACTCCACTCAAACTATAGTGAGCTTTATTTGCTCTAAGTCTACGTTCTATTTTTACCTAAATTAAAATATAAGCTTTTAGTTTTTGGGATAGACTAAAATAAGGTAAAAAATGCAGGAGCCTGCGTACTGTTCGTCTGACGCGAAGGTCCCTAAACGCAATAACCAGAATAACTAGAAAGCAATTAGCTGTTCAAAAAGCCAAGCATGATACGCAATTCAAAGTGTGGACTTCATTAGCGCAGTTGCACAGTTTTGCAAAGGGCAAAGTTGCTCCGACTGTACAAAGCTATGGTAATACGGTCTGCATGTCTGACCGTACCTCTGGGAATAGGGCTGGGACCCGGAATTGCGGACAATGAGGCCTTTTTTTTTTCCAAAAAAATAATTAGTCCTTTATATTTCATATATAGTCATATATATGTAGCCTTGGAATTCAATGGCTGGCGAGGAGCTCTTGCGGAGAGAATGGCGACATAAACACATAACACATAGACTAATTATAGACAGAATGCATTTATCTAGAGCTTCTTGCTCGTTTAATTCATTACTTAATAGAAATAGTGAGGTAGATTTATTCAATACCAGTACAAGTAAGCTTAAACGGTTACTTAGTGACCAATTCTTTAATGTGTAAACTACATTATGTTATCTGTTTAAACTAGTTTTCTTTTTTTCATTATTTTTCTATACTTATGTCTATTTATTATCTTCATAAAGTCGTCAACCTACTTCGTAACTTAATTTTTTTTTAATTATCTATCAGCGGAAACTTTTAATTAGCCGTCAGCAAACATGCACTGGGTCTTTCCAGGCATTTTCTGTATAATGTATGTACATCATTTGTAAACCTAGCTGTAAGTTTCTCCAAAATTTTGTAAATAAATAAATAAATAAGTTTGTATTTTATTTGTTGTGTACAATGTGTATTGTATTGTAATACCATGTGAAACTACACGGTCTATCCACGGTCTATTTTAATTTGATTTCTCTCTCGCCAAAGAAAAAAAAAGATTTCTTAAAAAAAAGAAACATATAAAAGCCTTTCTTTATCATGAGTATGTTAAATTATTAATAATACATATTATTAATAATCATTATTAATAATACATATTATTATTATTTTGAGCACCAACAATATCATCATCATCATCCTATAGCAGTCCACTGATGGACATAGGCCTCCCCCAATGAGCGCCATAGCGCCCTGTCTTCAGCTTGACGCATCCAGCATCCACCTGCAATATTTCGCAGGTCGTCATCCGTCCAAGGCGCTATGGCGCTCATTGGGGGAGGCCTATGTCCAGCAGTGGACTGCTATAGGCTGATGATGAACATACCTATATAAATAATACTTTACTTTTTTTTATTTATAATATTATAAAGTATACTTATATATTATCTTAGACGACCGATGTGGCGCGGTGGGCGAAGGTCCGCCTGCGGCGCAAGAGGTTGCGGGTTCGATTCCCGCCTCGGAACAATTGTATGTACGATCTACAGATATTTGTTCCGGTGTTCTAGTCGTTTTCTATGTATAATAAAAAATATCTATCTATGTAATATATTGTATTATGTATATCAGTTATCTAGTACCCATAACACAAGCTCTGCTTACCATGGGGCTAGATAATGCTGTGTGAATTGTCCAGCATTATTTATTTATTTATTATATATTATCACAAACGAGGTTCCCCTCACTAGCTCGACCAGGTCAGCGGATATGAGTTTGGTTTTAACGAAAAACTTTTCGTGTTAGAAGGACTACCTTGGAATTAATCGAGGATAAAAAGGTTCCGGCGATGTTCCTGAATGTTATTTTACTAGAGTTTTTGTCGATTTGTTCCGTTAAAAGGTTTTCCGATACAGGGAAGGTAAGTAAATACCTAATCCTGTTATTGAGTATATCTGCAAAATGGAAACGAAATATGCTACCTAAAAATTGAATTATTTTACATAGCCGTATGGTAAATCAATCCTTTTAAAAGATAATACAATTATCCGTATATAAAAAGTGATAATCTATCCTGTATCCTACTTATGTTATAAACGCGAAAGTTTGTAAGTATGGATGGATGGATGTTTGTTACTCTTTCGAGTAAAAACTACTGAATGGATTGTAATGAAAATTTACAATATCATAGCTTATACATCAGAATAACACTTAGGCTACAATTTATAAAGATATATTGTATATTATCCAAAATATCTATCACCGCAAAATATATATCTATCGCGGGTGAAACAGCGGGGCGCAGATAGTATTTGAAAAAATATATTAGCTAAATGGGTAACATTATAAAAACATGTCAGATTTTAAAATATTTAATAATTTTCTGGTACGTTCTTTGATTATTTGGCTTCACACGCGTTCTTTCTATGGAAACGTTCAAACGTAATTCTATCCCATGAGAAGTGATGTATCGGATAAAAATTAGCCTTTGTTCCAGGCTTGGAACTACATCTATGGGAAATTTCAACCCGATATACAATACCTTCTGTGTATAAAGTATTTTTGTATTGTATGTATTATTGAATAGAACAGGAGTACAGTACCGCAAAACGTACTCTACCGTGGCGCCTAACATTTTGTAAGAGCAACAGCATTTGTGTTTTTATCTGTTGGCTATGAAAATACACTCGGTATTTTCTCGTCTCTGTTATGGAAAACTGTCATAAAAAAAAGTTTATTCTAGACATTGTATAAATCAGTAACTGATATATCTCAAATTATAGACTACCTAGAGAGAGCAAGCAAAAGGTAAATCATTAGCAGCTAGCATAAAAATCATAACTTGATTCGTGCTGCATTAGAAGATAAAAATCATATTGAAATGAAAATATTTGATTATTTATATGTCACATTTTAATAATCAACATTGAATACCTAGATTTTTTGGAAATAGTTTGTTCTTAATTGTTTATTGTTTGGGTGGAGACCACGACTCGGCAAACGTAGTGTAAGACGACCTGCAACCAAATGGAATAATGACCTAAAAAAGACTGCAGGGAGATGCTGGATGCGTCGAGCTGAAGACAGGGCGCTATGGCGCTCATTGGGAGGCCTCGGTCCAGCTGTGGACTAACATAGGCTGTGATGATGAAATTGTTTAAAACTTCACCGTTTAAACGGTGTATAAGGGGCTGTGCCTGATGGTTGGTGATGGTTGACACTGTGATAGTTGAAAAGGTGTCATCCATCACCCTATAAGTACACAGGCAAACAGTAGGCTTAATACACTTTGCTATTATAAAAAATAAACTAAAAAAGCCTACCATAAATAGCAACTACGACGAACTAAATAATTGAAATTTAATGGAAATTCCATGTTAAGTTAAAATTCCGATACATTATTAACAAGCTCGATATAGTCTCTCAGACTACCCTGTATTATTAATGTGCGTCTGCGAAGCACCAGGCTTGTGGCGAGTGGGAACGTCGATATGTGCCTATAATTCACACGCATCTTACTACACAGCAGTTCCATCTATGAAAGCTGCTGTCGAAGTAGGAAAATGGGCTTTAGGCTTAAGTTCTAGCTTTTAGGCAATCTGCTATCATAGGCCTACTAATATGCGTTTAGTTTTTAGAAACACTGCTAACATAAGTCAATATACCTACAAAAGGAATCTTGGTAAACTCTTCTACCAGTGAAAATAACTTACCTAAAATGTAATACTTTTACGGCTAGTATAATTAGCAGTAATCATGACAAGAAAAAGACACCGAAGAAAAAGATGTGACTTTAAACGACTCACACAGGTTTATATCACACTAGCTGCGCCCCGCGGTTTCACCCGCGTGGTGATAAATATTTTGGATAATTTATGAAATCTCGGCAGAAGCCTATGTGTTATTCTGATTTATAAGCTATATCATCGTGAAGTTTCATCAAAATCCATTCAGAAGTTTTTGCGTGAAAGAGCAACAAACATACTTACAAACTGTCGCGTTTATAATATTAGTAGGATTTTAGTGCTCCGACGCATAGCTAGGTTATAATTAGCATAATAATATCCCATCGAAAGTGAAAGCCCGCTCTACACAACTGACAAAGTATCCCTGACAGCTGTCACGTCAAAAACTAGACGCTCCGTCAAATGTCTATATTCCTAAGATCCTGTAACACGAGTAGCTACACATTGTTTATTAGGGCTATATTTCAACGGTCGCTGCGAGACTCGATATTATTTGTATACTAGTTTCCGCCAGCGAGTTCAAACGTTTTTACCAAAACAAAAACAGCTGAATATTATAGCAAAGCGTAAAGAGGCCTATCTAACTACGACAAGGAATAAGTTTTAACCTGAAACTAATTGAAAACACGAGGAAAAATTTATTGTGTCTTTGTTTTAAGTAGATTTAGCTTTCTTTGCGTAGTTCGCGTACATTACACAATATATAATCATAATCAATTATTGATGATACATTTGTGTTCAAGTTCTGAGTGAGATGCAAATTGACGCAGTTTCGTATTTCGGGACAAAATTCGTAAAATTATTCAGAAATACCCTTTTTAAATGTACGGTCGTAAGTAATAAAGATTATTCTGATTCTAACCTAAAAGGGTTATTACCAAAGGGAAATGATCTAATCCTGGATAAGATAGGCCATTTACGTGGTTCTACGGTAACGTACCTAGATATACGTTAACGTCTTAATCGGGATGATCTATGCGCCGGTTACGTGTAATGGTAGCAGATAAATTGAACGGCTTCAAGAGTGCCTTTAATGTCTCGTTGTTGTTGTTGACGGTACACAGGTGTTATGTTATTTTATTGTATGTATTTATGTTAATTTCATACCACTAGCAAAAAAGGAAATGGTTAGTAGTCATATTTATTACATTAATTCGAAATGAAATGAAACGAAATGAAATGAAATGAAATGAAATGAAATGAAATGAAATGAAATGAAATGAAATGAAATGAAATGAAATGAAATGAAATGAAATGAAATGAAATGAAATACAATCAACACAATCTCTGCTCACTTTGAGGCTAGATGATGCTGTATGGATTGTCACCAACTCAAGTTCGCTAAATAGTCTAACAAATTACTTATACGTAATCAGAATTTACGCGTAGGTTTCGGTCGCGTACTTTATAGGAAATATCTAAAAAAAAAATATTATCCCAATAAATTTTCGATCCCAGCGCGACAATTTTTTAAATATTTTTTTAATTTCGTAGCGAAACACGAATGCGACGGCTTATGCACTATAATAACAAAAACCTTTGATTTGTAATATTATATGTATTTTACTATTAGGTAAATGAACTTGAACACGATCGAAGTAATTTTAGCGAATTTGTGACAGAACCTCCCACTGTCTCTCAAAATCCACAATTTGTCTTATCGCTCTACTACACATCCAAGGATGGATAGGATTATACACTTCTCGATAACCAGACATCGGTAACCTGAAAAAATAAAATGAAATTATTTGAACAACCCATTATTATGTCTTTTGTGAGTGTCCCCAAAAAAGATATCATCCGACAGAGAACCAAAGTTATCGACATAGCTAAAAAAATGAGAAAGCTGAAGTGGCATCGGGCCGGCCATATCACACGAAGAACCGACAACCGCTGGGGCAAACGTTCGTGAGTTCGCAAACGTAGTGTAGGACGCCCTCCAGCCAGGTGGTATGACGACCTGCGAAGGACTGCGCGCAGATGCTAGATGTGTCAAGCTGAAGACAGGACGCTATGGCGCTCATTGCGGGAGGATTATGTCCAGCTGTGGACTAACATAGGCTGATGATGATGATGGTGATTATGTCCTATGTGACTGTCCCCAAACAACTGTTAAAGCATCTCCCCACACGTATCAGAACCAACTGCAACGTATTCTGCGGAACAGTTCAACAAACACCCATTCACGACTCTCGAACAAATATCAAAGAATCGTTGAGAGAAATCAAACACGGCTCAAACGGTCTCGTATAAAAACCACAGAGTTATGTGTAATCGCTGCTTTGTTTAGTTTCTGAATGTAGTTTGATAGTTCGGTAAGAGTGGTGTAGCTTGAGTTTATCTGTTTTTGGTGAATTTTTGGTAGAAGTTAAATGTAGGAATCATCATAAATAGCTTTAAATCATCCACTGTGGGATATAAATAAATAAACGCTCAGAGAACAAATCTAACCGTTTAAGTTTCACGCAATAGAAATATGATTTACATTTCAAATCTATGTTCCATGTTCTTTGAGAGTTTCGGATAATCATCATCTAATGGCATCGTAATGTCTAAGAAAGAACCTCAATACCTACACAAATACCTAATAGTAGCAATGGGCGCCGGTCATTCAAATAGATGTAAGTACCTAAGCAATTAACGAAAAATCTATGGCATATTTTCACAAAAGCATAAAGCCTTCAATAAATAAAAGTTAATAAATAATCTATCTATCTATTCAGCCGGTAGCACCCACTGCTGAGTATAGGCCTCTTCCTTATCTCGCCACCCCCGGCGAGATGTCCCGAAGAAGGAGAAGCCCCCCCGTTGTATTGTGCCAGTCGGATCCACTGCTTCCCTACAGCCCCCACAATATCGTCTGTCCATCGGGCAGGTGGTCTGCCTCTGCTTTGGAATAAATAATCCAAGTCGATAAATAGAAGAGAAAGTAGAGAAGCAAAGATCTCGTTAGGTCCATGTAGAGCTCGGCCCACAAGGGCGCACCGGGAGCGTCCGTTGTTTGCGCATCGCCAGCGCAGCCGCGATACCTCGTAAACTGGACGCCTCTAATGCACTACAAACGGTACGAAGATCGGAGGTCACATGTACGGTAAGAATAGATCTCATATAGGGGTTGTTGGTTCTTGAGAGGATACCACGACTTGGTAAACGTAGTGTAGAACGCCCTCCGATATCGTAGAACAAGCCTCCAAACAACAAAATAAATTATGTGATCGAAAGTTTATTAAAAACATTGTAAAAACTAACAAGGATAATAAAATTATTTCGGATATACAAAATTGTTATTTATTTAAGAATACATTGTATGTATATTTTATGTTTTTAAGTATGCCTTGTATGGCATAATTTTTTGAGTATTTTTTATAAAAAAAAAAAAAAAAATTATAGAGAAAAAAGCGTGTTGATGTATGTAACTCAAATTACGGCCAATTGCCATAATACATAATAAATCAATCAAAGTACGAACAACCATCATTTCAGTGTCGTCAGTGTACATCGGCAATATATTTACCACCTCCACCTCACCCTGCATCGTTGTGTATTGTCGGCAGTGACCACGTATCTCTACACTCAGGTCTGCACTCAGCTAAGAACCCGCACCAGTTCACTGGAATTAAAAACACATTCACCGCTGATATATTTGACGTTTTATTGTGGTTAATGATTCGGAATAGTTGAGAGATTTTAGTTTCAGCTGGGGTTTGTTGAAATAATTTTACAAAGCAGAGGGAGAGATGACTTTTTGATTTGTTGAGTAACTGTTTAATATTGATTAGGAACTCAGCACACGTGCATGCTCGAATATATCCGACAGAGAACCAAAGTTATCGACATAGCTCTAAGAATTAGCAAGCTGAAGTGGCAGTGGACCGGCCATATCTCACGAAGAACCGACAACGGCTGAGGCAAACGTGTTCTTGAGTAGAGATCACGACTCGGTAAACGTAGTGTAGGACGCCCTCCGACTAGGTGGTATGACGACCTGCAAAAGACTGCAGGTAGATGCTGGATGCGTCAAGCCGAAGTCAGGGCGCTATGGCCCTCATTAGGGGAGGCCTATGTCCAGCAGTGGACTAACATAAACTGATGATGATGATGGTGACTGTGCGTGGCATGCTGGGCTGGGCATGCCCCAAAGAGGAATTTGCATTTATTAACAAGCGAGGCTGGCAGTGTGGCATGAGAAGTGTTAAAATTAATAAACATACATAAAATAACTTTTACTACTCCTGTTTTTTCTCCTTTTTTGTAGGTTCAAAAAATGGGAAAGATATTGGTGAAAGTTAGATGTTTTAAACATTACCTAGGCTCACTTCTGTTTCTGTTGAACTTCTTTCTGGCCGCGGCTTCGCATCTTAATAACAAACACCTAAAATTCAACATCCAAATCACCAAAAGCAATAATTTAACGCTTTTACCAACTACAAAATGAACCGTTGCCAAAACTAGGCCGAACAGCCCCAATGAACAATATTAATAAATTCTTAAACAAAAACGATACGTTATTGGAGTTGCAAGATAGTTTGCATTTCAATGGAAAGCCGGTTTCAACATTGTTCTAAATAGGGATGGGAATTTAGCTACTTATGTTAACGTAAAGCCAAAATGATAAGGTATGTAGTAGTTAGTTTATTTTCATTTAGCATGGTAAAACACCTGTAGACTTATAGGCACTTCAGGTTATTCAGTATCATAACTAAGCAGTTGTGCAGTGCCGAAGTAAAGAAAAAGTTAAAAAAAAATCTTTAGGCTTATAAAATAAGCTCTTAGACAAATCATAATAATTTATAGTATAAAGTACTATAAATTATTATCAAAGAAGATTAGTTAATACACAATACACCACATGTCTCGAGTTTGGTAACTTTATAAATATTTTGAACGTGTCCTCGGGTGAAACAAGTTTTAACTTAAAAATAAATAACTTTACACAGAAAACACACCCTCGAAACAAATATTTACAATACCTGCAGCCTTTTCTCACCTCTTCCATTTCATTGTCGTTGGCAACGCTAAAGAGGTCGCCTAAAATACAGCTAACGGTGATTTGCGCAATTGGTGAGCGCATGCCATACTATGACGGAGGCTGGGTGTTCAAGTCCTGTGAAAATCGAACTATTTTTGGGATATTAAAATTTTTTACGCTGAAAATGATAATGATGAAAAATAATGGTAAAATGTTTCCCATCCCTTTTCTCAGAGGCCGTTCGGAATACTTCGTCAAAATGACTTATTGTACTTGTTATTTAATTTCAGTAGTCCAAGTTGAAAAGCGATGCTCTAAATGAAAATCTGGCTTAACACTAATACTGAAGACTGGTACGAATGTTTGCTAATAAGAATATATATTGTTTAGCGAAAGTGCTTGCTTAGCTTTGCACGTATTTTTTTGATAAGAATTGGTTTCTTTAGTCGGTACATTATTCACAATGGTAATTTGCAACAATGTTTGCATATTAATGATATGCAACAAGTTTTTTGTAGATCCAGATAGTTTTTCATAGACCTATGTAGTTTTATTAACTTGATAATATTTTTCTGGTAGTTTAATTTTAATTTGTATTTATTCATCAAACATGTATCTCTTTTTTAAAGGGCGTACCTAAGGTAATAAAGTACCTAGTCTAAACATTATTTAACATTAGAAATTCTTTATAACCATAAAAATTTCTTTCAAAATATCTTTAACAGGGTAAAAGCACAAAATTTACAATTCTATAAGGGCTTTACTGGTACTAAAAAAAAAGCATCGAAATGGTATTACTATCGAAGCTTTAATATATGTTTCATAAAAATATTATTTCATATTCTTAATTTCCTCACACATGAGTGAAGCCACACGACAAACCTAGTTAACTGATATTTGAAACGGAACGCGAAAGTTCGAGATATGAATTTCAGATTTTTTCTCGAAATTTTAAATTGAAATCAGTTTTGTTGGAGCGCTAGAGTAGGGCGCCGGATATGGGCTGGGGAATGGAACGGGGCGTTTGCATTTTCTAGTAGGTAGGCTATTTTGTTTTTGTTGTTATGAAAAATAATAAATTTTGTGGCGTGTTTCTGGTGGACAGCGGAAAAGGTAGGTACTACCAGAATTGAAAAAAAAAATACAAAAAAAAATTTCCGCTCCTGTTGTCAATCACCAAAGCATCATCTAGTCCCAAGCTAAGCAGAGCTTGTGTTATGTGTACTGGATGACTGATATTACATAATACAATACATTCTAGGAATCGAATCCGCAACTTCCTGCGTCGCAGGCGGGCCTTAGCCCACACCGAGCCACAGAGATCGATATAAATAGATACCTAGAATAATATTCACAATTGAAATATCTGAGGTTAGTAGCAGTTGCAAACAATCTAGATGTAGTTCAATCCGTAGCAAATTAAAAACGAGAGCAGGCTCAGACGTCTAGTTTCCTTTCCTTTGTGTGTCCCGGAGTGAGCAAAACCTATGTAGTTTTGCTCACTTCAGGGGTCAGATGGTACTATGTCCAGTAATACCAGAAAGATACTAAAAGAATGCAATATCTGAGGCTATCAATAGATCGTCCATAGTTTAGCTATCATGGACTACCGTACGTTTAGTTATGCATGATATTTTTAATGTTATGGTAGGTATCATATAAATTAAAACAACATACTTGTGTTACTTATTCATAGTTTCGCGAATTTCGCAATTTTAAACAAGTTTTACATAATAACGTACTTTAACATTGTTACTTGCGTGCTATAAACCGGTAAAGTGTGAGTCGGACTCGTGTAGTGGGTTCCGTCAGCAAGGGTTTCGTGGCAAATCGTAAAACAGATAATCACATTTCATTTTAGAAGTTTCATAGTAGGGTTATTGAACCGGAATGCCTGGATAAAAAGGAACTGCCTTTCATTTCACTTGATGTCGTTATAATCTAATTTACTATCACTTTACCCTGCCGTAGAACAAAACAGTCTTAAAATTGACGACCTCTATGGCGCGGTGGGCGAAGGTCTACCTGCGACGCAGGAGTTTGCGGGTTCGATTCCCGCCTCGGGATAATTGTGTGTATAATCTGCAGATATTCCGGGTGTTCAGGTCGTTATCTCTGTATAATATAAAATATCTATCCAATCTAGTAATGGTATTGTATTAAGTATCATTATCTAGTACCCATAACAAAAGTTCTGCTTAGCTTGGGGCTAGATGATGCTGTGTGGATTGTCCATTTTTATTTTATTTTAAAATGAATAGTAATTCTTGTGGCCATAATTCGCTCTATGTAAATAAAAGACACACTGCATGTTTCAGATACCGAAATAGAGCCCTGTGACGGACGGACAGACAACATAGGATAGAGGTCGTTCAGGTATACAGATATATTACGGAACCCTAATAAGGTCTGGCCCCAGTTTACACCCCAATCCCATGTTTATTGCGCACAACAAAATGATTTGCACTTGAAATTGGCTCAAACAGTAAATTAGGCCGAACTTCTAGGGATGGGATTGTTACAATATTGTTAAAATTATAAATACCAGTTCGAATATGTTCCTATTCTTTAAGTGTAATCTTCTTTTATAATATCAAATATGTATTCTTTTATGATAAAATGGCTTCAGAAAGTAATAAAGTTATCATTATGTTCCTTTTTTTTTGACAACCATTGGTTGCAGTTTCTATACCTGCCTTAGAACAAATGTTTGTTCAATCTACAAAAAAATGGGTGTACTGCGCTTTTAAAAATTAAAAAAATTTTTATGTACAGTATATCAGTTACTAGTTTGCTTAGCTTAAAGCTAGATGATGCTGTGTGGAGCGTGGATTTTTATTTATAATAAAAATCATAATTGTTTAAGTAGTAAAAACGGCAGCGCATGTGCTTGTAGATTGCGTCAGCGTGGCTTCTCAAAGACTGCATCACCTTGGGACACCGAGGACGCCTAGGGAGGCATGCACCGGCATCAGCGAGCTGCTGGCCTTCCTGGAGGACATCGGGTGGTTTGACTAGCAACCCCCCACCTGACACGCAAAAAAGGCCCACCGGCGGCCAAGTTGCGCAAACCAGTCCAGAAACAAGTAACAAGTAAGTAGCAAAAAGCCGGACACTGCTACAAAGCTCCGGACACCCGACATCTCTCCGTCCTCACCTACGGTAATACGCTACGTGGGTACGTGACGTGGCCGACGTGATGCAATAACGTTAGAACATGCGGTTAAAACTTATTAAAAAATTACTTACTAACAGACAAGTTTTAAAACGACATTTAAAAAGCAATTTATAAGAATACGCCTCGGGGAGAAAAATAGGTTTATGGAATGTTTAGTTAGAAAATACTGAGACAAGTCACTTTCAAGACATACAATTACATCGTGGGGATCGTGGCTCGATCAGGACACGATTTAATAAGTAATAGTGAAATGAAATGAAATGAAAGTTTATTTCTTTAGGCTTACAAATAAGCACTTAGACAGGTCATATTTTATACTATTCATTATTATATAATAACATTATTTTGATGTTCACAGGGTTTCACAGGGCGCTATGACGCTCATTGGGGAGGCCTATGTCCAGCAGTGGACTGATATCAGTCCTATATAGGATGATGATGAATAATAGTTTATGGATAGTGTATGTTTGTTACTTCATTCGTATATAGATAAAGTACTCAGAACTAGTTATATTGTCTGAAATTATTAACTAATAATTAAATAGAAAAACACTAAAAACAATAGCAAGCTCGCAATCATCTCGCGGTCATGGCTGATATAGATAGAGCTAATATCTACAAAACCACAGTCATCATCAGTATCAATGACGTTTACTTTCATGAAGAATGGTTTCTTCCAGTGTACATTTTTTGGAACTTACGTATAATTAACACTGTTATTTACCATGATATGACCGTCATCAACAGCCTATATTAGTCCACTGCTGGACATAGGCCTCCCCCAATGAGCGCCATAGCGGCCTCATTATCTTGCCGCATCCAGCATCTACCACCAGTCTTTTGCAGGTCGTCATCCCACCTGATCGGAGGGCGTCCACTACGTTTACCGAGTCGTGGTAAATATCCTGTGCTTTCATAAATCTAAAAGATTCAAAGTACAGCTATATCTGTTCAATAAAACCCACGGTACCGGCAAAGTCTACAATCCCCAGTCAATTTGTCGCTCATCGGCGTATTTTATCAATCGTATTGTATATCTCTTGTGCTACAGTCACGTAGCTTCCGGTTCACAATCTCAAGCGGTCTTTTCCAATATTGAATTTTAGTGCCATAATGGTACAGTGAGCGTCAAATTGATATGAGCGTCTAGTAGTCAAAATGATGTGAAAAACATGGAAGCAATTTGATATACGCAGTTCGAATCATTTATTGTTGTAGGCACCCAATGTGTTCAAAATACCTTACAACTCATTGTTTCATATTTATGTGCGCAGTCAGGATGTCCAAAATCATCTTAGCAATTATGAGTTTGCATACTAACTTTGAGAGCTTGGTTTGCTTAGATTATTTTGAACACCCTGACTGCTCATATCAATATGAAACAATGAGTAGTAAAATATTTTCTACACCTTGGGTGCTTAGAACAATACTTCGAACTGCGTATATCAAATTGCTTCCATGTTTTTCAGATCATTTTGACTTCTCTAGACATATCAATTTGACGCTGACTGTATTTGCATCTCTGTGATAAAAGAACTATGATAGAATCATTTCAACTGTAAAGCTTTGTGCACATTAATACCGCTACCGTCACGCACTATAATGTGCATTTAAATATTGGTTTGATCTGTTTATCTTTGGATAGGTACATTTTAAAGATTTCAACAAACTTCAAACGAGTGGCTTGCGAGCTGTCTTTATAAAATACTAGCGGAACTTCCCGGCTTCGCATGGTTTTAGTACGGATCCCTAACATTTTAGAAAATATAATATAGCCTATGTTAACCGGGGATAGAGTAGCTTCCCAGAGGTGAAAGAATTTTTTAAATAAGTCCAGTAGTTTCGAAGCCTATTCATTACAAACAAACAAACAAAAAATCAAACCTTTCCTCTTTATATTATTAGTATTGATATAGATATCTGAATGTGACGAGTTAAAGCCCATATTCCAATGCATATTTTGATGCTATAAATAAAGGTGGTAGCTGTCACCTAGGTGCCTACTTAGATGTATTGTGTTCTCTTTTGCACCGGGGCGCAAAAGCCTATTTGAGTCAACTTTGTCTTCTACCAACATGCAGTGAGTGCTGAAAAAGGTAGAAGTAATATGAACACTCACGAATACGTCTGAATTAAGCAGCAGGTGAGTCTTGTTAGGGTTCCATATCCAAAGGGTAAAACGGGTCCCTATTACTAAGACTCTTCTGTCCGTCCATCTGTCTGTCCGTCTGTCACCAGGCTGTATCTCATGAACCGTGAAAGTTAGACAGCTGTAATTTTCACAAATGATGTATTTCTGCTGTCGCTATCAACAAATACTAAAAACAGAATAAAATGAATATTTAAGGGGGCTCCCTTACAACAAACGTGATTTTGTTTCCTCGTTTTTATAGAAATAGGTAGGGAACCCTTCGTGCGCGAGTCCGACTTGCACTTGGTCGGTTTTATTAAAGTCTAATCGTCAATATTTGGAATTGTATTTCAGGTTCAGATAGATTCATCAAAGAAATTAATTAATATCCCAGAAATACTAAATGTTCTTAGATACTGCAACTGCTAAGCTGAAAATCAAACCAAAATGTCTAGTAAATGTCTAGAGTTACAGTCATAAACTCTAGACCTTTTGGCCTGACTTTATTTAATATGGTTCTTAAAGTGCTTGATCTGAAATAAAAATATGTTATTTTTATTTAAATTTTTCGTTCAATGGGAATTGAAACCTGTAAAGTTGAGTGTGAAGGCCTACACTACGCAGTACAAATAACAAAAAACCTTAAGAATTTCAAGTCGACGCACACGTTTTTATGGATAAATAATTTAATGTACCTTTGTTTTTTCAGACCTAAACTATAGGTAACTATAGGTTCTTGAGTGGAGACCACGATAAACGTAGTGTAGGAGGCCCTCCGACCAGGTGTGATGACAACCTGCGAAAGACTGCAGGTAGATGCTGGATGCGGCAAGCTGAAGACAGGGCGCTATGGCGCTCATTAGGGGAGGCCTATGTCCAGCAGTGGACTGCTATAGGCTGATGATGAAACTATAGGTAGCCAAGATTTTACATAGACGATGGCTTATACTCATTTCCAACTGACTGAATCCCGACTCATTTAGTGGTGTATAAACACAACATCTTTACGAATTTTGCCATATAGGTACAGGGTGCCCCTTGCAATTTAGTTCACATGTGACATCACATGATGAACTAAATTGCAAGGGGCTAATTCTGGACCCCAAAGGGAGGAAAAAAAGTGAATTCTTTTCTACAAAAAAGTTTAAAAAAACATACTAAAATTCTTAGTATTTTTTTTTTGCGTATTCGTTAGGTGTAGCATTTAATAGTGTTGTATTGAAAAACCATTTATTTGTTATTTTAGACTAGCATTCCCTCAAATTTGTTATTTTATAATCGACGGTTACGTTTTACGTTTTTAAAATGAAAACGTCCCCTTCGAAATCTCTAAACCCGATTCAATTATACGTCAATACCCCGGGGTCTTTTTTCCCGGAAAAAGTCCGGGATGAAAGCATATTCCTATGTATAACATCACACCTAGAACGACAACCTTGTTTAAAATTTTAAATAGAAATCCACTTATTTACATTTTAATTAATGGATATTCTTCTGCCTCTAGTATCCTTAGGTATTTATAGATGCAGAAGTTTGTGAAATGAGAAGATTACTTGAGAGGAAATGTGATATAAAATGTGGGAAATTGATGAAATGTTTTTATATTTACCTTATAAACTGCACAATGAAATATAATAAATAAATAAATAATGCTGGACAATTCACACAGCGTTATCTAGCCCCATGGTAAGCAGAGCTTGTGTTATGGGTACTAGATAACTGATATACATAATACAATACATTACATAGATAGATATTTTTTATTACACATAGAAAACAACCAGAACACCCGGAACAAATATCTGCAGATCGTACACACAATTGTTCCAAGGCGGGAATCGAACCCGCAACCTCCTGCGTCGCAGGCGGACCTTCGCCCACCGCGCCACATCGGTCGTCAAATAAATAGCATTATAGTCGGACTTGAAGTAAAACTATCATTAATGGACCACTATCAGGATTTTCTTAAATAAAACGTACTACTGTTGACTCGATAAAAATAACGTTATTTGAGAAACTCTGGTGGTCCATAATATAACCGCCCTAGTCCATTATAGGCTCTTTAACTGTACTTTTAACGTTGAAACTACTGAATGGATTGGACTGAAATTTTGCTCCCATAAAGTATTGTAGCCGGACTATATCCACCTACCTTTTTATAAAGAAAAACCGCCTATATAATATTATTATTATTATTCAGTTATAGACAAGCAGCTGAGAGCTGATATGTCTATATATCACAGTGCTTTGTACTACACTACTTTGTCTCTTATAGTAAACTAGCTGCGCCCCGTGGCTTCACCCGCGTGGAAATCTATGTGTCAAATGCTTTATAAACCTCCATTTTAAATCTATTAAAAAAAGCGCATTAAAATCCGTTGCGTAGTTTTCAATATCTAAGCATACATAGAGACAGACAGATAGCGGGAAGCGACATTTTTATACGATGTTGTGATATAGTTTGGTATATTTGATAAATTTTCTGATACTAGACAGTGTCTAGAAAAATGACCATGAGGCTATTCTGAAGCTAACTTCAGTTGACCTTGAAAGCCCTACAAGAGTAACCTCGACACGACACCCCTGTCTCGTCTGCCTAAATAAACAAATGACCTTATCCTATATTTACCGCCGAACAAGCCCCTTAATTTCTAGTTGCCACATAAAACACAGATTGCAGCAGAATAACAGCTTTGAGACGGATCTTCTCAAGGTAACGTCTTTGTCCGTCATCTTGCTCCTTTAAACATTCGTTTTCATTCTTTAGTATCCTTTTCTAATATTTTTTAATGGGTTGTATGTTGTACCTAAAGTAGGTATATGTTATTGTATTCATACCGATACCTACTGACTTTAAGACTATGATTGATTTCGTTTTGATCTGTTTATGTTTGTCATCAAACCATCTATCTCCCTCCTGGGCACAATGTGATTCGTCTGCTTCTCTTTCCATTTTGCTCACCTATTTATACATACTTCAACAAATAAACAATATCATCATCTAGCCCCAAACTAAGGAGGCTGCTAGAAGCGCAAGCCCATGTTGATAAACACAAAGAATCAAATAATAAATATTATTGGGGTGTAGAGTATCCTTGCGTAATGTGCGAGACATCACAATAAATAAAGTGTTTAATCAATATCATCATCATCATCATCATCAACCTATGTTAGTCCACTGCTGGACATAGGCCTCCTTCAATAAATGTGAATAATATAAAATTCAACGTATCATTAATTCGACCTTAAATTAATAATAATTGTAAAAGTTAAGTTCACAAATATCGTAAGTCAAAGAGAATCAAGAAACTAACTTCAACAGAGTACGGACTCTGTAGTTAGTATTCGAACTGTGACCGGCAGCATTAAACAATTAATTAGACGTAGAGCACAAGTTTTGGTAATTAATCGAGAGCTTCTTACAGCTTAGAACTTGCGGAAGTTCATGATGGATTAGAATTAGCTGGGGTAATGAAGACGAAGGTTCAATTATAGTTATCGGCACAATGTTTAACCCTCACGCTTTGGACGCATAGGTAGACGAGGCGATGGATGGACCGCTATTTCGTGACGACTCTTTTGGGGGAGGCCTATGTTATGGTAGTGGACGTATATACATCCTGATGATGATGAAGATAAGTTTAGGAAATCGTGGGTATTGATCAATAACTGATTATATTTCCTTTTCCCATCCTCTTGATACTACAGAAAAATAAACTTGAATAATGTGAATGATTTTTATTACTTTATCTGTGCTGTATCTGTTATGAAACAGTAACTTATTGGCAAAACTAGCATCAAAAATGTAAGTTTGAAAAAAAATAGAAATCTTATTGACTTGAACATTAAATGAGGTAATCTCCTTTATTCTCAATAACAAGGTTTTTATATCTTCATACAAAGCATTAACGCAACTCTACTCGTCATTGCTGTTTACTAGAACACAATGTCTATTGCTCCTGTTTAATTCACTTAACTTTTTGATAATCAGCCTTTACACTAGTTTCTAAAGCTCTCAAACAATCTATAACTGCTCCATACTCAAAACCAGAACAAAGAGGAGTGTCAACTTTCACCGTCTCACTAAGTTTAGAGAAATCAACTTGGTAGTAACATTTGTCGAAGTCATTTGTCACCATTGGAACAAATCTATGACCCCACAGTATATCCTTCACCGTATAACTCGTTCTGGCTTGAACAGGTTGTCCAGTAGATTCTATCAACCCCTCGAAAACTGCTAGTATCTCTATCTTCCCACACAGCAAATCTGCAGCTGATATCGGAAACAACGCGCTGTTTTCATCTATGACGTGTATCACAGACACAGGCCATAGGGAAAATGTCGAGTCACAGCCATCTATTTTGGTTCTCAATTCAATTTGCTCAAAATCTTCTAAATATTCGTTAAATGTATCTAATCTAAGAACAAACACATTCACTTTTACATTGAGTATTTTAGATTTCCTCACATCGCCAACTCGAAATATAAAACACAGTTTATCATTCCTCATACTTATCACAGCTTGTTGACTGAACAGAATCGTCTGTCTCCTTGATTTTGGACTTGTCAGTTTCGCAAATAAGATTCCGACCATAAAAGCTGAGAAAATAGAGCTCAGTATGCATTGTAGACACATGGTTATTATTGTCTGCGGGCACTCCATAGTAATTGCTCTTTTTCCGTATGCAACTGTGGTATGGACTTCGACACTGAAGAGAAAGGTGGAGGTAAACCCGTAGATGTTTCTAACACAAGGAGTCCAGGAGTTGTTTTGCTTGTTTGGTAAATGTTCTTCAATCAAGTCGCCATGGGCGAGGGCAATAACCCAGTAGATGAAGCCAAAAAAGAGCCAATCAGCGGTAAAAGCTGCGAAAAAGGCAATAAGGGTCCACCTCCCACGAGCCTCGACCATGGTCGTGAACCACGATGAAAATTTATAACGGGTTGGATTGGTCCTTTCGATATTAAAGTCCCCGTTTTTGTGGACAACTTTTTTCATCATTGGTCGTGAAGATACTTGACGTCGTATACCTGGAAAATAATAAATAAATGAATAATCCACACAGCTTCATTTAGCTCCAAACTAGGCAGAGCTTTTGTTATGGGTACCTACTGATATACTTACCATGTCTCCTCATCATCATCATCATCACCTATGTTAGTCCACTCATGGACATAGGCCATGTCCAGCCCGTGTGAACGTACGAGTATGAAGTACATATTTACGCACTGTTTTATATGTCTAAATGATACTGTATGAGTCGAGTAGCGTTATTGATTACCTTAAAATACTTACGGTTTTTTGGGTAGTAAACGCCAGGCACCAACGAGGATGATCCATCTTTCATCTCGTCACTCTCATCTGAACTGCGTAAATCAGCATTTTCAATATCCTGCCAAAATAACGGACAACTACTGAAAAATAATGACAAATAACGTAAAAAAGCCCAAATAATATCTCAATTCTGTATCACATTGAACAAAAGCAAATTTCGTTTCAATTAACAAAAAAATACAAAATCAAGCAAGTTACAGACTGTGCAGAGACAACAATTCTTGTATGGGATTTTGCAATGCGCCTTTAGCTTAAGCGAAATATTTATTAGGACTATTTTCCACATTCTTAGATTGATCATCTAGTAGCCAAGACTTAGTTGTTTTAGTTCTAAATAATGGCGTGTGAAATGTTCACTATTATTAATGACAATGGTAACAAGGTTCCATTTGCATATTTCCCTCAAGATATAAATAAATCAAACTCACCATTATCCAAATGTTCACAGTTCACTCAACAGCCGAATAGTTCAAGTAAGAAAACAGCGTGTGTACCATGTTTGAAGATACTTTTGCTACTGATATCGCAATCCCAGTTTACTGTCGCAAGGTGTTTGTTTGTTGGTACAATGCTTCTCTTATATTTCCGTGACGTTTGTTATTTGGTTTAGATTATGCTACTTATAGCAGACATTTTTATACGATGTATATGCGTATCTATTATTTATTTTAGAACCAAAGGAAGTTTACCTAATTTCACTCTGATCCACTGAGCGAATCTTTTAGACTAAAGACTATATTTCATATTTTGTTTCACTCTTATCCATAGCCGTGGTGGATTCGATTCCACTGCTTGATTATTTTCAAATCTATGCTATTTAAGCTAATTAAACTTTTTTGGGCACTGGTTAGTTAACTGCAGCGCGATGTTTATCTAGGCTATACGTATCGAAATTAACCTACCACAAACTACGTCTAGTTGCTTTTGACGTGATGCTCAGACAAACGAGAACTCATTAACGTCATCAGTCCATACGAGTCGACTGTTGTACAATATACCTCCCCATTATGAGCGACACAGCCGCGTGTAGTGCCATAATAGGGTAGACGCTAAGCTTGGTTTAATTATTTTCATTGAAAATGGACCGTTGTCTTAGTTAAAGTCGTGGAAAACCGTTCAATGCGGGCGGCGCAAATTTGGTCCTCGTGGCGATCTTTAGGGGAAGTCCAGCAGAGGACGTGCCGTTTGGCTGATATGATGTTAAAGATAAAGAGAAATCTTAATATTAACTGAAAGATATACGAGAAATTGTGATAGTAAAATTAATTACTTAACAATGATAAATAAACTCAGTAGTCGTGATAAGCTAAACAAGCAAAACTAATTGTTTGCATCTCCTATTTTAATTTATTTACGTATCGTGATTCAATTAAAAATTTTGCTCAAATTGAAAACGCTTTTCTATTAAGCAGGTCATAAATATCTATTGATCTCCAACATTTCTTTCATTTCCCGAAATATCTTATAATAAAAAAACTCTGTTATCTGTATTAATGCTACTAACAAAAAAGAAACATAAAATGCAATGCATAGTTCACTGAACAGAGTAGAACATTCTATCGATACATCTAAGATACATGAGACATCGCATGCAATACGTAAGAGTGCGGTCCCAGTGGCGAGCCTTGTGGAACTCCCCTACGTTTACTCAGATCATATCCATGGCATTGATGGAATTTTTCTCCTTCACCCCTGCGTATAGTGTAATGAAATAGACTGCTTGAAAAACATTAGTGGAGTGTAGTGGTGTCATAGCGACTGTGTATAAAAAGTGTTTTGCGTCTCAGTAGGTACATTACTTTGATAAATGAACAAGCATTGCCTTGCGTATTGGGTTAAATAGTCAATTACCTTATTTATAGTTCTTGCACGAACATAACACAAAACTTATTCTAGAAAATTTATACAAAGGCAAACTTACCCCTAAAAAGAGTTTTCTTCTAGCAAACCTTATTGGGAGAGAGAGAGAGAGAGACCTTCTGCCTGCAGCTTTCAAAACAATATTTTTTTTTGGTATAAGAGTAGTCTTAGATAAGTATCTATAGATATTTCAGGTCTAGAACAAAGTCTTTGCTAAATTTTGGCCCGATCCGTTCGTTAGTTAGGTGTGAAAAAGAAAACATCTAAACTATCGCATTATTAATATGAGTGTGATATGATATTTGTATGGTTTATTAACAAGGCAAAGTAATTAATGAAAAGCAACCCTAAAAATACTCAGTAATCAAATTAATTTGCAAAATGTTTTCAAGAGTTCATAAACCTAGGTGTAACACTTGTCTACAAAGGTTAAACCTGTATCAAAAACCTTTTATATTTCACCTTCACTTCACTTCTCACGCACTCAAAAGCAAATCCAAAGTCACTAAATATTCAAACCGAGAAAGTTTTATCTTTCAACAGCTTAGGCAGCCAGCTTCTTTGTACGTCAATCCCGTAGGTAAACACTCCATGCCCAAACCCGAATTCTCAAGTCCGGAAACCGGTCAATGAAACAACATTTTTCTACTTACCGCATTTTATCACGCCCCCATGGGGGCGGCGGCGGGGGGGTGAGAAGGGATGCTGACAGATGACAGGCAATCCCTCGGGTTTCGGGTGTTTGTCATTCTATTAGCGGAGAAAACATCTTCGGTGCCAATGAGGGCTGAGAACTATCACATACGCACGGATTGTTAAGGTAAACAAGTGTTTATAGAAGAGAAGTGGGTTAAAATAATTTTTATATCGAATAATATAATATTTACTATCGAAGACAATATTAATTGCTATCGTATGATCTGCTCTACCGTAGACAGCACATGCTGAGTGGAGACCGTTTTAATCAGTTTCTCTGTTAACTGGCATTATAAGAGTACTAGCTGCGCCCCGCGGTTTCACCCGCGTGGAGATAGATATTTAGGATAATATACAATATATCTTTATGAATTGTGTAGCCTATGTGTTATTCTGATATGTAATCTATATTATTGTGAAGTTTCATCAAAATACATTCAGTAGTCGTAGCATCAAAATCCATTCAGTAGTTAACTTGTAAAGTGGTTTTATGAATAAATTGTATTTCTGTATTAGTTTTTGCGCGAAAAAGCAACAAACATCCTCACAAACTTGTCTATTATTTTTGGATTCTCTATCTACGATTTAACTTGATTTGATTAGTTTTTCAATACCTTTCATTTCTAAGCTTTTTGTTAATATAGCGCGTAAGCCTTCACACTATGTGTGATCTCTTAGAAATATCTAGTATTCTTGAACCGAGTATCCCAATACTAGAGTCACGGTGTGTTTCCGCCCTCGGTCACACAACGTGTCGCACATTCTCGGTATCCGTCGTATCGTGTTGTCTAGCTAGAGCACCGTTGTCGATGCCTCGCGCCGGCGCGCCCGATTACACAAAGCGCTGATTATGCTCTCTGTTTGTGCTGACAAGCGGAATAGACGAGAGTGTGACACCACCCTGTTACTTGTCTATTTATGTGTATCTTTATGTTATAACTAGCTGTTCACCGCGGTTTTACCCGCGTTAAACTCGAATTTCACTTTATTAGGTGAATTTTTACACCACGTTATATTATTGGAGTTTTAGTAAGAATTCCTAACTTTTTGAAAATATAATATAGCCTATGTTCACCGGGGATAGTGTAGCTTCCCAACGGTGAAATAATTTTTCAAATCGACCGGTAGTTTCGGAGCCTATTCATTACAAACAAACAAACAAAAAATCAAACCTTTCCTCTTTATAACATTACAAAAGAGTTTCCAAGCAGTAAATTGTTATCAAACCTTTGTTGTCAAAAGAGCGTTGCTAGGCAACCACGTTTATTTAGAAAAAATGGCGTATTGATATGCAAGACGCGTACAACCTAACAAAAGAGTTTCCATACAGTAAATTGTTATCAAACCTTTGTTGTCAAAAGAGCGTTACTAGGCAACCACGTTTATTTAGAAAAAATGGCGTATTGATATGCAAGGAATTTTATAGGTACATTTTTCACACCTTGGGTTACATTATTGGAGTTTTAGTAAGGATTCCTTACTTTTTTGAAAATATAATATAGCCTATGTTCACCACGGATATTTAGGCTTCCTAACGGTGATAGAATTCAAATCGGTCCAGTAGTTTCGGAGCCTATTCGTTACAAACAAACAAATAAAAAATCAAACCTTTCCTCTTTATAATATTAGTATAGATAATTTGGCGTATTTTGAAAAACTAAAACGACTAGAAATTCCTTAATAATGAAAATGCGTTTTAAAACTTAGTTTTAAAAAACGAATCATGGAAATCGATTGCCGTGACATTGAGTTATTTGTCCATTTGTCGCGCACATACTTAATGCTAATTTCATATTTATGTAAGACTTATATGATTTTATCATGGATTATCAGAACTGGACCAAATTGAAATGGGACTAGGTACCGGCACCGGCTTCCAAATAATAAAAGAATCATCAAAATCGGTTCACCCAGTCAAAAGTTCTGAATTAATAAGCATAAAAAATACAGTCGAATTGAGAACCTCCTCCTTTTTTGAAGTCGGTTAAAAATAATCAAGCTTAATTTTTAGTTGCCCTTTATTTACTAAGTTTTCATGTAATACCAACGCAAGGACGCCATTTTCATTCTGTCCGTTTATAACTTCCAAAGCATTGGCGAAAGGGTCAATAGCCGCATTCCGGACCTTTGGGGCCGGATATGAGGACTGACCAGCGCGTGATGAAATTCTTATGCTAATGGCGGCCAGGGTTTGTTGTGGAATTACTCTGGATTAAAAAATAAAAAGTCCCTAAGCGAGCTATGGATAGAGCTATGCTCGGAGTTTCTCTGAAGGATAGGATTCGTAACGAATACATCCGACAGAAAACCAAAGTTATCGACATATCTCTGAGAATTAGCAAGCTGGGCCGGCCATATCTTGCGAAGAACCGACGGCCGCTGGGGCAAAGGTGTTCTTGAGTGGAGACTACGACGCGGTAAACGTAGCGTAGGACGCCTTCCGACCAGGTGGGATGACGACCTGCGAAAGACTGCAGGTAGATGCTGGACGCTGCAAGCTGAAGACAGGGCGCTATGGCGCTCATTTTTTTTTTAATCGTACAAACATTTGTTCAAGGCTGGAATCGAGCCCGCAACCTCCTTCGTCGCTTTCCCCCACCGCGCCACATCGGACGTAACGTTTTTGGGACGCACGATAGAAACGGGAAATATTTTATTTAATGTTCGTTTGAATCTTTAGCGTAAAGCTAATCCAGGTTAATGCACAAAAGGTTCAAATTGAGTTCTACATACCGAGGTTATGCTAGGACCAATATCCTTGCAATATATCGATATTTTAGTTAGGAACTTCATGCTTAGTGCACTTATGGTATCGTGACTTACGGCTAAGGGTACATGCCGTCAGCCATTCAATAAATAAACAAATAATGCCGGACAATTCACACAGCATTATTTAGCCCCAAGCTAAGCAAAGCTTATGCTATGGGTACAAGATGACTGGTATACGTATTACAATACATTATATAGATAGATATTTTTTATTATACATAGAAAATGACCAGAACACCCTGAACATCTGCAGATCGTACAAACATTTATCCCGAAGCAGCAATCGAACCAGCAACCTCCGCGTCGCAGGCAGACCTTCGCCCACCGTGCCACAGAGGTCGTCTATATTCAATAGTTTCTGCCAGCGGCTTCGAGGTTGTTATTTATATGGAAACGTTCAAAGGTTATTTTTATCCCATGGGAACTGACTGCTGCTGGACATAGGCCTCCCGCAATGAGCGCCATAGCGCCCTGTATTCAACTTGACGCACCGAGCAGTCCTTCGCAAGTCGTCATTCCACCTGGCCGTAGGGCGTCCTACACTACGTTTGCCGAGTCACGGTGTCCATTCAAGAACACGTTTACCCCAACGGTTGTCGGTTCTTCGCGAGATATGGCCGGCCCACTGCCACTTCAGCTGGCAAATTTTTTGAGCTATGTCGATAAATTTATAGGTTTTTATAGGTGCACCTAATTTGTATTAAAGTCAGTCAGTGGCCCAAGCCATTTAGACTTTTCTAAAAGTTTAGCCGAGCGAGTCAGGTATACCTGATTAGTGACTTGTTAGTCCATTACAAGTTAGAGCACATTCTCAACAACATTGTGCAATATATTTGCTAACTAATGTACTTGTGCTTTGTAGGTTGGTACTATTGATTTTTTGCCTGCTGAGCTTGCAAACTTGGTTGCAACCTTATTTCTAAATTTTAATCAAGGTTTAGAAAAGGTTTCATTGATTTATTACGCATACAAGCCAGGGTTAACTATGAAACTTGTGTGTTGAGAGAATACCAACGTTTCATTCCTTTACGAGGGACAAGATCAAGTTATTGTAAAGTATATTTTCTTATAAAAAAAGTTAAAATTAAATGAATAAATAAATAATTCTGGACAATTCACACAGCATTCAAACCTCGAGCCAAGCAGAGCATGTGTTATTGGTACCACATAATAACTAGATAACTGATGTAAATTACAAATATATATATTATTTATTGTTCATAGAAACGATCAGAACACCCGACACAGATATCTGTAGATCGTACACACATTTGTCCCGAGGCAGGAATCGAACTTGCGATATTCTGCATCGCAGGCGGACCTTCGCCCACCGCACCATAGAGGTCATCAATAACGAGTGCCTGTTCTATTTTTGAATAATATTTGATACAAAACGCCTCAATCGTACGTGTGAGGAACTAGCAATTTCCAATATTCAAAAATGGAATATTCATATCATTGAGTTTTCTACTTTTAAAATTTTCCGACTCGTAATGGCCGCACGCACGTCTATTTTTCAGATTTTTTTACTGGGCCTGAATTTATCTCAATAATTATGATATAAAGTAGTCAAACCTTCACCTTTCGCTAGCGCAAGGGCCGCGGCTAGCTCGTAAAGCATAAACTTAAATAATTCTCAAAATTGAATCGTAAAACATCCGAGATTTTCGCCAATATTTTATTTAAGCTCGCTCCTGACTAGCTGAATTATAAAGGTGGCTGTGGTTAATGGCCATAATTCCCAACTTTTTGAAAAATCTCGCCCGAAACTTCCCCCGTTAAGTGCCGGGAATCTTCTGCTCCACGTGATTTTACTTAAAAATGAATATTTAATTCGATCTCTGTCTGAGACGGTTACGGGGAAATTGGGGTAAAAAGGCAAAGCTCGACTTCCTTGGAATACCGGAGAGCCGCGGTGACTTCAGTTTTACAGAACTACTCGTGACACACTGGTCAGAGGGCGTCCTTCAACACGTTTATCGAGTCGTGGTTTTCACATTTGCCCCAGCGCGGTAGGCAGTAGCGGTGGAACAACTCGTAACCCACCCTTGTTATGATAAAATATCCATGTGCATAATTATTCTCACAAACATAGACTGATGGTGATGATAATTTACCCTAGTCTCTAGTGGTACCCATAAGTATTTCACTACAGTATTTTAACCTCCGTGATTTTAAACACCTGAAAACTGGCCCTGTAATGGACCAATACAACTCATTGTATTTGAGGTTTTTATACGCACGTTAAATGCTAAATACTTAGGTACTCACGCATTTTACCACGGAGGAAGAATTACCCTTTTAATAAACATCCAAAAATCACCAAGAAAGCGCGTTCAGTTCCATTTTCAAAAATACATTCAAATGAAATGTATGTTCTTTGTAAATGGAATACCAAAGAGTCGATCGAGTCTTTACGTAAGAGCAGAAATGTCTTATACTGGCTGATGATTTCAGACTAAAATTAAGAAAAAATACGCCCTAGGGAGTAGACACGAGTATTACGGCCGCTTTGCTAAGTTATAATCACACACTTTTTGAGTAAGAGAAGTGAACAAAAAGCTTTCTGGCTATTTTAACCTCTTTTTATTTTTGTCACCACAAAATTGGTTTTTATTACGAGTTTTATGTGAGTATTTTGTGCAGAGGTAATTTGTATAAATTTTATTCCTAGTGTTTATTCCTTTTTCTGTTGCATTTCTATGAATCTCATAAGCCAGAATTCTAAGCTAGAAAACGCAGCGGAAACTAAATGGGAGGTTATTCAGTGCGGATTCAATTAGCACCAGACTCAGGTGCGGGTAGTCGGGAATAACCCAGTTTGTAACGTGCAGCGGAAAATGAACTTTATGGTGAACAATTTAAGGTAGAATATGTTTGGTGTGGAATTGCAACTATCGTAAGGCTGTTGTGGGTAAAGGATGACTATTCTAGATTTTTCGTTGGTTTAAAAAAAAAACTTCATTCAGCTGTTTTAAGTAAATATCTAGTAGAACTGCAGCATTTGATACCTACTTGATTCCCTATACAATTCCCTTCAAATTTAAAAAATAATAACTCACACCAAATTATTAAATTTGGTAAAACTCATATAATAGGTTCATAAAAATTATCTAAAACTATACAATTTAAAAATGTATCTATTGAATAAAAACTTATAATTCTAATCATAATAATACCCTATTATATTAGTCAGTATTTTTATCACATCAGTAAATTATAATTCGTATCTAGAAATTTTAAAGTCAAGTAGGTAGGACGTGGTTTTCTTCGGGTATGTTCTTTGTTAGGCCACCTAGTGGTGAGTGACCTAACTATATAAACTGTTGGTCGATTCAGATGCGTTCGCGAGTGCATCATTCAGGCTCAGACTCCACTTAAAGGTTTCCAGCTAGGCCGTCTATATCGAAACTATGCGAAGATACCTACGTATTGGCTAGACTGGAGCGGAGATGACTGTATGCTGGGTAGAACGGAACTTAACTGCGTGCGGCGAGCATCGGATGTTTGTTGAGATGAAAGCACTAGCACCTCGCTCACATCTCTTCTCCTCTCCGCTGCGGAGACGAGAAGAAATGAAACTCACAAAATCAAAAAAAAGCTGGTAAAAACCCATAACAATGGGTGATAATATGTTCACGAATACGTAATTGTGAGCGTATCACCTATAAATTGACATGTTCACTTGTATTCAAACAACAGAAAATCTAATTTCTGTATAACAGAAATTTCGGTTATTCCGTACACAGTTCCAGTTGTAAAATTTGCAAGGTAAGTTTTACACTAAAATGCTTGCAGGTGTCATGGCGTCTATTCGTGACAACAGTTTTCTTTTACATTGAGGTTTTGCATGTTGTAACGTAGTTTTACACTGAAGATAGTTTTTTATTTTACCACAGTAATGTAGTAAGAAACCTTTTCCTTGAATCATTTCCAGGCACTTTTGAGCTATCGATCTTGGTTAATAGTAATTGGTTGTTATATATTATAGGGTATTATATTTTGTTTTATTTTCCCTTGCGTTGTAAGTAGTTGTTTTTCCAGACTTTGCGGATAATAAAGCTATTAAGGCATATTATTTGTTCAAAAATTATTCATGCTTTTACTTATTTCGTTCTGAAAATGTAAAAAGATACCTTCCACACAAAAATACCGTCCCTAGTAACAAAATCCCTAGATTTTTTAAAGTTTTTTTTATCAATCGATATCATTGTTTGTCCACAATCTCACTTGACGAAAAGTGACGATGTGGCCGACGTTGTATCACGAAGGTCTAGAACACACAGCCATCCTTCATGATTGGTAAATGGTTGGGTGAGAATGCACCTCGAAAGTTATCGACATAGCTCTGAGAATTAGCAAGCTGAAGTTGCAGTGGGCCGGCCATATCTCGCGAAGAACCGAAAACCGCTGGGGTAAACGTGTTCTTGAGTGAAGACCACGACTCGGTAAACGTAGTGTAGGACGCTCTCCGACCGGATGGGATGGCAACCTGCGAAAGACTGCAGGTAGATGCTGGATGCGTCAAGTTGAAGACAGGACGCTGCTGTGGCGCTCGTTGGGGAGGCTATGTCCAGCAGTGGACTAACATAGGCTGATAATGATGAATGCACCTCCATTTTACAAAGATGTTTATAAAAACCTATTTATTCAAAACGTAGTGGCACACACTCGACACTCAGTGCCACCTGCTTCCTGAATTCTCTTCGTCCGTTCATTTCGCGCGAAACTTAATTTCATTTTCAGCGGGATCTGCTAGTGTTATGTTTTGTCTGTTTTCGGGGAATTTGTAGTTCAATTTTGAACGAAGATTTTTATTTTTGTTTAAGGCCTGAATAACATTTTCTTTAATGTTTTCATTATAGAATTACCTACATTGTAATCTGTACGTAGGTACCTTCGCTATGTTTTCATAAAAATATTTTGTATGTATATCTACTGACTCATGAGCGCTGTTTAATGCCAGCTAAGAATTTGCACCACGCCAACTCTTCCTGCGGGTGTCGTAGGAGGCGTCTAAGGGATACCCATCGGGGGCCAGGTAGCAAGCAGCGCCTCCTGCAGAACAATTTACCATCGTACTGCGATCCCCAACCCGCGTAGCGTGGGGATTACGGGTATAATTATGGCCCTAATGAGATAAAATCCGCTAAGGCACTTATAAGGTGGAGGCCTGCGTCCAGAAGTGGACCAATATCCTGGCGACTGTGGTCTGCCTATTATCGCCAGTCTAGAAATGCTCTGTGCGGAGGGTCATCAATGAAGGAAGCTATTACCTTGATTGATTATCCTCTGTTCATCTCATCCTATCACAGATACCTATTTATATTGTATTTTGTGTTTTATCTTTATTTATTATATTGTGACTTGTCTTAGTGCTTATTTTGTAAGCCTAAAGAAATAAATGATTTTTACTTTACTTTACTTTACTTTGTGTTCTTTGTCTTAAAAAACTCGTAACATGAACTCATTATGTTGTCTGATATAAAAAAAAAATCTTTTAATTTTTAATATAGGATCTACTGAGGAACCACTAAAAAACATATCCGAACAATAAGAATAAGCTATGTAAGTATGTACATATGTGATGTAGGTACTAAAGTAGGTTGACTACACGGTACAGCCTTTTTAATGTTATATTATTAGTGTGATGTGTGATTTTTTATATTTTACTCTATGATGCTCAAATCAACATTTTCAAACTGCGAATGCTTTCGGAAATCGAATCCGAATCAAGAAGCATTTCAAAGTTGGAACGTTTCGGCGGAATCTTTTATTTTACTTCAATTCCCGCCCGCATTTCATTTCGCAAACTTCCTTGCTTCCGCTTCCGTTGTCGAACTGGTACATCAACAATGGCGGGTACACTCAGACAGAGGTTTGATAATAACACCTAACTCCGAGGGTAAGGTTTTAGTCCTCTGCTAATAGGTGAGAATCAAAGTTACCGACATAGCTCAAAGAATTAGCAAGCTGAAGTGGCAGTGGGCCGGCCATATCTTGCGAAGAACCGACGGCCGGCAAACGTGGTCTTGAGTGGAGACCACGACTCGGTAAACGTAGTGTAGGACGCCCTCCGACCAGGTTGGATGACGACCTGCGAAAGACTGCAGGTAGATGCTGGATGCGGCAAGCTGTAGACAGGGCGCTATAGCGTTCATTGTGGGAGGTCACGTCCTACGTCCAGCTGTGGACTGCTATAGGCTGATGATGATGATGATGATGGATAGGTAAGGTAAGGATTACATACAGATTATTTTTATTAGCAATAGCTCTCTATTGCAGTATTTTCCAGTCACCACATTGCAAAGAGAAATCATAAATAAAAGCATAGACAAATAGTTTTATTTCATCCATGTTATAAGTAACTGCAGTTTTGTTCTATATGACATTTATTTATGTTAGGGAATAAATTATCATGCGAAGATAAGCTATTATGTCATATTGTTCAATCATGTTCAATCCATCCCAAGGTTTCCTGGAAGAGATCGCTGTCAGCGATACCTAAGGCCGCCCATTATACTTCCTGTATTCTATTGATTATTATTGTACTGTTTTGTTTGGTATAATACCTACTTGAAGTCGGTAGAAGTAATATCCTATCTTTAAGCTAGATATTACTTCTGATAATTACTAATGTATTTTTATTAGTAAGTTTGCGGTTAGTTTACTTATTCTTACATAAACTATTGTTGGTGGACGAAGGTCCGCCTGCGACGCAGGAGATTGTGGGTTCGATTCCCGCCTCGGAACAATCGTTGTACGATCTGCAGATATTTGTCCCGGGTGTTCTGGTCGTTTTCTATGTATAATAAAAAAAAACTATGTATGTAATATATAGTATTATGTATATCAGTTATCTAATACCCATAACACAAGCTCTGCTTACCATGGGGCTAGATAATGCTGTGTGAATTGTCCAGCATTATTTATTTATTTAACTATAAACAAAGCAACTAGTCTTATTAACAGTCATCAAGTAGTACTAAGGAACCTCAAAAAGAAGAAGAAAGAAGATTATAAGTAGGTACCTTATTTTTAGAACACCGGAAACTAACGCTGACTGTACTACTATTGAAAGTTGAAGAGTTGCGTTGTTTGCCGATAATTGTTGCAATCTAGATAATGTCGGACTGTTTTGTGCAGGCAGCCATTTTCTGTGAAGCGAGCTTTTGATTGGGCGTTCGAAGTTTGAAATTGACACATGAAGCCTGTGTTACCTACATTTTAGCTTCATTTTAGAGCACTCGCTTGCAAATTCTAAGTTCTCAAAGATTTTTCGATTCTGATTGTACTAGAACTAAAGTACCTACTTACGTAAGTATCCAAGTACGAACCCAAGTGTGGACTCTTTAGTATGACTATGACAGTTTTATTTCTGAAACAAATCTCTTCCAGATAACCATAGAAAGGAGAAGTACCTACATGAGAAAGAGATGGAGAATCTATTTCGATTGATCCCACAAATTGTAAAAATATTCTGTCATCATCATCAGCCTATAATTAGTCCACTGCTGGACATAGGCCTCCCCAATGAGCGCTAATAGCGCTTTATCTTCAGCTTGACGCATCCAGCATCTACCTGCAGTATTTCGCAGGTCGTTATCCCACCTGGTCGGAGGGCGTCCTACACTACGTTTACCGAGTCGTGGTCTCCACTCAAGAACTTTGGTTCTCAGTCGGATGTATTCGTTACGAATCCTATCCTTCAGAGAAACTCCGAGCATAGCTCTTTCCATTGCTCGCTGAGCGACTTTGAACTGGTGGACCAGCCCTATCGTGAGTGTCCACGTCTCAGTTCCGTAGGTTTTAACGGGTAGGACACACTGGTTGAAAACATATTCTGTAAATACAAATAACCTACCAACCTATTGCAAAGCTAATATTATTTAACCGGGTGACTCCGCCACTCAATATTATGTGCATTCGCGGCTCATTTACTTCGACTGTTAACGGCTCATTTATTGCCAATCATTGTTGGTTAAGCATATTTTTGAAGTAGGTCGTGTTTATACTTTGTTGTGTGGAAATGCAAAGATGAGATTTTTTCTATGCAGTCATCATCATCAGCCTATAGCAGTCCACTGCTGGACATAGGCCTCTATGCAATACGTAATATGAACTCACGAAGATCTCAAGAGGCGCAAATAAACCTACTGGTCTCGACAGATCCTACAACTGTACTCCCCAGGGGAGTAAATGCACTAAGTTGTAATATATACAATAATTATATATAGCTATGTGTACATCTAAAAGATACCTGGAAGAAAACTCTCTTAGCGATAAGGCCTTTGTGCTTCTTCAGATCGTACAAACATTAGTCATCGAACCTGCAGCCGCGGCACCCATCGCGCCACAAAGGTCGTCAGATGGTTTGCAACAATTTTGATAAAATTCCAAAAACTTGAAGTAGTTTTTAAAAGACAGGCTCTTAAGATGGAGAGAGTCTCAACGTCCGCAAACACTTTTGTCTGTTGTCCAACACGGTGGTAACGTGCTCAAGCCACGAGAATAATTGATCAAGTTTAGCAATCAGCCTCATTGCAAGCAATCACGAGTCCCTGGACGCAAACATTGTTGCCCATGTTGAGTCAGGGGAAGATCTCACAAAGAGTAGACGAGAAGACTAGCCTATAGGGCTGTCTTTCCACTACTATAGTTACCTTTTGCCCTTTTTTACGCTCATGACCGCGCGAGGAACGCTCTGAGCGCTCTTTTCAACGTTCCTTGGTTCAAATTATTTTGTGTTTTATTGAAACTAGTTGCACCTTGCGGCTTCGCCCGCGTGAAAATCTATGTTCCATTTGACGGTTTATGAACCTCTTGAATCACTTTATCCGTAAAAAAACCGCATCAAAATCCGTTGCTTAGTTTCAAAAATCTAAGCATACATAGGTTCAGACAGACAGCGGGAAGCGACTTTGTTTTATACTATGTAGTGATCAAATAAATGAGCGCAAAAATAATGTTAGTGTTAGACTCACGAATCAATCAGTTGGTTATTTTGAAAACGCATGTTAGACTCCAAAGCACTCACAAAGCGCCTTTTTTACCTTTTTTGCGTGACGAAATCCATCATGGATACTTCCATCCCAGATTATGTCAGACTCCTACTGACTAAAACCTCACGGTCTTCTCCCGGCACATATGCTAGGGAACGTGGGGACTTTTGGGAATGCTTCCGCGAACCCCAACAGTGATGCTCCACTTGTGGAACCCTTCAAAAATGGGCTCACAAAGCGCCTAATGTAACCTTACGTTACCTAAAATTAAGAATAAAAAGAGCTGTCTCCCCTCTGCACTCCTCATCTTTGCCAGCGGACTAGCGATCTCTAGACGCGATACGTCACACATTCGTTTATCTGTGCAAACATGTTCTAAGTGGCCAGCATTCGAAGGTCTGTGGGAACTCACCAGTGAAGACAGTCAGTGTCTTACAACGAAGGAATGAGGACCTTGTTGCTGTTGGGGTAGGGTTGGTTTTAGGACTAAGTTCATGGATATCTTCGCTTACGGGCAGCTGATTTTTGATAGTTTTAAATAGAGTTTAAATAGTCTTGTTGATATTTGAATTTCGAAATGAAGAAAGCTTTGTCGGATTATTCATAGGCACTTTTTGGTGGTGGTATTCTTTATGGTTTTTAAGGACGTCTCTATTTTATATATCTCTTATTTTTAATTAAATCGTATAGTAATAATCGATATTACATATATTTGAATCGTCTTTGTCAAAAAAAAACGACTTCGAAGAAAGCCCCAGTGTTCTTCGTTTAATCCGTCACTTGACTTCGTAACGCAATTGGATCAGGCATCCCATACTAAGGGAGGATTGCGGGTTCAAGTCCTGTCAAAGTCAATTTTATTGACATGTCTTAAATTTCTTAAAAATTACCCCCAGTGTGAGGGCTTACGCACTATAATAAGTAAAACCATCTTGAAATGTATTTTCCAACATTTAGGTACCTCTACATTCTACAAGACCTGACCTAAGCTGTGAACTTAGGATCAGATTTAAGGACAGTGTGGGCATTAAGCATACTAGGTATACCTTAACGCCCATATCTCATACTCAGAAACTATGTTCCTACATATGAAGGTGTCTACAACTTGTCATGTCAGACTTTAAGGCTGTGTCTGTGTATGGGGTATACTGTAATCCTAATGTCACTAAAATACTCGATGGAGTACCACAAACTGCGTGAATCGAACGCGAAATCCAAGCGAAATTTAACTACCGCTGTGTGTTGCGAAAACCATATCACTACATTGTATAAAACAAAGTCGTTGCCCGCTGTCTGTCTGTCCCTATGTATGCTTAGATATTTAAAACTACGCAACGGATTTTGATGCGGTTTTAATGGATAGAGTGATTTAAGAGGAAGGTTTATAAACTATTTGACACATAGATTTCTACGCGGGCGAGGCCGTGGGGCGCAGCTAGTAGGTAGTAGTACTAGCAGGTCTTTAGTATAATCTTTCCGACGCAGCATAAATCTTTAGCTTCCCTAAGCTAACACGTAAAGTGGTTCAACTCAAAATGTTCGGTCCTCAGGAGATCCGAAATAACTTCAAAAACAGACGACTGTAGTTCGCAAAATGTGTTTGTTTCTAATTAGTATATTTGCCTTTATGTTTTCTCTCGTGGTTGAGACTTGAGAGTGCCTTGCTTGGATAACTAGCTTACCAAGGCTTTTCTCTTTTGATAAATACCTGCATATGTAATGTATGAAGAAATAAAATTTGTTTCAAACAACAAAACGACAAATTACAACCAGTATTTCCACCTACAAAATATCAATTTCCCATCTTATCATTGACGAGTATATTAGTTATTATTTATAACATATTGGAATATATCATAATATAAATTCTACTCATCCGACCGCTGCTGGGGCAAACGTGTTCTTGAGTGGAGACCACTACTCGGTAAACGTAGTGTAGGACGCTCTCCGACCAGGTGGGATGACGACCTGCGAAAGACTGCAGGTAGACGCTGGATGCGGCAAGCTGAAGACAGGGCGCTATGGCGCTCATTGGGGTTGGCCTATGTCCAGCAGTGGACTGCTAAAGGCTGATGAAGATGATGAAATTCTACTCATAACATACAAAACACAAAGTCTGCATACTTTGGAGCTAGATGATAACGTGTAGAGTTTAAATACCTAACTTTTAGGTGTGCTGTGGCTACTCACTAAAATTAAATCAAAATAAAAAAAATAAACAAAATATAATAGCGGCCTAGAAAAAAGCATTACAATTGTGTTTTTGGAAATACCCATACAAACTATTATAATATTCATAGCAGCTTGTAATAAAAGAAATTCATAACAAAGTCTAGATTTCTTGTTTGACTTGCAATTAGCTTCTCAGTTCATTCCAAGTTCTTCTCGAGTAAGTTTTCAACAAAGAGTTAGCACTGTTTTAAAAGGCAAATAAAAGTTCCAGCTTACAGTACTTACCTACTCGTAGTTAGAGCAGGAGACGTGCTGAAGACTTCAGAAAGACTTCGCATGCAAACTTCCCTTTGGAGTAAACTATCAAGAATGATACATACAATACAATATATTATCTTTATTGCACCATAAATACAAAAAAAATATAATAATAAAGGATCTTAATACTAACTAAGACTAGTGGCATAATCGGCGGCCTTATCTCTAACAGCGATTTCTTCCAGGCATACTTTACTCAGAAGAAGGAAGAATTTTTTCATCAATTTCAGGTCTATAATATGATTGTTTAAAATAACTAAACATGACTTCCAATTTCTTAGTATTTACACTATTATTCATGTTTTTCTGGAGAAATACTTATCGCTTGGGAATATTTCTTTTTATAGGAACACCTCGGGTTTTTTCATATCGGTCTAATTGTTGACGGAGAAATCGAAGAACATTCATAAAATAACCTCCTCCTCTTTTGTTTTGGTTGGTTAAAAAGGAGTAGGTAGGTAATAAATAAATCAAACAGCATAAAAAAGTCTTTGCCTAAACGAAACATGGACTAATATAGGTTGATGCGAATGCGAATAAGTCATAAAAAAAGCGCTTGGTATTTTCGATTCCGTTTTTGCAATATTTTAGTCTAGTCTTTTGGCTAAAAAAGAGTGAAGAAAAATTTACCACTCAAATCTTCAGCCAAATTAATCTGAAAGGGAGAATAATTCCTTTCCAATCATAAAGTAGTATCCAAGAAAATAAATGAGGTAATTATGTCCAACCTATCTCTTCGTCTACAAGGTTTCCGCTAAAACCTTGTTCTGTGATACCATCTTATTCCAACTTAGTAAGTCAGAGGGGGATGCAAACAGTCAAAGGAGTCAATTTTAATCATAGCGAGGAATAAATTTTAAAATGCAAGTTCGCATTATTATATCCCGTGTCCGTATTCAATGCGATTACTTGCGGATAACGCGCGATATCATTCACTACTGAAAGTGCCTTCCCCACCAGGAGGGGTTTGCTATACCTAGTTGCCACGGTTGGCAGACAAATTGGTGAACGCATTGGAGGTGTTAAAATACACAAAGGCAAGCTACTGCCCTTCCCGTCGTCTTCGTCATATCTAATACCTAGCTGATATTAAATAACTAATGTTGGACAATCCACGCAGAAAATACGCCGAAGATACACATAATACATTATATCTACGTAATGTATTGTATTATGTATATCAGCCATGTAGTACCCATAACACAAGCTCTGCTTACTATGGGGCCAGATGATGCTGTGTGGATTGTCCAGCATTATTTATTTATATTTATCACACAGTAAATCAGTTCCCATGGTAAATAGACAAATACAAAACGTCAATAGGACATGTGCAAAGCCGCGGACAAGAATTAGTAGCGAATAAGGTTCCAGGATGAATGCGCTTGATTTAATGAAGTTTTTAGATTTGTTTGTCAGCGGTTTGTGTTTCTTGATTAAAGTTTGGAACTTTAACTTTTGTGCGCCATTTTGGGGTTCGAACTCTTTTCTACCACACGTACAGGAGTAAACTTTCAGTCCTGGATTAACACAAAAACTAGTACCTACTTTAGTTCCAATAAATCAATTACCATGGGATAGAAAAAATCTTAAAACGTTTCATGTAATATTATAAAGATATTTGTCGTTTGAGAACAGTGGTTCTTAACCGGTCGTCATCGGATGCAACCCTCTATAAAAACCACTCAGAAATGTTTCATCCAACACATCGCTAAATGTTGTGGCTCGCTGGGCTCGCCAATATCGCTGATATTTGTAACCTACCTACATTACCTGATATGGCCAAGTCCATTTTATTTAGATTCGATCAACGTTTGCTAAACACCGTAAAAATTTAACTAAAATCTGACCAAAATAGATTTTTCCGAAGCTTGCTCCGCTCACAGCTAACAAGGCAGTTTGACGCAGTTTGAGGTAAAATTGCCCACTACAGCACCAAAAAAGTGCTAAGCCAGAAAGTACCTAGTTCACAAAATGGTTAAGGTTTAGTGGAGGGACTCCTATTTCCGCATTTCGACTCCATTCGGCCAAACACAATCAGGTATTTCTATTCCTGGGGTTCTCCCCAGGTAACGAATAACGAGAAGTATTATCTATACTAAAGAATGACTTGTCTAAGTGCTTATTTTGTAAGAAATAAAATATTTTGAATTTGAATACCGACCTATCTATAGGGTTAATTCCACCTATGTATAATTCCGAAATCAACGCGTGCGAATCCGCGGACTAAAACTAGTCCGTAATAAATACTTTCGACTCTTAATTATAATAAGAGCTTACATAATCCAACCCGTTTAAAAACGAAACAAAGCTACCGTTAAAACATTTCGAAGAAAAACCCGTTATAACACAATTAAAGGTCCTTCGAGACCGCCAGATAACGGGAACGGCACTATAACGTTAAACTTTTACGATGGAAAACGATTATTTCTTTCAGCTAGTTGGATACAGAGCTAGCCAAATTATCTGAAGACGAAATTTTCAGAAATCATGACGATATAAGTTAATTTCGTTTATAAATAGTAAATGTAAACAATATAACGAATCGGAAATTTTACAGATACCTCTAGGCCTAAATTTTTTTTTTCTTTTTTTAACTCCATCGTCATCATTATCAATCTATAGAGTAGCAGCTGGACATAGGCCCTCCTCTAAATTAACAATCGCAAGGAAACTTTTCATAAAAACTTTATTGCGTCATCATTTTGAATTCAATTCTATTCTTTATTATTAGTTAGCAAAATGTATGTTCTCTAAACTTTCCTACAACTTGCATACAAAAGTTAATAAAATCGCCTTGTCCGATTAATATCTCAAGAAACGTTGCCTTACAAACGTCAAAAGGTGTTCACTGCCTGCTTTTGCTGCGGTGCGACACGAAAGCGACACGCCACATGCATGTAGGCCTAGATCAGGGTTTGTATTATGGGTACTAAATGGCTAATATACTTACACATTTAATACATTACATAGATAGATATTTTTTACTATACCTACTTAAATAACGACCAGAACGCCCGGAACAAATGTCTGCAGATCGTGCCCACCATTGTCCCGAGGCGGAAATCGAACCCGCAACCTCCTGCGTCGCAGGCGGACTTTTGCCAAAACAGTCAAAAGTGCAATTATTGTAAATAAAGCGGTTGGAATCATCTCATCCAAGTAAACCCGGATATTAAAATATTCATCAGGAAGGTCCCGCGGAAGCTTTGCATTATTTCTTCCATTTCTATGGTAATTGTTTGGTATGCTTTACTAAATTTGTTTTATTTGAGTAGGCCTTTTTGTCCGGCAGCTGAAGGCTCAACTACAAACTTGACCATTCTGCCGAACGAAAAGGCCAGGAGGTTGCGGGTTCGATTCCCGCCTTGGGACAAATGTTTTTACGATCTGCAAATTGTTTCAGGTTTCTGGGTATTTTCTATGTACATATATTAAAAAGTATATATGTATCTTTGCAACATTTTTTATTAAGTATATCAGTCATCTAGTACATATCAAAGCTCTGCTTAGCTTGGGGCTAGCTGATGATGATGTGTCTATTTTCCAGCATATTTATAATAATAATTATTATTTCTCTTTATTAAAACAAAGTGGTTCGTCTTTTGGGCTGTAAAATTAAATATTCTGACTGAACGAGTAGATAAAATTTTACTGCATAAAGGTCTTATCTGAAATGTAGGGAAAACAAATTATGTCCGTAATGGTTTCGCTACACATTGGGGTAAATTTAGATTTAGATTTACCTGGAGATATTTGGTCCCATTATTCCCACTGGTGGGACGCATACGGTTAGATGAACGGGTTAGCACAGCACACTTTTCTTCACTCGCCTGTCAGCAATTATGGTTGTCGCAGATGAAGGCCAAACACTGCCGCACAACAAAAAAAAAAATAGCAAATATGAGCTTGCAACTCGTAATATTTAGAATTTTAGTTGCATTTTATTTGACGGCTTCAGATGACAGGCAGCTTGCGAGCGTGGGCCATACGTTTGAAACATGGGGAGGCATTTTACACTGTAAAAAGATAAAAAAAATATAACAAGTAAGTACCTATGTCTGTCTCCAAAATTGGTGGGGAGGAAGCTTAGAACCAGGAGTGGTTCTAAGCTACCTCCCCATTAATTTTCAGCCAAAGCGTTTCACCCGTTCTTGAATTATAAATAGTGGAACTAACACGACTTTCTTTAATATTATATAGATTCGTACAATACTTTTCCAGGCCAGCTTGTACCAGCTGCAAGCTTTTCCCAGATTTCGTCCCTCCGTGAAGCATTGTCATAACCGTATCTCCCCTAACTAAAGGAAAACAAATACTCATTTACCGTCAACGTAATGGTTCCAGGAGTGTTTTTAATTGTAATTATCATTAAAAGTTTTATTGTCGAGATAAAGATTGTTCGGTCGAGGGGACACAGTAATTGCCGTCAACTGTTGCGTGGTATGGCCGCCATTTTGTTCTGGTGGATCAAAATGGAACTAAAGTCGTTGCTTACAAATTCTCTATGATTGCTTGAAATATGCGACGCTAGCGCCATTTTTGACGGCATGAATAAGTTGGTGGTTCTGTAGATGGTAGCGTTTGATGATTTTAATTGTGTTTTTGAGCTGAAATTCAGTTTATTTAACTCTTGATGGCCTACAGTCTCCGGAATAGAACACAAATATTAATGTAAAAGCTTTTTGATTGACAGCGTCTTGGTTATTGAATCGTAGCTCTTAAAATATGAGACGTTTTATGAAACTGACGACCATTTTTATCGTTTTTATTTATTTATTGTGAGAATTGGTATTTTAGTTTGTTGTATTAGAATAATGGCCGAAACGAACTACGAAAGTTTGTATTGGAGAATTAAATAGTCCCCTAGGATCTGACAAGGGCTCAATATCAGAGCTATACATCTATGTTTGAGTCGGAGGGGTCAATTCTTACGCAGTGGCGGCCATATCGCCTTTACAAACACATAAAAAAATAAGACGTGATAATCGTTACGTATGAGTTTGGTGTCAGTAAATACTAAAGTTCGTTCATTACTATCTCGTTTAGAGTTACACTAATCTGTTACATTAACGAGACCACGTTAAAAGTGTTATAGCGCCGACAATACATTGTAGAACATATTCAACTGTTTGGTATAAGTCGCCGACGGTAAAGGTACTCGTATACAGCACCACATGTACAAATAAGTACTGGTGCAGTACAAACAACATTGCGAATACAGCTGTAAGGTTCTTCTTTCTCTTTCTTAAATTCTAAGTTGGCTTGGCTCCTGAAATACAGCATTCGTTTGTTCAGTCCCTACTAACTTGTTACAATAATATCCTGTCCAAGTAATAGTTGATACCTAAAGGTTTTTTTGATACCTAAAAGGTTTTTGAAATTGGCTTGATTACATTCGAAAAATTAAAAATAGTTCATCTTGCATAATTTTGTTCGTTATGAGAATGTTGACTGGTGTTCATATAATTTAAAAATAACAGAACAGAAGGACTGGTTGCATCCAGTGGATATTAACCTTTATTGAAAATATTGATAGGTGATTATAGAGAGTAAACAATGATTTTACTGCTCCTAATATAGTGACATGTCATATTCCGTAAACGAAATTTTGAGTTTATTAGTTCACTAACCCCACATGACTTGTATATTTAGAACATGTAAATGTTACGATAGATGACAATATTTGGTAATAGCGTTTAGCTTATAATGGATTACAATATTTTTGTATGTTATATGCATGCAATATATTCCTGGTTTAACATCACATAAGTTTAAGGTGAAAATAAAATTTCTACTTTATAATAAAGAACGATATTAACACAATTCCAAGAAATGTTATATTGCAAAATCTTAGAATCAGTTTGAACTAGAATGAAACTAGGTTAGCGATATATTAAATAAATAAAATAAATAATGCTGGACAATTCACACAGCGTTATCTAGCCCCATGGTAAGCAGAGCTTGTGTTATGGGTACTAGATAACTGATATACATAAAACAATACATAACATATAGATATTTTTTTATTATACATAGAAAACGACCAGAACACCCGGAACAAATATCTGCAGATCGTACACACAATTGTTCCGAGGCGGGAATCGAACCCGCAACCTCCTGCGTCGCAGGCGGACCTTCGCCGACCGCACCATATCGGTCGTCAAATATATAATATTGCGGTGGCTATATAATTAAACAGACTGACTTATCAAGCACTACGCGTATGAACACCATAACGAGCTTATAGGCTTAATACCTAGAATATTTTCAGTTCCGCAAATCTAATACCTAACTGGATAGAAAAAAATACAAAATATCCAATTTATTAACAAAACTTATTACGTTCGAGGTACATTTTGGGTCCTTAATATTTGGTATTACAGCCAGACATATTACTCGAAAGCACAAAAAATACACATAATTTTATTATAAATATTTAGGTTTACTTACTCATATCTTAGAAAATATTATAGTTTTCTAAGAAATGAGAAATCTCACAGAGAGCGGAGCACAATGTCGCTCAAAACATCGGTAATGGAAAACTTCCTATTCTTTATTTACTTAGAAAATGAAAGTGAGCACGCTTTTGGTACAAGGCATCGACGGTTTGGGAAAATAACTATTTTGAACATGTTTTAATACATTTAGGCAAACTTAGTGTAGGACGCCCTCCGGCCAAATGGGATGACGACTTGCGAAGGACTGCAGGCAGATGCTGGGTGCGGCAAGCAGAAGATAGGGCGCTATGGCGCTCATTGGGGAGGCTATGTCCAGCTGCGCTGTGGACTACTATAGGCTGATGATGCTGGCTCTTTGGTATAAGTTAAAAGATTCAATAACTTGTACTTTACTAAGTACAAGTTATTGAATCTTTTAACTTATACCAAAGATTATCGGCGAGGCAAGCAGAATGCCCGAGTCAAGTCGATCCATCAATGTCGCTAAAAACTCGCAATCGATGGACCGGGAATCGACGCGACGTCGCGACATTTTGCACCAGGTAAGTAGTTTTTAATTGATCGCGATATCTATTGTAACTTTGATTGAAAACCAAATTTAAAGAAACTTTTAAAATTATAAAGGTTTTTCAGTGGCGACCGCGACGCAACGTGAAATGGAGCGTTGAGACCTTATATGAACAAACATACCTACTAGTGGTTTCTTTTTCACTTCTTCCAATAGTGGACTAAAAATTTAAGTGAACAGTAAAATAATCTTATATGATAATAATTCATAGTATAAAATTTGACTTGTCTAAGTGCTTATTTTGTAAGCCTAAAGAAATAAATTATTTTGACTTTGTTTTTGACTTGAGAGATCACCTACTCGATGGACTGAAGATATTGTAGCGGTCGCAGGAGTCAATGGATGAACGCGGCTCAGTCACGCTATATGTGGCCTTGCATGCGGTAGGTTATGTCCAGCAGTGGACGTGGTTTATGGGCTGGTATGATGACCCTTGTCTTAAGAGTCATCATCATACCAGCCCACAAACACAGAGGTTTAGATAACGCAGGATATTTTTCATTTTCTAGTTCCAAAGTAATCAGATCTCTTTGTTATGGGAACAATGAATACTTAAATACCATTCAGACCAGGAAAAAATTGGAACCACAGTTATTTGCAGATGGGGAAATTTTTTTGTTAGCTTACGGCGGCGGCGGCGGGACAATAATATTACCACTATAAAGATATTATATTTCCCGATACATAACTCCATATATAATTAATAATTAAGATAAAACGTGTTATTGAGTGGAGACCACGACTCGGTAAACGTAGTGTAAGACGCCCTCCGACCAGGTGGGATGACTACCTGCAAAAGAGGGAGATGCTGGATGCGACAAGCTGAAGACAAGCCACTATGACGCTCATTATGGGAAGCCTATGTCCAGCAGTGGACCAATTTAGGCTGATGATGATAATATAATAACATTATATAATGACGGGGACGACCTACGAAATTCGCCGTAGAGATTCAAATAACCTATAACTCTGATGTTCTCATCTATTGTAAATTCTTCAAACATTCTTCAACATTACCCAAATATGCAATGCAGTCAAACAAACAAAACAGGTTTGTTTACATGTTCTAAAAAATGTTAGGAAGGTACTTAGACCACAAACAACTTCTGATAGGCCTATTGGATAGAACTGTCATTGAGGTCAAGTAACCTATACTCATAGGTCAAGTATAGGTAGCAAGGTTCCACGCCGGTTTGTACAAGTTTGAGTAAACTGACATGACTTGACACAGTGTATAGTAAAGCAGAAGAACAACAACTATGCATTGAAAACACCTTATCCATTTATATAAAGAAGGTAAAATTGTAAGTCAAGACAAGAAAAGTGAAAACATAAACATTTTTCAATGTTATCTCATCACTACATAATATAAAACAAAGTCGCTTCACGCGGTCTGTCTGTCCCTATGTATGCTTAGATATTTAAAGCCTCCTAAAGTATTTTGATGCAATTTGTTTAAAAAGATAGAGTGATTAAAGAGGAAGGTTTATAAACAATTTGACACGTAGATTTCCACAACACTCTATCTATAAAAAAACCGCATCAAAATCCGTTGCGTAGTTTTAAAGATCTAAGCATACATACGGATAGACAGACGACAGTGGGAAGCGACTTTGTTTTATGTAGTGATACATTATTTTAAATTGCAGCTAAGCTCTGCAGTCTACAGATAATTTCAAGCGCTCTTTACCTACTGCATCATTTGCACTATGTTTGCACTTGTCTGCGATCCATCACCGTCTAAACAAATATTATTCCATTGAGAAAACAGGTCCATGTTAAAATAATAACGAGTGTCGCTTCTGTGTGTCTTACTCTGTTATGCCACAGTGGTGGGGAGAACGGTTGGTTCGAACGACAAAGGTCTCGGAGAGATATAATGACTTTAGGTACCTACTAAATAGATAGATAGATAGATTAGTACTAAGGTACGTTTGGATAGCGCAACTATTTGAACTTTTAATATTATTCGTTTTAAAGAGTTTGAGTCGAGTTTAAAGTAGAGCTACATAGTTCTACTTTACGTTCGACTCAAGCTTTTTTATTGCTCTTGTGAATACACAATACAGATTATTTATTTGCACACATGGCATGGGTCACAGAGCTCTTAGTTGTGCTTTTCTATTCTAAACAAAGTTATACTAATCACAACATATTTCACGTTATTTGGTGTAAATGGTTAAGAAATTATGTAGTTAATACTTCAGGGTATGAAACTATGTAGTTAATACTTTTGCTCAGGGTTTTTCTCATGAAGTAGAACGTTTACCACGCGATTATATTTTCTTCAAAAATCTCTTGCGCTGTTTTCCAATTATTTTGACTTGGCTTGTTTTTCTTGATCTGATTTAATTTTCCCTGGCAATAAAACTGAACCAGCCGTCCACTTCCGTCAACGTAACAACTCCAGGCGCTTTGCCGATGTTACATGCTTTCATGGTTCTTAGTTTACATCAGTTGGGAATTAATTTCTCGTACTAAGCGAACCGTAATGGGTTAGTTATGTATAAAGTACCTTTTACCAGTGTATTATATGCCGTATTTGATGGTGCGAAGTGAGCTGTTTCATCAATATTGAAATCACGTTTTCACGTTTGCTATTAACGTAACGAACGTAACGAACTTAGTGTGGGAGTGTTTGCAGCGATGTGGGTAAGATAGTTGATTACACAGGAAGTAATCATAGGATATTAATAGAACGGTTTTGGGAAGTTTTGTGGCCAGGTGGGAGGAAGGTCTGCAATATATAAGCAGATGCTGGATGCGGGTATCTGAAAACAGGGCGCATGTGTAATGAGATAGGCGTAGAGATGTTTCTAGGCCTGGATTATCTTATAAGTTACTTCTTTTCCGAAAGAACATGTGCGAAGTCGCAGGTAGATGCTAGTTTTTTGATAATAACTCCATATTAGTGGTAACTCCAACACACCAGTATGGTACTATTATTTATTCCATGGCCGCGATCGCTGTTACGATGTTAAAACATTAGAAATTAAACCCCCGATCAATCTTAACTAAATGAGTGATCAATCTAAATCTAACTCAAAACTAAATCAACGCTCTAAATCTAACTCAAAACTAGATCAACGCTCAATCTAAACTAAAATATCAAAGTAATCAAAGCAAAAGATTTCTATTATCCACTTTTGGGACGGTTCTCTCCCAAACCTTCTTCGGGACATTCCGAGGCCTTTCTTATCGCAATGTCCCCTCAAGAACACTCGTGGGGACATTTATAATCATTTTGGGAAGCCGACAATTCACTCTATCCGAAGATTAGCAGTTTTTGAGGACGTCGGGGAGGCCTCGTCCGGGGTGAGTTATTACCTGGCTCGCAATCTTTCTTTTTCAGGTGCTGAAATTATCTTTAGAAATTCGATATACCTACATAATAGGCTTTTTAGACGTTAATGTTGACACCTAAGCTTAAGTTTCTACGTTCAATATTTTTAAAACGATACTTAATTATGTACATACCATGTCTTATATGAATAAATATTACTGATTACTGTAATTAATTAATTATTTAGTTAGGGTTTTGTTATACAAATGATTTATAGGACCATCGACGGCTCCATTAGTTAAACAAACTTCAGTAGGTATTTAAAATATTTCAACGGTAAGCTAAATAATATAAAATATGATCTATGGTAGTTTAACTGCACAAACTTTGAAACATTAAAAACTCTTTTATTTATCCACCAAATCCCAAAAACCGCAAAACTAAAATTACCTCCCTTAAAAAACGTAAAGAATGCTACCCAAAAACGCAACTCCGGAACTTTTAACCAATACCGCAAACGAAACGCTTCCGCATAATATTTCACACTTCTTCATTACCGCTCCAATGCGGCAGACGCACCGTAAAAATGACAGCCGCATAAATAACAGTACGGTAGCCGTACAATGTGTCGAATGGTAATGATAAGGGACGGAAAAACAATCGAAAAAAAAAACAAAAACTCGGTAAAAATGACACGTGGTGGGTTGAGCTTAAAGCGCAAGTTCGTAGTGTACGCGAAGTCGCGTAGCTTGCATCTGTGTGAGTGCCTCTGCTCTGCAGGTATTGGTTTAGTTCCCATCCGAACGTCGCGGAGGCCGCATGTCTCGCGCTGCGAAATTTCGTTCACGATATCGTATTTACGATTTTATAACATTACCTTCATGAATGAAAATTGACCTTATTTTGATTGGAAATAACATTTTGAGGATAGTGATGTTTTTGTGTGAATTTGTGATTGTTTAGTGGGATGTGTAAACTTAGTGAGTGGAAGGTGTTGTATTTAATCAATAAGGATTAAACTAATAAGTGAGTTCTTCGGTCTTGGGTTAGGAGATTTCGTCCGATCTTGCCCAATGTAAGTTTCTACTATAGCTCTACCAAGTCTTTATAATTACATCCATACTAATATTATAGATTTTAAAGTAGTTCTGTCAGTCTGAACGGATCTTTAATGAAATTTAGCAGGGAATTATATGGTATAGGTCTGTATGTAGGATACTTTTTATGCAGGTAGAGTGTGTTTGAAGCCACGTCGGGGGCAGAAGCTATATAAGCTAATAAGTATTTTACATATTTTTTTGGTAGAGTTATTGAGCCCATTTTTTATTCGGTTTATATAATAAGGTTTAATAATATGTACGTACATATATTTATATTGGCACTAAAGTCGGGCATATATCTATTTTGTACAGTTAATTGAAGAGAAAAAATGGCCTTTTATATGATGTTTAAGACATAAGTTAATATATTTTTTAATATTGAAAATATCAAATTATGTTTGTAAAGAAAAATTATATAACATTAAAATTTTCCATCATTTAGTATTCTTACTACCCTTAATTAACGAAATATTACTTAAGCTACTTCAAAGTGATGAAAAGTAAAAACAAATAGGAAGTTAACACGAACGTGGCTCTAAACGGCCTGATTAAATAAAAACAAACAAAGATTTCAGCGATAAGGCCGCCTATTGTACGACAAAACTTTATTAGTAGTTTTAGATAATTCATTCAATTAAAACAAGTGTTTTATTGGACACAAATAAGTGTTCATAAACTGAATAATAATATATACATATATAATAATAATAACCATTAAATACACGGGGGAATGCATAAATTTTATATTTATTTATTCATAAAGAAGCACCAATCAGACAGGTACTGGTACATAGTATGCATTATTCAACATCGCTACAAAATATGTGACTAGTTCTGATAAATAGATTAATATATACAATTATATATAATATTCAAAGATTAATTTTGGAAAACTCAAAAATTAAATAAACGTAAATAATGTCTTGTTATAAATGACTTTTTGATAATAACTATGATAGTTTGAAAAGTTTAAAGTTCTAATAAATACGAGTATTTAATACATTTTTAACTTACTAACCTAACCAGTTTGACACGACCTTGTACAAAGACATACATAATGTACATAGTGGGTATTGTGTTGTGTTTCTGTTGTGATTGCTTTGTGAATGCGAGTTTTTATTATTTTTCAATTCACGTTTTATGACTGTTTATTTTTACTAGGTTTAGAATTATTCATATATTTCTGATTTTCAAAAACTTTATTTCTTTAGGCTTACAAAATAAGCACTTAGACAAGTTAAATTGTCTATACTAATTTTATAAAGAGGATAGGTTTTTTTTTTGTTTGTTTGTTTGTATTGAATAGGCTCCGATACTACATACTGGACCGATTTGAAAAATTCTTTCACCGTTGAGAAGCTACTCTATCCGCGGTAAACATAAACTATAATTAAAATTAAAAATGTGAAATTTGAATTTATCGCGGGTGAAAGCGCGGGAAACAGCTAGTATACTATAAATTATTATAAAATACGGTTTTTTTATTTACACTTCACTTCTATTAAATATAGGACCACTATATAATATACTACCTAAGGCACTCTGAACATGACCAATAGGTACATAAATTCACATTAGTAATATTATATTAGTTTTGTAATTGCTATTTTAATTTCTGTCACTACATTAATTAACTAGAACGTCGTCTGTTCAAAGTTGTTTATTTATCAAACGCAAAAAAAAAAAATTAACATTGTTATATTAAAATAATTTAGTAAATTTGTATTCATTTATTTTTAAAGAATATACATGATTTCTTATATTTAACACTCTTTAACCCGTAGGGGCTTGACCTGAATGTTACATTCCCCGGGTTGCAATCATAAGATAGAGTGTACATAATTATGTAACTTTGTATGTAGGTACAAGTGAAATAGTTTTCATAATTGAGTGCCATACCCACCTTTAGATCATAATATGACCCAATGCTAAGTATGGCACTCTTTCTTTATTCATTACTCATTAATATTAAGATGAAATGTAAAGATGTTATGCAAAAAAGACAGAAATCATAACGGAATAGTTAGTTGAGAGAGTTGTAATTAATCGATTCAACATAATCCAAAACTACAATAACACAAGAGATTAAAAAATACTTAATTATAATCGTGACTACCGAACAAATCGAGACAGTTCCAAAAATTCGAATCTCAAATAATATGATCGTTGTTTACACTGTAAACCAAAACACAAACATTACTGTAAGTTGGTCAAAGCATGTCAAGGCGACCAATTACCGAACTGTGTCATTAAATACAAACTATCCCAAACGAAAGCCCGTGCCTACAGTAACGATGTTAATATTACGTTTTATAAAAATGATTGATAAATATTATTAGGATTTGTTTTTTGATTTATGAGGTGGTTGCGTCGAGTCATGGCCCCGACTTTGAAAGATGTTCAATATTTTGTTGAAACTCAGCCCAGTTTATTACGTGTCGACGGGTCATGAAACGTCTAAAGCACTATTAGTATTGACTTTCTTAGGTACAAGCTTCTGCCTTTGGCTTCGGACGCATTTCCGCAGATCAAAAGGCTGTACTTTTGCGAGATACTATTTACGTAATACGTATATTCCCTTGTTAAATTTCATTAAGTTCCTTTCAGACATTTTAGCGTAAAAGGGTAAGAGAGACCGATAGAATTACTTTCGCATTCAATTGTTTATACCTTTGGAGATGATCATGTTAAATCGTTTCCCAAATCGGGGTTCCATGGCCACGATTCTTCACTTTCGCTTGCCCGGTTCGGAATTCGAAAACATTGATAAACGTCTGGCGAGGTTATGTTTGCTTGGATCTTTACGTGTGTGAATTGTCCAGCATTATTTATTTATTTATTTATTCAATAGAGGCATGTATCAAATCTCATAGAAAAAAGACGTCTCTACTATCGTCAACCAGTATCTATCGTCAAATCGTCAGCTCGGGGCTGTGATCGCCTTTAAATGAAATGCATTTACTTGACGTCACTAATTTAGTCGAATCACCAGTGCTATAATGATTATCTCGTGAAAAACACTCTGTAATGAAACTTGAAAGTTGTTGGACATGAAAATGTCCTGATGTCCCTTTACTAGGGCTGTGACTTTTTACAGAAAAACGATCAAAAAGTCCTGAAATTCTTGCGGGTGTAATCAGAACCATAAGGGCCTTTTATTGAAAAACGTTTCCAAATTAAACTTGATCCAAAATATGATTTCTAAAAATCGCACTTATAAATTATATAATAGACCACTATCGAATTTAAGTTGAATATTTTACAAAATTAATTAATTTACTCGACTTCATGAAAATGTACCACAACTCTGACCTCCAACGCACATTGTCATTGAAATTAGTGTTAGATCGATATTAGAATATTGTTCCTAATTCTTCATCGTACCACCTACATACCTACAAAAGGTGTTCTGTCAAAGGGTATTCCTTTATTTTTTTATGATTTCTCCAACCCCTCGGTTCGCTTCAACCCTACTCCCTCCATTAAAGCGACGTTAAATTTAAGCGATAAATCTCCCGGGATGCCGTTAAAGAGTTTTCTTTAATTACTTTTTCATTCTGATAAAGAATTTTTAGGAAAAGCCTGAATCGAATTTACCGGCCCGACTGTACAATGAGATACAAGTATTTGCGAAGGCAGAAATTTAGATTGACTTGCAAATTTCGTTTCCATAATTACTTATTGAAATGGCAATAAATGGAATTTATTCAGTTTTTCACTGGATTTTTGTATTGGGTCTCTCTACAAGAAATAAGTTCTCGGAATGTTCTTAGGGGCTCAGCGTATTCATAAGAACTGTATCAAAATCTCTTAGATGATTACTCGTAGTTCAGAGGAATTGAAATGAATTATCAACAACATGAGGTTGCCTGAAAGCATTTAGCAACCAAACAACGGGCGTGGTGGAAGTGGATATAATTGGATTTTGATAGTTTGTAACACGTTTTCAAACTGCTTATCCCCAACCAGAATGCTCCGTGTGGGGAGTGTGGGCATTCGTCTCCCATGAGATAAATAAGGCGCTTATTAGGGGGAGGCTTGGGTCCAGCAGTGGACCCAGATAGGTTGTTGAGGTGAGGGTGAGTTTTAAAAATTGTAGTTGTTAAACATAGCATGATTTTCGATTTTATTTAAAGAAATCTTATGGAAAACTGACTGTTTCATCACCAGGTAAACTATTACAGGTAAATTCACAGGTTCAAAGGGTATAACGTAGGTTATTTTAGAGTTGCGCGTACTATCCGTAAATGTCTCATTATCTGCAAAGTTGCGACCAAATATTGAGCTACGTATAAAATGAAGATATTACGATGTTGAAAATGGTTCGCCTTCTAATCAAGACTGAGATCCCATAAGAGCATGAAACAGAAACGTTCATGCAAGGACTCGGAGGACTCTAAACATATTGCCGTTTCATATTTAACTGACCATTCCGAGCAATACGTGACCGGACTTTTGGCACCAGCCACCAACTTGGCGCAGCACAGACTGTGGGAATACAAAAGAGTTGGTTTTTGTGTGAAATATATTTATTTCGCACGAGTTAGTCGTGGAACAGCTATAGTTTACGCCACTCAGAAGTGGCAATTCAGGCAAAGTAGGGCGCTTTATTTTGTTACTGGTATTGGCTAGGTATATGCCTAGAGCCGTGTGGTGCTGGCTTAGAATTTGAACCCCCCAACAACAGGGGGGGATGGGCAGTAGCACCTCCTGTAGAACAATTTACAACTGAACTGTGATCACCAACCCGTATATCCAGCGTGGGGATAATGGGTATACTCCCTCATGAGATAAAAAACAATAAGGCGCTTATCAGGGGGTAGCCTGCGTCCAGTAGTGGACCAATATAGGCTGTTGAGCTTGAGGAAATTGAGTGGCTAGATATTTTTAGATGCAGAAGGCTAGCCTATCTCTTGGGATCTTTCAGCATAATCTAGGCTTTGAGGTGATAGATTCTAAGCTAAGAATATTGCGAGCATTTCATATTGTTAGTAATTATTTAAAAAAAATGCTGGATATTCCACATTATACCTCTATAACTAATTTGTTTTCGTTATTTTTTTAAACTAAAATCCGAGAGTTGAATTTCCCTCTTCTAAGATACCCAATTCCTAACTTACTTACAGAATGTTTGCTACATTTTTAAATGCCCCAAGATAAATTGTGGGTGACGTAATCCACTCTTGCTTAACAGTCGGGTAAGAAAAACCCTTTCAACAATTTTCACCTCGGCAGCCTTTTATTCGTAAAGCCATTGTGGGGCCGTTTCTTAGCGTCCTTGTAGTGTCCTACTTACATTATAATTCGTATTTTACACCCTGACAGGGGCGGACTTAAGTAGGGGGCAATTCTCGGTAAATTAAGGAAACATTTTGCGTGTTTAATAAATAGTTGGGTGCCTGAAAGTGACTGCTCATAGCGATAAGGCTGCTAGGCTGCTGCTATTGTAAACAAATATCTGTAATTGCCTTTTTCTGGTCTGTGTATCTATTTCTCGGTTTGTAATAATGAAAATTAAAAAAAAAACCCTTTCGATCCAAATATAAGCAAGTTTAGTCCCTGTTTTGAGATTAATCTGATGATTTGTTTTTAAAGTCACAGCTTTGCTACAAGATGTCGGTTTAGTATGATGTAGATAGGCGATGACTGGACAATTATAAACTGTATTGAAGTATTCTTGTTTTAGTCACAAGTGCATGGAATTAATTTACTTAAGAGTTGTCGACACTTTAAGTGGTGTGGTACTAATGGTCCATCCACATGCTGGCTTAGTCATGGCAAGCCCTTCATTTGACCACAATCTCACCTGATGGAAAGTTAAGAGGTGGCCGACGATGTAATATGAAGATATCATATTTTCATTGCTGGACTTGTCCCACAATTTTAATTTTTACCGAAAATAGATTGACTGATTGATTGAACGAAATACGTTTATATTGATATAACAGTTAGCACACGCAATGAATATTGTTGGTAACATACTAAAAAAAAATTAAACAAAAATAAATCAACAGAACTGAGTAAATGTTAAGATTGTGGGGAATTCTAGGGCGTTTATATTTAGCCCCTCCAAAGCCATCCTAGATTTCACCCCTGCATACCCTTTCAGAACTATAATGATACAATTCCAAACAAGGGTCCGTATTCAGGCCAAAATAACAGGGCTATAACATTGTTATTGTTATTATGCCATTAAAAACACATCAAGGTGCGCTATTCCGTCAAGGGAGGCAGTTATGTTAGTGAACTTATCTAGTTGCGAATTTAGTTCGGTTTAAAGCTCGTAATAAGTTATAACTTAGCGCCAAGAGTAGAGATAGGGACTGGATGACGTCACAATTGGGACTGAGCATGTATAACTTAGGCCATGGATCTATGGATCTTAAGGCGTATTCACACAGCATCTGGATCCGCTGTGTGAATGCGCCCTTAGGTACTATGCAGATAGAGCAACTTTAATCCATATTGCGGCAACAGACAACTCGCATCTAGCTTTAGTTGCTGCAACTGGCAACCTTTAACCACAAAATATTAAAAAGTTGATAGTTTCTTCAACTAAAGTTTCCCTCTCTGCATAGCGCCTTAGACTACGAAAACTTATAACTTGGCTACGTGTTCTAAAGGTATTAGATTTTTAGATTAGTTTTATGTTTTAATATTTATTTTCAATTAAGTACTTAAATGACATGATGTCAAATGATTTTACATAATAGACGAATATACACAACATTTAAAATTAAAATATAGGCACATGTGCATAGGCACACGGTGACAAAAATGGTTACACAATGTGTAACCATTTTTGTCAACGTGTGCTACGTGGCTACGTCATACACATACCTGTGTTCGTATCAAATAATTAAATAGGTAGGTAAATATCCCAACAACTCGCCTCTGGAGCGGAACAAGTTCTAAAATGCACCTACGAGTATCTATACTAATATTACCTATAAAGAGAAAACGTTTGATTTTTTGTTTGTTTGCATTGGCTCCTAGACCGATTTGAAGAATTTTTTCACCGTTGGGAAGCTACACTATCAGCACATCCGTACATATTACAATTAAGAAATGTGTAATTTGAATTTAACGTGTGTGAAACAGCTAGTAAATAAATAATTAGGTTTTTTACCTTCAACAGTTGAACCTAATAAATCATCGCAACAGGTCTCTCAGTGAGTTGAAAAGCGCTTGCTGGTATGACGAAGCATTCTTATTACATACTCATAGGTAACCCTTTTCAAAGATAATTGCGATCACGTGTTAAAATGACTGAGTGCTGGGGCCTTTCTCGACAGTCCTTTTGGAAATAATAAAAAAAAAAAATGATCTTAACCTACAAACATTATGTACGTACTCGTACATATAATCATCATCACCAAATATATATAAATAAGCACTTAGACAAGTCATACTTTATCATCAGCCTATAGCAGTCCAATGCTGGACATAGTCCTCCCCCAATGAGCGCCACAGCGTCCTGTCATCAGCTTGACGCATCCAGCATCTACCTGCAATCTTTCACAGGTCGTCATCTCACCTGGTCACAGGGCATCCTACACTACGTTTACCAAGTCGTGGTCTCCACTCAAGAACACGTTACACGGATCGGAATATTACACGGATAGGAATACCATTCGTCTATTTTATTTACCAGTCATAATAAATAATATTATTTTAAATTTATATTTATAGGTGTAAATACTAGTTGTTATTTTTCGTTGTGTTTGAATAATGGAAATAAATATATGGAATCTCCTTTTAAAGAAATATACAGTACTGTTGAAAGCCCGCTAGCGCGCTCTAGAACGCCAATGCGTGGAAACTAACTTTGCATTTTCTTTCTCCTACGATTCTTTTCATTTGAACTTGCAAGGCCTCAACCTGCTTTAGTTTAGCTGCGTTTGAAATGAATAAACCTAGGTATCATGTTTACGTTCAGTTGCAAGCAAAATGAAAACGGAATCTATATCTACTCTAATACAATTTGTATTTAAAATCGTCGTAGAAAGATTAGGGCTTTTTGTACTAAGATCAACTATACAATTTGTATAAGTAACAGTAAATAAATAAAGTCAGTAAAAATGAAGTATTAGTGAATATATTAATAGCTTTAAATACCTTTTATTATCATTTATAAAATACCGGTATTAATGGATCTCGTAGCGAATACGTAGATTATTAATTACTTACACCGATTTCGAATCCAAGATAATTTAGGTAAACAAATATGAGACAAATATATATTCATTAATAAAAACTTAACACAAACTGATAACAATAACAGAAAAAACAAGGTTATCACTAAAATCTAAAATATAACTTCAACAATACATAATCTCTCGTGCGAAACGAAATATGTTTAAATTTGAATTCGAAAACGACCAAGCCATAATAAATGATGAATGAATCAAAATGAACTAAAAATAGTTTTGACCTTAATAATAATGACCAATATAGATACATATTCCTTGTGTTTTGTAGCCCTTTTGTATAAAAAAAAAACTATGAAACTACCTCCTCGGGACAAATGTTTTCACGATATGCAGATATTTGTTCAGAGTGTGTCGTGTGGTGTTCTATGTATAATAAAAAATATCTATCTATGTTAAATTAAATCGGAGTAAAGCTGTAACATATTTTTAAAAAACATAAATGACATTGGTCTGGTACAATACTAGTGTAAATTTGGCTTGTTCCCAAAGGTTCTTTTGTTTGTCATTTCCCAAGAGGTCCACGACAAATATTACTAGAATTTTAAATTTTCATACATGAATTCCCAAAAGGTCCATGAGATTTAACTAAAGTACAGTCAGTAATGAATAACAATACTATCGGGTTTCGCGTGGCCGATTGTTTTGTTAGCAGGTCTTTATGCCATTAGAGCGAAATAGACTAGGTTTGAGCGAGTTATACAGCATGCAGGGATGCGGTACAGATATTATTTCTTATCAGTTGACCTGCTCTCTACAGCGGGCAGATCCTGTTTTGTGAATTATGATGTCGAAGATGGTTGGTTAGTTATCATGGAAATAGCGCCAGAAAATAAAAAAAATCACATTGTTCAATGACTACTTTGTTGGTTATTGGCTCAACAACCCTTCCATACCAACCACCAGTATTTGGAATTGTGAAAAGGAACGACACCGGATCCTAGAACGCACAAACAATGTAGAAAAGAGTAAAAAAGAATGTTTTTATTTTATCCAACCACTTAAAAATAAGTAAATTTTGTTTTATATAAAAATAAGATTGAGATTAGCTCTTATGAAACATGTGAGCTTTAAAAGAGCAATTGCATTTAGTAACATAACCATTTGTTTTTGTTTATGTACGAAATGAAAGTAACTGATTTGCAGCATTACTCAAACGAGGTCTACTTTACAAGCTCAGAGCTATCTGTGCCCATAACTTGCTCGCAACCAGCCATAATTCCCAAGAACTAGGTATTAATATTCTAGAAGCATCCCTTGAAGGCCATCTGTTTACTCCTATTTGCATTAGGAGACTGAGATATCAAACGCTTAGTAAATATTATCTAGAAAATAAATAGAAAAGGGTAAAGTGAAAGTCACAGAGGTTTGCGCGGCGGTCATCGCCTAATATTTACATAGTACAGGGCAATTCTCTGAGTTTGCTTTTCTATTCTTTGAAAGGATTTTTCTAGTGATATATCTTTTGTATATAAAATAGTCTGACTGTCTTTGGCCAGAAAGCTGATATTAAAAGAAATATACATAGGTATTAAATCGTTTTATTATAAATAAATAAATAATGCTGGACAATTCACACAGCATTTTATTATGGTCAAAAGCATCTCTTTATGGTTTAAAAACTAATTAATTAACCATATTATATGAAAATATGATTATTACACGACTCTGTGGCGCGATGGGCAGAGGTTCAACTTCAATGCAGGAGATTGCGTTCGATTCCCGCCTCATTGGGACAAAGGTTGGTACGATCTGCAAATATTTGTCCCGATTGTTCTGGGTATTTTTATGTTAATATAATAAAAATATATAGAAAGATAAAATGTATTTGTTACTTACCGTTTAACTTCATTTAAGAAATATTTTCTTATTCTTAGATTATAAATAAAGGAGTTTAAAAAAATTGTCAGTAAAAGAAGTCACGGGATTTCACTTGTACAACTATAAGTGCTATACACTATAGCTATAGCAGCTATTAGCCATTACATAGCTATAAGTTGTTTTTACGGGATAGTTAAGTGCTGTTTACTTAAGGATTTGCGAAAGCTTTTATCCCTTGGCTTTGGGAAATGAAATATATTTGGCGCGTCCCACTTTATTTTGTATCTTAGATTGTTTGGTTGGCTTTACTACGAAATCAACGATAGAAAAAATTGCCTGAAGCTTGACAAACAACAACATATTCATTTTATAGGTAGAACTATAAATCTTTATTATACAAGAAAATTAAAATCAAATAAAATATACCTGGAAAAACTTTTCAATTACCTACTTATTTGTACTTCTAAAGTTGCAACAAATCTTTGGAAATCATGCAAAAACTACGATCGAGTTGAATAAACCATTCAGTTACGGATGCTTAGAAGTTTTGTGTTAGTTACAGCATTATACGAAAACAGCTTAGCAGATCGAGCTGAAATGTTGTATAGATGTATCTCATACCTGACGACCGATGTGGTGCGGTGGGCGAAGGTCCGCCTGCGACGCAGGAGGTCGATCGATTCCCGCCTCGGAACAAATGTGTGTACGATCTGCAGATATTTGTTCCGGGTGTTCTGGTCGTTTTCTATGTATAATAAAAATATCTATCTATGTAATATATTGTATTATGTATATCAGTTATCTAGTACCCATAACACAAGCTCTGCCTACCATGGGGCTAGATAATGCTGTGTGAATTGTCCAGCATTATTTATTATTTATACCTGGATAAACATTATAGACACTTTTTCTTCCCTCAAAAACGCGGGCGAAGCCGCGTGCAGAAGGTACAACTGTCCATATATACCATTTACGTTGATTTTTTTCAGACCATGGCATCTTCTGAACTACTTATATCGAATCTGTATCAATTACTTAGAACACAGTAAAGTGATTGATTGCTGGGAATAGCTACAATTAAGTTAATAACTTAGATACTAACTACATTAGATTAGATCATTCACGTAGCTACCTAAATTCATATAGAACATTTAATTAATTTAGGTAGCCGTGCGCTGATTCACGATTGACCGCTGTCATGGTTGTTATTGCTGTCACTTTGAAGTAAAACATGTAATTTTTTGACAGTTCTTTATTCGTATTATCCTTGTCTTCCGAGAATACCTTGATCGATGCATTGTTTGAACAAATATTGACGTAAAGTTTAGTTTTTTTTTTAACTTTCGGGACATTTACTTTTATTCCTCGCGACCAAAAACTTGATATCATTTTCTATTTATACGATAGCGATTATAGAATCTCCTCTTTAGTTTTTGATTCGCGAGTAAAAATTAGCTTGACCTAACAAAGAAAGCGTGTTCATGTGTGATGTTGTTTTTTCAGTCATTTTAATTAATTTATTGATAAACTATTTACAATGCCTTTACAGTTGGACACCAAAGCGACAAAGAAATATAACAAAAAAAACTTAAACTTAAAACACAAACCAAAAAACTAACATTCACTACTAACTACCACTTAATATTAAACTTAAAATAAACCTATTTACATATTCCTATGGGTCCTATCCAAAAATTTTAAAACCGCATCCCTGAATCATCCTTAATGCTTATGTCAGTCCCGTATTTTAACAATAATCTGAAACTAAAAACTAAATTATATCTAAAACTAACCTTAATAATTTATTTGCCGCATCGCACCACTCAGTGGTGTGGCTAATGTAATTTGGATAACACCAATATCCATTAGGTTTACACGTCTCTAAGCTCTCTCTCATGGACTCGCTCCGCTCACACTCCACTAGAAGATGCTGTGATCTTCTAGAACACCAGTTACCTATGTCACAATGAATGGTTCATAAACACTATCTGACCACTCTTGATAAGTTTTCTTAATTTTTGTTTTTCTTTTCTATGTTATTATGTTAATTGTTCCTGTTTTTGTGTATTTCTGCTCTAATTTTATATATGTATGTTCTTAATATAAATATTAATTATTTTATATATAATTATCCTAAATAATTACGCCACCGTCAGCTTTAATACGTACCGATCCTATCCATCCAAAGGTTGCTTGGAAGAAATCACTTTTAGCGATAAGGCCGCCGATTGTGCCACTAGCTTTAGTTAGTATTAAGATCCTATATTTTTATTATTTTCTTTGTATTTGATGGTGCAATAAAGCTATATTGTATTGTAATGAAATAGGCTTAAGATGCTTTAACAGTGCTTGACATTAGAATCCTCAGCAACACAGGAATAATAATATAAGAATGTAGGTAACATGATAACATCCCTGTAACAAAATTCCTACTATTATTTACAAAAAACAGTACAGACCAGTATAACAGGTAGTCAGTTCAAGTTTAGGTATTTAAGTTAACATAAATGATAAAATAATCAAGAAAAATAAACATAAAACATCACGTGACGACAAAAATATACTTTTTTATTTCTATCGTTGGATCTATAGTTGGTTGGTTTACTTATTTACCCTTTAGCGAGAAATGGAAAGTAAATATTGAATTATCACTTGATCAAAGAACTCGGAACTTTATTCGTGGACTGTTGACACATTAGTACTAATAAAGTTTCTCGTAGATATAGTTCAAAGGACTTGTTTAGTTCCGATGAATATGTAAAAAAACTTATCAAAATAAACAGAGTGTCACATACGGTAAGTAGATTACGGTAGTTTAATGTTTCAAGTAGTTTAAGGAATTATGAAAAAAACATACATATATGTTCTTTTATGTTGTATAGGAAAATCATGTAAGCCCAAACTATTTAGCACACGGAACTAATTATAATTTTTTGTTATTGAAAAGATTTCTTTATTATACATAACAATCATAAAAACATTTGTCCCAAGGCGGGAAGTGAACCCGCAACCTCCTGCGTTGTAGGAGGACCTTCGCTCGACGCGCCACATAGGTCATCATACAAGTTTTTCATTTGGTTGCTAGTATTTTTACAAAATTCAGTAGATTTTTTCTCGGCTGTTTTTTAAATAAACTAAACTTTCAGAGATAATAAAGCTTCAAAAATTAAATTAAATTCCTAGAGACAGTTAATAGAAACTTGGCAATATTATATTACCTAGTTCCAAAAATATTGGAACTATTAATCACCTAAAGTTATTGCCAAAGCCCTAACCCTAATTAATTGGTAGAGGGCGAAAGATAATGACGTCATAAAATTGGCGACGCTTTTATTAACGTTTCACTTATCACGAAGATCGGATGGCTTAGTGGCGGGCTGGTTTCGGTCGTGGGTTTGAATGTAACTGGTTTTTAGTTTATTTTTGCCAGATTTATAAAGCTTTTAATATCTAATACAGCAAGTGAAAGGTATACTGAAAAACAGCTCTTTTAAGAAATTAAGTACCTCAGTATTTGATAGCTTTCTTTGGTTCTTTTAGATGGAACAAAAACACAGTATTTATATGAACATGTTAAAGCTATTGTAAACTCATAAACTTTACGGAATATTTTATTTCTTGACGCGCGGAGTTTGTTTTCAGATATTCTACATGTAACTATGTCTGATTAAATACAATAATCGAAATACTATAAAATATAATTCATCAATCACTACAACTGCTTTTACCAGTCCACTGCTGGACGTGGGCCTCCCCTCTCTGCAGCCCTCTACCGGTGCAGATCTACCGGGTTTTTTTCTGTAGAATAGTTTTGGTATTTTATTGTATTTTCTATTGTACAAAAAAATATAACGAGAATTTAAATAAATGAAGTGAACTTATAATAATAATAGAATTATAATGTCTATTATTTCAGATGATAAATTATATTATGTATCGTATACACAGACATTTTACAGTTTAAGTTGCACATAAACTTGACAGATATGTAGAGTACAAGTATAGAAGGTACTTAGACGATATCACATTCGAAATGTAATGTACTCATGTTTAGGTAGCAATATCCCATATAATAACCAAATTTATAAGAGGGTTGGCGTGCTAACATTACATAAAGAAATATATGACCGATGTGGCGCGGTGGGCGAAGGTCCGCCTGCGACGCGGGAGGTTGCGGGTTCGATTCCCGCCTCGGAACAATTGTGTGTACGATCTGCAGATATTTGTTCCGGGTGTTCTGGTCGTTTTCTATGTATAATAAAACATATCTATCTATGTAATGTATTGTATTATGTATATCAGTTATCTAGTCCCCATAACACAAGCTCTGCTTACCATGGGGCTGGATAATGCTGTGTGAATTGTCCAGCATTATTTATTTATTTATAAAGAATTATAAGTGTTAACTATGAACTATAAGCTCCCAGACAAGGTTAAGGACGCACCGAGTTAAGAAAATTTCAAACTAAAACTAAAAAACTGGCTCGTAGAGAAGGCGCTCTATACCTACGACGAGTTTTTAAATTATGCCTAATGTAGAATAATGTTATTTTTACAATTTTATTATAATTAGATATTATATTTTTATAATAGAAATATAATGATTTATAAAGTGTGACGTATAATTTAAAAAATTACGAATAAAATGTTTATCTGTTATCTATGTTTATGAAATTTTGATATCTATGTAAGTACCTTAAATAAATATATATATTATACATATCTGTATACCTAAAAACACCCGATACAATAAAAACATAATTATAAAATATAGCATGAGTATCAAGGGAGAACAGGAGAAGAAAAAAAAATGTATGGAGAGCTATGCTTGTGTAACCTCTCATGAAAAAGCCTTCGCACTGATTTCTTCAAATATAATAAATGAAAACACAAAACACATAAAATCCTGAAAATCTCTCATTAAAGATGCTTGTAGCTTTCACATTGGACTACAAACCACAAAGTGTACGTTGTAACATGTTACTCCTTCCCCTAACATCAGTTAGCTACATCTATTAATTTACCTTTGAGTACTTGTTTGAATAGGGTAGAGCTGTGCAAATAAGTCCCCTTGAAAGGTTGACAAAACTGCTACATGATACCACTGTTTAATTGTTTATAATTATGTCTAGTTGTGAAGAAAATTCAAGAAATTACGTACTTACTTTGGTTTGAATTCCCTTCTTCGTTCCAATTCTAATTATGTATCTTATTCTCTTGCTAGTGTATTTTTAATTTCGTGCATTATAAAATTAAGAATTCTGTCAAAATCAAACCAGTCCGAATTATCCTAATCAAAAAAGTGTTGATCCGTTTTTAACTGACGAAAAATAAAAGAAGGTTCTATGTGTCCGTCGTTTTTTTACGTCTATGTTCGTCGATTTGACCTTTAATTATGGACTGACTAGCTGTTCCCTGCGGTTTCACCAGCGTTCAATTCTAATTTCACCTTTCTAGGGGGATATAAAGTATTTTTTCCCGTTCAGTAGTTTTCGTGAAGAAAATTATTATAGTTATCGCAAGCAAATAGAATGATGTGCCAGCTAACATATATACAACGCGCCTTATGGCAAGAAAGAAAATACATTGAAATGATCCAATGTGAATTGCTAATTCACTGAATGGGTTTCGTGCTATGAATAATTATTGGAAATCTTAGATTCTTACACTTCTAACTAACAACAATTTAGGTGTAACGATCGTAGGTATTTCTTTTTTTAGTTAGTAACCAATTATGTTAGTATTAACAACGGTATGCAAATCACCTCATAGTAAGTACGGCACTTGCTTTCGCCACAAAAACTTCAATTAAATTCGATTGCCTGTCAATGCATGTCATCCTCACATTTAATGTCAAAAACTCTATTATATTTACAATACAGCAGAATCTACCTTCACACCGTCTAGATACGGTATAAAATTAACATTTCGTTCGACGCCGAGGTTTTGATACAATGTGTTACAAAGGAATTCAAACTTTATGTAAAATGGAACAAGCCGCACTTTACAATGAGATTCAAAATAGTCTGAATTATACTACTGAGAAACCTAAGCTTTATATCCGAAGACATAAGGTCGAAAATTATAAAAAATCTAAAGTACCTAACACATATTTAGTCGTTGTAATGACGTTTACTGTCATAATAAATGTGTGTGGGGTCATTATGGAGCCTTATAATAATACAGTGATTATGTGTCTATGTTGAAACATAAATGTCCATCGTAATAATACCTGTGTCTATTCCAAGGTAAATACATTGTCTTGCCATAGATACTGACATAAATGTCAGAATAAATACAGATACAAAATTATTTAATGAGGTGATTCACAAAATAATTACCAACAAGCGATATCTAATTAAATAAGACAGGGTTTATGGTTTGCTTCCGTAAATAGTGATGAAGATAACTTGGTAGGTTATATTTTTAAGATGGCATTGTCCGCCCAGAAAAATGGTCTTCACATACAAATAAAAATGGCGCAGGTTTCAGATAACTTCCAAAGAAAAGAAAAACAAGTGCAACTTCCCTGGTGCATATCACGTAGTTTTTTCTTTTTTCAGCGCGGATCATTAGAGTGTCACCATCTTATTAGTTATTATTACACTATTAAAATGCCTTATTACCTACAAAACCCGATTCTACTCACTGTTTTTGAGTCGCAAAATCACATTTTTCGAGCGGCTGTGGTGTAAATAACTATTGTCAGTTTATAATTTCGCTTTGTTACAGGAAATTTCGAGAATCTAGTCTGATTTAAACACACACAGTACATCCCTTCAAGGATACTAAATTACATTTGCGTCATGTCTACATTCCATTCATATACCACGAGAGACACAAGCAAAAACGAACAATAAGATATAACCTAGTAAAGTTCTGAATAAAACCTAGTTAAAACCCGCGAAACACCTAACACGACCGGGCCCAACTTACCCTGTCCTACCCCTTTACCCGTATCCGGATTATGTTAATTTAAGGCCTCAAATATTTCGCGCTCATTTAAAACAATTTCCGTTTGGCTATAATGAAACAACTTTAAATCTGCTTAACAAGGTTTGTTACCGAGTCGCATCGCTAGAGCCACAGGGAATGAAAGGACAGCTGGTATAGTTTTAATGGATGGTTTTTCAAATTAGAGGCAGAGCTTAGACTGCATTATATCGTTACAATTACATAAGCCGGTATGAAAGCCGCTTATTAACCATTTTTATTTATATTATTATTATACACTAGCTGTTTCCCGCGGTTTCACCAGCGTTAAATTAGAATTTGAACGATGAAAGAATTTTTCAAATCGGTCCAGTAGTTTCGGAGCCTATTCAATACAAACAATCAAAACATTCCTCTTTATAATATTAGTATAGATAAGCGAGTTTTTCACTCAACGATACAGTTTATTTGCGTTTGTATACCTTCTAACCGACTTCACCTCTAATATTTTTTTCTGTAAGTTTACAGTGTAATCAAGTCATCGACTGAATGGTATAAAATAGATCGTTTTCAGGTTCCTTATTATATTCTGTATGACTTTTTAAGAGCATCCTATTTCAAAAACAATCTCTTCTTTCAAGCTAAAATTTAGACGCTCTCAAAAGCCACAGTCGTAACATTACTCACAAATATTACTTAACTCGCAAACAGCCCGCGCAGGCTTGCTTTTGTATGAAACATGATATTCATATCATTTATTGTGATTTCATGCATCCAGGTAGTAACAGTTCTTAGGTGTAGTATCCTAATAAATATATAATTAATAGGTTTTGAATTACCCAGCTGTGTAAACTAGCCTGTGTCACAGGATAATAGGATTTAACGCTGAGGTGACCGCCTGCAATGCACATGGTTCAAACATTACGTACTTCAACCAGCTATTGCGCTGGGATTCTGTCTCATTATTTTAAGGCTACTAGCTGCAGCTTCGGTTACGTGTTGTAGTAGTTGTACAAAACCTGGATAAAATAAAAAAAATATTTTTTGAAACCACCCGTTGTGCATCTGTATCTTTGTTCTTTACTTTTTTTCTGTGTTTAATGAGCAATAAAACGTATTTGTATTGTATTTAAACATAACTTATATTTACATAGGCTACAAATTCCGGGCTGAATACCGCAGCGCCCTCTTAAAAAAGTCTCATCTTAAAAAATAAAAAGAGAAATAATGTAGTAGGTATACAGATAGGTACTTGACATGACAAGGTTTAAAACTTAGAATAACTAGGCACTTTAAAATAAACTAGCTGCGTCCCGCGGGTTCACCTGCGTGGAAATCTATAAATATAAATAAATACATTTATAAATAATGCTGGACAATTCAAACAGCATTTATGTTATGTACTAGATAACTGATATACATAATACAATACATTACATAGATAGGTATTTTTTATTATACATAGAAAACGACCAGAACACCCGGAACATATATCTGCAGATCGTACAAACAATTGTCCCGAGGCGGGAATCGAACCCGCAACCTCCTGCGTCGCAGGCGAACCTTCGCCCACCGCGCCACATCGGTCGTCAAAATGTATATATATATATATATATATGTCAAATGGTTTATAAACCCTGATGTGGAAAGGTAGGTTCTTCAGGATAATCCCGTGACCTGAATAAAACCAGTAGGAAGATAATAAATGAATTAAAAACTTTTCGGCAAGCCCCATCCTATCCCAACAGAAAACTCGCCAAAGGAATATCAATATCAAATTTAATAAGCTGAAAGGAACTGTATTAGAATGTTAATACAGTTTTAATTAAAGATTCCTTTGGTACTTCACAAAGGTTTGGTTGATGGGAACTACCTGACTTTCTGAGTTAAATTTATTAGTACGGGCTAATTTAGTTTTTGCGAACTAAAATTTAGTTATCGTTAATCAAATTGATATGGGATGATTTGGACTCGTTTAACGTAGATTGGTCCATAACAGCGTAGGGGGAATAAGGGGCGGGCGTAGTGAATATTTACTTATTTTTTTGGATTTTACTTCGAAGTCGGTTAAAAAAAGCAAAGTTTGTCTGTTTATAATGATGGTGATGATGAAGTTATTTTATAACTCATGAAAAATGCGTCGCCGTAAACGGAAGTTAGAAATAATTTAATTACCAATTCAACTGTCACTAAGACGAATGATTTAAAGATTTTGTGTTTCCATATTGTGCCATAAATGAATAATAATTTTTGGTTATTTTAAATGTTTGAGCAATCAATCTTATTCATCCATTTTAGGAATGACTGTCATACAAATCTCATCCGGTTTCATAATTATTTATTATTCCTTGTGTTTTAGAGTTCCTCAAATATGTTAAAAACGAAATGGGTGTGTGGATGACCAATTGGTCATCCATACACCCATTTCGTTTTTTGACAATTGTCAACAATATAATGTTTAGGTCAGAAGTTTGTTAACATTATGATTTTGTAATGAATACCCACGTCTTTTTTCTTTTTGCACGTCTTTTTTGTTTGATATATGCACGACTATGAAGTTCCCTAATAGTTGACAGGTGATTGGATGAAGACTGAATGAGAGAATGAAGTATTTCATAAACACATTTAGTTTTGACAGATAGAGAAGCGAATCGAGTCAACACTCGAAAAATAAGAAGATTTACGAAAGCCTTTTTCTTATTTTTACCGACCCGATAGTATGAAGATTATTCTACATGATTGTTCCATAAAATAGTATTGATAAATAGTATAAATATAAATAACTCAATCTGTCTCACTTTTTAACACGGAAAATAGGGTGCAATGCCGTGGTCAAGCAAGTAGCCAATAAAACAAAAGTAAATTTTATTTTATTCTATTGAATATTCTGATTCCAAAAATAAGGGCATTGATTAATAAAATATCTCAAAATTTCCCGATGATCTGCAAATTCTTTCTAAAATGTCTATCATAAAGTACATACAGAACCTTCTGTGTTTTTTCATACTTGGCTGTTTTTATGTGTGTGGCCAAAGGTGATGATTAAGGCACAGTCTATTTTATGATGTTGTCATAATCTAAACAATAGAACGTTTTTTGTTCAAGGCACGAACCGACTGCGGTTCAAAAAGGAATGATCATGCTCATCACAAGAAATATAATTAATTCACCCATTATCTAATCGTATACGACTGTTTGTGAATAACACGAGTTCACTTTTATAGACGAAAAAAAGCTAGGTGACTTTGATTTTGACGTTTAATTTCATAAAATGTTTCAAAACAACGGAGTTATATTCTATACTAATATTATAAAGAGGAAAGGTTTGATTTTTTGTTTGTTTGTTTGTAGGCTCCGAAACTAATGGACCGATTTGAAAAATTCTTTCACCGTTGGGACACAACACTATCCCCGATGAACATAGGCTATATTATATTTTCAAAAGCTAGGGATCCGTACTAAATGCGTGCGAAGCCGGGAAGGTCCGCTAGTTTTTATAAAGCACATTATAATCGATGGGATCGTCCACCGCAGTCAACTGCCAGCTTTAAATTGATTGAGCTCCGTCCCTCACACTCAAAGTACTTGCTTAATTGCTCCAAAAGATTAGGCGTAGGTTTAAAAGTAAAACCACAGCATCAATCATTTTCGTGGTTGCGTCGGCGTTTAGTTTTAAGAGATTCGTAGGCTTTTAGATACATTTTGTATTTTATTATCTTTGTATATTATTTTTATGATTAACAAAGAAAGCTACAATCAAAATTGTAGAAACAAATCAGAGCTAGTTTTTACAATTAAAACAGTTGAGCTAACTGCAAACAATGTCATCATTATCAGCCAATAGCAGTCCACTGGACACAGGCCTCCCCCAATGAGCGCCATAGCGCCCTGTCTTCAGCTTGCCGCATCCAGCATCTGTCTGCAGTCTTTCGCAGGTCGAGCAAACAATTTACCGATAGCTCAACTGATCCATAACAACGCCAGTTGGAAACTTTACGAAGATGCATTGCTCTGCTGTATGGCAATGCTGATGCTCTACGTCAGATACTCACCAGCTGTCATTGTGATTTATTGTAATAACATATTAAAAATATTTTTTTATAGACGTTAAATTTTTAAACACGTTTAAAAAAATTCAAGTTAATAAAGGGATGCCAAGTAGATTACAACCGAGTGCCCTGGGGCTCTTCTTTATCGTTAAATACTTTACCTAAGCTCGAATCATTTTTAGTTATCTTGTCACAAAATACTTCGTAAATTATATTCCAACAACATTTTATTAGAACTTAGAATGAGGTCGCAAAATAAATACGCAATAATGAATCTCGAGACGCTTCGAAGACTTTTCAAAGATTTTTCTCTTCGTATCTCAAGTTCATCTTACAAAATTATCTTATATTTTCTAGAAAATGCAATTTTCACTAACAAAGGCTTCAAATAATGGACATTAAATTTAATATTGAAGCTGCACCATTACAAGAGCTTGGAAAAGTGGGCAGCGTTTAGTCAGAAAGCGGGTAGTCGGCGCTGGTTATTCAATTAAATAGCTCCGTAAATCCAGCCTGTACTCATTTTTATGTACATCGATCTAGGATTGCCTATGATTGGAGGTGACAAGAAACCCTATCACACCCTATCTAATCTGTTGAATAGATTTGTCGGCTTTATCATGTCGTTTTTTATAATAATGTAACAGAAACAGATTTGAAAAAAAATGTCATCTGCAGTAGTTCAGCACTTTATCGCCGAATGGCAACGCCCTCCTCACAAACCAGTACGATTATCTCTTGGCTTGGCTAACGTAGTGGAACCAATTACATTTTCATACAGATGTATTTCTCGTAGATATTTTTACCCAGTGCTGATTCAAAAGAGTCAAAAGCAGGCCGACCGGCTTCCGATGTAAGTTTAGTCCAGCCACAGCAAGGGTAGGAAAAGTTATATTAAATAGCTTATTTTAAGTGCACTTGGGGTGGCTTAGAATGTGGCGAAGTTTCACATTGTTTGGGCGGACATTCGTTTTTGTATCGCGGTTATAACTCTTTTTTGCAAAAATGTCAAGCTTCTTTTCTTTGCCAGTGTCTTGATTAGTTTCTAAAAAATAGATAGATAGATAAAAAAAACTTTATTATACCATACAAATCAGAAAACAATACAGTAATAAACAATAGAATAGAGGAAGTATAAAGGGCGGCCTTATCGCTGAGAGAGATCTCTTCCAACCAAAATGCAATCTTATGATGAAATAATGATAGACACAGGTGGTCAATTCAGAGTGTCCGTTCAAAGTGCGTGGGTGGCTATTGATTAGCAGCTTAAGAACAGTGTAGGTTTAGGAAACTGCGGATCAAAAACAAACATCTCAATTTATTACATTGTTTTCTATCAATTTACTGATACAAAGAGGCTTTTAGAGATTCGAAACTTCTTTTTTGAAACCGGAAAATATCATTACACCTAAACAACGTAAGACTCTATCGAAAATAATGCAACCATCTTTTACAAGGGCTGAATAATTCTTAGAGAGAGAAATCTTTAAATTTAATAGCCTCGACATAGGGTTTCCAAATATGTATGCCTGTCTATGGTGGATTCAGCCTATCCAAAATTGGGATCCTTCAAAACTTTCTCAAAAATTCTCAAGACTTTAACTTCACAAGAAAAATAACTCAACCCAATTTCCGGGCATATTGATTCCAAGCTGTTTACTTTAACTTTTATGGTGCAGATGCCGTTTAAGGACCGCCACTTCAAAAAGTAATCGGCGTAAGATTTTCATTAATTGATACTGAGGGTAGATCAAAAGATCTGGGGAAGGCGTTGATGATGAAAATGATGATACGCCTATCAAATATACGGCTAGTTATTATACAGGTACAATAGCTAGGATTGTCTGGAAGATATCGCTCTTAGCGATAAAGCCGCCCACATACTTCTGTATCTTGCTATGCAATAAAGTGTATTTGTATTGTTTTAAATAAATCAATCATCTAGTACCCATAATGCAAGCTCTTAGCTTGAGATTAGATGATGCTGTATGGGGCATCATCTAATCCCGTTTTGGGGCTTCGTCGCTACAGTGAGACACAGGTAGGTAGGTACGCAATTTTAACATAAACCATAATTCTGTTTTGATGCTGGATGCGTGAAGCTGAAGACAGGGCGCTATGGCGCTCGTTGGGGGAGGCCTATGTCCAGCAATGGACTAATATAGGCTGATGATGATGATGATGATGTCTGTGATTATTATTATGCGTCTAGATGTGGCAGCACCGTTGAGCGAAACTTCTCCCAAATATTGACATTGCAATCGAGCCAAGTTTGGAGAGCCCTCGGACCCAAAATCGAACCCGCGAATCCTTTACAAACAAACCTGACAAAAGATAGCAAATTCAGTTAGCGGATATGCTGTGGAGGAAACGGAATTCTGACATTTTGTCTTAAGACTAAGTACTAAAGAAAGTACCTATAAATAAGATTATAGGCCATATCTCGCGAAGAGCCGACGGCCGCTGGGGCAAACGTGTTCTTGAGTGGAGAACACGACTCGGTAAACGTAGGACGCCCTCCGACCAGCTGGGATGACGACCTGCGAAAGAGTGTAGGTAGATGCTGGATGCGGCAAGCTGAAGACAGGGCGCTATGGCGCTTATTGGGGGAGGCCTATGTCCAGCAGTGGACTGCTATAGGCTGATGATGATGATGATAAATAAGTTTGTGACGTATCCAAGAGACTTGCCAGGTCTAAAGGAAATAAAGCACTTTGATATTTGAATAGGTTCTAACATAAAAAAGGTTTTTGTTTTCTATTTATGGATCAAATTGCGATATGGCATTCAATTCGAGGATTCACCAGTTTTGTCGTCGCAATCACGTGCAATTTAGAAACTAACTCTCGTTCACGATCCAAAAGTATCTTAATCTTAAATTTACACGCATTTATTTAGATGTACACCAGTAATTCAACATTTCAATTAAACAACACACAGGATAAAATAACCTTTATTTTCTAACTAACGGACCATCCCGGCTTCGCACGGTTTTAGTACGGATTCCTAACTTTTTCGAAAAACTAATATAGCCTATGTTCACCGCGGATAGTGTAGCTTCCCAACGGTGAAAGAATTTTTCAAATCGGTCCATTAGTTTCGGAGCCTATTACAAACAAACAAAAAATCAAACATTTCCTCTTTCTAATATTAGTATAGAAAAGTCAACTGACAAAGTTTCAAATAAGAATTTTGAGTCATAGTACCTACCTACAAACAATATGTAGTGTCTTTTTTACTTTTTAACCTGTTAGCCAATCTAGTCGACTTCCAAAACGCCGTATTTCAAGCTCGTCAGCAACATAATCCAGTAAATGACTGACACAGGCTTTAGTTTCCAATCAACACATGCAAACGTTGGCACATTTTGGAGGGAATCGGGCAGGGTTTAGTTTACAGGAAATAGGACTTTGCTGTTTCAAAAATAAAGTTTCATATAGGTTTACATTGTTTTTTTTTTTTTGAGGAATATAAGTTCCTTACGTAAAGTAGAATCCATGACATTGTGAATATTATATTTAAATTCGTAGTTAAATTCGAATTTCACATAAAGTCTAAAGAGGTATTTTTTTCCCGTTGAGTAGTTTTTGGTGAATTGAGAACTCCTACTTTTTTAAGTCGGATAATAGTAGTAGTATCTAGTCTAACATGGGTATATGTAAAGAATTTAGCCAATTATTATGTACAAACAACATGACGTTATTAAACCAATATTACTACTATCCCCTTGGATAATATTAATAACCCTTCCTACATCAAACATAACAACGAAGTTAATCTATAGAATCAATCATTTTCATACTCATAATAGGATCAAAACAACGCAAAATTTCCAATGAGTTTCATTTCACATAAACTCTACGGAAAATGTACATCACCATGACGGAACAGACAAAACCGTAATCAACGAATCACCCTCATCCATCACTGAACATTCATTCATATATCTATCGACACAAAGCATAATTTCAACTGACGTAGGTACCCAACAAGTAGGTTGGTATTTAACTACTCATTGTCAACACTTGAAAATAAACCCCTAGCTTTCTAAAATAGAGTCAAATTTCCTTTGAAGTTTGTTTGTTTCCCACTACAAATGGAAAATTCCCTAATCCGTGTAACAGCTCCCGGGCAGTCCCATTTGGTTCCCATTTGGGATACATCCGTCCCTAATTGTTGGTCCCGTCGATTGAAAAGGGGCCCAATTTATAGGGGATCAGAATTTAGTGTTTTTCGTATGTTTGTGGAGTTTTCCGATATTTGCATGTGGGACTTTTAGAGGTTAAATATATAAGAATAGCTCAAGAAAAAATCCAGAGAGGGTTAACAGCAGCATTCCACTTAAAATGATCAAAACGTCACTGGTGATCTTTGTACATAAAGATCACCAGTGACCTTTTTGCGTTGTTGATGAGTAAAAAAGCTCCTATTTCATTATGGATGTAAGCGGGTAAACCTTAATTTGTGTTGGAATGTTTTTGGTACCTATGTATTATTTATTATGTATGACATATAAGAATATTATTATTAATAAAGTAAACTGTAACTGTAAGAAAACTGAACTGGAAGCGGATGTCCGTAAAGAATTCATCAAAAAACGATAGATTTCAAAGATTAGGATCTTGTGTATAAGCTTTACTAGAAGCAAATATAAAGCTATATTATATTATTTTAATGAATTAGTTAATATAAAACTATATAGCTTATTATATTAACTAAACTGAATGCTGTTACAACCAAATATCTGTTTGTTTAATATTAATTATTGGCAATAATTTATGATCATTCAATGCTCAGTTCTTGCATTAAGGCTACATTAAGCCCTAGCTAGATTTTTAGTATATAATGTACCTCGTACAATGTCTTTTTCACAGTAAATTTTTCCGTAAATATGTAATCAAATTTTCGTACTAAAATGATTTCTTTACAGGCTAAGCATATTGAAGAAATGAACTGACTTAGAATGAACACATAAATGTAACTAGGTAACAATAGCTGTCTGCAAAAGACAATTACCAAACACTTATTGTGCCTGACGAGATCAGACCTACGCGTCCTAGTGGGAACACTCACAGGACACTGCCCACTAAACAAACACCTCTTCACCATCGGAGCAACAGACAGCCCTCTATGCAGAGGATGCCTGAGCGACAAAGAATTAGCTGCCCACGTAGTCCTGGAATGCGAGGGAGTAACAGCGCAACGACTAGAAATCCTCAATCACCCGAGGTCACTCCGCGAAACCTGTGAAGATCCCAGGAGTATTCTGCGCCTCTGGACGGAGTTAGGCTGGTTAAACTAGCAAACACCCAGCGCACAAAGGACCAATCGGAGTCTAAGTGCGGAAACAGGAGTACACCTACCATACCATACCATACCATACCATACCATATAGATAAGAATGCGTAATTTTCTCCATTGTAATTTTCAATGTCTTTTGCTTTAATAAATACTTTTTATTTTTTTTTACTTTACTTTTTACAATACAATACATTTTATTCGTAACACCAATTCACAACCAAGTTATACGTCGAGTACAATAGTAGTAGTGGTTCTAAAATAACACTAGGTACTAACTTCTAACCTCTCGACTGTTGACGTACCTTTAAAAGGTCGATTCAAAAAACGCGCATCTGTTTAGCAGCCTTTAGAAGGCGTCCGGCTTTGCACATTGTAAATTGAATTCTGTGACACTTTTATCTCGCTCTAACTCTAATAAAGTGTAGTAACAATGACAAGGATGAATATATAATCACGTTTCAACTTTAAAAACCGCAGTCTAGAAGGAAAAAACTTGTTATTGTTCATTTTATGTGTGGCGTGCGCCGCGGTGAAAAGTTTGTAATGTTATTGAGTTTTATTCAAAGCTTTTTGTGTGAAAGAACGTGAAATTGTTATAAATACTATAAGATAATATGGATGGGTAAGTGATTAAAAGTTTCTAATAAGTATTTAGTACTTAGTATTGAAAAAATGATTAAGTTTGTCATGCATGGTTACTCGTGTTGGCCGTCAATGCTAAACATTTTCAAAGGTTCTGTTTAAAAAATATACTGGTGGTAGTTATTTAGTGTTTGGAATAACTAAAAAAAACATTGTTTTATTCATATTAACTATTCAATTTGTCTAAGTTTGATTATATTTTGTGGAACATTGAAATAAAAACATACGCAACGCAAGTCGGCCTTTTGCAGGTCGACCAACAGACTCGCATTTTGTTTCAAGGCCAACGAGTCGGCCATTTTTTCTGTAGTTTGGATTAGTATGGATTTGAAATACGGATCATCATCATCATCAACTTTTCTATTTTTGGTGCATGTTTTTGTTAGATTTTTTAAATTTAATTGATTTTGGTTCTTTTGTTTTATTATTTATACGGCATGTAAAAAAACTTGACATAATGAATTTACAAGTTGTAAAAGAAGAGTCACCTGGATTTATAGCGTAATGTTTTTTTTTACAATACTTTATAACTTTTTATGCAATCGCTTTCTAACTAACTAACGCGCTTTAGCTTGTTGTCATCTTGATTGGAAATAAATTAAATTCAGTACCAACAACACGTTTAAACAACAATAGTTGAATATCCTATTTTCAAATATTTAAATTAACAAAGAAAATTACAATCAAATAATAGAAACAAATTAGAACTAGTATTTACAATTGATACAATTGAGCCATCTACAGACTGTTGCAAACAATCTACAGGTAGCTCAACTGAATCACTAAATCAAACATCTAAATCACTCAAGCATGCAATAAAGATTTTGAAATTTATCACTAGTGGTCATATCCATACTAACTTACCATCTACCTGACCATATCTGGACTCTTTGGACTGATTTTTGCTGTTTTAGATCTGAATTTCTAAAATGTTTTTGTAAAGTAACTAGTGTGTTTTTTTGGTTTTTTAGTTCGAAAATATCAATAGCTAGTCGAATTACTAACAATATTTGTACTAAATCCGCCGAGTTTATTCTGTGATCGATAGATCCGAGTTGATGCTTTTAGTGCTTATTTTTAGATACATGTTTAGATAGTCAATTCTTCCAAAATTATCATTAAACCCAGATAAACATTAGTTTTTTTATTGTGTAAGTGAACTAAAGTTTTATTTTTGTTATTATTCTAAGCCAAAAAGGGTTAAGTGGTTGCAGTATCGGAGTATTAACCCTAACGTATTTTTTCGTATTTTTAGATAGCCGAAAATATACATGTGTTTTCAATAGCTTGTCATGTAAAAAAATTTATTGAGAGTTGTATTTTTTTTTAGTTATTACGGTTGTAAAATGTATGTAGAAATAAATAAAAATTGTTTTCCTTCAAATCATTGTATTATTAGTGAATTATCATGACTTTTACAGAATAAAGTGTGAAAATTTCACTCATCCTAATTTCAATTCAGATTTAACAATATATTTTATGTAAAATCTTAACTTATTGGTATGCCATCGGTTAGTATAATTCAATACAATTACAACGACATATTTTTAATAAATAGCTATAATAACAAATTTTTGAAATATCGCTATTTTAATATGACGCGCCGATTTTTCGCCACGACGGAGTACGCCACCGTGACAGATGCGCATAATTGCGAAAAATGGCCGCGACGCTCGAGAGGCTAAGTACACTACACATTTATACACTCAAGAAATTCATATATATATATGTATTTGCTACATATATTATAAATATATTTCTTGTGTTATTTGCCCTATACATAGGGTATAGTATAGGCAAATAACACAAATCATATGAATAATATAATATATCACTCGGTTCCTTTTAGTTTGAGTAGGATATTATTATATTCCCTGTTCTAAGTACAGCAATGACTGAGAGAAATAGTTCCAGAACAATACAACAGATGTCGCCAGCCACCGCACAGTAATAACGTACCTAATTCTCATATCCTCCACATATACATATAAATTATTCCGTCTGGCCTGGCAATTTGGTTCTGTTCGCACAGCCCGTGTTATTCGCAGCTAGTACTTCAAAACATATTTTCTTGTGTTTTATGACCCAATTTATTGTTAATACTAAATATCTACCGACGACGGTTGGGGTAAACTTGTTCTTGAGTGATGACCGCGACCCGGGAAACGTAGTGTAGGACGCTCTCCGGCCAGGTGAGATGACGATTTGCGAAAGACTGCAGGCAGATGCTGGGTGCGTCAAGATGAAGACAGGGCGCTATGGCGCTCAGTAGGGAGGCCTATGTCCAGCAATGGACTACTATAGGCTGATGATGATGATGACCTAATATCTACGTCAATTACTTGTTAGGTAAGACAGCAGACGTTGAACAGAGTAAACCATCCAATAGAAATGACATCTGAATCTGAATATGAGGTTTTTAAAAATTGACAATGTTCAGTTTTTAATGTAGTTTACAGTGACAATGATTCTATTTTCGTGTCATGCAGATCTGGTCACCCGAAATAACAACGAATAATCACTACATAGTATAAAACAAAGTATCTTTCCGCTGTCTGTCCGTCACTATGTATGCATTTAAAACTACGCAACGGATTTACATGCGGTTTTTTTATAGATTCAAGATGTTTTTTTTTGATAATTTTCCGGTCGCTAGTAACTTATAATCAGGGTATAGCAGAAACCATCTATAGAACTGTAGATTCTATCATATCAAACTATCACACTGCCCAAATAAAAAAATCTGGCTCAAGCTTGAAGTGACAGTGCTATATCCCCTTGGCCTGCACCCAGACGTAGGGGTTGGATGGAGTAGGGGCCACAATTGCCGATAAATACACGTTATTTTGCAATAATATGCGCCATGAATAGTTCCCAGACAGGAATACGCAATAAAATATTTTCCTACAAGATTTATGGATGACGTTTTCGTGAAACTAACGAAATGGAACACAACTTGTTTTGGGGAAACTAGGGACCATGCAGATGTGTGGGGGAACCAATTAGGGAATAATCTAATAGAGGGAAGTTTTAACTGCTTTTGCGCCAATAATAATTTGGATGATTTAGGTAGATGACTAAAGATGAATAAAGGAATGTATTACTCTATATTCACTTAAAACATAACAAAATATAACCCTTTATCTAAATTTTAACCATGAACCGTTCAATAGGCAGCCTTATCGCTGACCGCGATTTCTCCCAGGCAACCTAGAAGAAGATGACCTGAACACGTCTACATAATTATGCTTTGTCAATCAGAGATCCATAACGCAATGTCTGCTTAGCTTGGAGCTAGATAATGCTGTGTGAATTGTCAAGCATTATTTATTAATTTTGACCGCTCATATAAAGCCTCACAAAAGCCCCAGAGCATAAAAACTAATTAATTACCAACAATACTTTTCACAACACAAACTTTAATGAATAAAAAGAAAGGAATGTATCTCGTGAGGACACTCGAGCACTAAATCATCCGCAAGAATACTTTTCTAGACATTATGTCCGTTGCAATTAGAAACAGTTTTTTTTTATAAATGTATATATTTCAGGTGGGTTTCAGAGGACATTGATGAAGTGGGTAGAGGGAAAAGAGATGAATAAATTAAACCCCTAGAAGTGCATTGGTTTTTTCAGTGTTATTTCTTGACAATTTCTCCTAGCTAGATCAACCTTTATCTACTTAACATGCGTCCCAAAAGGAGGGGGTTTTGTTATGATTACTATAAATTGAAGGTGAATTATAAGCATACATAAAACATTATTTTTTATTTCTTACTAGCTGCGCACCACAGCTTCGCCCTCGTGGAAATCTATGTGTTTTAACACATAGATTTGGTTTATAAACATTCCTCTGGAATCACTCTATGTATTTAAAAAACCGCATCAAAATCCGTTGCGTAGTTTCAAAGATCTAGGCATATAGAAGTTTTATATAAATTTCATGCACCTCGCAAATACTTTGTCTTTCATGAAACACAAATTATAGCTTCAAAAGGTTCTTTAGTAAAAAGTCTTTGCATATTCGCCTTAATTAACTAGGTAAAAGTAATACTAATCAGAATTTCATCACAGACTTAATTTAAAAGCAAGTTTTTAACAGCATTCTAAAATGCGACGATATTAACTGTTTTCTAACATGAAGACTACAGAGTTTACAGAGTGAATATTCAGAGCCGCGACCGGACAGGCATTGTTTACTATCCTACCTGTAATCTTGTCTACTATACAGTCTCATCTTCTCTAGCTCTTTCTCCATTGTTATAAATTCCTCTTCATCAAGCCCAAGAAATGTAATAGGCACTGTATGAAATTTGGTCGCCTATAGAGATGTTAACACCACAAGGTAGCTCTTAAGAATACGCTTTATATTCCACCCAAAATATTTAGCCCTCAAAAATATCGCATAACAATTTCGTACACATTTCACCCGACTATTCCTTTATGTACTTCCAAATTTCCATAGCACCCATTGACCCGGGAGAAACTCGAATACCCTGCTACATTTCAATAAAAAATCCCTTATGTCAGTAGATCCTTCGCCTTTTCAAGACCGTTTGAACATGTATAGCGTGTTTTGGCAAAAACTGAAATATTCCTGATATGATCATCTTTTATCACGTAAAGTGTCATGCCCTGTTCTAGTGTACGGTATGGGTTCTTAGGAGCGGAACAAGTGATGAGTTGAAAGCAAAATATTAATCTCGTATTTGGAAGATCTAATAGTCATGGTTGAAGCCTTAGTACTTTGAAAACAGATGTGGTACTAAAATCAGAATCCTTCAGACAGTTGACAGCTGTTAAGGAAGCTTAAAAGAAGTTTCCAAAGATGTAGTTCTTAGATAAAACTCATCTTCATCAGCCTATAGGAGTCCACTGCTGGACATAGGCCTCCCCCAATGAGCGCCATAGCACCCTGTCTTCACCTTGCCGCATCCAGCATCTACCTGCAGTCTTTCGCAGGTCGTCATCCCACCTGGTCGATTATAAAACGAACTGGAGCTAATATGTTATGTTATATGGATGTATATATGTGAATATTAATAGAACGCTATGTCTGATGCTTCTAACTTGGATCCCCGACACCTATCACCATTTGTTTTCTGCTGAAGTGTCCCGTCCAAAGCTAGTTTATGAATTTTCGCAAGCTTTCTTTGACATATTGCAAAGCCGAGTCTTTCATTCAGGTTTTCTCAGAATATGGAGTGAAAAATAAAGAAATTGATGTTCCGGCTCAACGAAATATAAAGCAAATTGAAAATAATAAAAGGGTTCGTAGATATATAAAGTTAACTGAGTTAGTGTCTTGTGATCTGATGGAATGATGTTATATGGATCTAGTCAATTAGACCTAATATATTGAGGTACACAATTTATCGAAATATTTTAAAATGTTGTCGTTCAAACTACTTTATCATGTACCTTTTCCTATTTTCTTCCACTTCTTTTGACTGCAGTTTAAAGTACTTAATAGCTGGTTTTGTTCCCCATCACCAGTTTAAACCAACAGTCTTCAAACACCTTCTGGCTTTTACAACACACAGATTATCAAATCTAAACTACCTCACAGTTTTATTTACCCAGTCTTCAAAAAGGTTACTATTTCAGGTTAATAATAGTTCTCTCTTCATCTCCATCGCTTCACAATAAAGCACCTGCCATACAGTGACCTCGCTGTCAGAGTGAAAATTTTGCAGAAAATGATAAATAAGGGTGAGCACCGAATTTTGATGGGGACCCTTTTGTATTATGGATCGTGTTTCAAAGTGGGCTTATCCTTTCATTGAATAGTTATTCTGTTGTTATCTTGAATAGCGAGGACATCGCCGTTGTTGGGAAGCTGGATATTATGGGTAATGGAGATGTGGGTGCGATGGGTTGAAGCCACTGGGTTTTAAGCGTTTCTTAATAAGACAGCCCTTGTGTATAAGGACTTGGCATTTTATTCTATGTGACCGCAAAAAACAGTGGAATTCAAGATTTAAAAAAACTTCGTTGTACCTGAACCTATTATCGGTAAGCTAAAACCGATAATAGGTTCAGGCAGGTTTTAGTATCTTGAGATACTAAATTTACAACACTTTAAACCTGCTTTAAGTATCTGAAATTACTTCAGTGCAAAATTGGGTGACGGTGAGTTAATATTATACATTTTTAATCCAACGAGAAAACCTTTACTTCTTTGAAGTTACGTCATCCGTGCCGATTAATATTGCATTGCATTATAACCTTTGACAGGCAGCTAAGTGGCAGACAATAGGGACCCTATTAGTATCTTCTCCAAAAGCTCTAGTCCACTTCTAAGGGTTGAAACAAGCACAATTAATTTTCATTTTAGAGTTGAGAAACTACAAAATTGGTTCACAAAATCCTATTTAATTATGCTGTGTTTGAGCTCGTGACGGGCATTGCAAATTGTATTTTACAACACTGGTTAGATAGTTGATATTGTTTTGGGCTAAGTGTTTCGAGTAAATAATAATAGAATTGCTCATTTTATCAAAGTCTATGATGCTCGCAAGCCGCATCTTGTGAAATAAACTTAGTATTCTTAGACTTTAGTCGGCCTCTTCCCCCTACAAGGCAAAATACTCCCTATGCTCTTCAACTCACGGTCATATGAAAGTGAGGACTAGTTTTTCATGAGATAATATTTATAAAATTAGTATTTCACAAAGCTATGGAGGTGGCTGACAAAGGACCGTGGTGGATGGCACAAACACTGCTTTCATCATGAGGCCTGTTATACCTATAATATGAGTCATGATGAAAGCATTAAAGAAAAACAGATCCTTATCGAGTTTCTCTCTCAGAATCCCATATTAAATGACCAGGCCGCGTCACAAACCATCTATCTTTACCTACTCTGCTAAGTTAAAGAAAACAAGACCATTCCCGGATAAGGAATCCGAAGTTCAAAAGAACTCTACGAAATAATTCTTCAAAGCTTCCTTTATAAAGCCTACCTACGTTTGCTGGGGAATATTATATCTACACTTACATAAGGCTATTAACACACTGGTGACACAATTTTATAGACTTTGCTATAACAATAAAATTGTACTGAATAAAGTCTCTGTCGTTTCGCGGTTACAATCTACCACTGTTATGGACAAAACATTTCGGTGATAGTTGTCATGATAGGCATAATTGTTTCACAGTATAGGTATATAATAAGATAGTGAGTGCTTTGGTTTATACTGTAAACTCCTATCTTCTTAAATAAATAACGAATAGTAACCAAAGAACTACAATAAAATAAATACCTTTCCTACATTGGCGTGGACAGCGGTATTTTTGGTATTGAGTATAGTTTTTTTACCATCTGAACTACACACTGGTATCATTGAAGCAAATCGCAGCAGTTCGAAACAATATTTGATTTTGAACCTTTAATTCATCGTTTAATTCGTGTTTTGTCAGATTTTGAACTCGAATTTGAAACGTTTTTGTCAGTTGGTTACAATAGCTAAACTTATTTGACAGTACTTTTACGTTACGTTCATTAATATAAAAAGAAGTGTTCGACCAGAGCGGGCCAGACTGAAAAGGAAACTCTTTGCAGTTGAGGTTGTCAAATTAAAGTGGCATAGACAAAGCCAAAGATCTAGTCTAAAAAGTTTATGACTTCTTAAACACTAAATTTAATGTTTGACTGATCGTCATAACAAGTCAATCCTAACCTCTTTATCGTAACAAAATAAGTTCTACAGTACCCAATGTGTACCTTCCCTCTAGGTTTCTATTTTAAGAATCAAAGAGGAAACGAGTAAACCTTATTTTTTTACGGCATCAGATAAAATTTTCTACGTTAGGACTTTGACTTTTTTTGCTTGCAATTTTTTTCACTATCTTACGTAAATTAGCGTATAGAAATAAATAAACTTACGACAGTAATAAATAAACACACTTAAACCTAGTAAAATAAGTCACAAAAGTACCTTTAAAAAAAGCGAGGGTCTGAGTCCAAATTAAATAAATCTAACCCGACGCAAAAACTCGACAAATGAAAACCTTTCTTCAGAAAGATCAAAAACACGCCAGAAAATTACTCAATAGCTCATTACTGCACGGAAATAATTAAATGAGGCATAAAAACACTCCACTTGTAGAGGCTCAAGGGCCTAAGGGCTGTCCGTTGGGACATTGATAATGCCTCCTCCATTTACAAGGGCTGTCGGACCTTTGCGATAACGAAGATTACTGCAGTAAGTCATGTACTGTTGATGAGACAGGGTTATAGATTTTGGGGTTAATAATTTGGGATAACAACGGGGCCTATTTACGGGAACCACTTGGGATAGGTACCTACTGGTAAAACTTGGGTTACTGATATATATATATACACTCAGCAGCTGGGACAAACTCATTATGGGCCATTGTGACATAGTGGACGACAGTGACATGCAGAAGGTTGGGTTTGATTCCTGATGTTTAATTTTTACAGTTTTTGTAGATGAAGAAAAAGCGTGGTTTAGAACTTAGTTTAGATATTTGCAATCTGCATTTATACAATTTAAGACCGGCTTAAATGTTATTTACGTTTTCATTGTAAATGAAATGACTAACGAATGACAACTTGCTTTTAGTTTAATTAATCCAACAGTTAGCAAAGGATTTTGTCCAACTTTGGCTTTCAGAATTAATATTGTGCCGCAAAATGGAAAGAAATATCATTATCTACACGATTTTTCCTCAAAGGCTTATGATTACTGTGTTGGATAATAAAAAATCCTCCATTTACGCACGTTTGATCAATAATGTTTATTTGTTACAGGTAAATCGTGAGTATCTTTACATGTTCCGGAAAAAGCACACCGGGGTCTACCTCTATTTCTATACGAGAACATTCGCGGCACGGAACAAATTGCGGCCACTAAACACGTAGGTGCTTTTTTTAAACATTCCTAAAACCATTCTACTTACCTATATTTTATCGTTCAACCAAAGTAAATTAGATTAACCAATATAAAAATAGGCAGCTCAGAAGCTACCGTGCGAATAACAAACATCGAGCGGAATTTCGCTTATTTTCCATACCGATACAATGACACGAAACACGAACTGTTGTACTATATTGTATTATCATTATTAGCCTGTTACATCCACGAACGATGTATTACGTATCTACCTACGAGTAAGTGACTTGACTTAGGTCAACACTGAAACGACAGCTGCAGCCGTAGTATTGGCAAACGTGCGTCTCGTGATTCAACGGGGGGTCCGCGTATTTGTCTTACCTCCATGCTCGCTTCACAGACCTGTCGGCTAAATGATATTTTGTTTTCTAGGACTTAGCGGTATTAGCTTGTTAGTTCACTTTAACAACTACTGTGTAAACACAGCCAGCTTAATCAAATCAAATCATATCGTTTATTTGCTTGAATGTAGGTACAAAAGTTTTTAATAAAAAATGGTATTTCCATTACATTCCTACCTCGTCGAGGCGTACAAAATTAAGATATATTTAGTACTGAATTGTTTTAATTTAGTCCTAAATATATTGTCGTCAAGATCCTTAAATAAAACAGTTATTTATTTATATGCAAGTAAATTAAAATATACCAGCGCCAGAGTAGACTTCCAGAATCCACCGAATAACCCCTGCGTCGCACGTAACACGAATTAGTTGGGTAAGACCGGCGGTCATTCGTTCAATTGAATGGTACAATTGAATGAACGGATTCAATTCAACGAATGTGTACTGAGCTATTGAAAATCGTTTTTGTTAGGTTAGCGCGGGAATGTGATCCTTTGTGAACTTTATTTTAGGCTTTTTGGTTGAATAAGTAATAGCTTTTTGCTGGCTTTTCAGGTGTATTTAACGTGCTTAAATTGGCAATGCTATTTTTACGTGGTCGCTAAATAGATTAAAAATTCAATTTAAATATGAGCACTGATAAGCTTATATTGTCATGTCCAGGTGTGGACTAATATAGGCTGATGACGATAAGGGGAGGCATATATCAAACAGTGGACTAAAAATATAGGCTGATGATGATGATGACTAAGACCCACACTACTGAACATGTCTCCCCCAGAGACGTGGGGGTTTTCCATAATCAACGTGATTCGATGGTGGATAATTGCAGAAGGAACCTGCTTTTTCTCGGGTAAGTTCCCTTAGTCGACTCTTTCAACCTTCACAGGCCGAGTTAAAGGGGTCGATTTTTACGCCGAGACCGACATGGTTTATTTTCGCGCCTGAGATATGCGAGCAACGAGACGGGGAGGAAATATCGGCCGCTCCGATCCATCAGTCTGCCGTCAGCGCGTACTATTGCTCTTTTTTCCTCGCCCCCCTCCTCGCCGCACTTTCCTAAGGAGCGGTACAGCGGTTTCGGTCAAACTATACTACTATTATCATTACTATACAAATACCTACCAACATTATAGCAGCTAGAACTAAATCAATTATGTAATAGGTATGCTTGTGTTGCGGTATTACTAAATATTAAACCGGTAAGTATTTTATTCGTGTAGGTACGGTTACAGAGTATGTACGTGTAATTTAAGTTTATTTTTAAAGGCATTCAAATTAACACATTCCTTTTATTTTGTAGTAACTGGATAATTTGTAGTAACTAAAAAAGCGATATACATAATGTAAATACTAGAAATAAGAATAAATTCGCTGTGCCCACAACTAGGCTACGCAAGATAAATGTATCTTTTAAAGGACAATGTATACGCTTCTACAACAAAACTCCAAGTGAGTTGCAAAAATTATCAATAAATAAATTTAAATAAATTGTTAAATATATTCTTTGTAAAAAAGCTTATTACAAAATATCAGATTACTTAGAAGATAAAAAAGCTTGGAACGAGTTTTGCTCCAACTCAAAATCTAACAACTTACAGATAAGCAAATCAAATGTACTAGACACATAAGTTATGAACATACTAGTGGTTTCTTGTCACTTCTTCCACTGGTGGACAAAAAATTTAAGTGAACTATAAAATATGACGTGTCTAAGTGTTTATTTGTAAGCTTAAAGAAATAAAAAGTTTTCATTTTCATTTTCAATCTTATTTATTCAATTTATATAGTACCAGCACAGTTTACAGGTTGTTGACGCTGAATAAAAATCTGGAATACCAAAAACGTGGATATATTCGGTAGTGGAATCCATACAATAGTGGCGATTACCATAGGAATTGATGTGGGAGTGGGCTGGTACTCGATAGATTTCATCGAATTTGCCAACAAAATTTGTACGGGTTTTTATATAACCTGTGATACTTCACAGGTAGAATAAAAACCGCGTGCAAAATTTTTGATTCAGGTTTTGTTTGGTCTGGCTTTTACGACCTCTGTTATATCTAGTATGGCTATAGAGTAAAGAAAGATGGACCAGATACAATATGCCCACAAAAATCTTCTCTAAACACTTTCATGCCCCATAACGCGGCTACCTGCAGCACTTTGTAGCGGCAGCAGACACCTGCGGGTCGGTTCGAGGTTGGGCAGTGAACGCATTAAGCTGAGATTGGTCATTGTTATAAGCCTTATTCTAGGCCTGATTCTTACCAGTAATTTTAAATTTTCACTCCTTTGTCCAAGCGATCTTGAAGGCAATCATAAATTTCATAAATTTCATCGTAGGAAAGCTACCACTGAAATGTCTAAAATTTTCGGGTTGGATGCATTTACATAGAAATTAGGTTATGTGCTTGAAGATCTGGATAGTTTTTGGTTGCATAGCCTTTGCAGACAAAATATGTAGTATTATGTTCGTTTTCTATGTAGGTATAATTAAAAATATCTATATCTATCAACGTAATGTATTGTATTATGTATATCAGTTATCTAGTACACTTAACACAAGCTCTGCTTAGCCTGGTGTTAGATAATGCTGTGTGAATTGTCCGGTATTATTTATTTATGTTTATTACATAATTTAATCGTAGACTCTAAGCTCAAAAGCCTGCTTTCTATGTGAATTGTGAACTTAAAGCTATAAATACCTCCTCCAGTTAAATACCTGCGCTAATACTCACAGGCTACTTACACTTCTACTTGTGCTCTGGGACAAGTTTATAACTGAGCCAAGTGTGAGTTTGATGGAAATGACGGAGAGTTCCGTTTGCATAATAAAATATGCATACGCTTACGACTGAAGCTGGTAACTATAACTTCTACTTATAAAGTTGGTAGTTTGGTTTTATCGTGGGTAGGTGCTCGATATACGTAGTAGTAAAAGTATAGTTGAGGGGTCTAGATGCAAACCCGACACTATCCACTTTTCGTTTTTTTTTACCAGAGCCCAAAAACATGTACAAGGAAATTTACTCAGAAAAGTAATTATCTAACTGCTTTAATTAAATGTAAGTACCTAATTTTTCATCTCCTTTTAAAAATGATTAGTATTAAAATGGTCATACACGTATAATTTTCGATTGAAATATGGATAAAGGCAGTTATGTATCTGACTGTTGGACAGTGGCGGTATTGCACTTCACTTATACGGACAGTGGCGGTTTTGCAATTTAGCTCTTTAGGATAAAGGGGGTTTTGCATCTCACTGCCATGCCATACTAGCAATGCAAGAGAGAGCCATAAAAATAAATATGTTTAATTTTTTTATGTATTATAAAAATAATATTTCTAATTGAGTAAAGTAATAAATACCTACCTTCTTATTATGAAATCAAACTCATAAGTCACTGTGTGAGTTCCGTTTCCTAAAATCCTTGGGAAACTAAAAATAATAAATAAAAAATCACTTTTTTTTATTATAACACAAAATGAACGTTTTATTACATACATATAAAAACTTTAATTAAAACTTCAGTTTTAGGTTAGTACCTAAAATCTATGCGCTCTTAAAAATCTATGTATATGCTCTTAAAAATCTATACGCTCATTCCCACTTCTGGCAGATACTCGCACGGCTCAATATTTTCGTCTTGCGAAGCATTATCGTTGACGTTGTTATCTAACACATTCTTATAGAATGAAAGTAGATCTTGGCCATAGTCGTCCTTCCAAGCATCACCATAATGTTTTCGTAAAAGTTTATCTACGTCTTCCAATTTAGCTTTACTAATATTTACTTTATTTGGTAGGATAGTTCTTACACCAAAATCATTCATTTTTTTAATTCCTCGTTTCATCACACTCTTAAATGCTCCCGTTTCGGCCCTGTAGTTTACTTCACCTTTCAGTAAAAATCTTTGAGGGTTATTCTTCACTCTCTTTATGAAATATCTTTTGCAGTCTGAGAATTTGAAATGGTATAATCCTGGTGGTTTTGTAACGTCCTCCGCATATGACTTCCAATCATTGACGGGACAATCATCACCTAGCTTTATTACTTGGCCATATCTGTTATATATATCTATGTATTGTGATGGTTGCACCATCACCTCATTATTTTTTATTTCTTTTTCAATGTTGCCGAACACTCTGTCAGCCGGCATGAAAGAATGACCAGGGACCGGAAAGATTAACTCTACACATTTAACTGTTGCTGGGGCATGAGTTGTGAGCCAATGAGCACACATAGTTATCATAATACTATTTTTATTTTGAGATCCACACCCGTCTGCCATCAGTCTTATTTTCTTTATAGTACTACTTATATCAATTTGAGTAGTTAGCTGATAAAAAACAGCAGAAGCTATCTCGTTTGCAGATTTAGCGTGTGTGTTCTCGGTCCAAGTATAGCAATATACATTATCTTTGGCAATGTTACCGGTGGAAGAACCCACAACAATCGTAAAATTGTTTATATATAATTGTCGGCTATAATAAGCAATTTGATCTGGAACTTTCGGGAGCACTTGGTTCTTTTGACAGTCAAACGACATAGTCAAGATGGATTCATTTCGCTCTTTTAAATACTCATAAAAGCATTTAGCTTTAAGCTTATGGAGACGCATTTCTGTCATATAGCCGGCTTTTGCTGCTTCATCCCTTCGATCTTTAGCCACTTTAATTTTTTCTGTTAGTTCGGTACACTTACTACAAACATCCACGCGTGGCATTTTAAATCCTATATTGTACTTTGTGTTAAACACATGCCTAAAGAAGCATTCTTTGACTTTCAAATCTTGTATGTCGTCATGTTCTTGGTTGTACATCCGCCACATTTTTTTTATGTTTAGGTCGGAAGACATATATTTTCGTTCCGACGTCTCCGAGCGACAATAGTGAGACTCTATGCATTTGAACTTCTCGATAAAACGCATGACACTGCGTTTCTTCGGTGCATTTATCAACGACCTCTTATCTCCGCCTCGACGTTCTGTGGGTAGTTGTCCAGATGTCAAAAAATTTTTTGAAATTCTTCGAATCCTATGAACGCCAACGTCCAAAATCATTAAAAAAACTTTTTGACATACTCTTAGTAATTTGTATGGCTTCCTAAAAGTTTTTATGTACATGGCAGTAAATGTTTGTGATTCGTGCCGTTGTGCGACTTTCCGTTTACGGCGAGCCGGGACTTTGGTTTTTAAATATTTCAAAATGAACTGGTCTTGATAATTTTTATCTTTGTTTTTGTAAAAAGCAGCGTGAAATTTCCTTACATCTTGGGGATGTAGCTCATTGCACTTATAAACGCCTTTTTTGTGAGTACATTTCCCCAATTTCGTCAAATCTGGTAAAGTTTTAGGTGAATATCTAAAACAAAAAATTATAACTTATTAAAAAGTAAGTTTATGGATTTACTCATAACCTTGCCACTAATATACGTTAGAGTAAAATTACCAACTTACTACTATCATTAATTACTTGATGATGATGATGATTAATTACTTACTGATTTACTAAGCCTTATGGCATAAAACTATCCACATTTTTTCTGAACTTGCACCATGTAAAACATACCTTTCCAGCTTATCCAGGTTGCGTTTCCACAGTTTTTCATTGCGCAGTCGTTTTCTGGCCTTATTTCCAGTAACGGGAGATATATTTACTTCCATAATATCACTAAAAACCACTCAAAATCAATTTAATTAATTAGACTTGTTAACATAAAAACACTTGCGAAGACAACAATGGCTACTGCGTCGTGATTGGTCGAGACGATACAATGGCGGTTTTGCACTTGACAAGGTGGATAGAGTCGATTTTGAACCTCACTCAACATTTTGCTTGCTATTTTCTATAGGATAGAGGCGGTTTCGGTACTGGCTTTTAATGAGAAATCTGTGAGGAATGAGTAAAAGTGTTGCAAGAATTAAAAAAGTTTTTTTTTTTTTTTTTGGATAGTGGCGGGTTTGCATCTATACCCCTCAGTTGCAGAAATTGGACATGGTTTAAAAAAAAAAATATATACGATCTTATGATATTCAATGGCAATGAATCTCTTCATTGCCATTGAATATATCATACGATTTTTTTCTCGCTATGCGCTCATTGGGGGAGGCCTATGTCCAGCAGTGGACTGCTAAAGGCTGATGATGATGATGATTAGGAGACTCGTATGTCTATTCAACTGGTATACTATTAATTTAGAAAACGAATCAATCAAACATTTTGACCTTAATACCAACACCGATAAAAAAAAGTGGCAGGTCGTACATTAGTTTTGGAACCAGTTGCAAAATTTCTTAGCCTTATAATTCTTCTAGCCAAGAGTCATACGAAATTCAATGAGATAGTTCGTTACCTTATTTTAAGCAATATAATATTTTGTGCACGAAAACTTTATTAGATATTCATAGATAAGACTAGAAAACAAGCTCTGTCCCGAACCCCAGTCCATATATCACAAAAATCGTCTCTTTATCATAACCTTTACTACGTCTGAAATAAAGATCGCGATAGGACACGAAAATAGCAATAATACTTTATTGTTCAGCCATCATAAATATTAAATTATAGTTTTCTGCACAAAATTTTGTTATAAGGGTTCCGTACAGAAACTTAGTTAGCTTTGCTTTTGGTAATAAAACGTTAAAAATGCTAAATAGACTTTGAATATACTCTTACTAACTGTAAACGAGCAGTAGATCTGATAGGCCATATTTATTGTCACAAAGAAATACAGTCATGTTTTTTTTTCGAATGGACTATAATGCTGTTGACAATGGCCATGACAGCGTTACTGGACTTTTGGCGGGCGCAGAGGGCGGCGCATCGCCGGATTAGTAGTTTCTTAAATACTAAATGAAGTTTACCCAGACACCGGGGTTCGGAGAAAATTTGCAAATGCGCCTAACAATGACAGGCAGTTAAACACAGCGATCGTCACCGTCTTGAATATTCAAGATGGTGACACGTACACGCCTAAACACGTGTGAAGCTATATATATGGTGCGGTATCCAGTTGCACATAAGCTATCCACCAATCAGATTGGGCATAAAATGTGACAAGCCGACAAATATAAAAATAAAGTTCCTTAGCCGTTGGATTTAGACAAGATTTAATACCCAGTTGTCTCCAGAGGAGTTAAAGCATAATGGCCGCAACAACAGATCTCTAGGATTTTTATGTTATATGGCGGAACCCTGCCTCGCACTCAATAACAGGCTCAATACAGCTCTATGAATAAGTAATTAGGTTGAAATTCGAGTGTTTTTTGGAAGCGAGTCAAGGTCGCGGAAGGTCGACCGATTCCGGCTGACGCCCGTGACCTGTATAAGTTATAGTTGAATCTATTTTTGAAGGTAATCGGTTATGTATGTATAATGAATAAAATATTTATTATTTGGAACCGTTGACGAAAACAACGGGGTGATTATAGCTTGACGTGCGATAATCTGTGTGCGTGCCTGTGAGCTCAAAGCCAACCGATTGGAAGGATTTTGTCTTATTTTTCAATAAAACTTGAAATCGCGTTCTCTTCTCGATACATTTGATGATAATAATCAATGCCGCCATGAAATTCTGAATGTATGCATTCTTAATACATACATTAGTTTCTATATTCTCCGGATTTTTATAGTCAATCGTCTATCAAATTAACTTTATTTAAACAACATTTTACTTTGACTACGGAACTCTAATAGAAAAAAGCTTTATCCTGGTTTTATTTGAATATTTTAACACAATATCGTAATCTTGTTTTTATAATTACACAATAACGTATTTTAATGACCATCCATTATGTCTTTGGTATCAGATTCCTTGAATTAATTATAACAAGCATTTTATGTAGATACCTGTTTTATTTTGCAAATTATAAATCTGAGATGAATAAAGCATCCAAACTCTAAATATCTAAGTTGAATGTTCAATTTCGCTTAAAAATACAACAATATAAAACTACATACAGGGTTATTTCTTTCATATCTTATTTAACATCATTGATTTTATATAAAATTTTCATCATATATATCTATCTAGATTATCATTATCATCATCACCAGCTTAAAGCAGTCCACTGCTGCACATAGGCCTTCCCTAATGAGCGCCATAGCGCCCTATCTTCAGCTATCAGATACCTAGATAAAAATCCGCTTTTTTATATAAACTCGGGTCAAAGTTTATTTATATTACGCAAAATAGAACCTTTTAATCTCGGAAAACATGTTCTAAACTAGTTGTGTGGCATTTCTTAGAAAAAATAAATAATTCACCTTAAAACGACACCCACTGAGTAAACAAACATGGAAACTTTAATTAAATTAATTAAAATTACAAAACACATTAAGACTAATTATAATAATCTTTTTTAATTGCAGGTGGTCCAAAATGCATGCTTGGAGCTTATTTTTATGATGGACAAAAAAATTCTCTATTACAAACTACATGGAGTCACGAAATAAGTTTTTATGGATGTTTTCATTTCATTGTATATCGCCGGCGGTATCTTGTCTTCGTAAAAGGTCACCTTGTTAAAATTATCTGGGGAAAGCACACCATCTTTATCACTTCTTCCACTAGTGGACAAAAAATTTAAAAGAATAGTTTGTATCTGGATATATTTAAAATTATGAACTGTTATATAGGTACATACATTAATGAAAATAAAGATTATGATTATGAATCATTTATAGTATTAAATTTTACTTGTCTAAATCCTTATTTTGTAAGCCTAAAGAAATAAAAAATTGAATTAGAATTTGACATATTTCTTTCTGTGGAGGCTAGGCCAAGCTAGGCGCTTGGCCTAGCCCTCCAACTTAACTTGTGGATGTCGTAATCTACCAAGGGAATCTCCAGAGGAAAAGTAGTTGCTTCCATCTGTGTATTTAAAACCCCTACACTGCAATCCAGATCTCGCATGCCCACCATGTGGATTATTGATATAATGATGCCATGAGCCCATAAGGCGCTTATCTGCGCAGGCCTATGTCCGGCCTAAGCCTACATGATGATGATGTAGCATAAAAAAGAAAAAAGATGTAGATTTTTTAACAACAGCGAGACATTATCGCGTTGATAATTTATTGAATCGCCACAGAACGCTATCTTTCATCCCATCACAGTAAAACAAATAGATCTATTTCCCGAGACATTCTTCAAGGTTTTCCACCTCTGGTTACCCCGAAGCCATGCGCCGTAACCTTTGTTCGACGTCTGATTGCTTTGTTCCCCGGAGAATCGGGATTTGAATTTATCATTAGAACGATTCCTGGCAATTCCTGGGACGTTCGATGCGGTGTAGCAACTGAAATATTCAGTAGCTGTTGTTGTTTGCGAGGTTTAGATGATTAGGAGTGGCGGAATGTTGTTGGTTAGGTAAACGTTTTTACGAAGATGAAATGTTATAGCGTCGTAGATGTTTCGGCAAGAAATCAATGATTTCAATCTCACAGGATGACAGAATAATAGAAGAGTTGCCAAAAGTAAATATAATTACAGAATGGCAACAAATAATCAGAAGTACCTTATTGTATTAATTACCCAGGGTATTACAATTTCGGAATTTAATAATCATCTGTCTTCAACATGCAATGACACTACTTCATAAAATATTTCGAGTGTCGAGGGAAACTTGATGCCACGACGAATTTATTAAGTCGATAACACCCTATCAGAGTGGGATGACATTTTTTTATAATTTTGTCGTAAAAAACGAGAAATTAACTTGAAAAGATCAACATTATTAGAAATCGCATTGAATAAATTATCGATTCCATAAATTAAGCAAAGTTTCAAAATTTATAGATATTGATATATTTTGGATCAATATATTCTTTGAAATTAGCAATTAAAGTGCTACGAGAGACTCAAAAATAACTTTAAAACCTAGCAGAGATAAAAGTCGTTAAATTGTCTCCGCCTATTTAAGGTATTGTAAATTAGAATTAATAATTAAAGAAAACAGGTTTAGTTTCATAGTTGAAACAATAAAAGCTTTGTTTAATATATTGTATAATATTTTAATGGCGACCAGAATTATACACCTAATTAACATAAACATTAATAAATGAAATGCAAACCCATAAAATAGAATAGTCGAATGAATTTTTTTATGGCGAACTATCACTAACTCTATAGAAGTTTTTGCACGCAAATATAATTTTACTACGTATTCAAATTTAAAAGTCATCAAAATGTTATGCTCACTCTCATATTTTATATGCAATAGCTTTTCAACAATTTATCAAGTCTATAACTTATCTAGTAGGAAGAAATAAATATGAAAAATTGTTGTACGGTAGCAAATCTATCATTAATATAAAAGTGAGAGTAATTCTGTCTGTTTATGTCTTTCTACAAACGCCCATAATCCCTCGCTCTGGGCATGCGAGTTGGGGATCGCAGTTCGTTGGTTGTTCTGCACTCGGCGCCTGCTGCCCGCCCCCCGGTGGATACCCCTTAGTCGCATTAGTGGACACCCACGGGAATAGTTGGTTTTACCATTATAAAGCGATAATATCTTAAAGTAAAAGCGATCTTCCAAAAAGACTGCAGGTAGATGCTGGATGCGGCAATCTGAAGACAGGGCGCTATGGCGCTCATTGGGGGAGGCCTATGTCCAGCAGTGGACTGCTATAGGCTGATGATGATGATGCTGATCTTTGAATAAATAAACATGGACGAATGTATGAAATATATGTAACTAGTTCCTGCCCGCGGCTTCGCAAGCATTATTTCTATGGAAACTTTTCCAGGTTCTTTCTATCCCATGGGATTTATGAGATAAAAAGTAAGTCTATGTTTTATTCCGGGCCTGGAAATATCTGCTTATGCCATGCAAAATTCAGCGCGATCCAATTAGTAGTTTTTGCATGAAAGAGTAACAAATATCCATAAATACAAACTTATTAGGATCCTACTAATATTGGAGCATATACATATATACGGAAATCATCACCAACATTTAAACCTACGGAAATCGCTTGTAAGTAAATTCATTAAAGCTATTGACAGTACAATGAATCAACAATTTATAAACGGGTAAATTAAACCGCTCTTCTCAATTTATTAAAATAAAACCGGCTATTTGCAATTAATAAACTCAAATGTTTTACATTTACTTAACATATTTGCTATGATCATGATACGGAATACTGATGATATTAATGTGGAACCATTGACGCTGCAAATGGGCAAATATTGGAAGATTGTTACGTAATCATCGATGCTAATAAGGTTCAGATTATCATACTTATAAGTAATGCGAAAGTTTGGATGGATGGATGGATGGTGAAGAAATGTAATAATACCCCGAAATCTTATTTCTTATTTGATAATAACTATAAAAAATTACCTGTTGAATTGCTTATTTTGTAAGGATTTTGAATATTTTAAACTTGCTCAATTGGCAGCGCATTACGTACTCGTATTGAGAAAAAGTTGTGGGTTCAGGTCTCATTGAATTCAACCTATTTTTGGGATAAGGGTTTAGATCTAGACCTGTGCAAAATTTCAGCTATATCTGTTCAGTAGTTTCGGTTTGAAGAAGGAACACACAATGGAATCATCATCATCAGCCTATGTTAGTTAACTGTTGGACATAGGGCCCCAATGAGCACCATAGCGCTCTGTCTTCAGCGTGACACATTATCTGCGGACTGCTGAAAAGACCCGCTGGTGCATAAAGTGGAATGGTCAAAGCTCAAAGGCTTATTTCCATCAATTTGAAAGTCTTATCACCACCGTTATACTCAGCAGTTGTAGCAAAAGACACAAATAAGTTGGGGGCTAGTTTAGGCTTGTTATCACGACTCGACGTTCAAATTGGCACTTAAAGTTTCATTGCAATATATTACCGGTAATATATTCGGCTTGGCTCCTCCGAGTCTGGCCAAATTTCAATGTCATTACGTGTTTTTATAGTCACTATAATTTAAATTTCAAATGTAGCCAGCATTCTATTTTGCGTAAAATTTCGGCAGTAAATAAGACACTGTTTTGTCTTTTATGTTCTTTTTATCGTGCTTATGTCCTTTGTGGTCGTAAATTTATGCAAAATGCCGGAATTAGTGTGAGTTTAATTTTATGGTTTATGTTATAACTGGTGATTTAACCGAAACTGTAAAATACCTACAAAAATCTTAAGCTTCAACTGGTATGCGTTTTTTAAATGGCGTACTTTGAAGTATCTATAGAAGCTATATTTCTGTTAATGCCGCAATTAGTTCCTACCTAAATTTTAATGAAAATGAAAATGAAAATGAAAAAAATTTATTTCTTTAAGCTTACAAATAAGCACTTAGACACGTCATATATTATAGTTCACTTCAATTTTTTGTCCACCAGTGGAAGAAGTGAGAAGAAACCACTAGTATGTTCATAACTTATGTGTCTAGTACATTTGATTTGCTTATCTGTAAGTTGGTAGATTTTGAGTTGGAGCAAAACTCGTTCCAAGCTTTTTTATCTTCTAAGTAATCTGATATTTTGTAATATGCTTTTTTACAAAGAATATGTTTAACAATTTTTTTAAATTTATTTATTGATAATTTTTGCAACTCACTTGGAGTTTTGTTGTAGAAGCGTATACATTGCCCTTTAAAAGATACATTTATCTTGTGTAGCCTAGTTGTGGGCACAGCGAGTTTATTCTTATTTCTAGTATTGACATTATGAATATCACTTTTTTTAGTGAACCGATTGATATTTTTATGAGTGTACAACAAGTTTTCATAAATATATTGACACGGTACTGTCATTATGTTTATTTCTTTGAATTTTTCACGTAGGGATTCTCTGGGACCCATATTATAGATCGCACGAACAGCCCTCTTCTGCAACACAAATACGGTGTTCATATCTGCAGCGTTCCCCCACAGTAGTATGCCATAAGACATAATACTATGGAAGTAGCTGAAATAGACTAGTCTAGAAGTATCAACGTCTGTAAGGTGACGGATTTTTTTAACTGCGTATGCTGCAGAACTAAGTCTCTTCGATAGCTTATCTATGTGTGGGCCCCATTGAAGCTTACTATCTAAGGTTATTCCCAAAAATACGGTATTGTCTACAATTTCTAACGTTTCTCCTTTTACGTTTATATCGGCCTTAACTTGTTTTACATTAGGTAGAATAAATCTTAAACATTTTGTTTTGGTTTCATTAAGCAAAAGATTATTAATACTAAACCAATGGACTACCTTTGAGATTGCAGTATTTACATCGTCGCAATTTGTGTTTTGTCGTTTCATTTTAAAAATTAATGAAGTATCATCAGCAAACAATACAATCTCATGATCATTCTTTACAAGATGAGGCAGGTCATTAATATAAACTAAAAATAGGAAAGGACCCAAGATAGAGCCCTGCGGTACACCCATTGTAACAACAGACCCTTTAGATCGTTTCCCATTAATGTCAACTCTTTGTATCCTATCACTCAAGTAAGATGTAAGAAGATCCAAAGAGCTGTCCCTAATTCCATAATGATGTAGTTTCCTGATTAATGTTTCGTGATGAACGCAATCGAATGCTTTTGACAAGTCGCAAAAAACGCCTAAAGCATCTTGCGACTTCTCCCAAGCATCAAAAATATGCGATACCAACTCTACACCGGCATCAGTAGTTGACCTGCCACGAGTAAACCCAAATTGCTTACAATGTAGCAGGTCATTGCCATTAAAATGTCTAAGCAATTGGTGTAAAATAAGTTTTTCAAAAACTTTACTGAATGTAGGCAGTACTGATATTGGTCTAAAGTTAGTGGGGTCAGACCTACTACCCGATTTAAACAATGGGATTATTTTACTATGTTTCATTAGATCAGGAAATACGCCACAATCAATGGATTCATTAAATATAAAAGCTAGATCTGGTGCAATGGTATTAATTAAAGGTTTAATAATTCTAACGGAAATGCCCCAGAGATCTGCAGTTTTTTTAATATTTAAAAGTTTAAAGGTTTTTTTTATATCGTGTTCATTAACATGGGTGAAATTAAATTTACTATCGCATTTAGGTACATTTTCTTTAAGTAATGATTCGGCTATTACTTGAGAAGAGTTCAGACACTTTGTAGTACAGATTGGAATGTCAGTAAAAAAATTTTCAAATGCTTGTGCTACCTCAACATCATTTTTGATTGATTATGATTACAATTTAAAGATTAATGATTGCTCCAATCATTAATCTTTAAATTGTAATCATTAATGTAGGTACTGACCTTTCCAGTCTCACTATTAATTATTTTCCAGGTTGATTTTATTACATTTTCACTATTTTTTATTTTCGAGCTAATATAATTTGATTTTGCTGTATTACAAACTTTTCTAAATATTTTTGAGTAATTTTTTACTTTTTCTTTGAATTCCTGGCTAAAATTGTACTGCTTTTCACTATACAGTTCATACAGCTTTTGTCTACTCTTATGTATACCTACTGTTGCCCACTCACTAAAGCTAAGTTTTTCTGAGACCAAGATTGATTTGGGTATGAATATTGAATTGAAAGCAGTAGTGAATTTATTAAAAAAACTACGATACGACTCATTTGGATTGTTAAGTGAGTAGTTAGGTGATGGTTTAAAATCCCAATCCAATTTCAACCGTTCAAATCGATCTGTGGTCACAGGTATGTACTTGATTTTTTTTTTATAATTATTATTTTTATCTTGATGTTTTAATTTAATTAGTTGACCTAAGTGGTCTGATTTTAGATTGCTTATAATTTTCTGACTGACAATTTTTTCAGTTTTAATGTTGCCAAGTATTGTGTCAAATTATCACCAAACCACTTAACAACATTATTTTCCAATCCCCACAGCTGAAAGTCGTGAAAAGAATACATAATTCCTCTCAAGATCATTTCCTCCAGAAACCATTCAAAATGTATATTTCGCCAGTCTATTATGAAACCGGCACACATCTCAAAATCCCCGAAAATTACTTGAAACAATTCCCGCATCTAATATTCAGGAGATGAAGTATCGATCCTGAAATCTTTTACATAATTTCCGTCGCAGCCTGTATAAAACTAAATTTGAATAATATTTAAGGCAAGAAAATTACTAGTTCATTGCTTAGGAGACCTATTTTGTCTTTGGAATGGCTGTGTTGTTTACTACCTAGTACTTCTCTATAAGTACCTTCTAATATTTTTGATTATAAAAAAATAATGCTTCTAAATAAAATAGTTTTCGGTGACTCAAAAAGCGTGACAAAACAATTGTGACTAATCAGATAAATTGCAGTTTAATTTTTTTTATTATAAAAATTCTTATTGTAAATAGTGCGAGCGACTTCTGAACAAAGTTCAATCAATGACAGCCTCCAAAAAATAGGACAGTTCAATAACAGTTTCCAAAACTAGATCTCTTCAATACCAATTTCAAAAAGCAGCTTTCTTCAGAGCGTAAAAATCGTTTCGCACGCGGCAGTTTCGCGTTCCATTAATTATTTATACATTTACACTGGAAGCGGCGCTCTGCCCGCCAGTAAGAAATCATGGACATGAATAATAAACGTTAGTTCCTTGTTTTGCTGAATGGAATTATTGCTGCCGTTTCTACAGTACTTTGAGTTGTCGATTATATCTTCTATGTTTTATAATAACTGCTACTTATTCAACATGATTTCTAAATTATCATATTTGATGAAACACGTTTTATAACAAAATGCCTTTCTTGCATGATATCTATAAGTACTTAATTATTCGTACCGCTAGGGCAGCGAGCTCTAGGGCTTGGAACATGCTCCCTGCATGCTCCGTCATGTTTTTCCGATAAATAACAGCCTGAGTCAACTATGACGGGTCGAGTAGCGGAAACCAGTCCAGAAATAAGTAACAACTATGACGAACTTTGCACGTATATTCTAGAGTCTAGAATATACCCGTATATAGAAATTCACGCTTGTGGCCGACGAAGACAAAGGCCTAGAATCTAGACCTTTGTGATATATCGTCAGCCACATCTTCAGTTTCGGATAGGTGAGATTGTGGTCAAACGAAGGTCTCATCATCAACCTATGTTAGTCCACTGCTGGACATAAGCCTCCCCCAATGAGCGCCATAGCGCCCTGTCTTCAGCTTGACGCATCGAGCATCTACCTGCAGTCTTTCGCAGGTCTTCATCCCACCTGGTCGGAGGGCGTCCAACACTACGTTTACCGAGTCGTGGTCTCCACTCAAGAACATGTCTGACTCAACGGCCGTCGGTTCTTCGCGAGATATGGCCGGCCCACTGCCACTTCCGCTTGCTAGTTCTGTCAGTCATTGATTAGGTTATTGGCAAACATAGGGTAACTTATTTTCTGATATACAGAAAATAGTTAAATGCAATACGCTGGCTATTGCTAAGTCTCTCCCTCTGTATACTTCCCTAACCGGTTAATACATACAAACAAACAAAATCTCTCATTCTATACGAATATACTACCTCCATTCCTTCGCGGGTAAAAAAAAAACGTTGATGCAAAGACTTATCAAAAAATTACTTTGATCATTCACACTTTGATCAGGCAACTCTCAAAGTTCGTTAATTTGTGTCACCACAAAGTATCACGTCTCATTACAAAATTTTAAATTTACGACGAGATTACTATAGGAAGCTACCTACCTAATTATCAGCCTACAAATGAAAAGGCTCTTAAGAGGTGCGATCAAAATTTATTACAATATTTTGCATAAACCAATCATATGATTACGTAATGAACGGTGATTTATTTGAACGGAACTGATAATTTTGTTCAAATTCCTCTGAAACAGGTGTTCAAATTTCGCAATGTGGCGAATTTAAGAAAAAATACAATATATCACTTTCCGCCCACGACTTTGTCTACTCGCCTTGACCATCTGGTCGAGACCATAGACCATACTGTAGCGCCTCAGGGATGTTTGCGGCGGCACGGGTCGACTGCTTTCATACCACCATGCGCATTGTGCAAGCGCGCCGCCTTCCTGGTGCGCAGGTTGTGGGCCAGCTCCAATACCGTTCTCGCAATGATAGCTGGGAGGGTGGACTGCCCGTACACCAGGCACTGTTGTGAACGCCACCGCCACCAGCAATCCTTTTAGTTTTTAAGATTATCTTGTATATTTTCTGATATGAGCATAATATGCTTGAAATAAATACTTTTTATTTTTATTTATTTTTTTATAGAATCAAAATGGCCTTTGGACTATCCTTATCGCATTGCCATCTCAAGCTGACATTTACTGAGATTTGAGATTGAATCGTGTGTCCGTAGTAATTCATAAGCTCTTGCTGCTTGATTCAGATGTAGGTATTCGTCAGTGTATCACTGATACTGCTGCGATATTTTCGCAGCTTATTGGCTGCATTTTGAATACGAATAAAAATTAAAAGTGAACCAATGAGCTGGGAAGTCACTCAGGATTACTTCTGAATCAGTTACATTGATTGCCTTCATTCTATGAAATTACATTATTTCTGTTAGTAGGTATACTTATAATGGGCAGTTAGACATAGTAGTCATCATCATCATCATCAGCCTATATTAGCCCACTTCTGCGCTGGACATAGGCCTCCCCCAAAGAGCGCCATAGCGCCCTGTCTTCAGCTTGACGCATCCAGCAGTCTTTTGCAGGTAGTTATCCCACCTGGTCGGAGGGCGTCCTACACTAAGTTTACCGAGTCGTGGTCTCCACTCAAGAATAGTAGTAGTAGTAGTAGTTCTGCCCCCGGCTTCGCTTAAGATTTTTTTTATGGAAACGTTTAAAGGTTGATTCTATTCCATGGGAATTTGTTTATGAGATAAGTACCTAGCATATGTTTTATTCCAGGCCTAGAACTACCTCCACGCAAAATTTCAGTCCAATCCGTTCAGTTTTGGCATGATGAAGTAACTAACATATGTACATCCATACAAACGTTAGCATTGATAATATCCGTCAGATTAATTACTGTAGATAAACTGGCCTATGTGTCATGCATGAATGCCCTATTCCTGTGTTTGTGTGTAAGAGCGAATTGATAACATAAGCGACTCACCTACGGTGATTGAAACGTCTGTATTTGTCCACACCTGTACCTAACAGAGCGCTAAATTAAACACAGACATATTGATTAGATCCATTGTGTGAAGCCTATTATTTGAACTGATATCAACTTAGCCCGCGGCATAAGTGAGTCGTTATTTAAAATTTGATAGAAGTGAAAACACACTACGCAAACAAAATTGAAAAAAGCGTTGAAATTGGTTGAAAATCACCCATCATTATATTAATTATTCTAGAATACTGTTGGAGTTAGTCCCTCCTCGTCATTTATCCAGTTTACCACAAATCACATCTGCCTGGCAGCCATTCACATAAAAAAAACTTTTTATTAAAAAATCTAAATTAAAATGTATCATAGTAGACATGGAATATCTTTTAACGTTTTCGTCTACAAGACCTTAAAATAAAAACGAATAAAAAAATTACATTCTAGAGCAAAACTCAAACGGAACCCTACAACTATATTGAGAGTGACATAATTGTTTTTATTGGTCCGATTGGGCCGCCTAATGGGTCGACGATGGAGTGCGATTGGGAAAGAAATGTTTATTTTGAGATAATCCCTAATATGGATAAAATGGTTTGAGTTAATGTTGTTGTTTGTGGGCAAAACATGACTTCATTATTCTAGATCTTCAGACAAACCTATACATAAAATTAAACATTAGTATACAGTATTATTATCTTAATAATCTACTACCTAAAACCCACTGTTCCTTTCAAAAGAGAGATAAATTAAAATTATTCCGCGCATGTATTTATATTTCCTACGCAGTGCTTTATGCACTATCGCTTATATTTTGATTCAATTGTTTTTAGGAAAAAGCGACATATTTTTATGTTTGTTATACATCTTATAAAGACGGCGCGGCGGCGGGACGGTCGCTAAGCTTTTGACTCTGAGTTTGACCGAAAAGATACGAGATGATTTCAAATTATTGCAGGCGGCTTTTGTCCAGTACAATTCCGATACAGGCTGAAAAAACCATGAATAATAGCTTCAATAGTTTTGGGTACTTCACAAATAAGTGTACAGAACCAGCAAATTCAAAGTCACGATCGCGCTTGGCTATTTTGTAGCGCCTATAACCTGACCTGTGCTGGTATCAAAATTTATATTCTTTAAAGTGGAACTTCAGATATGGCTGTCGGATTTTATCAACGAAATTAAACCATCAAAAGTTAGATGCCACTTAAAAGCTATTTTACGGCAACGATCACTATTCCCAGGATTGCTTGGATGGAATGGAATTGATCAGTTGGTTTCCTACAAATTAATGTAAAAAATAAATATTATATATAAGAATAAGGTCACAGGCCGGTTCGATTCCCACCTCGGAACATTTGTGTGTACGATCTGCAGATATTATTCCGGATGCTGTAGTCGTTATCAATCTATGTATAATAAAAAAATATCTGTCTATGTAATGTATTGTATGTTTTAAGTATATTAGTCATCTAGTACCCATAACACCTTGGGCCTTCATGTTGCTGTGTAGATTGTCCATCACCTGTGTACTGTGCCGCAGAGGTCATCGTTTAGAAGAAATGAGTATAAAAACAAAACGCAAACATTCACCCGTTCAACTCAATTAAAAAATTAGCCCGATACAAAAATCAATCATATTACCAGGCGTTAAGGGCGTCACGTAGAATCCCGATCCGCGATAAAAGCGAATCCAATCACAGGGGGATTACAGATGAGATTACGGAACCCTCCGAGTGATGGGTTCACGTATTAGAGCCTATAGGATGAGCGGGACAGTGTTTGAATTTTTTTATTCTATTAAAATGTGGCGGTGGCATACTTGGGAAGGAGTATTTCTCAAGAAGAGGTTTATTTATGTGTGTTTATTTATGATAAACCTATTTATTAAATAAAGCTTCCAAAATAATTCATCCCCGTGTCTCAGAGAGCATATTAAACCGTTGGTCCTGCGCCTGACCTCTCCCCGGTTATGAGAGTGAGTTGTGAAAGTCTGCTACTATATATTCTTGGCTATTCCTTAAATATTCTTCTACGAGTACCATCCAATATTTTAACAACCTTCATGAATATTTTCGGGCTAACAGGTAATATTTTATATTGGATGCGGCAAGCTGAAGACAGGGCGCTACGGCGCTCCAGGGAGGCCTGTGTCCAGCAGTGGACTGCTATAGGCTGATGATGAGGATGATGAGGTAAAATTTTCACCGAAGGATACAAGATTTATCTTCTTGCCTTATTTTAATTGTATTTTTGTGACTTCTTAGGTACATACTCGTATCATTTATAATTCTCTTAACACAAATTGTGCTATAAAATATATAACGAATATAAATGATACGAGTTGATTTAACTCAAGTCTGAGCAAAGTCCTTACTAGACCGTCCTAGTATAAAGCTATAATTACAAATACCTACAACATATAGAAATGTATAAAAGTCCAAAACACAATTACAGTTACAAAGTGAATTAGCAGGTATACTTTAAATAAAAGCTTGTGGACTCGATTAAGAGTCATTTTATTCGATTATTGCTTTTAAAAGTTTATGATGGAAAAGTTCGGTAAAAAGTTGATCGAATGTTTTTTTTTTACGATTTATGAACAGAATTTTATAATAACATACTCTTCGGCGAGTTTAATTAAAAAAGAAACATTAAGTTTAATATTTTATGTGTCACTGGCGGACCTTCCCGGCTTCGCACGGTTTTAGTACGGATCCCTAACTTTTTGAATATGTAATATTAGCCTATGTTCACCGGGGATAGTCCGAACGGTGAAAAAATTTTTCAAATCAGTCCAGTAGTTTCGGAGCTTATTTATTACAAACAAACAAAAAATCAAACCTTTCCTCTTTATAATGTTAGTATAGAAAACAGAACATAACATATAAACGCTATTACACGGTATTGATACAAAAAGTAAAAATAATAAACAGGACAAAATAAATTACATAAACTGCTGGAATATTTTTAGCAGCCTCTTTAGATTAAAATTAATATTGTTCAATAGAAATAACAGACTGCCATGCCTGGCCGGTTATCGCCTTACATATTTATTTTTAGATTAATATTTTTATTTTGGCTTTACACTTTTGCTCGAAACAATCAAAACAAAACGAGATTTTATCGTTAGCACCGACAAAAATTCTAGAATCTTCCTATCTACAGAATATGTTCAAATTTTACCATAGGACGATACTCTGCAAAACTTGTCGGCAGACTGATGTTGACAGAAGGCTTCGATGCTCATGAGAGACCTATGCCCAGCAATGGACTAGTATATCCTAATAATAACGATAACCCTCGGCACCAAATTGTTCACAACAGAACAACATATTGACCAAGGACTCATTACTGACAACACAACCAAACAACAAATTACTCATGCACCAAAAGCGACTGAACAAGCCATAATCCGAATCACCTATACACACTGTAGACAAGATCATTAATAGGGATCGGGAGCGTTGTCACTAATTTGTACGGAGTGACGGACACACGGACAAACGGCTTGATTGACAGCATTCATTAGTGAGTCTGCATCGAAACACGAGTTTGTTCATTCCATTTCATGTGCTACAGTTTTTTTTATTATGAGATTTGTAAGGGTAGGGCTTTGGAGTTTTTGTTTGGTGAATAGGCAAGAGCCATGCTACGTGTTCTACACAGTTTTGATGTATATACACTAAAGCTCTCGTAACTATTTATTGATATAGCTGGCGCAAACTTGTCACTTATCATAGAAAATATTTCAAGCCACGAGAATACTTTAATTAAGAACTTTCTTAGTTTTGTATTTCTATTAACTGGAAAACTATGTACATACAGGGCGTAACAAAGAGTAACCATCAAACTTCGAGGTGTGGTTCAAACTCGATCATAGAACACAATCCTATATTTTTTTTCTTAAATAAATAATCTATTGTTAAGAAAAAACCCTGATATTTATTTTTAATAAATCAAGGGCTTAGTAACTAATATGAAAGAACTACTGCAAAAGAAACAAATAAGTTTAACAAAGCAGAGCTTCCGTTTTGTAATCCGAGTAAAAACCTTTTTCTATTTATATTTTTCTAGTAGTTTTTGAACAAGAGAATGTCCTTCACAATATAAACAAAAACAAATGAAAGCAGGCGTTTGTTGATAATTATTTTATACAAAATCAAAGCAGCAAAACAAAAAGATACAAATTAAAGTTTCCCTTTCCTTATTAGCACAACAGAAAAACAAATTGAAACTAAAGAAGTCAGCTTAACTCAGCGCGCCAATGCGTGCAAAAAAATTCAATCAAAGTCTAGAACTATTCGGTTTAATACAAACGGAAAGAACTTTTAATATTAATCAGAGGCATTCCCTCGAAAAGGTCAGGTCAGGTGCCCGAAATACCAAGCCTGATTACATTGAAGAGCCTTTTTAGGGTTCCGCACCGGAATGGTGGAAATGAAACAAAAATCGGACGTGACAAAGAAAAAGTGACATATAAGTTTTGACTTGCCAAATTCTTCAGATTATGTTTGTTACGATTTGATCATTATCTTCAATCTCTTGCGGCATGTCTTTATTATTATTAATATGAGCCTCTACAGCCTAACTGCATGCTTTACTTTCCTCTTTCCCTTTAATATTTTGCGATTTGAAGATCTAATTAGGTACAAGTGCAGTTATACCGTGACCATGACAATGTGTCAACCTATTGAAACATCAGGAAAATAAATACCAGTTAAATTTGTTCTCTTTTCTTGTTTCTCCTTTTATTGTTTTCTAGTTCTGGACGTGCAAGTATATTGTACTTGCACGTCCAGTCCGTGCTTCCCCGCGGCCTGCACCTTTCTGTAGTCAGTCCTGTCGTAGCATTGGCCCTAAATGTTTTTTAACAATTTGTTTATTAACCTACAGAACTCTTGGTACCCAAATTGACTCAGACTTTACTTTTCAGAAAGGACAGCCAAGATTCATTCTAAAGTATGAATGAATTCGTCACGGGTCTAAGAGAGACACTCAAAGATTTATTTTGGTCTCTATACGATTTGAGCTGTAACAAGCAACTTGTATCATGATGAGATTTCCAGGATTTATATCCTCCTATTTATTCTCAAGAGATTTCACCTTATAATAAATAACACTCAGAGAAAGATAATACTAATAAAAATGTAGAGAAGTGTGTACTGTACATTCTTACTTTTATCATATTTTTTTATGTTTTATTTGGATGACTGGTTCAAGAACCAGTCATCCAAATAAAACATAAAAAATATACATTATTACTAGCTGCGCCTCGCGGTTTCACCCGCGTGCTGATAGATATTTTAGATAATATACAATATATCTTTATAAATTGTAGCCTATGTGTTATTCTGAATCTGAAGTATAAGCTACTCGTATATTATTGTAAAGTTTCATTAAAATTAATTCAGTAGTTTTTACTTGAAAGAGTAACAAACATCCATCCATCCATCCATACCTACATACTTTCGCGTTTATAATACCTATTAGTAGGATGTATAGTTAAACTTAGCCGATGACGTGAACTAACCTGAGCTTTTATCACACTAACTTAAAAATATAAATTCACGAAATCACTTAAACAAACTTTCAAACATAGTAATGGTCTCACCTTTACTTTCGTGAAACCGATTCGTCATCAATCAACATTCAAAGATCTTACCGATACGAACTTTGGATGAAAGCTTTCAAAGTTGGCTTTTTGGGAAACGCTGGAGTCACGTCAAAGACTCATTTGGGGTGGCATTGCCATTTGCCACACCCGCTTGTTACGGGGTTGGCTTGTATTTGAGGGCACGTGGCGTTTAGTTAAACCTAAAATAAATCTAGTTACAAGTCAAGGTTAAAAGGATTTTAATCAAGGTTAAGTAATTAAAATAAATGATGCTAGACACTTATAATTGGTACTTATGACTTAAATAATAACTTTCAACTATAGAACGTTTGTAATATGCATGTGTAATTATACATGTAATATAATATTATAATAACATTTGAATACCTATTTTAATTACAAGTATCGCGAAGGTATAGTGACGGCAAGCCCCACTTAACACTTTGAGTGCTGAAATCACACGGTATGTGTTTTCTACAAGTGGCTAATATGCGTAAATCCACACTAGCGCAGCCGCTGAGAAAATACAGATCTGTGTGACTCAGCACAGCCGTAATATTTTTCGAACGAAACGCATGTGCGGCGCAACACAACCGCTGTGTAGAGCGGCAGCACGAATTTTTTAGGTTAAAAAAAAGATCGCAGTCGTCGAAAAAAAATCGCAGTCAAAGTGTTAAGTTTGACTCATCTCAGTGCTTATTTTGTAAGCCTAATGAAATAATGTTATTGAACATTGAAACCTCAATATTTGAACTTATTATCTATAAACTTATATATATATATATGTATATGTATATCACGTAAGTTTAAAAACATTTATATGTATAAACTATGAACTGCTACGAAAGAAAATCTATTTTTAACAAGCTATTTTATCGACTTAGTTGTTGATTTTTCTATAACCAGCCGAATTACCTTACTTAAGAGTTACGTATACTACCTCAAACTGCTAATTTTCAACTCCGCCGGATGTCCATATCGTCTAAACTACTGAATATTTAACTTTGAAATTGATATATGGTAATGTTCAGGACTTAATCTATCGATCATGTGTTTCGAAAACACAATTCCATAAAATTTTCTCGATAGAAAAAAATCGCAAAGTTACCTCTAAATTTTTACTAAAACCTAAATTTCTCAATAAATACAGAAGTTCAGATCTTGACAATAAGCGTGGTAATAGAATTAAGTATAAATAAAAATGTTATATGTTTCGGTTTTTTCAAATAATGTCCTAATTAATAGGTAATAAGCTAAAACTTGATTTTTGGACTTGCGTTGCAATGCCCTGTCCCGCTCTTATGAACGCAAAATCATATGTCTAGCCTTTTCACACAAAGTTGAGGTTGTATAGGCCCTTAATGGACGTATTGGTAAGGTATTGGCTATTAGTTACAACTTCAATATTCGCAAAATTGTGCTGGATATTCAACTTCTGTGATGATTGAACTATGGTTTACTACTAGTCAGTCCCATTTCATCATCATCATCATGAAGCATATTTTTAAACAATTACCTTCAATGACGGTTAGTACTGTAAAAAACATTAAACAATTACTTGGCTTTACTTCGACAAAAAACACACACACACACTGCGAAATACTGCAGGTAGATACTGGATGCGGCAAGCTGAAGACAGGGCGCTATGGCGCTCATTGGGGGAGGTCTATGTTCAGCAGTGGACAAATATAGGCAGATAATGATGATGGTATAAAAACCATTGTTGAAGTAACATTCCTAATCTGTACCTGTGTGTACCAAATACTTTGATCTTGCACCTATTTGTTGCAGTACCCCCAAGCCGGCCGACAATATACGACGGGCAAAGAAGAGATGATGACTTGGAGAAAAAAATACTACCAAAATGACTCTGTCAAATATGACAGTTAATGTCAAAAATATCGTGGAAGCCAGCACGTGCCGCAGTTTATCCAGTCGAATCTCGCTGGCTGATCATTAAAAAGTTCTGTCGAGCGGATACTTAGGAAATTGTCTCGACAAAGGAACTCGCGATTTTAACGAAGTTTCCGAGACTCAACTTTGAGATACCCTGATTTAATGACATTTAGTAGCCCTGCCATGCTTCATATTATTATTATGGTTAATTTTTTTTTTACATAGTCTTTTTGGCAGGTTTATTTAAAAAACGCAATTTTTTGCACCACATTAAACAAATAAAACGTTATTACGTATAATGAAACTTTTTAAGATTATTTATATCCCATGGGTACTCATTTATGGGGTAAAAAGGTAGCTGAGTTTTATTTCCTGTTGTATTTTTTGAAGAAGTAACAAACATCCATCTATTTATATGTCTATCCATCCAAACATCCAAACTTTCGCATTTATAATATTAGTGTGATGGTATCTATCTGTACGTACAGTCACAAAAGCAAGTACTGTCGTGATGCTGCATCACCAGCCTTTACCAGACATATGAGTGCTTTCGTAATAAATAAATAAATAATGCTAGACAGTCCACACAACATCATCTAGCCTCTAGCTAAGCAGAGCTTGCGTTATGGGTACTAGATGACTGATATAATATATAATACAATATATAATATAGATACATATGTTTTTATTATACATACATGGAAATACCCAGAACACCCGAAACAAATATTTGCTTTTGTAATATTTTTAATAAGAACCACAGGCGCCAGCATTAGAAATACACTACACAATAATACTTGGGCGATACACAACACAACTGACTGGGCCTGTAAAAATTTAGCGCACAAGATATTTTTTTACTCGCTTTTAACCACATAGGCAGTATAATCTAGCAATTTGTGACCAAATCATTAGTCTATCACGCATCCCATTTCGCTATCTCTTCATCACGTGATAATAGAGTTGGTGTTTGCTTGCGGCAATTATCAAGTGCATTCGTGGGTTTTGTCGCAATTACCGATGGATTCATGTAGATATGGTATCGATGGGAATTCCAGGTAATTGTACCGTAATAGGTATGATGACACGTGATGACGTTTTAATGCGGAAAACATTGCCGTGGCTTAGCTAAAATATAGGCCATTATTTCGTACAAATAACTTATAAATACACAACTTATACAACAAAAATTATAAATTACAGCACTTACACTTAGTAGTTCAAATTGTAAAATTGTCCAATTAGTAAATGTTTAAAAATCTTAAAAACAGAAAAGAGGTTTTTCTGGGTTAAAAAAGTAATCAGGTAATCACCAAACCGTTAGACTTGGTTCTACTTGCCCACAGTTTTCATATTTAACTTTGTGCCAAACATCTTTAACGTTGTATATCTTCGAAGGTTTCTTTTAACACGTTGCAATTTATCTAACGCTAAAAAATTGCCCACATTCCCGCCACAACCTCCATTACGTAGATTACGTTCACATATCAAAATATATTTCATCCTACCATATTATCAGTAGGTTACTCTGAATAATACTTATAACGTAAAGATTTGCCCAATTTACTTCAATGTCCAGCAGTGGACCGATATAGGTTGTTGAGGGGAAGGAGGTGAGGTTATCTGTAAGTATTTTGTTCTGGATGTATAATGTTTTTTTTTTCAGTCATCTATTAATATTTTCACTAACACAAGCTTTACTTACCTTGGAACCTGTGATGTGTTAAAAACGACCAGTTTTATTATTTTGTTTATATTTATTACTAAAAACATAAGGTTTATATTCCACTAACATTGTAGCGAAATAAAATGTTCGCAGTTGCCCGGATGGTCAAAGCTTGCAAGAATCTATCAACTTTATTTCCTATGACATAAAGCTCGAATTGAAACGGTGTAATGAAACTTTGTATTGCAATGCGGTTAACCGACTTACGTGTCCGACTGTAAATTGATTTATTGGTAAATTAGATTGTCAATGCAATGCCAATTTCAGGGATTTCTCAAAACAATAGGTTGCCGACAAAAACATTCGTACTTTTAAGTCATATAAATAAGGTTTGTATCTACATTATAAGCGAAACTGGAACTACAATGGCTACAACTTTGCCCGGACAAACTTACAATTATTTTAATATGATGGCCATATTAAAAGAATTGTTAGTTTGTCCGGTCATAGTACTCTACTCTAAATCAGTATTTTTTTATGACATGTGAAAGTTAACTGATAAGAATAATTTAAATAATAATTTTCTTTTGCATTGTATAATAGGTACATACGTAGTTTGGGTTTGTTTCATAGGTAGTTTTGAGATAGTCTAAATAGTTTTTGTTCAATTTCACTCATACTTGCTAATGGGATTACTTAGTTTAATGAAATTAAATAATTTACCAAAAAAATCAACTTCGACGGGGCTTGGACCTGCGACCTTCTGTATTAAAAGTTTTGAAAAAGATATTGTGTTGGTGGTGTCAAAATATGTTGTCCTGCAGTATTTACTTAATAAATAAATAAAATAGCCTTTAGTGCTAAACTAATTTTTAAAATGTTTTACAGTTTTCTTACAAATATGCTTACTTTATAACAGTTACTTATCTTTTTACATAAAATAAGTATCGGTAAACGGTCGTTTCTGTATTTCAGCTTGTCTTTCGACATAGGCCTCCTCTAAAGATTTCCACTCTATTCTATCTTTCGCTATGCGGGTTCATATTGGACCCGCCACTTTTCTAATGTCGTCCTCCCATCTTCTAGTCTGTCTGCCTCTTTTTCTTTTGCTATCTCGTGGTTGCCATTCAGTTATTAGTCTCGTCTATTTCTCCTTCAGTATTTATTTACCCAATATTAAATAGAACCTCAATAGTAATGAATGCCGCCGCCGAAGCTCATCATACAGATAATTTGGTAAACCGCACGGTTGCGGTCTATAGTGCATTCATATCTCACTGGCTCATCACGAAATTTGATGATTAGGTGGATTTATTACATCTTTATTTGGGATTAAACCACGGGTCAGAAACTAAATTTGTCAAAAGTTCAAAAACTTTTGAAAAATATTTTCTGTACTGATATGTAACTAGGTAATTCATTATGGTTAAATTGTAGTTTAGGCTTCCCTTTCTTTGACGGCAGCACAGAACATTATGTTTGCGTCGAAGGTTAGTAATAACCACAATTGTACAGGGTATTACCAGAAAACTACCAACCCCTACGACCAATAAAAACCAAATTACAAATCCAATAAACACAAAACCAACAAAATGTCTGTTTGCCGGACAACATTAACGTTCACTTAATGACATGGTGTCCACACGATTTACACATAATGGACACAAAGTACAAACACTCGGTACCTACCAGTTTTTAATCGATTCCGAGCTCTTGGAATGCATTAAACTTTTCCAGGATTTTTTTGGGTAAGAGTGTCCAAGTGCGCATACATGGTGATTCTGATCCAAGCTACTGACTTTAAAGTTCTTAGGAATTTGACGACCTCTGTAGCGCGGGCCAAGGTTGTGGGTTCGATTCCCGCCTCGGGAAAAATGTTTGTACGGTCTGCAGATTCTAATATCTTTCCGAATATCATCGCAATTTTTTTTTTATAGTGTAGGAGATTTCACTCCTTCTTATCATCATTACAAATTACCTTCCCTCTAAGGATTACACGTATTCGAATAGTATTCTGATAAGTTTTTTAAGTTTACCTGTTAAGTGTGTAAAACTGTTTGTCTTTCAGATAAAGCAAAATAAAAAAAAAAATAAAGTACAACATACGTAACATTTTCGTAGCATGTGCTACGATGCTACGACAGATCAGCGTAGCATATAAAAGACTTCAACGCGCACTCACTTTTCTACTACACACTTAATATCTTGTGATATAGAGTGAAGGGATAGAGAGTGTACCTGTGTTTGTGCATACACTTGTGCACCTGTCCTGCGTATAGGTCTTCGTTGAGACTGACTGCAGTTGCTAATATTCGGTTTGAAGGCATATTACCATATTCACGCTTGAACCTGGCCTTATGTTGAGCGGCCACTGCATCGGAATCGGTGTGTCCAGAGCGTAAGGATTCGTAGTTTTGTGTTGATTTCTATGGTAAAGCGTGCACTAGATCTGCCAATACCATAGATATTTCTTCAGATAACGGTATAGTTTAGTTTGTCCTCGTATTGACGCGGATTCATTTGTCCTCGTACTGTTGCGGATGACGTCATCGGAAAACTCTTACAAAATATCAATATTACTAAAGCAAAATCCGATAGCAGTGATCGCACCCTATCGGCATTTACTTGTAAATACCGACACCGCACACGCTGCAGAGCTTCGATTCTGATCCAGTGAACGCGCAACTTAAATACGTTCTACGAAAACCTGCTTTCTATGAAAAATTATAAATCCACAGTTAACGAGTAATCACAGGATAGGAGGTGATAGACAGGTACGTGCTTTGTGATTGTGTTCTAAGAATTTACTTGACATACGGCTTTATGTCAGGAACTATCTATTCAGTCAATTCTAGGAAAATATTATTATTATTGTAGGTCGGTCATAGTTTGATAAAGGTTGGCCGTGGTAATAATAATCTATATTTCCTTGTATTCAGGATATATAGAGATAATAATACTTGTAAGAACCACTTACAGCAAGTATCTCGTCTTGAACCAATTCAACAGAAATTATTGCTGAGGAGGCCTCATCGTAATGAGGCCAAGGCATCAAGTACAGGATTTATAACTATTCTTTGTATGGCTTACTAGAAAATCACTATCATATATGCGCTATTTGGGTCGAAAGGATGGATGTTTGTTATGTTTTTTTTTTTGTTTTTGTTTCTTTTTCCTTTAAAAAAACACAAAAAAAAGATTATAAACCAAATTCTGCCTAAAAAAACATGGAGAATAAGGGAAAAAAAAAGACTCCCACAAAACCCAAGGACCGAGGGGTCGCCACCCCTCGAGTTGACGCCGGGGTAATGAGGCCAAGCCGCGAGGCCCCTCTCTGTGCCCCCACCAGGGCCGGAAAGAAACCTATTGATTGTTTGTTAATTTTTCAACCCTTAACTACTGAATGGATCGGGCTGAAATGCTTCGTATAGGTAGTTTTAGAACTGGGATAAAATATACGCTACTTTTAATTCTATAAATCAGTTTCTATGGGACAGAAATAACTTAAAAACGATTTCATAGAAACACTAGTATTGGATCATCTTGATGTTCTTAAATAAATAACATTTGACTTTTCGGAAACTGACCCACATATTTTAGTCGTACCTTGACCACGATTCAACCTCTTATCAAACTCCAAACGCGTTTCGGTATGCTTGATCGTATAAAATCCCTTTACTCGAACTAACCTTAGAATATTGTTTTCACACGAGTGAAAAAATTATCTGTCATCTCAACGTACCTAGCTAGGTCGCTAGGAACCTTGAGATGACAGATAATTTTTTTGAATGTTCCTTAAAAGATCTTGTTGGTAAATACCAACAAGCTCTCAACAAGTTCATTATAAATATAATGGATTTTGGCGACTATCTCAATGACATTTATGACGATAAAGCCTACTAACGACTAAGCATACCGAACTCGAGTATGTTTTGAAGGAATGCTTCAGGCATTTCAGACGAGTTTGAGCGAAGGATCAGTTCAAGAATTATCTAAAGGGAGTCTCACTCTCGTATACTAATTCCAGTAAGAAATTACCACTATGGAGTAGAAGCCAGGAATTTTCATTGCATTAAAGTTATTCAGCCGTGAACTGGTATATCCTGGATGGGTAAGTTTTATGTCCGTGCTATTCTAGACTTTATGACATGAGGCGTAGTGGGGTTAAAGTCGTCTAAGATCGGGGGGTTTGATTCCATTTTGTTCCAATTGACATGTTTGCGTAATCAGTAGATTTTGCTAAAGCTCCCTAAGATCTGTCTTGGGAAGAGTATAAACGAAAATTACATAGAATCGTCATAGAATCCATAAACTATGATATAAAACCCTACCGAATCATATATTATTATGCTACTAGCTGCGCCCCGCGGTTTCACCCGCGTGGATATTTGGATAATATAAAAATACATCTTTGTGAATTGCCTATTGTTATTCTGATATGTAAGCTATATTATTGTGAAGTTTCATCAAAATTAATTTAGAAGTTTTTGCGTGAAAGAGCAACAAACATACTTACAAACATCCTCACAACGCGTTTATAATATTAGTAGGATATCACACTAATATTATAAATGCTAAAGTTTTGATGTTTAGATGTGTGGATGTTTGTTACTTGTTCATGCCAAAATTACTGAACGGTTCGGGCTGAAATTTTGTATACAAGTAGTTCTAAGTCTGGATTAAAACATAGGTATTTCTTTATCCCATAAAATGACTTGTCTGACTTGTCTAAGTGCTTATTTTGTAAGCCTAAAGAAATAAATGATTTTGACTTTGACTTTGAAAACAGTTCCTATTTCAGCCCAAAATCTGCTCAGCAGTTGTAGGTAATAAAGTAACACATCCATCCATCTAACCATCTATAAATTGACAAATTGTTAAACATTGACTTATTTTCTTTCATTTTCGACTCAGTGTAATGATTAAAATTAGTTTTTTTTTTCATGTGGACACTTATAATTAGTCGTCAGTTACACACCATGTTTACCTAAACATCAGTTTTCAATTTTTTTTATATAAAATAACATATATAACTTTCGCATTTATAATATTAGCGAGATTCTGAGTGATACAGACAGAATTGGCAACTTGCTGGTTGCAGCTCATTACTGTCTGCATTTGTTCTGTCAAATATCTGACAGTTGCCTAACTAGCAAATTGTGTTCCATGGTACAAATCAAGAGATATCAATTTACAAATTGTTCGAAATCGCGCGTGTTCACAATTTCAACTGTCAATATGTACTCGGATAACTGAATTACAGCAAATTCAGTTTGTTAGTATTATTATTGATCGACGTTTTATGTTTCATTGGAATACTCATTGAGAAATTGAATCATGTTACAATAAATAGTATTAAAAAATATAAAAACTGTACTTGTCGTATGTAACGTATTTTATAATGATCTGTACCTGGTGTACTATAAAGTATTTTTGTATTGTATTGTATAAAAACTAAGACATAAAAAAATATTTTGTTTTTTTGAATGAACGGACGAAAGTACAAAATCTTTTTAAAAAATAAAATTAAAATAAATGTGAGCTATTCACATTTCAGGAAGAGCTCAAATCGATTGTATCTCATCAGTATATCTGTAAAAAAGATGATTATAATAATAATTTCAATATTGATATTATAAGAGTAATTTTGAGGTTATGTATGGGGCAGTGCTAACAAACATTGTAGCTGACATTGAGTTTGCTGAATGATCCTAACAAAATTTGTCAGGAAGGTAGACGATATCCTAGGGAAGGACATATTTATAACTTTCTTTTCCGGGTGTTTTGGTCGTTATATGTTTAAAAAAATATCTATCTATGTAATCTGTATTAAGTATATCAATCATCTAGTAGCCATAACACGCTCTGCTTAACTTGGGGCTAGATGATATTGTCCAGCATTATTTATTTATTTATTTTTATCTCAGAAAACGCATGCAAAACCGCGGGCAGACGCTTAAATTAGCTTCTGCCCGCTTATTATATATTAGAATAAGAAATCCTCTTCAGTTAAGAACCAAATACGAAACCAAATAATATCAGGTATAATTTTTGTGACCTTAGAACCGTTAAAGCTGGAGCTCGTAAAAACTACCCATAGGGTAGTAAAATACATATTGAAGACAGGTGGGCTTTGGCCGACTCAGTGCTTTATGAGGCGGAACCGGAACTGTCGGTAAAACTTCCAAGATGGCGGATAAAGAGAAAACAGACGTGCCGTCGTGAGTTTGAAAAGCTTAGGGCTTCTGTTATGCGGATTTTAACCCGCGTGCGGATTTGAATGCCTATTTTAACTAGGTCGAAATACCTAATCGATCATTATGTTTCGCTTTATTCGCGTGATAAGCAAAACATAATATATGAAACTATAAGTAAAACTTATAGTTTCATATATTATGAAACTATAAGTAAAACTTATAGTTTCATATATTATGGTGGTCCGCATGCCAACCAGATCCGCACGACTCCCACCTGAAACTTAAAATTTCTTATAATATGTCTAGCGTATCACGCGGGCTTCAAGCACGCAGATTCGCTGTAGCAATTACAGGTTTCTGGTGGCTGGAATTAGAGGGCACCAGTTGGCCGAATCGAAACACAAAATGTGACGTTTGAGAATTAAAACAGGCCCCTTGGTCCGCTTGCGGGCCACCAAGAACCTATCTGAACCGCAGGAGCCGCATTAAATATTACTGAAATGCGACGCGTTCGTCGCGGATAGGTGTGCGATGTTGCATACTATTTCATTATATAGATTTAGAAAATGCGACGAGTGCGGCTGCTGCGGCGCGGACAGGTATGCGATCAGATGTAATACCCCGCTGTAAATAAAACGATGTCGTCAAACTACGACAGTTTTTATGTAACAATCAAAATAAATCAATTAGAAACATAAACGCTGTCACTTTCAAACGCGAACGAGAACATAAAACCTCAAGATCATGAATTCTTGTAACGTAGATACATACGCACTCGAAAACACAAGACGCATTAACTATTTACGTCTTCTAGATAAACTGCAAGTCAACTGAATATTTGCAAAGCTGTAGCTTTTAGAGCGGGTATAAAAACAAGTGGCCATATAAAACAGTAGGGTGCTGGGTTGGTATGAAAATATTCGAGTTAACATTTTTAGAGAGCCGTTCACAGCTAAATTAAGCTGGGCTAAGAATATATTATAATATTCGAGGTGTTTAAAAGGGAAGCGTGTTGGCGGATAGGTTATCTAAGTCTTTCGATTCTATTGTCGGGGGTTTAACCTAAAAAGGGGTAATATCCAAGTAATAAATCGTAGTATCTAACCCTGGACTAGTTGGCAGATTATGATGACTATAATTATTTATATATTGTTGATATAGTGTTTCCCACTATATTAATCTGTACAAGACTATAATACATATTAAAAAAAACGTAAGTTTAGATCGATCGATGGATGGATGTTGGTAAGTTACTTCTCAAAGCCAAAACAACCGAACGAATTGAGTTGAATTTTTGCATAAATATAAGTTCTAGGCCTGGAATAAGACAAGCTATATGATAAATAAGTTCCCTTGGGATAGAAATAAATCTTAACCATTACCATAGTAATAACACGTACGAAGCCATAGGCAGAAACTATGTGTACCTAGTTATTATTTTAGTAGACTTATCAAGAACAATTTTCTTTGAAACCCACGCGGCGAGTTATAAAGTTTTCTGTTATTTATTGTTATAAAGCTAGTTTTCATGTTTACGACAGGTTAGTAATAGAATTATCGTAAAACAATCACATACCATTACAACTAATAAAATACTAACAATTTTAGATGTGACTTCGAATAACATTTTTACGTGCCGCGGCGGAGTTCTTGTAAAGTTGTAGTCGCAATGTTATGTTGACCCGGCTCTAGCTTACAATGCAGAGTTGTGGTGTTATTTTTTACATGCTCAACTCGCATAACATTTTTAAGCAAACATTTTTATATACTATCGTAGCTTGGTTTTCTGGTGAATTTTCTGACTAAGGAAATATAATGCAGACGTCACCTTACATCATCAGCCTCGATGTTACTTACCATTAGGCGAGGTTTTGGTCATACGACGACGGTCTAAACACGATAAAAAAACGTAGTATCATGTAATATCAACTTATTGATTCATAGTGACTCGATTTAAAAAACGATTCAACAATAAAACCACTGTATTCATTCTCATTCTGTTCTTTATGATAATGAAAAAACTATTAGTGCACCCATGGATTCAAGGTAAAAATATATATTAATGCAAATATCTCAAGACATATCCCATCTTACAAAACAAGCACATCATCTCGTTAAAATCGCCAATCACAAAGCACCATAACTCTCTCAGAGCCGGCAATAAATAAGAATTTACTGGCAGTTTCAGCAACATATAAATTGGATAAATATTTGAAATCGGACGAAACGAGCGGAATGCCCGTATTTATTTGACCCGCGGTGGTGGCTTACGAGTCAGCTAGACCACAACACTTAACATAATAAATGTTACTCTGTACGGAGTCTACACACTAAAGTTGGCGACATTTGTGTGACATTTTAGTGTATGAATATTGTAGGCAGGAACATATTTTGACTACTTGTCGTCAGTCTTTCAACTTTGGTGTATAGACTTCACAAGACTCTATTATAATCATCATCATCGGCCTATATTTGTGCACAGCTGGACATAGGACATACTCTATTTTTAGTTCCATGCAATAAAATGCCGTTTGACAAATAGGACAAGGCATGTCTATGCTTTATTCCCAGATACAATTCAAAATCTTATCAGATCGCTAAATAAATCACTAAATATATTATTATAGGTACGAGTACCTACATATGTCAAGCAGGGAACTACCATAGGCTGATGATGATTATGATTATAGGTACCGCTCTGTAGCTGCTAATCATGAGCTTTATGTGTAAGACAAAATAGACCAGCTGTTCTGGATGTTCTGTGCAACGATGGTAGATTGTACGGACGCGGTGGAAAACTAAATTTGTTCGGAGGCTCCAAGTATTTTGAACCAAGTCAATAATATTTTCTTTGCAGGAAGTAAAGAAAAACGATCTTGTTTTTAGTGTTCGGCTTTTGGCGTTGCTTGAAACTTTGAACGAATACTGACTTTATGTGAAGTTGTACGTTTTAGTTCGTAGCGCCGCCCTCCGGTCAGGTGGGATGACGACTTACTGGCAGATGCTGGATGCGGCAAGCTGAAGACAGGCCGCTATGGCGCTCATTGGGGGAAGGCCTATGTCCAGCAGTGGACTAAAATACGTTGATGATGATGATGATGATTTGTACCTTAGTGTAATAAAGTATTAAATAACTATAAGACCACTACCGCCTTAAAAACTTAAAAAGGTCGCACGTGGTTTATCAGCGGTCTAAATAAAATTGTGGGCTGCGGCCATTCAGGTGTTAATTGAGCCTAATAATGATGTTATTCTCCATAATCACAGTCATCCGTCGGGTCATTTGTTAAACAAAACTGATTATTACCGCTATTATATGAATTCGTCCTCAGTTTATCAATTTTGATAATGTGTAAGGAGCATACAAAAAGGGTTCATTCCTAAGTGAACCGAAAAATTGGTGCTCTATTAAGAGGCGATAAATTTGATTTGCTCGCGCCCGCCGCCGCCGGCGATCTAATCGAATCCAAACGAACGGTGTAATGGTGACCACACGCATTTGTGGGGCACACGGGAAGATGGTTTGGACGTTGACGCTTCTTAACATTTATAGCTCTGCAGCCGTAGAACAATATTAGTAAAATTACAATATTTAATCAAGGGAAAGCGAATTAAAAAGGAAACAGTGTAGTTATATCCAGTTCATTGTGTAAGTAATTTATAATTTTTAAGCAGTTAAAACAAAAACTAAAAATTAAATAATAGAAACGGATTTACTGAGAAACAAAGTTCTCGATAGATCCATCATGATCATCAATCATCCGATTGGAGTTTAATTAACACATGTTCAATGTTCAGAATATTTTGTTCTATGATAGAAAAAGGGTATAGGTATACATAATCATAAATGACCATGCGAAATAAGTAAGAACAAGTAATAAGTAAGAACATTCAAGTGCCCATGACACATTTGGCCTTCTACCTGAGCAGCTGCGCACTGCTTAAGCTGGACAGTGAATATGTTAAAGTCTTTGTCACGAGCCGAGTATACCCAATACAAGTGTGACAGCGTAACTGACGCAAGCGTGACGCTGGACATTCGTTCAGAAACGTTTCGCTTTGTTATCATTATCACTCAGATCATGTAGAAATAAAAAATGTATACCTATTTGTTTGGTTCAAGTTTTGATGTGAAAAGTATGCCGTGTGTTTCCACCCTCAGCAAAGACCGTGTTTCGGTGTTTTATTTAATCAAGCGTGTAGCTCAATATTTTATTTGAGGTTTAATTAAACTCAATTTATTGAGACACTTTATCAGATTTTTATTGGATTTGCTTTTTGCAGTACACACGAATATTCTAGTCGTTTATTTTTCAGTGAGGCTGTAAAAATTTTCCTATTTGTTTGAACTGGGAAAGTTAAGTTAAGCGAAAGAGTGCAGGGAGATGCTGGATGCGTCAAGTTGAAGACAGGGCGCTATGGCGCTCATCAGGGGAGGCCTATGTCCAGCAGTGGACTAGCATAGGCCGATGATGATGATGGTACTGTTAAGAACCTACGTAACGTGGGTTCATTGTGTTAGCTTACATAGTCATTGACATCATCAATATACCATTTACACTATCCACTAATAAAAAAATACTGGACAATCCACTCCGCATCATCCAGTCCCAAAGTTAGCAGAACTTGTGTTATGGGTACTAGATAAATGATATACATATGTTGGTGGTTACTCAATACATGATATACATACTTAAATTATATTTTTTACCAGACTTACATTGAAAACACTCAGAGAACTCGTAACAAATATCTGCATCGTACAATCATTTGTCCCGAGGTGAGAATCGAATCCGCATTGATATGAATCACCAACCTTGGCAAGCAGATTGGTGATCACAGTAGTCAAGTGTTAAAAAGGTCATAAAACGAAACCCCCTTCTTCCTCTGGTAGGTTCGAATAGGGTCTTGCCATGTCCATGAGTCCATGCTGAGTTGGCGGGGTCGATTCTTACGTCACAGACCTCCACCGCCAACCTACTAGTCGTAAAAAGTTATGAAACTTTTCACTGATTCCGTAGTTACATAGTCCATACAGTAAAACCTTCCCGCAACATCAGACAACCTACTCTCAAAGAAAGTTGCAGCAAACAAAGTTACCTTGAGAAACTCTGTTTTATCTTTTACGACGGAAGTGACCGAGCTATGTATATAAAAATATACAATAGCGAATACAATACAATCCAACTGTTGGTAAATATTCATCCTAACAAAACGTACTAACGTAACTAATAATATTATAGAGATATTATTGTAAACATTTTGATGGATGGATGGATGGCCATCCATCCATCCGTTAATAATGTATGTATGAAAACTTTTTAAACTTTCGTGGTTTGTAAACGTATTGATGATTATTCATCATCATCATCAGCCTATAGTAGTCCACTGCTGGACATAGGCCTCCCCCAATGAGCGCCATAGCGCCCTGTCTTCAGCTTGCCGATTGATGATTATTATAGTAAGATTATTATTAGATTCAGCGAAAATTGCATAGATTGTAGGTCTGTCGCGTACGGACTGATGATGACGATACATCATCGTACAGGACCTAGACCTGGAATAACACATTGATTATTACCCCTTTAACCAATTCCAATGGAATAGTATTATCTTTTAAAAGTTTTCCGTAGAATCAACGAGCGAAACTGCGGTTAGAAACTAGTTTTAAATAATTAAAATATTCATTTTAGAAGACAAAAGCAACGGCTCCATTCAGCTTCACAACTGAATCCCCAAGAAAATATTTTCAAAGCACGTCCACGCCTTTTTACTCTCAAACCAAAAAATAACACGAAAACCGTTTTTTCTTCGTTAAAATTCTTTATTACTGACCACCCTAATGTTCGCAGCCGTTGAGTGGTTTACTTCTTTTTACTCTCTCACAGTTCAAGATTGCAGAAGGAAAACTTTAAGCTTTTCTATAGATTTTTCTCTTTTTGTGTTTTTATCATCGACACGTTTATGATGGAAACTTTCAAGCGGAATTTGCTTCGAAAACGGGTGCATTGAAACAAAGTAAGAAGTTTTTAATTCAGTTAATTGCAGCAAACACATTTGCATGAGTTTGCGATTTGTATGATGACAACACGCAAAAAATACTCGTTCTGCTTATAAAAATAGACGTCATAAAAACAACAAATACGAGACATCTTAGTAATTTTCATTCAAAACAAATTTCGATCGCAATCCACTCATTCCGAACAATTGGTAGGAAAAACACTCAACATTTAAAACAAAAGTTTTTCAATTCTAGAGTTCCCTCACCGGTTCTGGCGCGCTGTATCTCAAAGCTATTGTTTACTCGTCGGAGCAACGCTTGCTTAGAGAATAATGGAGGGACATTTCGCCGGCTACTCGGGACCTTTGTGATAATCTAGGGTACCTAGGGCTCTCTTGGGCTTGGGATTTATTTATAGGCAACTCAAAAAATGAGACTCGGTTTCACTGAGCTCTTGTTTCTCTTATTCTAAAAAGAATACTACTGCGCTATTATTATACTTTAATATTTTAAACTTCGCGATCTGAACACATAATTATGAGCACAAAAATAGGTTAATAAACGCGATAAATACCAGGTGTATCAGTGCTTTTAATTATATTATACCTTGTACGTGGTAACAGAAAAAATACATTGAAAACACTCAGAAATAAGTTTCTATTTGCCCACAACAATATTTATCTAAACAGTCACAAGTTCGACGCAAATTTTTTTTTTATCATTGTTGCAAAAAGTCAATTAATGTAAATGAAATCTAACTCAACTAACAACTGGAGACGGTAAGATGACTGTCAGAATCAGAATATTCTTTCATTGTGTAACCCTGTTTGTACAATGTAGTGTTCACATTAGTACATAACACGTTTTCTCAGTTTTATCCAGCTGTACGTCCAAAAAATCTAATAAAATGCCTAAACCTACACTAACATCTGAGCATTCCCATCCCCATTAAGACTAGGTATTTTAGGGTGTATACGGGTGAAATTCCCTCATTCCTCAATTCTGTTAAAAGCCGTGGGAAAATCCACTCACGCTCATCAATAACTTCTTGCCCAATTGTGAGTAATCACTACACTGTAAAACCATTTAGAGTACTAATCATCGATTATATTACCTATTTACAACATAAGTTTAGCGTCCACGTTACCACTTACACTAATGATGTGTGACCTGCATGGTTGAGTAGTCATCCGATGATTACAGATTACACGCGCGTACAGATACTGAGAGATCATTGGTATGTATCCATATTGCAACATGTAAACAAAGATGCTTACAAGGAATTTTTAAAGTGAAAACTTCTTTAGGCGCGTTGAGTATCTGATGAACAAAAATTATGGAACTCGCGTCATCGTCACTGAACGCTTTCCTATGTATATGTTCAAAATATAATGAAAAAAACTACAGTATTTTGGAATTGTGTCCATATTTCCGTTCTGACAGTTTTGATTAACCTTTGAGCCGTCATACAAATACAAATTATCATGACACGACGATACTATCGCCAGCGATATACACGCTGACCCACTTACATAACTAGCTAGAAAAGGTTGAATAGAACACGTTCTGTACACTCCAAATAGTCGCATTCAAAATAATAACACAAAGAAATTCCAAACCGGGCAAAGCTTAAGCATCTTTCGAGGACCCTTTGCCCGACTAATCTCGCAAAAGGTTTGGCATAACCAATTTAGCCTAATTCTTTTATCTGGAGGATGCTAATTTTCGAGGCAAATGACTGTAAGGAGCAGGAGCGTGACTGTTGAGTGTTTAACTGGTTCACGGGCGGGGAATTTACAGGAACGAAGGAAATTTAGAAGGAAGAGAGGAAATTTCAGAAATTTGCATTGAGGGGTGGCTGTAGTGGCTATAAGTTAGGGAAAATCTTTTTAATTCAATTTTTTTCACGTAATGCTGGATTCGCTTCATTTTATCAGTTGGCATACAAAGAACTTAAGTGACTTGGATTTTATTAGAAATAAATTGTTTAAATTAAATAAACAGACCAAAAAGATCAACATAAAGAATCGTCAAGTTTTGAACAACTCAGAAATCGGAGAGATAAGATATTTTGTCACACTTCTAAGCTCGTTTTTCTAGAACGTTCCGTCTGATCCGGGCTTTGTTTCGGTCGCCGTAATGTTTGAGGGTATCTCCTGAATTGGTAATGCTGATGGAAGTTTGACAAGATTGTGCATATTATAGTAGCTGAGCAACTGTGACATGGTTTCGGGTAATCAGGACCCGCTGAGGTATCTGAATTTAGTAATGTTACCTGTGTTGAAAACTTTGTTACTGTTCAAATTAAAACAAAATCGTATCACTACATAGTATAAAACAAAGAAGTTTCCCTCTGTCTGTGTGTCCCTATGTATGCTTAGATCTTTAAAACTACGCTATTTTGACGTGGTTTTTTTTTATAGATAGAGTGATTCAAGAGGAAGGTTATAAACTATTTGAAAAATAGATTTCCACGAGGGCGAAGCCGCGGGGCGTAGCTAGTTAAGAATAAATAAATCTTTAATTAACATAACGCTATAAAGCATCGAAGAGTTTTGGAAAACGACTACAGTCATTTGGACGTCAATTTCAATAAATAACTTGACTATCGTAATATCACCTAACCTCGTGATAACAAAGTGATTTTCGATTACGTCATCGTAAACTTAATTTGTTCCTACATATTAGTTTTAACAGAGCACTATATAGTTTTAATGCATTTCATTTCAAGAGAAATAACATTTGTGACAATCCCATTCTATAAGTTCGCAGGTTATACTATTGTTAGCCATAAAAATTGTCAACGTCATTATATTGAAAAGAACAGCTTTTATTCAAAGTTGTACGTCGTATATTTTTAATATACTTCCTTAAATTGATAGACAAACGATTCTAAATGGACCTACTAACTCACTATCTGTGATCCTACAACATTGTTTGCGCCAGAAAGTTGCGCATTTTTTAAAAAAACTAACACAGCCAAAGCGCTTGAAAAAATCAAGAGCACTACATCCATCAAACCTTGTAAACGATACTGCAATGCCGCTAAATCTCTACAACGGCTAGAAATACGCGGAAAAACACCGATAAAGCTGAAAAAAGATGACCCGGGGATATTTTGCCGCGAAAGCAAGCAATAAGTTCACCCGTTCTGTGTGAGGGAACTCAAATGGAAGAGATATTTGATCTGCTTTTCAAGAAACTTGTCAAAGATAAACCAATACTAAAATATTCTCTAGAAAATATTACTGCCGATGCCTTTATTATTATTGGTAACACGAGAAGAGATTTTATCAATTCTTATTGATTATTTTAGTAGCATGAACCTGTTATAGTCTCTGAACAAACGTAAATAATCAACATCAAATATTGGATTATGTCTTGTAACTCGCAAATTGAAAGCAAACTTCATTTGAATCTAGTCATTTCGTATTCAGTGTTCATTCAATTTGTGCTAACAATAACTGCTTCTTTGCTTGCTGTTTTTTAATCAGAGCCAAAAAAATCCAAAGACTGCGTAATCACAATATGGCTACGAGTACAGAAGGGACACAAACAACAAAATACATCCATACAGACACATTTATTTTAAAGATGCTACGCGAAGTCGCAGCTTGTTTTAGCGACGAGACTCAATCCTATTGAAAATAGACAGATGTAAGTAACTATAGATTTTGCCGGTTGTTTCGAGTGAACATTCTGAATGGCGTTATTAATCTGTGAACTCATTCTGTTATCAAATATTCCGAGACTCTTTGTTATTACTGTTTACTTTCCACGTGAAAGGACTCAGTAATCCTAGATGCAAAACAGGACCTAACTCAAAACATGTCCCTTGTACAGCAAATTTATTCCACTCGACTTGGAGAAAATTCAATTTTCCAGCGAAAATATGAGTTTGAATTCTATTTAACAAACTTAAAATGTACGTCTTTGCACACGCTTCGGCCTTTGCTGCTGAATTAAAAGTTTCTCTTCAAGATTTCGCAACAAATATGGAAAATTAAGTTTGAGCTTCTTGATTGTTTTTAAGAATTTATGTTATTTCAGCTCATTCTTGAAACGAAATAATAAAAAATACTTATCATTCCCAGAAGTTGGAATTGTTTCGTAACTTTTATCAGTTTCATTACAATTGGTTTTTTGAAAGCTTTTGAGAGTTGGAAGTTTTATACCAATATTCATTTCAGCTTTTTGTTTTTCTTTGTTTGTTCATTCATAGTTCGTTGGTTTTCTCTCATTTCATCAGTTAATATTTTTATAAGCAATATGTTATATTTTACTTTATGCTCCTAGATAGGATTTACACCATTCTGCAGATAACAATGTAGAGTAATATTATTATTTAAAGTATTTTTATAGTTTAATACTTGTTCCAAATCCTTCTATTACTATTTCTTTAAGATATCAACCAATATAATCGTTCTCTCATTCCCGTAAACCAATTTCCACAAATTCATTTCCATACGTCCTCTTGTCGTTTCCATCCAATTTAACCCCTAGCTATCGCAGTAAATGATTTTTATTTCGCATCGAAAATGCGCGATATGGCATAAATCAGCCGTTCTTCGAGTCTTCGCGCCAAAACGGTGGATCCGCCATTATTGGAAGTACGAGATGGAAAAATATGGATTTATGTCAGGGTTTTAATATGAAATAGCTGGTTATGTTCGACCTGAAGAAACGATCGCCATTTTGAAAACACGGATATAAAATCGTAATTATTTTTTTGTAGTATATTTTGAGATGGAAAACATTACTGGCACTGCTACACAGTCTTAAGCTTTTGTGATAGGTCGGCAGTCATTGAGTAGTTAGTCGCATCATAAGCCTCTGTGCTGTATTCACCCTGGTGTAAAGATTTTTGTAACTATTTGCCTATCTGGATTTCATTTGGCAATAGAGCGTAAGAGACCAATGTCTGTTTGTGGTAACTATCTCCTATGCTACCTACCTCTATGCTATCTTCGTTGTCCAGCGATGGACACTGGTCTACCGCTTTTTAGGCAGTAAGCCTTTGTCCAAAAGGCTTACTGCCTAAAAAGCTTGTCGTAAAAATTCTTAGTTTTGTGCATGTTTATATAGTAATTAAATTATAGAAAGTTCTTGCTTTTACCTACAGATGATGTTATCGATAGTCATCTCAGAATCTCCTTAGTATGACATGGAGTTACCCAGCTTGACTAAAACCACTATGTAATGGATGGTTCAAACGGTTTCCTGCCACGTACGTGCTTCGAGAAATTATTGTGCAGATTTCAGTTGTAAATAAACAGAGTTAGGGTAACTTGGGGATATTATCTAGCTTTGGCTAATTGTTGACAAATTATGGGTTATTAGAAAGTGAGGTACAAATAAACTAACCTTCATAGATAACTTGCTTAACTAAATTTAAATTAAAACCAAGTTCCTTGCGTTCGGGTTTTCGACTTTTTGGATACGGCGTTTTAAATAAAAAAAATATTTATTGTTGCAGGTTGCGTTTGTGCAGACAAGTGTAAGTATTTGCTTTAGAATTACCACTCAAAATTACAACCTGAGTCTCTTCAAGACAAGAGTGAATAGATAGATATCTTCTAGACCTTCGTGATACATCGTTGGCCACATCTTCACTTTCCATCAGGTGAGATTGTTGCTAAACGGAGGACTATCGGCTGTAAAAAAACACTTCCCAATAGCCAAGCGTGATGTTAAGAACGTTTATGCTGCTTCTTTAGTTATTTAATTATAATGTGCCTTTGTCTAGCATTCAGTTAATAAACTGCTATTAAAGACTGCCAGTGCGCTGTGCGCTATCACGAATTTCATAACCCAGATATAATCATTTTTATTTCCGAACTCTAATTTACGATCATTCAGAAAAACTCCGCTGATGAAAATACCCTCCATTTTCGATCGCAAGCCAATTTAAGATATTCATCTTCAGATCTTCCGATACAAACCACATCAGAGCAAATTTCAGAAACCGCTGATGCTTATGCCATCAAACGACTTTGAAGATAAAAATCTCGTCAAGCTGAACCGCGACGTTAAACTTTTATTGGTCCATTACTGTTTTATAACAAAGAATATCGAGAGGTTCGCCAAGCGGTGGTTCTTTTGCTGTTCGAGCTTTTGCTTTATGTCGGTGGAAGCGGATTTTAACCCCGATTATTGCTGACAGCTCGAAACTCTTTAGCTTCGAGCTGATATTGGTGTTGGGTTAAAATGAAAACGTCTCATAGAATCGCAATCGGGCACGGTGCCATTCAAACAGAATTTCGAGACACAACATAAATACAACCAATCACGGCTCGATCCAAATTATTTCTACGTTTAGAATCCGGTTGTAGGAAAAGCAATACAAATGATAAATCAATAAAGTCTTGCCTACAGTATCATGTAGCCGCAAAATAAGCAGATCTTGCTAGATAGATGTACCTACGTATAGATTTCAATTAACTTTCTATGTAAATAAATTCCAGAAAATTCTATGCAACAAACCGACAATCGACCTAACTCAAGTATGGGGGTTACTGAACGCCATACGGCTCCAATCTCGTTTGTTTGTTATTTGCTTGAACGGTTTTATTTAATTTAGAGTTCGACCACTTAGGGATCAAAGGATCGACGTAAAAATGGTTAGGTTTACGTTTTTGTGGCTACACTGTTTGTAATTCTCTTGTTCTTTTGGGAACGGCTGGTTTCTGTGATGTAAATAATGGAAGCTTTATGTTATTCCGACTGCAAGTTCGTGAACAAGGCTTCTGGTTTTTACACAATCTGCTAGTGCTACTTTGAGCTTGATATACGTATAAATGCTCTGCAATCATTAAGTCTCCCTAGCTATGAAAAAGACAATACCTTTAAGTAAGTTAACCTTTTATTTCCAAGTCTTAAATTATTTTTTTTAGGCAACTAGGTAAATCTAAAGTAACTTTGTACTTAATAATCTCATTAATACCCAAAAACCATAGGCAAAATGTAGGAAATTTCACTACATATGGTAATTTTACCCTTACAGTGCCCCAAAATTACTACCACAAAAACAGAATCCTTAGCAAACCTAATCTTCTTGGCCAAACCTCGATACCCTAAAAAGCCCACTAATATATATAATTAAGTCGATGGACGGACGGACAGACGATTCTAGCAGTTTTTGCGTTTCCTAGGAAGGGTTTGCTCTATATCACGGGTGCCCTTGGGCAGCTTTGGAAGGTAAGCTGGGTCACTTACTACTGTATGTTTTTAGACTTAAATGGTTAGTAAGGACAAATAAATTTGGTTAGTAAAGCTCATTTAGGTAGTGCTTAGAAAATGAAAAGGTTCTTACAAAAATCAAATTAAATGCTGGAAGTAAGAGATAATTTACTGTTTTGACTTCATCCACTGGTATGAAGACAGAGGATGAAATAGACTGACAAATCAAGATTACTTGCACGAGAAGTGTGTAGACGACAGTGTACTTTGAGCTTATTTTCTGTTAGAAATCTAAAAATGGGACAAAATCAGCATAAAATATATAGGTGATTAAAATAACTTAACAAGTGAAGTTCAATCGCTATTATAGTATGAATAGATTCCATTAGTAGAAGAATTTTTTTCCGCGTTCAGATTACTTAGGTCCGAAGCGATAGGGACGAACGCGGAACACCTCGGAAAAAAGTATTAGTGTATATAATACAACCATCATCATCAGCTTATTAGACATATTATTAGGTACAAATATACAATGACATATTTTTTTGCCATGATTTGATTAGCACAGCCACTAGACATATAAGAGATGAACATACTAGTGGTTTCTTTTTCACTTCTTCCACTAGTGGACAAAAAATTTAAGTGAACAGTCAAATAATTTTATTTGATATTAATTTATGTATAAAATATGACTTGTCTAATTGCTTATTTTGTAAACTTAAAGAATAAATGATATTGACTTTGACACTCACTGAACTTTTTTGAATCAAGGTGCCATTATTTTTTTTGGGCTAGAAAGTCCAAAAAACTCTTCCAAACAGAAAACCAAGACAAATACACCAGCCGTTCATCTCGTACTAGGCCCTTGGGATCTGAATAGATATGTTAGGGTCATGTGAATATTTATTGGGTTAAATTATTGTTACTTGGCCGGGACTCGAACCTGTATAATGGATTAAGTTTTTGTCTTTTAACAAATTGGGGTTTATGAACCCCTATTTACAAGGAATCGGTTTTAATCCGTATCTTGATTGTGATGATGATGTCCTCCTTCTAGAAGACTAACCATGTGGGCAAGAAATAAAAAGTGTATGAGTGTGTGCGCAAACACAAGAGCACTCATAGAGGCCTCTGTGGCACGGCGGGCGAACGTCCACCTTCGACACAAGAGATTGCGGGCTCGATTCCCGCCTTGCGACAAATGTTGGTACGAGCTGCAAATATTTCCTGGATGTTCTCGTTATTTTCTGCTTAATAAAAAAACTATCTATGTATGTTATATATTGTAGTACTAGACGATGCTGTGTGGTTTGTCCAGCACTATTTATTAATATACTATTCCAGTACTCTCACAATCAGATCGGACGGCAGCTTGACAAGACCAGGGAGAGGTCAAGTTCAGCACCAACGCCTGAACGTATCTTCCCAGGCACAGGGGTGCTATACCGGGCTGCTATTATATATTTTTCTAGCTAGAAAAATATCAATAACAAGTATATAACGAGTATGCCAATAATCATGAATAAAGTGGCAATCACAATAGACCTACGAGTATATCATTACCGCAGTGACAACCAAACCGATAAGGAAAAAAAACTAAATATACCTAGTAGGTATACACTATAACAAATGCATTGTGATTAAAAAAAAATACAACAAATATTATGCTAGGTTCTCGTAAACAATAACAGTGCATTGGATCGTATCGTAAACACTAACCACGACATTTCTGACATACCAGAAAATACATATGCTGACACACTTATAGTAGATAAAGAAGTAGGTAGCTATATCTATTTTCATATCTTTATTAACGTGCTTATCAATTTCTTTCAAATAAATTCTAATAAAAGATATTCACACTCAAAAACGCATAATTTACGAATAAACAAATATAATTGGCAATAACATGAGAGTCAATGACTAAATTATAATGTAACTGAACATTTTAATCGGCATTGGTGGCATGGGATGTGTTTTGGGGAATTATACATTCCGCGAAATGAGGTTAGACTGAATATGTATTTTGGATAAAACAAGGTCGTATTTTTGGATTGTAATAAGTACTAGATGTTGTTATTTGTTCAAATAATTTGATAGAAAAACTAAAAACTTTAAGTTTTCCCCTTAGTATTTAGAATCCTGCATCTGTCTGCAGCCTTTCACCGATCGTCATCCCTGACTGGAAGGCGTCCTACGCTACGTTTGCCGAGTCGCGGTCTCCACTAAAGAACACGCTTTCCCCACCGATGTTCGATTCTTGACCGGCTCATTGCCCCTTCAGCTTGCTACAGGATATCTAGTCTACATGCATAATCATAGCATGTATTATTTCAGTTTAATTGCTAAAGATTTTTAAAAGATTTCTCTTAATATTGCAATTAAATTACAACAATATCATTAGTAACGTAGCAACGGAAGTAATAAATTATTGTTTGAATTAAAATTATGCAATTTTTTTTACGGAAAACAATTAAATTCAAAACAAAAAGCACGTTAACACGATACAAAGCGTAAACATTGAATATTGATCAGCTGTATAAATTTGCCAGTACACCTGTTGTATGGAAAATCTCCTTGTACCCAAAATTGGCAATTTACGTTTAAAATTACTAAACTCTCGGGTAATTTTCAAGTTTGCGGGAGTGTGGCACATGGCATGTGTTTTATGGGGTGTGTTCCACGATGTGTTCGCCTGTGTTCTAAACACATGACGTATTGGTCAGAATTTAATGAAGTGGAGAGCTCTACTCCAATGAAGCGTGCATTGGATTAGAACACACAAAACGAGATTAATGAAATCATTGCTACACACGTGGCTTGCTCGAATATGGCACCCACGCAATTTAAACCCTCTCAACGCTATACACGCGGTACATGTAAACTGTTAACGTATTTACATTTCCGGGTGCGTGTACGGCGTGCTTCGATAACTTGAGTCTCCACGTTGTCGAACAAACGAACCCACGAATTTAAAATGCGTGACGTGGCCGTGCACAGCGTGCGTGGCGGTATGACAGCGGCTTTTAAAATTGACACAAATAACGCGAATTGAAGATCAAGATTACTACATAGGTGATTGGTACAACTTAAATCTTGTATCCTAAGCCTTGTGCCGCTAGGGAAATCTGAGCTTTATCTGTATCTTTATCTAGGTTCAATTTGGATTGAGCAAGACGTATTGCGTAGGGCTGAAGGTTAGTAATGCGGCTGGAATAAATAAAATAAATTATATTGGATTCGATTCAACACGGTAAACACCCGACAACTAAACACCCGTCTAGTTGTAGGAGGGCCATGGGATTCGAACCCGCAACGCTCTTAACGCGTTGAGAATAATTAACTTTTATTTGTTTATAAAATAATCAATGAATGTAATTTCTTAACCGAAATATCACAGTAATATTTAAAATGTAAGAGTTTGGATGTGTGAACAGGTTGGGCATACATTTTGTATATATATATATTTAAATGTTCGTCTAGACTTAAAAAGAAACAAAAAATAATAAAAATATATATCCATATAATTAATGTATAAGGGTTATCAGTCACCTAGTACCTGCATTATATTTATTTTTATTGCGGGTATCAGATTAATATAGAAAATTGTGATAAAGAAATATGAAAAGTATGTCTAAAATAGTTTTCAGGTTTTAGATTACCAATTTCATTGGTATTTTAATGTAATAAAATCATTAGCACATAACTTTCACAATAAAGATTAATAATAGAATATTGTGGTTAAGAAATATGAAATGTATCTCTTAAATCATTTTCAGATTTTAGATTACCTATTTCATTGGTATTTTAATGTATATAAAATCATTAGCATATAACTTTCATAAGTGGCGCGGCGCCGATAATTTATTAATTATTAAAATGTATTATATTTAAAATAAGTGGAATATTAATTGTACAATTTTAAATATCATTGATTTGGTCTGAAAGTATTATTCAGTATTAAGAAACATAATAAATTGTTGTATCGACTGTTCGCGCCAAAGACAGTGTGAGCCATCGCTCAGGCTGCATTATTTTACGATGTCAGAGCCTATATATACGACCCAAAAGGGGGAGAATACCCACTTTTGGATCGGCAGCCTAACCAGACAGAAGCTAAGTATTGTTCATATTTTGTGACTAGCAATTTGTGTAACATAACCTTAAAATGTTATTAATTGTCTGTAATAATTGATGTCCAACAAGATTGTATTATTGAATATAAGAGTATTAATGTTCTAAGTAACGCTTCTTTTCTTTAATAACCACAATGGAACCCTATTAGGAGATCTAGTAACTATATTGCTTTCACGTCATAATTTATGTTCCAACCAGATTGTATTATTGAATAAAACAGTATTCATGTTGTAAGTTATGCTTCTTTTCTTTAATACCCACAATATCAACCCTTTTAGGACTTCTAGTAACGTTTTAATGAAAATAGATACCAAGGTAGTTCAAATTAGTTTTCATTATGGTATCTTAGAGCTTCTTTTAATTAGTAAAACCATCAAAATCTATCATCAGAAGTGGGATATAGAACAGCATTGTGCCTTACTAATACGAATTTATTTTCAGATGGATGTGTCTGCACCAAAAACCTTCGAGCCATCTTTTCAACCAGCCGTCGAAAAGATGATTACATCGATCTGCCGATCTACAACTCGACTACGTGTGGCCATCGTCATCCATCTGATGTGTCTGCGCCAAAAACCTACGAGCCATCTGCACCACCAGCTGCCGGAGAGATGATGATATCGACCTGCATTTACAACTAGACTACGTGTGGCCTGGATGCCGAGGGATATGGTTCAACTATAACCTCAAGATTTTACGCATCCTCTGGCAGGTAAGGCTCTGAAAAGGGTCTGATCACTTTATTCAAGACATGGGATTCTGCACAGTGTATTTCAAGACAACATAGCTTTGTACCCTCGATTTTTGCAGATTAACATTCTAAATAAGAAAGCAGTATCCGTTTTCTTTTACGTAGGTAAAACAGAAGTTGTTTTTAGTAGCGGCACTAAGTCGAATTAGTATGTGGCAGTATAACGTACCTAATGTTATATTCAAATGGCATCCTTCAATAGCAGTGTAAAACCACTTGGAAATATGTTTGCCTTATTATGTTTTACATAGGTAAATATTAAATAACGTCATTTGGAGCAAAGCGGTAGGGACTTTAAGTGCATTTATAATGCAGAAGTGCTAAAAAAAAAAAACACTTTTTCACAGACAAGCATTAGAAAATAACACTGAACTACAATCACCTCAAACTTACTGTGTAAATTAACGACGGACATATTACTTTACTTATAGGCACGGAGGCCAAATTATAGTATAAACAATTACTAAGTATGTAGTCTATAACAAAACTCCTCTGTTGCAACTTTACTCCGCACTATTTCTTTGTTGTATTTCTGTATTCACCAAAAACTGGTACTTTTCTTATTTGAAAGACACTATGAAACCAGAAAAGGTTGTCTGGTGTCAGTGGTCACAGCGCGGAGCCACACATTTGACTAGAAGTTATAAATAAACGGATTTATCGAAGCGATAGTCTCGTTTATGTATCTTGACATTGTTAGTGGTTGAATCGAATCATGTAGGTATCGATACATAGTTTAATCAGTGACATAAGTTTTTTTATTGTCGATGTTTTAGAACCTACCCACATACAGCTCATCCGAACATGACGACCAGAGGTCGTTGTCTGAAAAAAAAATATGAAGGTAGTTTGTAGGTACTTTCTCACTTCAAGCAAGTAGGGAGCTACATAATATTGTTGTATGTAGGAATTATCTCTCATTATTTATTGTTTTGTACGTGACAAAAACGATGCGATAATAGGGCCTTAAAAATATATATAACTAGCTGCGCCCCGCGGTTTCACCCGCGTGGTGACAGATATTTTTGATAATATACAATATATCTTTCTAAATTGTAGCCTATGTGATATTCTGATGTATAAGCTATATTATTGTAAAGTTTCATTAAAATCCATTCCGTAGTTTTTACGCTAAGAGTAACAAACATCCATCCATACTTAAAAACTTTCGCGTTTATAATTTTAGTAGTTAGCTGCTATCTCTCTCTCAGAAGATTAATCTCGTGAGTCATTCTAAATTTAATTTATCTATCTACCTTGAGTTTTTTTCTCTTGATTGTTTTCTATGCAACGAAAAACACCACATTTTATATAGAATAATTTTATTTTTTAAATTTCATTATTATTTGATATTATATTTTTATATTAGAAATGATTTATATATTGCGACGTATAATTTGACATATGACGAATAAAATGTTTCTGTTTATCTGAAGTAAAACAAAAAAAAAGGCTTGTGTTTAGTAGGTACCTTGTAACTGACAATAATACTTGCGAATACAAAGCGAGAATGAAAAAAAAAACCTTTCGCTAGCGACGGTAGACTTTGTGCTTACTTTGGATATTTGCAGCATTTATAGCGAGTAGGTACACAATGAGGAGGTAGGTACCTACCTACATTGGTCAGAGGAAAACTGACTTTTTGACTATTACATCGACTATTACTGTACGGACAAAGTAATTAGAGTCGAGGCGATTTAATACTAAAATAAATGTGTTTCATGATGTTGGTTTTATGTTGATTAGCCATATAAAGAGGTATAGTATAACGTATAACTGAAAGTCCTAGCTCATCAAACCATAAAATTTAGATAAGTTATTTTTGTATTAGTTAGTAGAAAGATAGGTACGTGTTTAGCTGACTCGTACAATTCACCACCAATTTATATAGCTCTAGGCACACGATGTTTTGATTCAATTTAATAGGTACTATTGGAAAAGATTTTGACTATTTTGAAAACAAAATTTATTTTAAACTTAGTCATCGATGTGAGAGTATGTGTGAGGCCAAAATGATTCTGCTTTTATAGCTTTATTTGACTCCGTTGGTGGTACCTACCTACCCACCCAACATTTTTAGGGTTTTCCAGTTCTTGTCTCAACTTTACTTCTGGAACTAAGATCATCAAAACAAATAAAAATAATTAGGTAGCACTTCGTTGTTTATTTTGTCAAGCCAGTTGACAAAGTTTCTTGTCGGGAAAATTACATTCAACTTTGAGGTCAATTAGTCGTCGCATCGAAAATTAATGTTCTACGATATTTAGATTATAGTTAGAAAGCATTATTCATAAGGATTAATTTGATATACGACACTAATAATAATACACTAAAATAATTAAAGATCCACTGCTCGTAATAAAAACCGAACGGTGTCGGTGTCAGCAGTAATTATTTTTATTTTTTTTAAAAATTCGTCTATGAAACTTTTGTATTGCCACTTGCTTTTTGTCATTCTACCAACAGAGCAGGTAATAAAGTGACAATTCATAACCACAGAGCCAAGCTATTAGGGAAAAGTTAGCCACAAAACGCGTTTTGCTCCGGCGGCCGGAGAAATAGCGTAGGCCGTAGCGTTATATTCTCTTTGTTTGATTTACATACTGATGATTTGATTTACTAATTGATGTTTTCTTATGCAACAGTAATTAACTATATTGATAATCTTGTACATTAAAGTACATATGTTGTAATGTTTCGTCAGATTGGCCAAACGAATGGAAATAATATTATTGTAAAATTGTGTGATTCCGTCTGAGGTTTTAGACGAAAACAGCTTGCAATACAGATGTAGAAAGTTTTATTCTGCAAAGGAAATAACAAGTTAGTTAGGTAGGTGATCTAGTATCGTTAGTTATACCATAGGCGTTTTTGATTTATTCCCAATACCGCTATGCTCTAAAACTGTTTAATAATTTGATAAAAATAACCGGGAGAATGGGAGGAAGAGAACGTTGTTGTTGAAAATGCTACGATTTTGTGATTACTGTACTTGTTTACGTTTACATTTAGATCAATAAGAACCTATTGAATGTTATAAGTACTAAAACAAAGGTAAATAGGTATGTAATGTATGTAAAATGTATACTTTCCTACAGTTGGTAAATGTAATAAATGATTCTAAAATCTCAATGGGCAGAAGACCCGGGGCCAGTGTATGGCAAAAACAAAGTACCTACATACATTTTATTTATATTTATATATCGCTGTGTGGCCTCTTGCTGGGTGCTGATCAGCCCATCGACAGCGGATGTGAGGTGAGAAAGCACATTTGGTAGTTGGCTAACGCTGTGGGCTTCGTGGCTCGGCTTGATTATGCCACCGGCAGCGGGTGGTTAGGGTCAAGTGGGAATAGTCGTTGCCCGTGCTGCTCTAGCCTCCAATTCCGGGTGCTGACGCTCCATTGGCAGCAGGTGGAGAGTAAACGTCAGTACTATACAGAGTAATTGGCCAGATAATTAAAATAAACCAGCGAGAAACAAAATGAGATAATTAGACATCATATAATACATAATAAGAAACGTTTAAAACGGTTTCAAAATGCTACATAAATACATACATACTTATTATACCTATGTAACTTATTTAGACACAGTTAAAGTTTTTGTGTATGATCTTGTTTCTGTGTCATTTAATAAAGTGAAATAAAAATATACCTTTGGTACATGTTAAACATCTATCTTATAAAGTAAGTAAGTACCTAACAATGTACTTTTAGTACCTAAATAGTATAATTTATTAAAAAGTCGTTAGAAGTACTTATAGGATACCTACTAAGTTACTTATATATGTACCAATTATTATATTATTTAAATTGTACTATCTAGTAAGTCGAAATGTAAAATAGACTATCTACCTAAGCTAAGTATCTATATGTAGAGATATAAGAGTTACTTCGGGACGAAGTATAGGTCAAGATTGGCCGTATCAGATTAATATAGAAAATTGTGATAAAGAAATATGAAAAGTATGTCTAAAATAGTTTTCAGGTTTTAGATTACCAATTTCATTGGTATTTTAATGTAATAAAATCATTAGCACATAACTTTCACAATAAAGATTAATAATAGAATATTGTGGTTAAGAAATATGAAATGTATCTCTTAAATCATTTTCAGATTTTAGATTACCTATTTCATTGGTATTTTAATGTATATAAAATCATTAGCATATAACTTTCATAAGTGGCGCGGCGCCGATAATTTATTAATTATTAAAATGTATTATATTTAAAATAAGTGGAATATTAATTGTACAATTTTAAATATCATTGATTTGGTCTGAAAGTATTATTCAGTATTAAGAAACATAATAAATTGTTGTATCGACTGTTCGCGCCAAAGACAGTGTGAGCCATCGCTCAGGCTGCATTATTTTACGATGTCAGAGCCTATATATACGACCCAAAAGGGGGAGAATACCCACTTTTGGATCGGCAGCCTAACCAGACAGAAGCTAAGTATTGTTCATATTTTGTGACTAGCAATTTGTGTAACATAACCTTAAAATGTTATTAATTGTCTGTAATAATTGATGTCCAACAAGATTGTATTATTGAATATAAGAGTATTAATGTTCTAAGTAACGCTTCTTTTCTTTAATAACCACAATGGAACCCTATTAGGAGATCTAGTAACTATATTGCTTTCACGTCATAATTTATGTTCCAACCAGATTGTATTATTGAATAAAACAGTATTCATGTTGTAAGTTATGCTTCTTTTCTTTAATACCCACAATATCAACCCTTTTAGGACTTCTAGTAACGTTTTAATGAAAATAGATACCAAGGTAGTTCAAATTAGTTTTCATTATGGTATCTTAGAGCTTCTTTTAATTAGTAAAACCATCAAAATCTATCACGGGCATCTGCAATACTGGACAAGAAACACCACAATTAATAATGTTTCGGTTTCGCTGCTGAAAAACAAAATGGGCTTAAATAAAACACAAAGCATTTTAAAAACATGGTAGTAAAATATTGGTACAAAAAACAAGGGGCGCGAAAATTGAATTTCCCACAGCAAAGAAAATACTTCAACAACTTCCTTCCCCGGTCAGTGGTCGGTTTCGGAATTTATTAATTAGGGTTCCGTATCTAAAGGATATAAATTTCACTTGACTGCTCGTTCAAAAAGTCTTGATGTGTCTTTTTCATGTTAACAGTTTTACGCTTAATACGCCTTATTCTGCCCTCGACTGTACGTAGGTATAGATAGAGTTCAAAATTCGTATAAAAAACAAACTCAAAACTCAACAACACACATGTCCAGTTTTTACCACGGTTCGAAAGTTTTTTAATCTCAACCTATGGCCGTACCTTTACTACTTGCAAGTTAGGCCGAATTTGGGCAACTTTGGCCAAATTTGGGCAGGTTTCGACAACTTTTACATATAAATCAGGAACGGTATTGGAAACATTTCTATGTCGAGGTTCAGCGAGTTAATCGAATCGTTTTAATTTGTTTTAGAGGATGTCCGGAGGGTGAAATAATTTACTCTGGATAATCTATTTTTCCGTTCGATTCGCTCACCAGTTTTACCGTATTATATAAACTGAAACGTATAGAAAACTGATCTAAAATAAGTCTTATGTACTGACTATCAATTACCCTGATTCACAAACAAAATATGAATTATGAAAAATATTGCTAACTAAGTAATATCGGTTATAGGTAATAGATTCAGATTCAGATTTATTTATTGTCATAACTAAATAACAATAAATAAACAGAGTACATTATAAAGATACCATAGTTCAATTTTCAGGCTACGACTCGTCTTCATTACTTTTTCGCAAAAAATCTGCAAAAAAGCCTGAACTAAAAATCACGACAGAGATCCCTCTGTCGTTATTTTTAGTTCAGGCTTTTGCCTTTGTCCAGGGTGGATTGGCTGAACTTTGCCGAATGATTTCAACCAACAAAATGTTTCTGTTAATAATCACTTGACGAACAAAGGAAGGCCAGATTAAGCCCTCGAAGGGCTGCGAACAAAAATTGCCATTATTTAGTTGCCTACATAACATTCAAGCCCGGATTGAAAAATCGCCGACTTTCAGATTTCTCACAGATAAGGCCGCGAGAGCTGCAAAATACTAAAGAACATTTTAAATAACTATTTCTGAATTTGATACGCTTCCTATGAGGTAGGAGCTAAGTAAGTACCTACTTCATATCACCATGGATACCATCATCATGTTGTGTATGTATGTTTTGGATCACAATATATATTTCTAGATTCTTAGACTAGTCTAAGAACTTTAGGAATATTTTTTTATATTGATGAATGATTTTTTACTGTTTTGCATATCAATAAATAAATAAATGTCGTCTACAATTATCATGGCCTTCACATCAATATAAGTATTAGGTATTATTATACTTTAGATTTTCTAAAAAATAAATGTTATAACAACCTGCAAATATTTAATCCGAGTGTTCTGGGTATTTCTATGTATAATTAAAATACCTATCTATAGTATATCAATAACACAAGCTCTGCTAAAAAATCGCTTTCTGATTAAATCTCGATATGACCACATCGCGTTAGGACTAAATAGTTATCCGACTACATTCATACGACCAGATATCAGCTTGACTTGATATATGTAGAATACAATAACATAGAAAGATATTTATTTATAACAACATCAAAACACACTTATAGAATGGTATATACATACATATATAAAGAGTTGTTATAAAAATGTCCGTAAAAGACTAAAGCATGTCTTCCGTTAGAAGACGACACAATGGTATCTAAAAGTGGTAGTTACTTGGTTCATGTTGGATGTCAGTGCAAAGCATTCAATGCCGGCCTGTCGACGCCTTCTAACCCCTTTTCTCCATAAATCTAATAATAACCCTTAAAAAAGTCTCGCTTACCACAGCCGTGCGTTAGAGCCAAGACCGGTACAAACAATAGGTGCGGAAACAAAGACCGGACCGCATGGGATCTTACCTCCTTACTTTTTATTGTGCTAACCTTCTCGTAGATCCACAGGGCTTTAATGACCTTTGGATTACCGACCCGGTTATGGGTTGCCTGCTTGTACCGCTTTAGAGATTTTTAACCGACTTTGCAAAAAGCAACACGGTCTATGTATATTTTTTTATGTATGTTTGTAGAATTCTCCTTTTGAAACGATTTTTTTGAAATAGTGGTTCACGAGAAAGGTTTATAAACTACTAGCTGCGCCCCGCGGTTTCACCCGCGTGGTGATTGATTTTTAGAATAATATACAATAATATCTTTATAAATTGTAGCCTATGTGTCATTCCGATATGTAAGCTATATTATTGTAAAGTTTCATTAAAATCCATTCAGTAGTTTTTACGTGAAAGAGTAACAAATATCCATCCATCCATACTTACAAACTTTTACCTTTATAATATTAGTAGGATTTGACACATAGATTTCCACGCGGGTGAAGCCACGGGGCGCAGGTTGTAAATAATAAGCTAAACCTTTATCAATCTCTGCTAAAATTCTAAGCCTACTCAGTCACTTGAAAAATGGAGAGGAAAATAAAAACAGCCGCTCCTCAGGAATATTTCAGCAGCTCGAGTCAGACCGGGCGGCGCGGATTATGGTGAAGTGTGAACTTGCAAATGCTCGCTTTTTACGAGAATCCTTCTCCTCCGATTTCATTGGTTTTTTGCAGAACTCCGCTGAAAAAGGCGTTTTTTTTAACTATCAATCGAGGTTATAGAATTGCGCTGTAGGGTTGAGGTTTTGTATAAGGACTAACACAAAGGCCTCACAATAATGTTATAAATGCGAAAGTTTGGATGTGTAGATGAATGGATGGATGTACGAATGTATGTTTGTTAGTAAAAAAAAAAAGTAAAATATCATTTATTTCTTTAGGCTTACAAAATATTAAAATATAATTATAAAATTATTTTTTAGTTAGTTCTTCATGCCAAAACTACTGAAAGTATCGGGCTGAAATTTTGCATACAGGTAGTTGGAATAAAACAGGCTACTTTTTATCGCATGAATCAGTTCCCTTGGGATATAAATAACCTTTAAATGTTTCCATAGAAACTACGCGTGTGAAGCCGCGGGCAGAAACGAGTTTTCTATATTGAACAAAAAAAAGCCAAACCTAACCTTAAATACATATAAATCAATATAATGCTGGACAATTCACACAATATCATCTAGCCCCAAGTTAAGCAGACCTTGTGTTATGGGTACTAGATGACTGATATACATAATACAATACATTACATAGATATGAAGATTTCTTTTTATTATACATAGAATACGACCAGAACACCCGGAACAAATGTCTGCAGATCGTACAAATATTTGTTCGGAAATCGAACCCGCAACCTCCTGCGTTGCAGTCGGACCTTCGCCCGCCGCGCCACATCGGTCGTCAAAGCTATATTCTAGCCAAATAGATCGGTAGAGAGAGAGAGAGTCAGATCCACACTTTCATTTTAGTAGTTTGTATGCGCTTACATGCTTACATGCTCTTTACAAATAACTTGTTAGTCATAAATTGCCGTGTAGTGCCGGCTTAGAAGTTGCACCGCCCCAACTCTTCCCGCGGGTGTCGTGAGGCGACTAAGGAATATCCACCGGGGACGGGCAGCAGCGCCGAGTGCAGAACAATTTACTACCGAACTCCGATCCCCAACCCGCATGCCCAGCGTAGGGATTATGGGCATTACCCCCCCATGAGATAAAAGCCGATAAAGAGCTTAACAGGGTGAGGCCTGCGTCCAGCTGTGGACCAATATAGGCCTTTGAGTTGAAGAGGTGAGTCATAACTTTAACCCCAATCAGAAAAATATCTACCTATGAGTATGTCTGTATGCGTACCTTCCTATAAAAGTCTTCATGTACACAAAATCAGGGCCTAAGTAGTAAGTACCTAATAGTAATAACCATAAAAGGCATACAGCTCTATCAAGGGCTTATTAACGTAGCCTCTTAATGGTAAATGGTATAGCGCACTGATTTTACAAGTTTATAAAGCCTTTTTAAACAATTTTGTAAAATCACACTAATATTAGATATAAATGCGAAAGTTTGGATGTTTAGATGGATGGATGGATAGATGGATGCTTGTTACATCTTCACGCTAATACTACTGAATGGATGGATCGAGTTGAAATGTATATATAAGAAGCCTAGAGAGAAAGAAAGAAAGAAAATTATTTATTAAACACTAACACAACACACAAACAAGTTTAATTACATATATATTAGACTACAAAGTGCCTACTTAGGTACCTACTAGAAAACACGTAACACAGACAAAATATAAAAAAATAAATAAAGTGAAAAGTACAAAATGTAAGTAGTATTTGGTACTAAGAGAGAACTACTTTTAATCTCACAAATTAATTTCCATCTGAACTATAAAAAAAAATACCCTTAAAACATTTAGAGAAATTTAAACAGACAGAGGCCGTTTTAGTGACTCAATTACAAAAATCTGTTTTGTCCTTTATTTTTTTAATCATGTTTGTTTTATGTTTTTGTGTATTGAGTTACAAATAAACTTATTTTATTCTATTTCCATAGAAACAACGCGTGCAAAGCCGCGGGCAGAAACTTATTGTGTTACTAAAGAAAAAATGTAATCTACATCCCGTAAGCTGTGTTAATATTGAAAAATTTCCATGTGTTTCATAGTATATGAAATTAAGAAACGTAGAGAACTCTGAAAACAATATTGTCGACGGATAAGTAAAGCGAAGCTAGATAGCATTACTTCTTATCACGAGCAAAACACATTGCCAAAATGTATGTCACCCATTTCACACTGCTAATAAAACAAGAGAACTATGTCAATTAGACCATCACCATCAAAAAAAACCCCATTCACCCCAACCAACCCTTTTAGGGGTAAAACGGCTTACAGTTTTTACACCCCCTTTTTTATTCGGAGGGTCTATTATCATGCCATCTGTGGATAACGCGCTCAGTCATTGTAATTCAAGAGGCGATAAAGTTGCCGTAAATTCGTTTACTAATGCGATCCTGCTTCTTTGAATGGGCGCGGATCGAGCCGGTTTTATGGGAAGCTGGGAGCTGTGACGGGTGTTGTGTGGGCTTGCCATCATTCCAGAATATAGGGAAGTAAAAAAGGCCAATGTCATTAGTGTAGATACAGAGAGTTTGCATTGCTGTCATATATAATACTAGCTGCCCCGCGTGGAAATCTATGGTTATATCAAATGGTTTATAAACATTCCTCTTGAATCACTCTATCTATTTAAAAAAAAAACGCTTCAAAATCCGTTGCATCCGGACAGGCAGATAGCGAGAAGCGACATGCGATTCATTTAATAAATAAAAAAAAATTACATAGATATTTTTCATTCTACATAGATAACGACCAGAACACCCGAAACAAATACCGTGATTGTGTATCGATAAACCGTCACACAATATTTACTTATTTATTTTTGTGTCAGTGAAAATAGCACAAAATAATAATTTTATTGTAATAGTTTTCCCGTGTTCCCCACTTTAAGTGGTTGGCACTGCGTTAAGATATTTAAAATAGAACGATTCGACTTTTCCTCCTAGTATTTTTAACTGTTTGAAATAGCGCTGAGAATACTATAGTGGACTATAAACTTTAATTTTAAATGGCTTCGGAATAATTTTAGTTTTACAGTTTTATATAGATAATCACTATGCTTCATCGTCATTATCAGCATATCATAGTCTGTCATCTAGCCACAAGCTCTGCTTAGCTTGAGGCTAGATGATGCTGTGTGGATTGTCGAGCATTATTCATTTATTTATTTATACGCAAATTAATGCTTATCAACATTTAATCTCGTTAGAATTTTAGAAGCTAGCCTACAAATGCAGTTCTCTGTCTTCCCGCAACATTTCCATCCCAATCCTCCCAAAAACGTTTCAAGATCCAAGAAGGCAAACTTCCAAAAATATCCTTCTTGATGTAATATCTGTCCTTTTGTTTCCGGTCCGTAATAAACGATCGCCAGATTCCATGCCAATGTCCGGGCTTGCCGATTTCGATGGACAGCTTAGAGGAGAGGAGCTAAACCAGATTTGAAAGATTAATTATACTAGCTGCGCACAACGATTTCGCCCGCGTGGAAATTTATGTATCAAACGGATTATAAACCTTCCTCTTGAATCATTCTATCTATTAAAAATAGCATCAAAATCCATTGCGTATAGTTTTAAAGATCTTAGCATACATGGAACAGCGCTAAGCGACTTTGTTTTATACTATGTAGTGATGATATCGCCTTGTGGTGCCGCCGGCTTAGAATTTGCACCATCCCTACTCGCGAGGGCCATTAGTAGGAAACTAAGAAATATCCGGCGAAGGAGGCCGAGTCTCCTGCAGAACAGATCCCTCAAAGAACTGCGATCCGCAAGCCTAGCGGGGATATTACCATACGAAAAGAGCCAACGAGGCGCTTATCAGGAGGCCTTTTTCCAGCAGTGGACTTGTAAAGGCTGTTACTTGACTTTTTCTGACTTTCGATTATCCAAATCAGAGTAAGCAGCGGTCTAGGTAGCACCTAGAAAACATATTATGTTATTTTCAGACATTATGTATTATTTATTTTAGTAATCGGGTCTCTAAGGTCTAGCTGATTCCATCTGAGCTATGATAGAAGCATTTTCAGGAAAGATATTAGGAACGAGATATCAAAAGCCTTGATATTTGCTTTGCTTTGCTAGTTCTTTCTTATTTACCTTTACTTATGCCAAGAGGATTTATTGGATCCAAAACGTTTATGAATAATATAAAAATATAGGTCAGCACTATCAATAAATTCAAGAATACATCAAAATATCTGAGGTTGGTACTTATTTACAAACGGAATCGAGTTTCCCGGAATCATTTCAAATTAAATAAAAAAGTCCAAGGGGAACGCGAAAAAATTCGTAATGGAATAGAACAGGAAAAAGGGGATTCCCGGAGAATCCTTATAAAACATTAATAAGGCGTTGTCGGCGAGAAACATAATTTCAGGATGCAAACAGCTTCAATACATATTACTTTTCATCTATTTTAGATGACCGGGTATCTTATACCTGTCTTATAAAGGTTGCCGCACACTTAATCGAGATGGAAATGTATCATCTCACTAAGTACCTACCTAATACATTGAATTTCACTAATTCACTACCTATGCGATATTGATTTTGTGACTTATAAAAACAGTTCATAATAAAAATAAACAATTCATTGTATTTGGATAGTATGTAAAGGTAATAAAAAAATCAAGTTATAAATTTATTATGAAAAAATAATTTAAAGCTATGAAAAATATATTTATAAACATTTATCGAAAGGAACTCATTTTGGCAATTATAGTACATTTGTTGTGAGGTCATATTTTGTCGGTAAAGACTAAAACTAAATTTAGCTTGTTAGAGGCAGACCACCTGCCCGTTGGTCAGACGACATTGTGGAGGCTGTAGGGAAGCAGAGGATCCAACTGGCACAGGACCGCCAGGGGCACAGAGATAAGGAAGAGGCCTATACTAAGCGGTGGGTGTTACCGGCTGAATAGATAGATAGATAAATAAAGATGACAACTTTGGTGTGATATGAATATATACAGATACAGTATTATTGTTAGTAAAGCGATACCTATAACGCTTCTCTCTCCTACAGAGCTGGCAACACAGAATCTGAAGCAAGTGTAGTCTATAATCCAAACAGCCTCGAAAATGCAAGCCGTAAGATAAATGGCGTAATTCCTTTTATCGCAGGAAGTCACAACGATAACAAAGGGAAAAAAGATTTTTAAAAGACCATAACTCACGGACTCCACCCTTTCTCGGTAAATTGTGTGTCTCGATGACAAATCACAGGCTGTGATGCAGTGGAAGAGCGTTAAATGTTGCTAAATTTTAGAGGGGTTGAACCTAACGGGTTTGGTTGTGAAACTAAGCCTAGATTTTAGTACGTACTCATGGGATCTCCAAGGTAAAAAAAAAATCTTTGGGTCTTTGAAGGTAAAATAAATATTGGTAAAAAAGAACTCATGAAAGTGCACTGTTTCGCAGATAATTCAATCAAGACCTCAGGTCCATTGAAATGACTTATGGTTTGATTTGTAGGTACTAATTTTATTTCGTTCCTAGAACCAGTTTCTTTATAAATTGTGTAATACTTTTGTACACAAGCAAAATTTGATTTTTGCGCTTACGTCTTTAGAAATAGACGAAAACGAAAGAAGTGTTTGCCCTGACAATGCTTAAATTTTATTAAAATATACTATAATTTATAGCCTGAACTCTTGAAGCTACATTTTTATAGCGTGTACTTATTTACAAAAAAAAAACATTTTAAAAGGTACGGTTATACATTTTAAATAAAAACACGTCAAAAAGTCTTACGGATAATGAACTATATCACACTGCTATTAAGATTGATAATCAATCTTAATCTTGAAAGAAATCGTCTAATTTCGTACTTTTAAAACCCACGCATTATTTGAGATTTGTTAACGTAAATACTTAAGAACATTTTAATGATAAGACACTTCTACTAATGAACAACCAATTAGTTAAACGAACTCCCTCTTTACGAGTTTATGGATTTTCAATTAAAATGAACATCGAAACTTTGGTTTAATTTAGATTAGTAGAAATAATACGTCACAGACCATATTAGAAACAGCTGGGTATGACAAACTTTACGGTGCTTAGTGGCGGTTAAACAAGAATCCAAATTAGATTCAATTAATAAAAAAGAATACCTACTTGCAACTATTGTTACATAATAGGTACCTACTATACTAAACTAAATAAATTAGATCAAAGCTAAACAAAAATATTTTCTAATATATACGATACTAGACGGGAACAGCTTTGATCAAGATGGACACAATTTTCATCAAAGAATACTTACTAAAATTAAATTTAGGAACTATTAAAATATAAATGTACTTAATTAAATCAATGAGATCAAAGTTTAAGAAACATAATCAAAAATATAACATTATGGAATTGAAACTTATGAATATCATAAAATTATATAAATGTCATTAGTATAAAAACAAAACAATACCAACATTTTTTTTAATTTATACGCAAACAAGAATCAGCCAGAGATCGTTAGGAGCGATAGGTTTTGCTTTTGATTGCTGTATGATGTTCAGTTATAAATTATAATACTATTTTTGTTCCAGCCATTTCCTATAACCTGTGTCCCATCCATTCCAAATATTAGTCCAACTCTGCAGCCTGCCCACTGACACCAATACATACCAGTTTGTACGACATGTGTTCGAGAATCGTTGTAACGCCATAAAATTTACAACAGATTACATTTGGTCATTATATTGATTATTCATTATGGGCAACCAGTTCGTGATTGGAAAGAAAGTGGAAGGGTCACTTTGTAGTCGCCTATCTTATTACTAGTTTCTGGCTGCGGCTTCGTATGCATTTTACCAAAAGAACATAATGTTGTAAGTGAGTCACTTGGCAAGATGGTCACTTGATTGTTTGTGGCATTAGGTACATAAATATACGTCTTACCCGTTATGACCTACGGAGCTGAAATATGGTCACTCACGATAGGGCCGGTCCATCAGTTCAAAGTTGCTCAGCGAGTTATGGAAAGAGCTATGCTCGGAGTTTCTCTGAAGGATAGGATTCGTAACGAATACATCCGACAGGTGGGATGACGACCTGCGAAAGACTGCAGGTAGATGCTGGATGCCTCAAGCTGAAGACAGGGCGCTATGGCGCTCATTGGGGGAGGCCTATGTCCAGCAGTGGACTAATATAGGCTGATGATGATGATGATGACATCCGATAGAGAACCAAAGCTATCGACATACTAGCTCTAGGAATTAGCAAGCTGAAGTGGCAGTGGGCCGAGCCAGTGGCAGACGGCCGCTGGGGCAAACGTGTTCTTGAGTGGAGACCACGACTCAGTAAACGTAGTGTAGGACGCCCTCCAACCAGTTGTGATGACGACCTGCGAAAGACTGCAGGTAGATGTTGGATGCGGTAAGCTGAAGACAGGGCGCTATGGCGCTTATTGGGGGAGGCCTATGTCCAGCAGTGGACTGCTATAGGCTGATGATGATGATGACATAAATATACCTCTTGTGAAGGTATTAATCCTTTAGTTAGGAAGTTGTTTTATTGTTCTATGAATGTGTTTGTGAATCAAGCTTTCAAATAATCAAATCGTAAGCCTCTCGTTAACTAAATTCTGGTACCTACTAAAACCGATTTTAAAGTTTATTAGTTTTTCACTTCGCGTGCCCACCGGGTGGGCAAGAACATAAAGTTCTGACTCAATTTCGTAATATTTAATCCGATTTCTGTGCAATATTTTGGTTGTTAAAATGCTAATCAAAGTTGCATAGTGAAGAGGTTTTAGGGTTTTTTTGCAGTTACATAAATATGTACATACATAATTATGTAGTTAATCGTTAAATGTAGACTTCAATTTGTATATATAATAGAATATCCGTTATATATGTATATATGCTGCCAAGACAATAATAATAAAAAGGTAAGTCATAAGATAGACATTGCATGCAAATAAATATCAAAGCGCAATTTCTGCGCCAATAACACAATGTCTAAACATCTTACAACTTCGCTTACCAAGATCCCTGGAGAAGCAAAGACAGTACTTCTTCAGCGCTGTCTCTAGGTTAGACAGAGATACCTAACTTCCCTATTCAAAGCAAGTGGGACGGAGATAACGAGAGTTCCACAGCCCCGTTAATGTCAGATAAGGCAGCCCGACTAAATTATCTAGTGCCACAAGATCCTATCTCAATGCATTCGGAGAATGAATTACTGAAAATGTTTTCAGCGGGAACGAAGCACTGGTCTTTGGTTGCTGTATAAACTGGTACAGGATTTAGAAAGCGAACATTGTAGGAATTAAGTTGCCTTTTCACTTTATTTGAAACGATTTTGAGCGTCAGCAATAAAGGTGAACCAAAGATGTACGTACCTTAATGCGATATATTATTTAGAATGAATTTTACTCCAGCGGTTGTCGATTCATCGTGAGATATGACCGGCCCACTGCCACTTTAGTTACTAGTCGTCGATAGCTTTGGGTCTCTGTCGGATGTATTCGTTACGAATCGTATCCATCAGAAATACTCTGAGCGTGACAACCTATTGACATCTTAAAACTACTTCCTTTTGACTTAAAAAAAATGTTACAAACTACGAATAGACATTATTTATTCGTAGGTTACAAACAACTAAAACAAGACATGCCTCATTCCTTTTATACGATTTCCATATCGATTTAAACACAATTTCGAGATATTTTACGAGTATTTTATATATATTAAACGTATTTTTACTTTTAAATTTAAATTTTGAATGTATTATTTTATCATGACTAAGAGCGGTTACGCATTGCATCCGATCTGGATCCGTGAAAATACTTTCCGAATAATAAACCTTTCTATAGTATTACGCACCAAATCCGATTTACATCATTTGTGAGTCTTCAATTCAGTATACTGATGACGACCTCTATGACGCGGTGGGCGAAGGTCCGCCTACGACACATGAGGCTGCGATTCCCGTAACAATTGTGTGGTGGAGGTCCGGGTGTTCTGGTCATTATCAAAAAAAGTATATCTATGTAATGTATTGTATTAAGTATCTCAGTCATCTAGTACCCACAACACAAGCTCTGCTTAGCTTGGGGCTTGATGACGCTTTGTCGATTTTTCTCTTTGTATGAACGTTTGTGATTGGTTCTGATAGAATAGAATAGAAAAGAATATGATACAGTGTTTAACCGCTGTTCTTACTTACCGTCTTAAGTCGGAGGAAAAAACCAAAATGTTAATTCACAGTATTACCTCGGCCCAGTAGACTCCCCCAACCACCCCCAATCGCTTACCACCATGTTCTCTAATTGATTCTGCTCAAATTACTAGGTACCGGACAGTTTTCGACAAAAACCGAGTAGGGTAGATGCCTGATAAGCGATAGCGTGGATAACCTATTTCCTTGTAATTATCCTGGCTCAACCTCAAAAGATCGTATTCCTTTGAAGTTTGAAAGTAATCTCTATTGTCATGGAGACAGGGGCTGTTTTTGATGAAAGGAGAATTCAAGGTATGTTTACTGGATATACAAATATCCACTTATATTTGTTGTAAGGGACAAAATTGTTGGTGCAGAACAATCATAGGTTATTTGTTAAGGAATGAACTTTAGCCTTTGTTTGAGTACGTTTTCACCTCTTACTTTGCCGTTAAAGACTTCTAAGTGGCGAAAGGGGCGAAATCCGCCTGCGTCGGGTTCTGGACATAAGTCCAGAAGTGGGAATCGAGACTGCGACCTCCTCGCTATCGTACAAACATGTTTGTAGTGTCGTACAAACAATGTCTGCAGATATTTATTTGTTCTGAGAGTTTTCTATACATATTCAAAAATAATCTATCTATGTAATTACATAATAATGACCAGGTAGCCCACAGCATTATTATATTATTACTAGCCCAAGGCACCACGCACGTATAACAGGATTATCACCATGGAAACCGTATATATTTACTACGATAAAAACGTGTGTAACAAAGGCATATTATTCCAAGTCAACAAAGATATATATTTTATAGGTACATGTTAAAGAAAAGTATAAGGTGACTTCTATCACATGGGAGTTCCCATATTTATCTAATAAAAGCCAGTTTGTTAATTCATGTCCGCGATCCGTTTAGAAGTGAACAAACATATAATTATGACCCCTGTGGCGCGGTGGGTGAAAGTCCACCTGCGACGCAGGAAGTTGCGGGTTGGATTCCCGCCTCGGGACAAATGGTTGTATGATCTGCAGACATTTGTACCGGGTGTTCTGGTCGTTATCGTCGTTATGGCGGGTAGAACTTGTCGCAGGCGGACCTGCGCCCACTGCGCCGTAGAGGTCGTCATGGGTGCGAATATATATCCATATCCAGCCACCCAAACTTTACATTAATAATAATCATCATCATCATCAGCCAACAGCAGTCCACTGCTGGACATAGGCCTCCCTAATGAGCGCCACAGCGCCCTGTCTACAGCATCTGCCTGCAGTCTTTCGCAGGTCGTCATCCCTCCTGGTTGGAGGGCGTCCTACACTATGTATTATATCTACATTAATAATATTCATGTGAATTGTTCCTTTGTTTCAGGTACCTAAGTGAGTCAGTGTATGTGTGTGAGTGCGGGATGTGTTAGTGCAGTGCGATGGCGGCGTGGGCCCTACTGGCCCTCGCGCTGGGGCCGCTGGGGCCGTTGGGGGCCGCCCGGGGGGCCTACACGGACACCGAGGAGTTTCTCAGCGATCTTGATAAACCAGGTTAGTGATAATGGTTATATTTCGACTTCACTAGAGCTATACATATAAAAAGCTTTTCCCAACACCCAGGGTCAATATCGCAAGCGGTGAGGCGGGGTTTGAAAATATCCTTGCTTCTCGTAGGTCATCTTGGCGATCTACTATTTACACCAGCATTAATAAATTTGAGGAAAAACGTCTCGAGACAATGGACGCAAGACGCCAGATACGAAAACAGAGACCTAAGCCCTCTTACACGTATAATTATATCTCATCGGGCCAAATCCACTGACATATGTGCCGTAGGGTATTCAAGACCAAGTTCCGTCTAGCGAGCCATATTAGGCCTCATGATATAAGAATAAGAAATCTGAACATTGTATAGGTACCTACGTAGCTACATGCGGAACTTAATTAATACATGTACGTACATGCCATACAAAACAAATACTAAAATCGTTTACACACTTATAAAGAATCACTAAAATACATTAACGAATAATAATAGATAATATTCGCTATTATGATGTCAAAACTCAAAATTATATGTCCTACAACAATGTCAGCATTAATGAATTCCTCTATCGAGTAGTAACATCCCTGCAACAAAGTTATAGTCAAATAAAGCCATAGGTTTACTAACAACGCTGGTGTTCTTCATAGAAATAAAAACGAATGTACCTACCTACTATAACTCTTTAAAATTAATATACCACAGAAATTATTTCAAACAAAACAAAGTTCTATCGAATATAATCCGACACAATGTATCTACATAAATAAAATTACGTTCCAATTCTTAAATCCCATAGAGCTCCAAACGATTGGAATAAATAGGTAAGTTCCAATTTCAAAATATCGAACGCAGACATGCATAAAATAGAACTGGCACTAAATCACGTAGAACCAAGAAAACACGAGCGTAGACAGCCCCATAACGTTTTAATGAATTATCATAGACAAAAAGAGTTAGTTATAGATAATAAACATGGCGACACAGAGCGTTAGTTATTGTCTGATAGAAAGTAACACGGGCTCTTTCATTAGTTATTTATTTATGGTGTTGGTAATTTGAATTATGTTGGAATAATTAAAATGGTTATAGTTCCGGTTTTAGCCGGTTATTTTTGGTTGTAAATGTAAAAAATGCAATACTGACCGTATTGCATTTAAGCTACGTTCTCTGCCATAGATTTGGAAACATTCGAAAACTACAATGTTTATTTATATTTGGTTGCAACATGGTAGGTAATGTTTACTCAAAGTTACTAAAACCACAGACTGTAAAAGGGCCAATTGGAAAGGTCAAAAGAATAGAGCCCGACTGTGGAGCAAATAACTTTTAATTTTGCAAAATACAGCAGACAAATCTCAACTCTAAGTGAGTAAGGTAAGGGACGATTATTGCCGCGATAGGTATGTCGTTTATCGTCTACACAGTCGGGGCAGGGTAGGTTCATACATTGGACTGTCATTGAGAGGTTTTATTAGAGTTGGTCACGCGTCTTGAAGACGCAATAGTAAGGATTTCGTAGAAATGGTTCCGTACAAAGTTTAAATACTTCAGACTAAAGTAATTTCTTTCATCTTCGTTTCCTTTTATAAACACCCGTTTACTTGGAGTTTGTATTAAGGACATTTTAAGAAATTAAATAATATCCCTAAAAAATTATAATGGTAGGACCCGAACCCGCAACTTTAACACAGTTGGTCAGAGCATTCCCGTAAATACTGAGGGAAGGTCGCGGGTTCAGGTCCCGGAGAAATCTAAAGATTTTGGGATTTTACCTAATTTCTTAGAGCTTAACCTCGAGTGCAAGGGCTTAAGTACTATAACTGCATATAACAAATACCTTAGCACATTTTTAACCAGAATGAACGTCTATTAACAATAAATTATTAAAGCACTAAGCGGATAGGTTTAACACTTTGAGTGCTGAAATCACACGGTATGTGTTTTCTACAAGTGACTAATATGCGTAAATCCACACTAGCGCAGCGGCTGAGAAAATACAGATCTTTGTGACTCAGCACAGCCGTAATATTTTTCGAACGACACTCATGTGCGGCGCAACACAACCGCTGTGTAGAGCGGTAGCATTTTTTAGGTTAAAAAAAAGATCGCAGTCGTAGAAAAAAAATAATCGCAGTGTTAAGTGTTTTTTTCTCCAATATTTTAGGATAGTTGTATGCGACCCGATATTGTTCTAAGAACATCGAATAAAAGAACTGAACTTAAATTAAAATATAAGCACCGTATTCTGAAAAACCACAAGTAACAAACTAACAATTTTTAAACCTAAATTTCTCCAAACGGAGTCTAAGTGCGGAAACAGGAGTACTACAACAACAACAACAACCTAAATTTCTATTTTTTTTTTAACCTCGTTTCTCTTCAGCTACCACTGAACTCTAAAAAGCCACAGAGTTTCATTCTATACCAACAGATAATAATAATAATACATCAACGGTTTAACGTATGGCCCCACTTGATAATACTTTCGAAGATTACCCAGTAATATACTCAACTCAGCTTTTATTTGTAATAAACATGATATTTTCGGGTCTCTTGGATTTAATAAATTCCTTTTGTTGATATTTTAGGGTTCCCTAGAATCAAATACTTTGAAAGATGGGAATACATGTCAATTCTGTCCTAAGTTAGATTTCTTTTTATGAAATAAAAATAATAACTTGTACCTAAGTGTTTATATTTTTGAGGACCAATGCGACGCGGTGGGCAAAGGTCCGTCTACGACGCAAGAGGTTGCGGGCTCGATTCCAGCCTTGAAACAAATGTTTGTACGAAAGGCAAATATTTCTTCCGGGTGCTATAGGTATTTTCTATGGATAACAAAACAAAATCTATATAATGATGTAGATCTAGTACCCGTAACATAAGCTCTGCTTAGCTTGGCTAGATGATGCTGTGTGGATTGTCCAGCATTATTTATTTATTTATTTGACCAACCCATACCACCACATATATAAAAATTTAAGTTTAATATAAACAAGGTTACATACCTACATAATAATAATAATAAATAATAAATAATAATAAATAATGCTGGACAATTCACACATCATTATCTAGCCCCATGGTAAGCAGAGCTTGTGTTATGGGTACTAGATAACTGATATACATAATATTATATATTACATAGATAGATATTTTTTATTATACATAGAAAACGACCAGAACACCCGGAACAAATATCTGCAGATCGTACACACAATTGTTCCGAGGCGGGAATCGAACCCGCAACCTCCTGCGTCGCAGGCGGACCTTCGCCCACGGCGCCAAGTCGGTCCTCATAATATAAATTTTGTAAAATAACTTTAAAAAAGTGTACCTATGATACAGAACCCTTTCATATAAAACGTTGCTTCGTTCATGACCCTTCCTTCAACTGTATATTTGTTTTGTAAATTGATTTCATGGATCGAGAATCATCACAGATTATCCGGTGGAACGAAATATTTATAAGGATTTTAGTAATTTTTATATGTTTGTTTTCTTATTTGTCAAAGTTTAAGTCAACGTTTAAGTTATTATGTTTCGTCATGGCTTTTATCGTAGGTATCTTTAAGAGATTCCACCGTATTCTTTTTTTCAACATTAATTTTAAACCACCAAATAATAACAAAAACTAAACTCTGCGAAAGCTAAAATCAAAAACATTGAATGTTGCTGGGGCGTTTCAGTGGTTATGGGATAACTAGGCTGCGCCCCGCAGTTTCGCCCGCGTGAAAATCTATATGTCGAATAGTTTATAAACTTTCCTCTTGGATCACTTTATCTATAAAAAACGAATCAAAATGCAACGGATTTTGTTTTGTTTTTTTTTGTAGTTTTAAAGATTTAAGCATACATAGGGACAGACAGACATACAGCGGGAAGCAACTTTGTTTTATACTATGTAGTGATTAAGTTAACAAGATTAGCAGTCAAATCTACTGATTAGTGAAAATTCAATTAAACCTCCTTGGAAATAACGTCTTCATTTCTTTGAGAATCTTGAAACTAATTACCCAGAAAGAGCTTGGGCTTAGCGTAAGCCAAGTCTTGTGGCGTGTCAAGTTGTGCACCACTTGCTGGGGTGACCATGGTTTACTTATTTCTAACTTATTTATTCATTTTGCATGATAAAATATATACAAAACATTTTTTAGAAAATTTATAACAATGGCGAACTTAACCCTAAAAAGAGTTCTCTCAATTGAATTCTTCTTCTAAATTGTACACATCAAATCAAATCAAATCAAATCGTTTATTTGCAAGAATACAAAATTATACAATGTCAGATCTTATAACTAATTTAGTAAATGTATTCAGCCTGCATGCAGGCGTGCAAATGTTATGCGAGTCATATTATTATAATTATATATTAAATTAATTATATTAGTCATTATAAGTAAAAATTTAAATCTCTAGATATTCGTTCACAGTATAAAAACATTTTTCAAGTAGCCATCCTCTTAACTTTTTCCTAAATATATTTCCATTTAATTCTTTTAATTCTTCCGGTAATTTATTGTAAATAGTTATGCACATGTTATACACATTTCTTTTATAAATATCTTTATGGCATTGGTGTTTATAGAGTGCGTTTCGAAACTTCGGCCTTTTTTGCCGGGTTATTACATAGCTACGTTTTTGAAAATATTTTGGATATGATTTTACAAACAGACAAACTTCCCTTATATACATACATGCGAGAGGAAGGATCCTACAGTTCTTGAAGAGAGGCTTGCAACTATCAAGGAACCAAGACCTGTTTATCACTCTAAGGCATCTTTTTTGAATTTTAAATACTCTTTCGACATCTACTGAGTTGCCCCACAGTAACAACCCGTACCCCAGGACTGAAGACACATGACCATGGTAAGCAGCTAGAGCGACGTCAAAAGAAACAGCCTGGCGAACCTTCTTAAGAGCGAATACAAATCTGCTCAGCCGTTGGCACACCTGGTTCACATGGTCCTTCCAATTCACACATAGAAATAAAGCTGGAAAATTTATAAATAAATAAATCTTGGCCATGGCCTAATAATAAAAACAGTAGGAGAAATAAATGAGTATACTGCTGAGATTTATTTTAAAATGTAATTTTTCCGCCTAAAATTTTATTATATTTTTTTAGCATATATAATATTTTCATAATATTTTCTTAATTTCAAAAAAATATGAATTATTTGCCTACTTCTAAAATTGCAGACTGCAAAATTAATTGGATATGCCATCCAAAAAGGACACAGTAGAGGACATAAACAGATTAAAATAAGCAAGCCATGACAATGTTACACAATGCCGACTTTTTAATAAAATATCTCAAATGAAATGAATATTGCAGCAACCCGGCAAAATCCAATATGGCTTTATGGTAAGCTTATTTGGCGAGTCAACATACTGTTGTAATTTTTAATATAATCTAATATGAACCAGAATTATGTTACACATAAAGCCAAACAAGAGAACAATGCCCCTTTTATAACTACCGGCGTCGTATTTTCTTTTGTTCGAGTCCAAATATCCCGGAATAATGCCGTTTTCAGAGAACATGGTCACAATACGAGTTATGACGCAGTGCGGCTTCTACTGAGTTTGTTTAGCCTTTTAACCTACAACAATATTGTGTAGTCTAGTGATATTGAATTATAGAAATCAGTACAACAACACATTTTTTTTAATTCGCGGCGTAATATTATTTGTATCATTAATTCATTACACATAGAAAATACCCAGAACACCCGGAACAAATAATTGTATATCATTTGCCACAATGAAATGGAACCCGCAATCTCTTGCGTCGAAGGCGGACCTTCGCCCACTGCGCCACATCGGTCGTCGAATTTTATTAATTACAGACAGAAGCCAACTTCAGTTAAGCTACCTGTAGATTGTTTGCTACAGTCTGTTGTTAGCTCAATTGTTTCAATTGTAATACTAGGTGTAATTTGATTCTATTGTTTGATTGCAATTTTTATTGTTATCAAACAAATAACATTATCGCTAAGTCAACAAAGAAACTTACAATTAAAATTAATAGATACAAATTGGAACTAGAATTAACAACTGAGCTAACTACAGACTGTTGCAGATAATCTTTAGTTTTATACATACATATATTTTATTATTACAATATAATTATTTAGTCAACTAATTATAAATTTGTATAACTTACCTACATAGGCCGGCCATATCTCGCTAAGAACCGACAACTGCTGCTGGGGCAAACGTGTTCTTGAGTGGAGACCACGACTCGGTAAATGTAGTGTAGGACGCCCTCCGACCGGGTGGAATGCGAAAGACTGCAGGTAGATACTGGATGCGTCAAGCTGACGACAGGGCGCTATGGCGCTCATTGGGGGAGGCCTATGTCCAGCAGTGGACTAATATAGGCTGATGATGATGACCTACATGTTGCTGGTTATGCTGCCCGTACTTTGTAAGTCGAATAAAAGAGGTATTATCATTCTCGCCGCCATTTTTCCGTTTGTTTAGGCGTTGAATAGGCTTCGTGCAAACGTATTAAAGGATTAGCTTCGAGCTTCGGAGCCGAGTGTAATTGATGTTTTTGTTATTTTCTTATTTTATCTTCATTACGGTAATGGCTTTATACAAATAACGTTTGTTTGTTTTGTAAGGAGCCTATGATGTAGGTGATCAATATTCATTAACAAACAAAAAAATCATATCAAACAATGGGTTGATAATGAATCATTATCAGCATATTGCTTGCAAAGACGATGACTGTAAACATGCGTTTTAAATTTTAATATGACCAGTTGATTTTTATTTCTATGGGGCAACGTGTATTGTATAATATATAAAGTCACCTAATCATACAAGTTTGGATGTTTGGATGTTTGTTACCTCATCACGCCGAAACGATTGAACGAATTAGGCTGAAATTTTGTATACAGGCTTAGAATAAAACATAGACTACTATTTATCAAAAAACAGTTTCCATTGGAAAGAAATAACCTTTGAACTTTTCCATAAACACAACGTGTGGGCAGAAAGTGTTATAAATGCGAAAGTTTGATGTATGGATGTTTATTACATCTCAAAATCCTCAAATCTACTGAACGGATTGGGCTGAAATTTTACATTCAGGTTGTTCTGGGCCTGGAATAAAAACATAGACTATTTTTTATTCCATAAATCAGTTTTTATGGGATACAAATAATCTTAAGACGTTTCCCACCTATTTAATAATATATTTTTTTAAACTCAATACTTAAGTTATTTCTAACCACTACTGTAACGTTTTTTAACCAATTCGTTTAAATTATGCTAAATATAACTTTTCATTTTGATTCAGTCATTACAAATTAGGAATTTCTCAACGGTCAAAGGGACATCCCAATTATTATTAAAATCTGGGACACCCTACCTGGAATCGGGAATGTCAATAAACCTTAAGGAGTCTACACAATAAGGACATCGCTTGCCGACATACTTTTTACTTTTTTTTTATTCGATTAAAAACTTATTTGTATCCAATACAGTTATTATTTATTTTAACTCCTTATTTCAAAATGACATTCCTATAATAATTAATTTTCTGAATATGGTTGTTTAGAATTTTAGCTAACATCTAATAAGACAGAACACAAAAATTGTTGTGACAGGGTTTTAATGCATTGTGTACCCACTAAGATACTTCACCTAAGAAACTAACTGTATGCATGAAATCACAATAAATGATATGAATATGAATACTTGGATGTTGGCGGGTTGGTCGGCGACATGTTGGTGACTTCACACATAGTCAACATACCAAATCCATAGAATTGTGTCGCCGGTTATTAAGCATTGTCGGCGGTATGAAATCAAAATCAAACAATCTTTTCAAGTTCCCGAGTGACGAGAACATGTCGCCAACATTTGTCGCGGACATGTCACAAGACACAAGCTGGCACTGTCGTCAAAATTATTCTATAAAGTTATGTTTCTAAATTATTAAAACCATTGCGTGCAAAAAGGCTTATTAAAAATATCAGATTATCTAGTGGAATAAAATTGTTAATCCCTTTGAGATTTTATTCAGCTGACTCTCAGCTAATAACACATAATACAAACCTTCGTGGTTTCCTTCGTGTTATTTTTAAGCTTTTTTATGTAACAATATCTATAAGTTGGTAAATAAATTTAAAAAAAAAGCTTAGGACTGGTTTTGCTCAAACTCGAAAACTAACAACTAACATGCTAAAGCTTCTTTACTTTAGTCCACATACCGAAGGGACAGAAATCAAAAAATATAACGTCATTTCTGAAAACTTTAATTTTAAGAATTTGGTCTGTTTTCGTGTACGAGTATAAATGGAAACAAAAAATATTTTGATTTTATGCTGTCGTCGTCAACCCGCCGCGCCGCGCCGGACTGTGCGGCAGCGACTTAGTGTGCAGGCTCCATTAGAATGCCGCTTCTGGGACATTTCAGTTCAATAAGAGATTCTTATCTGTTCTTATCGACTTATATCTCATCTTGATGTGATACTATTATAAGTTCTGTGGCTTTGAATTAGGTATGAGGTTGGCGTTGGCGATGCTGCGGTCTTATATGTGGAGTGGTAGCTGTTAGAACATACTTAAAAGAAGTTATCACTTTACGAGAGTAAGAGATGAATTTTGGTGTTCTTCCAACACAAATAAGGTTCGTAGTTAACCCACTTACTTACATCTGTAAAGCATGCCTCATTATGAATGTTTGTTTGTATGACCCCTTTATAATATTTTCTGAAGCTTTTCAGAAGACATTTATGAAAAAATTAATTAATAAGAAAATCATATTCATTTTAAGTTTTTGGAAATAACAATGAACGAACAGTCAGGTTACGTTTTTTGCCGTGTCGATACATAAAAAAACTGAATTGAGAACCTTCTCCATGTTTTAAAGTCTATGAAACAGTAGATTATAACCTAATATCAAAATATGGAAAACAGTGAAGTTTTCTTTGAAAATTCCACAACCTTTCAAAAGGTCAATGAATATATTTCCCAACGTCAACTTCATATTATTTCTAACAATAAAAAATTCTCAACTTTAAAATAACATCAAAACGTGTGTCATTAAGGATTCTAACCTTTCCACAAGTCACATTAACATTTCGATAGATATAAAGAAGAAGTAAAAAGTACATTCAAATACTTTGCCAAAGAGAACATTTTACTTCTCAAAGAAAAATACTTCGCTTGAATTTTTTATTTCATGTTTATGTCGTATCGTGCATAAAATCTGCTGAAATGTATACCGTGGTATTTTTTGTCTGCATATAAAGACTGACTGCTTGAACTTTCAGTTTTTAGTTCATTCATATTTTGCATTGTTAGTTTGCATATATAGGTATCGTAGTGTAGGACGCCCTCCGACCAGGTGGGATGACGACCTGCGAAAGACTGCAGGTAGATGCTGGATGCGGTAAGATGAAGACAGGGCGCTATGGCGCTCATTGGGGGAGGAATATGTCCAGCTAACATAGGCTGATGATGATTATATAGGTATCTCTCTGTACTTTAAGAATATCCTATTATTTAGCGTCTTGGGGACGCTTCCGACTGGTACCTATTGATATGGATCTGTTGAGCTACCGGTAGATTGTTTGCAATAGTCTGCAGTTAGCTTCGCCACCGTCTATACTTGTTCTAACACTTTCATGTCCATCCGAAGGTTGACTGGCAGAGATCGCTCTTAGCGATAAGGCCGCCTTTTGTACAACACATTCTGTATTTGTCTTTTTCCTGTCTTTTGTGTCTGTTTTTATTTGGTGTGCAATAAAGAGTAATTGTTATTTTTGTTGTTAGCTCAATTGTTAATCCTAGTTATAATTTGTTTCTTTTATTTTACTTCTCCAATCGTAATTTGATAATCAGATGGTATTGATATTTTAAACAGCGAAAGATATCTCTCAGTACACCACCAGCCTAACCCCGCTTCGTGTGTGATCCGTTATCAGTACATTAGTTTCCATTGTGCGCGTGCCTTTATAAGATAAGATGTTGATAGGCCATACCTTTAGTGCCCTTAGCTTGTTAAGATAGTGTGGATGTGTGTATGCACCTTTACGTGGGCGTGGTGGAACGGTAGCTTTATGATTGTATGTGGACTTGTGTTTTTTGTCGGATTAGGTGGGAAGCGGTTTATAAGCTTTTGTTGTTTGCCTAATTTTACTTTGTTCCGTACTTTACATTACGCTGTTTTTCTTCTATGTACAATACTTACCTAATTTTATATTAGACAGAGATAGAATTAGCGTTTTTTTTAATTAGAAATTTGCGAGAAACTAGTCACTTTTTGACTTGTCTTAGTGCTTATTTTGTAAGTCTAAAGAAATTACTTGCTCTATTAGACGACCGATGTGGCGCGGTGGGCGAAGGTCCACCTGCGACGCAGGAGGTTGCGGGTTCGATTCCCGCCTCGGAACAAATGTGTGTGCGATCTACAGATATTTGTCTCGGGTATTCTGGTGTATAATAAAAAATATCTATCTATGTAATGTATTGTATTATGTATTTCAGTTATCTAGTACCCATAACACAAGCTCTGCTTACCATGGGGCTAGATAATGCTGTCTTTATTGTCCTGTATTATTTATTTATTTATTATTTGCTATTGAGTTTTTTTAGTTTGGAAAATAATCACATAAATTTAGCCTATATTTACGTGCTGTGTCTAACATATAATTTCTTTTTTTTTCTTTCAAAGAAGCCAAGGACGGTAGTTTGTCTGCCTCCAACCCACCAGACCCTCGAATCAAATTATTCAGTAAATATTCCCTTGACAAAGGCTTTCAGAACATCCGTGAATCCTTCGAATAAATCCTAAAAATAAGCAATAAATCAAACCACTCCAAAACACTAACCCTATAATTTTTCAACAAAGATTAATCACTCCGTTTTATGAACCCGTTCAACTGAATTTGCAATGCGTATGAAGTTACCACAGCCCTTGTGATACAGCTGGTACACTTATAGAAAAGTTGGTCTTAGTCTAGATTAATGTTTTGTATGACAAAAGTTTTTCCCTGAGGAAAATTTCGTGTCAACCTAGCTGATCAGCAAACATACTCGTACGTAAACATATCACTGCTGAATGTGCCTTCACCAAACACCATTTGTTTGGGGGAGCCACGTTTGTGACAAAAGCCCAAGGGTTTGCCACAGTCAAGGCTCAACAATAACAGATTGGCTACACTCAGAAATACCATAGCATATGACAGGGAGAGCCATGGCACGATCTAGTCTGCTTTATCATCTGGGACACTACCGTAGTAGAGCATGCTATAGGTATTCCATAATAGCCAAGATGCATGTAATGGCAAGACACACTCACGACGATTGAATAGAGGACGATTGTTTCTTTGTGAAAACGTTCGCCATCTTTTACGGTTTGCTACCTTTTCTTCTGTCAATATTTAAGACTCGGGTACGCCCCGATGAATGCATAAGCACGTACCTTAGCTCGAATACAGCTTGTAGCTTAGTATTAATAAACCAGCTGTCTTGTCTATATCCTGTGCGCATACCTACTTCAGAGTGGCTGTATTTCAGCTCTGAATTTAATATATTATTATGGAATCTCTGAATATTTATGAACAAGCTCGAATGTAATGTATTAGTTACCGCGGAATGTTCTGGAGATCGGTGATAGTGTAATTATGTACCTACCATTTAGATTGCAAATACCTACGTTAACATAACGTAGGTATATGGAGGGCTTACGTTTCAGCGAATGGTTAATTTATGAGTTACTAGTTTCTGCACGCGGTTTCGAACGCGCTATTTACGAATAAAATGTTTTCGACCACTATCCGGTAACCATAACAGCCTACTAGTTCACTGCTGGACATAGCCTCCCCCAAGGAGCGCCACAGCGCCCTTTGGCACAGGCACTTTTTTTGGCTCTATTCATGAGTGGGAAATTGCCTTACATAGTCCACACGCTGGGCATGCGAGTTGTGGGCCATTTCTACCATCTACACAAGTTGATGCACAAATATCTAAGGCCTAATACTGGTCCACTACTGGACGCAAACCACTCCCTTACAAGCGCCTTATTATCTTTTATTATATACCCCCATATAATAAAAGATAATAAGGCGCTTGTAAGGGAGTGGTTTGCGTCCAGTATCCCAACGCTGGGAACGTGGGAAAACGACCTCGAAATTATGAGTATTATCCCAACTTAGGGAGACATTTTGGATGTCTTTGGAACTGCCGGCCCCAAAAATCAAGGGATAAATAATACTGTAAGAAAATGAGCAACGCATTTACCCTGCAGCAGGAACATTGGGTTAAAACAATAAATAATTAAAAAAAAACTAACGGCCGCTGAATTCTAAAGAGCGAACAAAGTTAATAACAGAAAACAACAGCATCTCAGCCATTATGTTTGTATCAACGGTTTCATAAAAACTGTATTAAACGTGACTTCGAAGCCGGGGGAATATAAGACTTCTTTAATTTTCATATTTTGCACAGTGTAGGAATGTTTGGCTGGTCAACTGCATGACTCACATATGTAGATACCTAAACGTCCTCTGTGGCGCGGTGGGCGAAGGTCTGCCTGCGTCGCAAGAGGTTGTGGGTTCGATTCCCGCCTCGGAACAATTTAATTGTGTGTACGATCTGCAGATATTTGTTACGGTCGTTCTGGTCATTTTCTATGTATAATAAAAAATACCTATCTACGTAATGTATTGTATTATGTATATCAGTTATCTAGTACCCATAATACAAGCTCTGCTTACCATGGGGCTAGATAATGCTGTGTGAATTGTCTAGCATTATTTATTTATTTATTTCTGGTCTAATTCATGTGTGTGTATCACACTCGAAAAACGACTCATCTAATTTTTGCCACTCATTTGTTTATTCATTTTTAGGGTTCCGTACCCAAAGGGTAAAGAGGACAGGCTATTACTAAGACTCCGTCATCCGTCCGTCTGTCACCAGGCTGTATATCTTAAATCGTGATAGTTAGACAGTTGAAATGTTATAGCGTGTTTTTTTCTTGGTACGGAACCCTAAAAAGGTCAACTTTGTAAATTAGGTATACTTGCGCACTTTTCAGTGGAACGAAAATCCGACAAACGGTTTTATTTTTATATAAGTATATCAAGATTGAACGCTCACGTTTATGAACGAACGCACCGAACCTGAAAAACATTTTCCGAAAGATTCCAACAAAAACACGTGGAGTAGATAACATCGACATTGTGAAGCGAACATAAATGATTCAGAGTAATTTCATACTTTTCATATTTTCGCCGGAATCTTGTGCACGCAAGAATCCGCTCCGTCACGGCAGGTGATCCGTGACGGCGATGTGACACACGTGACGAGCTTGATGCTGACGTTATGTAGCATCAGCTTCAAGCTCGCGTCGATAAGGACAGGACGTCATATTTGTTTTCTTTAACTAACGCTGTTTTATACAAATCAAAGGATAACCGTATAAACTTGAGCCCGAGGCCGGAATCGAACCCGCAACCTCCTACATCGCAGAAAGACCTTCGCTAGCTGCATCACATAGGTCGTCACTATAATACTGTTGAGTGATCTAGTGATTGCGACTCGGTAAACGTAGTGGCCGGTATTCTAGCACATCGCTTTTGAAACAAAATAAAAACGTGAAAGAAAGGAATTCAATTTATTATTTCGATGCGCAGTCGGCAAATCTCTGCCTAATCCATTTGTTGCGCCGCAACATTGTACAAGCGTAGAGTACCTAAGCAACATTGTAAAAACGTAGGTAAGGTTTACCTTTTACAAAACGTCGAAACTTCGAGAAGGGCAAGTAATTAAGCCGCGGAATTTGGCCGAAAATCGCTGCGAGATTAAAATTTCGCCGGAACTCGACGAAATTTTAGACAAGTTGGGGTTCGGGCTTGGAGGGTTAACACTGACGACCTCATCGCTAGATGATAGTTTGAAAATAACAATTTGTGACTTTAAAGTGGTTACAACAAGTTTGTTATTTGATTATCGGACTTGTTTTGGGTATGTTGGCTGTTTTGAGTGTGTAAGTAGGAGGTTATAATGACTGTGCAAATATCTTATTCTCTACAAAATGTATCTACTGTTATTAGATTATTAGGTAGGTCCTCAAAAATATGCGAATCACATCAAATAATGTGTGTGATTCGATTCACACTAATATCTATATAATGCGAAAGTTTTGATAGATGATGGATGTTGGTTCATCTTCGGCCGAATTCTGATAACTTTACTATGACATTGGTTTAGTCACAAAATCGTCCGGAGATGAGCCCCTCCATCTGTAGTTTTTTTTTTATACAATACAATATATCTTTATAGCACCATCAATATAAATAATAATAATAAAGGATCTTAATACTAACTTATCTAGTGGCACAATCGGCGGCCTTATCGCTAACAGTGATTTCTTCCAGGTAGTTTATTTTATCAAAGGTAAAAATCCAAATTGTGTAATTTAAAGACGGTACCATTGTTATGGTGAAGCGATTAATTTAGTGATGTAACAACTGAAATTTCGCACAGATGTAGGTTTAAACCTAAAATAAAACATCCCAGAAATCAGTTCCCAAGGGATAGACAATAACTTTAAATGTTTCCATAGAAACAAGGCGTTAGAAACCGCGAGCAAAACCAGTAATAAATAATGCAAAAATTTCGTTTAATTCAACAAAATGCCAATTTTAAATGCAAATTTCCTATGGAAATTCCATCACGCCAACACAAGAACATTCGTATTCTTCTCAGAGCTAATTTTAAGGCTTCGAGCCTTCCCAGAGGCAGCATATAACAAAGAAACCCTACAAGATCAAAACGAGTAAAACTGTACTTGACACAACGATAAAATTGAATTTGTATTAGAGATGTATGAGCAAGATACAGAGCGGGGAACGCGGTATTTACAACCACGCAATTCACGAGGTATTATTAGATCATTCGATCATCGATATATTATTAGAAATTATTAGACTGAAATAATGAACAATCACTTATATGTATGTTCTGGAAAACATTCATTTTTATTCCGATCATTATTGCGTGTAATCCACACTACTGAAAATAAATTACAAAAAACAATACCTATTATATAAACGAAACAATGTATCCTGAATCCTTTTATTTTGTTACCGCATTTTTAGCACCTTGTATTAATATCACATCACGTAAAACCGCGTCAAACTTGACTTTAAGATTTATGAACCACAATTAATCTATTGTTCATAATCATAAAACAATATGTTCATACTCCGCGCCTCCATTACCTTCTACCTCTGACCTCGTCTAGAACACAATGTCACATATTCAATTAACGGAAAAGGTCAAAGGTGGTGTTTTTGATACATTTTGTGTCACAGTCAGAAATATCGGATATGTAACTAGATTGGTTAGGTGAGGTACCTACTAATTTCTTCAAACGAATAGTTATTGATAATAGATATAAGTTTTATGCATTAAATTATCTATCTATCTATATTTTGAGATACATAACTTGCGTCCAACCAAGCCAATCCACGCTGTGACCCTTGGCCCAGCAATCACCACTGAACCACTTGGACATAAATATTCATAAAAGGCTGTATAATATAAACCTCATCTTCTTATATTTAAATATACTTATAATTAAAATGATCAACTACGTCGCGGGAAACCAAGACTAGCACGAGGCTGTAGGTTGACCAGAATTTGGAGGCTTGTACCCAGAAACAGGTGGATGCCGCGCCTTCCAGTCAATATAACTCCATGTTACATTACAAATCGAAAGACGGCGGATACGAAAAGATGTCTATTGAATGTCATGTCAAAAAAAGTACGGCCTATGCAGCATCTATATGCAGAACTTGCATTATTGGGCGACTGATGTATTGTGTCGGGCGGAATCCGCCAAGGCGGGAATCGAACCAGCGATCTCTTGCAACCTCCTGTGTCGCAGAAGGTTGCAGGGTTCGATTCCCGCCTTGGACAAATTGATCAACAAATATTTGACCCGGGTGTTCTGGGTATTTCCTATGTATAATAAAAATTATCTATCTGTGTTATATTGTATTAAGTATATCATCGAGTACCCATAACACAAACTCTGCGTAGATTGGGGCTAGATGATGCTGTGTGGATTGTCCAGCATTATTTACATTTGACAGCCCTTTATAAATCGTCCTCATTTTAGTCTGATCGAACTACTTTAAGGGTGCTTATGTCCAGTTTTTTCTTCATTTATTCTACTGTTTACTTCTGTATTGTTTTCTGTTTTGTGTGGTATGCTAAAATTAATGTTTTCTATCATTTTATCTTATGAAAACCAACGCAGCCTTCTGAGTTCGCCATGAACCTAAAAACCATAGTGAAAAGGTCGTTAGTTAAAATTACAAATTATCATCCAAACCGGTCCCAACGACCTCCTAAAGGTAAACAGGAAAATATTACGTAAAATAGATTTAACGGTCGAAGAAGATCTTGTTTTAGTAATGAAGTGGATTCGGATTAATTGATGTCAATGGTAAAAGGTCACAGTTTATGGGGCGATAAGAGGCAAGCTGTAAACATCTTTATTTTTATTGCTAGACTTAGGTGGGCTTGAGTCTAATTGATTTAATTTACTTCTAAACATTATAAAACCGCTTTTAGAAAATACACATTTTGTGCCAGCATTTAGTTTTGCGAGTAGTTATTTGAATCTAATCCTGAAAAGGTGTCTTGCTAAGTCTAGCTATACACTAGACAAACTTGACGTAGAATATATTTAAACAAACCACGTCACATATAACTAAAACTTACTTGCTTGGCTATATGTAAGTATCAGATATAATTGTAAGCAATGTTTATTCATGGAAGGATCTCAAAGTACGACAACTAACTAAAGTTAATTGTCGTATTATTGATAACTAACTAAATCAGTTGCCAGCGATGTCGCCGTGGCGTCTCTGTCAGAAACTCCTACCTTAGTAGAAAAACGTCAAAACACGAAAAAAGCTGATACCTACAGAATCCTCACAAACAAGACAATGAATAAACAAAAGTTTTGCCACTATCAAATGAAAATTTCTAAGAAATGCTACGTTTCTTAGCTGTTCTTTACTTTCTTCTGTTTTATTAAATGTTCTTTCTTTAGTTTCCGTCAAACGTTTTCTTTCGTAAAATTAAATTTCATTTAACGAATCAAATATCGTTACTGTATTTGAGATACAGTGGCGTTCAAACCTGCCCATCATAGCAGGTTTAAGGTTTTGTTATGACATTAAATAAATGAATACACAATCCTGGACAATTCACACAGCATTATCTAGCCCCATGGGAGGTAGAGATTGAGTTTATTGTTGTCATTACTTTGGTGATTAAGTATAAATGTAAGAATAAGAATCGAATGAATCGAGGTGATGAAATTGAATAGAGTACTGCCCGGTTCTCTTTTCTCTTCTGATAAAAAATATGTAAGTGTGTAGTGTAGGTAAGCCACTTGTCAAAGTAAGAAGTACGAATTGATTACATTGTTGATCATTTATAATTTTATTTATTCATCGTTATTATGTCAGTTTGTCTATTGTCATTTCAAAATTCTAATTAACAAATGCTAATACTTCGTAATAGCATTTTTTAATTAAAAATTGATTTAATTTATTTATGAATAAGGAATCAGATTAAATGTCTTTCATTACGTGCAATAAAGTTTTACTCAAACATGCTATAAAGTGTTCAACCTTCGCCAGTCACTTCAGTGCAACAACCTAACGTTTTAAAATACCCGATCACATAAAAACAGTTATTACCAAAGATTTTACATCAAAACTCATAAATAAATTAATACCAGAAGCAATTCACGGGATTCACGTCTTTATTGCCGTCATAATGTCGCAACTATAATACAGTCTGTGTATAACTAAGGTTTACTTTACACTAGTCAAGTTCACTGGAGTTAAAATTGCTTGTATTGCTGGATTAGTCTAGTTTTGTGGTGTTTTTCGTTGTATATTTCAGTAAAACGTTAGAGAGTATTAATTTAGTGAGTGTCTCTTGTCTTCACTCATTCTAGTAGAAGATAGAGATTATTCACAAACTACTACGGAGTAGCCTTTTAAGGTTAATCATGCTAAGCTCTGGAAATTCAATGAGTCACATTTTAGGTTTTGTAAATTCACCTTTACCATAACTTATATCGTGATCCCTGTTTTATGAAATCAAATGAAATATTACTATACCTACTGGTTAATGTCCCTAACTAACTGTCATCTCAAGTACTACTTTGGTAAACGAAAGAAATTGACGTATGACTTCATAGTTCGATCACAGAAATCGAACAAGAAGTTGCTTTGGGCGTGACTCCGATTGACGCATTTCGTTACGGATCTCTAAGAAATTAATGTCAGAATCATTTTCATAGTTAAGTCGTCGAAACAACGGATAATCCTTCGTTGTGTGCGATCCGACGTCATCCATAAACTTCCTTTGTTTTTTAAGTAGACCTTCTGATACTCAAACAACTAACGTCAATTCATGTAACTAATTAACTTGACTATCACCATATGTTACGATTACGTGCGTGACTATTTACGCGACTTTCGACTCGTCTAGTTCAAAAAGGGCCTTATATCAGTTCAAGTCCAAACATCTGCAAGTTATGCCAGATGTTCAGACTTCAGAACCAATGAGGATCAATATTAACAACTTCGGAACTAATATCGACAGCTAGAGCTATTAAATAATACGTGCAAACTGTCAAATAACAGGGAATTAGCATTCTGTTGTCAGTCTACTACCAATAAACATAATATAAAAACGTAATTGAGAACCATTTTAGACGAAAAATCCTTAGAATGTTATGATTGGTGACGACTTGTGTCCAAAGCGACTACGACGTTCCGTGCAACCGTGCAGTGCAGTATCCACTAAGAGTAAGCGAGACCCTTGACTTAGTTCAGTCGGACCAAGCGCACTGTTGGTAGTGCTCTCTCTACCTTTTTATAATATCAATGCCATAAACGTAACTGCCGCTGCCATGTGAAGGTGCAACAAATCACTCAAAATCATTCGAAAACTATCATCGAGTTTTTAACATCTCGTCTCCCATCGTCGATCCCATCTAGGAAGAAGTTAAAGTTGAAGTTGCCCATCGTCGATCGTCGATCGTTTATATTTTGATACAGATTACAAAATTACACATTCATGCTATTTAAATTAAATGATGAGGGTTGACAAGACTAAATATGTCTATGTACAGTCAACGACCAAAGTTGTTGAACATTGTCACTTGTCAGTTTATAATGGTGTGTGGAAAACGCCCTGTTTACAAAATATAAAACGGTAAACTAAGTTCCAAAATCTCTACCATGATAATTGATACTCAGCCTCTTCAGTCTTGGTTGGTGGAGCATGAAAATTTAATGACCCTAATCAGCTGGCAAAGTTTCAAAATAAAAGAATGAACTAAGCTATTTAGCAACGACTTTTCTTGTTGTCTATGTTGTCGACGAGAAAAGTACTTTTTTTACACTGCTATAAAACTACGGGAAAAACAAAACACCCGTGATCTTCTTAACTTCAACATCAAAGGAAAAAATCTCGTTAAAAGGCGAGTCGTGATGTAACAGAGTGGTTTAGAGGAAGCTACCTAATATCGATTATAGTACGAACCAAGGGTTTACGGCTAAAGACTATGTACGATACATAAACGATACATGGTTGTCTGGTAGAGATCGCTCTTGAGCGATAAGACCGCCAATGGTATTATTAGTAATTTGCAGTGTTAATAATAATAATGATAAATACCAGTGCGAAGCCGGAAAGAGCCGCTAATGACAAAGAAACAATATTTTTTTGATCACAGTAAAGCCGAGTCTGGGCAGTGAATGCGTTAACTAAATTCAGCTTTACGCATTCACTACCAACCTCATCGCCGCCTGAGGCCACTGGATATGGACAAGTGTTAAACGAGTTTAAAGTTTAAATCCTATTTGACACGCTCAACCGTAAATAACACTCTGTTAAGAAGCATTTAAGACTAATTAAGTCGAGCCAAAAACCACGAAGGACCGAAAAGCCTCTAATGTTAATAACCACTTGTCTGCTTAGCCATCATAACTTCGAATTTCGTCGCCAACGAAGTAATTTCGTTCGTTTTAATAAAAATATCACTCTTTTCGAGAGAAGCGCCCGCAAAGGGTTCGCAGTAAAGTAATCGAGTGTCAGTACCCGACTATGAATAAATTACGCAAGTTCCCGGCGCGCTTGGTACGGGACTAAGTTACGGGGAGTTTTAAATATCGATATATTAATGGTTCGCTGGGGCAAACGTGTTCTTGAGTGGAGACCACAACTCGGTAAACGTAGTGTAGGACGCCCTCCGACCAGGTGGGATGACGACTTGCGACTGCAGGTAGATGCTGGATGCGGCGACAGACAGGGCGCCACAGAGAGGCCTATGTCCAGAAGTGGACTACTTAAGGCTGATGATGAAGATGATGATGTAGGATACCTCTATTCTAAGTTTATATATATATTTACATAATATAATAACTTACATAGATAGATATTTTTTATTATACATAGAAAACAACCAGAACACCCTGAACAAATATCTGCAGATAGTACTTACATTTGTCCCGAGGCGGGAATCGAACCCGCAAACTCTTGCGTCGCTTGCCTAGCCAGACCTACGTCCACCGCGCCACAGAGGTCGTCAATATCTATAGCATGATATTTTACTGAATTTATATTCTCATTCTGTTTTCGCAGAAAAAGGAGACAGCTAGCTAATCATGACCACTACTTGTTTTAATTAATAAACTAGCGGACCTTCCCGGCTTCGCACGGTTTTAGTACGGATCCCTAACTTATTTGATAATATAATATAGCCTATGTTCACCGGGGATAGTGTAGCTTCCCAACGGTGAAAGAATTTTTTAAAATCGGTCCTGTAGTTTCGGAGCCTATTCATTAGAAACAAACAAAAATATCAAACCTTTTCTCTTTATAATATTAGTATAGATATAGATAAATACATACATAACAAAAGGTTTATTTTGTATCCTTATAAAAGTATTTATTTTGGCTTCGTATAGTATTCATGTATAGCGGTATCAACATTCGGACATTATTTATCTAAGCCTAAATCCACCGTGAAAGTAACACAAAAATAATGTTTCTCCTATGTCATTGTAGCAGGCAACAAAAGGAATGCCGGAAAGGCTCAAAATGTTTAGCTTTTCCACTTCATAAAATTAGTGTAGCGTTCAAAGAAACCAGTTTAGGGAAAGGGCTCGGGTGAATAAAACCCCTCGGGAGAAATTTGAATTCATTGCAATAATTTTACATGCATTCGTAGTTTTACATAGATTCGGGTAAGACTGGAGGTAATTTGTCAGTTTGTTATAAATAAATGCAACGAAATCTATCAATCATAAAACTATTTTCAGGTTTTTTCAAATGGTTTCTGCATCGAAAGGTTGTGAGATGGGAAGGTGCCAAATTTTTAAAAGCTAGCGCGATAGTCTTTTGATTTTTCATATAAATATCCACGTTGACGGCAAAAATCCAAGCCTCTAGTAAGTATCACAGCAGCTTTTAAAACTTGACCCGTATATGAAAAATACAGAGATAAAATATGATGATATTTTTTAAGCTTATTATTATTGCTAGACTGAGAAGGTCTTATCTAAAAGCATTTAATAAGTACCTATATTTACCTTTATAATTAGCCTGTCCACTTCTGGGCAACAGCGTCCTCCTCCTCCCTCAACCATCATCTCGGCCAATTCACGTCACCAGCTGGAAATCAAGGACTCCAAACTTAAAACTATCGACTTGGCCAACCGACCATCGGCCAGGAATCGAACCCAAAACCTGCTGCATCGCAGGCGGACTTTAGTCCACCGCGCCAAATACTCGTAGGTCGTCAATAAAGCTGTAGATTCACCCTCTGATCGACTTATTTCTACATAAATTATTTTGTTACTATGTATAAGAATGTAGGTATTTAATATTAATATATCAGCACTCTGGTCTGTTAATGAACCATTAGGCTGAATGGAATGATCATTACTGCCCTGTCAATGAATGTAATGGGCTCTTTGAACGCGTGGCCGCTTCACTGTTTCAAATATGATGTGGTTAATCCTTTTACCAGAACATCATTGAAATTAGCTTCTAAATAATTTTCAATTATGGTGTAGGTAATACAATTTAAACCACCCATTAATGCTAAGTATCTTTAACTTAAGCAAAAGTGACTTGTTCTGACCTGACATTTTCGCTGGATCACATATTTATATTGGGCTAATGTCGCGCGGCAGAGCTATATATTTCATCCAGTAAAATATGCTGAAGTGATAAAAAATCTCATTCTCAAGAGTTTAGGGTAATGAGCCGAAATAACTCTTGAGAATGAAGTACCTATTATTGTGACCAACTGATTGTAAACAACTTTATATCTTAACTCAGAAAGTCTCAGTGCTTTATTTCTTCTACACCTTAAAGTACTCTTGGTCAAGTTTATAGTTTTAACTTCCATAATAAATAAAGATATCACCCTGATCTTTCGATTCCTTCAATCTTTAATTAAGTTAAGAAGTGAACAAGAAGCCTTTACCTTATTAGGTTGTTCGTTTTAAAGTGAGAGCAAAATTTATTTTAAGCTTTTTAAGCCTCTAAGCTAGATAATCCGATACATTATACAATTTTTTTGTAAGAAAGCAGAAAAACATATCCAATAAAGGTCAAAATGCCAGGAATTCCTCTCAAATGATGTTTATAGCACGCCTTATTAAAGTTAGCCTGCAATAAATATTCGAGGGCCCTTTCCCTCATTTACACGAACACTTTTTTAAGCACAAGCCTTTTCAGGATCGCAGCCCTGAAACTGAATTTATTATTCGTGCCGTATCTACCGCTCGAAGGGAATTTATTTTTGACTATTTCGAAGGAGTTGGCTTGAGATTACATCGTGAAAGAAAGATAGGCAAGACGGTTTTTTGGATGTTTTATTTGAACTGAAAGGTTTTAGAATGCTTACTTTGGTATATTAATTCAATTTTATGATTTAGGTACTTGAGTATTTTTATCTGTTTAAATATTTATAAAATTTCCTTGAAATTACTCGTACCTATTCTACAAGTATGTTTTTTTTGTAAATTTAAGTTGTTATGAATGTCTTTATATTCTATTCTACTTATAATGATACCTATACTCACAATGTTTTCCAAATATCAAAAAAAATACAAGAAATATAAATTATAACTATAGCAACAATATATAAAACCAGTCATTTATAAAGGGTCTAAATTATCTTGTTCTATGCATAGATAAGCTTGGCTTTGTTACGCCTTTTCTAGCGTCAACAAAATACTCTTAGGTTTTGTTTGGAGTCACGGTAAAAAAACGTTTAGTTTTCTCTGTTCTATTTAATCAAAACTAAAAACTCCATTCCATATTCTACGGTTATATTTTTTTATACTATTTCTTAAACCTAAATAATACGACGAATAATATTTTTTAAACCTAGATAACTACGACTCGGTAAACGTAGTGTAGGGACGCCTTCCGACCAGGTGGGATGACGACCTGCGAAAGACTGCAGGTAGATGCTGGATGCGTCAAGCCCAAGACAGGGCGCTATGGCTCTCATTGGGAGGCCTATGTCCAGCAGTGGACTAATATAGGCTGATGGTGATGATGAGATATAAAACAGTCCCTTTCATATTTTCCAGGAACTTAATTCAGTTCATTGTAGCATAAAAGCTTTAATTATATTTTATCATCCGATCATTATTGGTGCACAGTGATTTTATCAAAACATTCTCGAAATAAGCTTTCTATCTACAATGAAACACATTACACCAATATAATAAATGTCCAGTGCTTTGTTCTCCCTGTGTTTGTTATTTTGTTCAGCATATTAAGCAGCATGTTAAGCTAATTAAGTGTAATTTTCTTTAAATCTTTTTAAAGGTTTAATTACTAAATGGATCAAAGTAGGAGAGATTTTATTACCTGTTCAGATTTATATACGTAGAAAAACTATTTATGCAACTTATTAAAGTGATCTTGAAAGCTAACTAGACAATTATTGTCTAGTAGACTAGACAATTACTGTGTTATACAGTGCTATTCATAATTAAAAGTTCTGTGTTTCTTTGAGTTTATACAAGGTTCTTGGATAAATATATTAAATTCTACTCATTTAAATCTTTCAATGCTTAAACAAAGACAGGATACAAAAAAAAACTGTGACATAAATAACATCAGTTTCTGTTGAAAGATAATTTTCCCAGAATCAAACTATGAAGTCAGAAGTTTGTGTTAGTCTAACTAGTAAATTAGGTAACAAGAATAAGAACGAACCCAAAAATTGTTGGGAGGTTTTTTATGCATTTTGTACCCACTTCTTAGTGGGTTTAAGCATACAGGTAATTTTTTTTAGGTGTTGTATCTTTACTACACCTAAGAAAAATTACCCGTATGCAATTTAAAGTAAAGTAAAGTAAATATTTATTGCATCAAATACATGTAAATAGGGTACATAGGTGGTGTATGTTTTAATAAGACACAATGTATTTCTACCTTAGTGGCGTGCAAAATATGGTTACAATAAATTGTCACTTAATTTAAATTTGTACATACTTAGTAAATAAATTTAATATAATAATTAATAAAATTAAATAAAACTGATAAATAATGAAAAGCTAGAGATGTCATTTGTTTAAATCTAAAAATGTTTGTCAGTCATGAAATCATTTAATGTATAGTAGGTACCATTTAGCTTCCAAAGTGGCTTTTATCTTTCTCCGAAACAGTGTGAGAGGTAGTTCTCTCAGTTAAAATCATAATAAATGATATGAATATGAATAAATGTACAAGAGGTTGGTGAAAGCCCTGAGTTGAGTTAATATTCAGATACTTCAGCAGTTTTTATCCCAGAGCCCAGCTTCTTACAGCCTCGAATAAAGGCTTATGGTTGAAGGAAGTTTATTTTTAATGTGTCCTGCGGCGAGAAGGGTTGTCTCAGGAAATTGGAGGGACGGTGACAATGCCAGCACTGGGTTTTATAAATCTTTAGTGACGTGGACGTTGTTCTGTAAGTAGGTACTTATACAAACTTGATCTAAGAATTAAACGAGAGGTAAACGCTTAAAGGAGGTTGTTGAGGTATTTATAAAAATGGGAATCTTTAAACTGCTGGATTTTTATTCATCAGTAACGGCGCCCCGTGGCTTCGCTTGCGTGGAAATCTATGTGTCAAATGGTTTATAAACCTTCTTCTTGAATCACTTTATCTATTAAAAAAACTGCATCAAAATCCGTTACGCAGTTTTAAAAGGATCTAAACATGCATAGAGACAGACCGACAGCGGGAAGCGACTTTGTTTTATACTATGAAGTGATGCATTAAGAGGCAGTTGACTGTACTATCTCCTTCGAATTCCTCATGCTACCGTTTTTATCTAGGTAGGTACTAGGTAAAACAGAGTGAAGCTATAGGTAGACACTAGTTTTACCGTATCCTTGTTATATGAAGTAGTACAAACATAGTTTACCATTTTGCTTGATATTATCACAAGTAAACACACCAGTCCATTTAAAGAACCATTTCTAATATTTTGTTACTTCCAAATATGTCAAGGCACGATACGAATAATATACAAAAGATTATATGAATCTATGTATATCCTACTGTGTTGTGCTCACAACTTTGTTTGCAAGAAATCGAACGTGTCAATATGCCTAAATACCTCGTCCATAAGAACACATCAATACTAACACCAACACTAACTAATGATACATCTGAGAAGGCTCAAGTTTCCGCCTAGCAACACCGAAACGAAAGGTGCCAGCACTGCGCCGTCACAGCTTAATGTCACCTCGTCTCAAGCTTCCGGCGTTCATTTTATACATTTATAACAATATTTTGTTCATCTTTAAGGTAACCCAAGGCCTTTACTTGGAGGAAATTACCTCGCCCTCCGCTGAATATAAAAATAAGGGTCGTTTGTGAATTTAACCAGCGGGTGACGATGTAGTCCTTTGTGAGGAAAGGTTTGGGTGACGGGTACACCACGTGACACCATTGTAGGCTGGTATGTTGATGATCTTAAAAAATACCTTCCTTAACACAGACGGTTACACTGAATTGTAGGTACTCTTTAAAAGTTTTAAGATTTTCTTTGGTTTTTCATTTATTTTTATTATATCAGTTTATCAGTTAAATGTGTTTTAATTTATGTTTTTTGTTGTACTTTCCTTCAGTCTTTTGAGTGTGCTAAAACGACTTACTGTATTCTATTCTAAAAATTAAAATAAACATAATTTTCATTTTTCTGTTAAGAATAAAGGTATCATCATCATCAGCCTATATTAGTCCACTGCTGCACATAGGCCTCCCCCAATGAGCGCCATAGCGCCCTGTCTTCAGTTTGACTCATCCAGCATCTACCTGCAGTCTTTCGCAGTTCGTCATCCCACCTGGTCGGAAGGCTTCCTATACTACGTTTACCGAGTCGTGGTCTCCACTCAAGAACACGTTTGCCCCAGCGACTGTCGGTTCTTCGCGAGATATGGCCGGCGGACTGCCACTTCAGCTTGCTTATTCTCAGAGCTATCTCAATAACTTTGGTTCTCTGTCGGATGTATTCGTTACGAATCCTATCCTTCAGAGAAACTCCGAGCATAGCTCTTTCTATAGCTCGCTGAGCGACAATAAAGCGAGAATAAAGGTATAGAATTACATAAACAAAAAAAATACTAGCATGTCGATAAAATTGTATAGAATAAAAACATCTAAAATATATTCCAAAACTAAAATTCAAATTTCCAAATAGAACTGCATGCGGGCCGCTCAAACATGTCCAAAGCTGTTTTTATTTTGCTATGAGATAGTGTCAATCATTTTGCGAGTGGTTATTTAGTTAGAGAACGCAGTGGATAAAAAGATTACATTGGCCTATGAAAAACGAACTGTGTTTTCCATTTAGTTATTTGCTTTGATTGCCTTTGACGGGTTGAGCTTGCTGGATGTCATATGAACGGAGTAACGATACACAGAAATAGGGCAGTAGTTTCATTAATCTGCCTGAATCCGTTCCGTGTCATTTTTTTTTGTGAATGCTATGTTTGTTGCGGGGTTGTTTCCCGCCTTGGGACAAATGTTTGTACGTTCTCCAATTATTTTTTGGTGTTCTATGTATTTTCTATGTAAGATAAGAAATAGCAATATATGTTATGTATTGTATCATCAGCCTATGTTAGTCCACTGCTAGACATAGGCATCCCCCAATGAGCGCCACAGAGCGCCCTGTCTTCAGCTTGACACATGCAGGATCTACCTGAAGTATATAACTTTGGTATCCGAGCTCTTTCCATATGTAATGTATAATATATCAGTCATCTAGTACACAAGCTCAGCTCGGCTTAGCTGGGGGCTGTGAGTGGGGTGTGTGTTATCCAGCATTTTATTGATGTGTGCTGATGAGGAGTATGGTCTACACTGTAGGCTATAAGTAGCAAACTTTTCATTAGCAACAAAATCACATCAATATATAATAACATTACAGAAATAATTGAATCATGGATTCAAAGGTATGCAATTTCGCGCAGAGAATTCCACAAAACACATCTTTTCAATGGATTTTAATATCGCATTCAAAATGAGAATTGTATTCGAGGATTCCTTTCAAAGTAGGTATGATTTGAAATCCGTGTGGGTTCTGTACATTTTATTCAACTTGGTAGCGTTCTGGCAAAAACTCTGGCAACTTTACAAGCGAGAGTACCGTGTTATGAATAAATTACAAAAGTTTGCCCTCCTTGGGGCCATGACGGCGGGGGGCAAGAAGCTGAAAATATTGGGCTTTAATCTACAACTGAATAATCCTCAGCCAAAATTTAATAGTAATCAAGAGAAGGGAAAATGATAAGAGGGAATGGACCCCACTTACCAATTTTTATTCTATTTTGGCTAGTACTACTGGTACTGTCAAATTTGATCATTATTTTATGCAAAACCTATAGAGACAAACCCAACGATAGTAATACTATTAATTCTCTTATCAAATAGTCCGGTCTGTTGCGGATTGACGATAATAAATAAATTAAATTATGAAACAAATTCCACAGCTGTAAATTAAAACAAATACGTTAATAATTATCAAAACTTACGGCCAAACAGGGATTTACTTTTTATATGTTTTATTATAAAACAGACAGGTTTTTATTATAAATAAACTTATACTTATTGCTTATACATAAAATCATAATTATGACCTTGACATTGACTAAGATTACTAGTAGAAAATCAGCTTATGGACAATCTGCTATAAACATTAATAAAGTAAATAATTTGATTCTATAAGAGCTATTCTGTTATCCATTGTCTTTTATGTAACAAATCGCCATTTCCATAGCCGCACACAAATCCGCGATCCGCGTCGCATCAGCGTCCCCCGCTATCGTAATGGTTATATCGCCGACAGTACATGACTCGCTCCGTACTTTTCACTCCAACTGTACTTCTACTTCTATAACAAAAAGCCAAGACGTTCACCAAATTCCAAAGCAACTTTTGACAATACTGTTGTTTTGTTTGATATCATTTGCTAACGGGTAAAGAGGGTGCCAAAGTTTTTAATCCCTTCGGATCAGCTTACATCTCAAGCGGGCTTCGCGTTGACACGAGCTTTCGATATTTTAACTGTATTTTGGTTGTGTTTTATGTTCTGATCACATTACGGATGTAAGCGGGTTGGCTACGAACCTTATTTGAGTTGTAAGAACACCGACATTTTATCTCTTAATCGCGTCTAGTATAGCAGTCCCACAGAAGAAGTCCCTCGCTTCTTCTGCGGGAGTGCAGGAGTGCTATTAGACGAGCGCGTAACGCGTTCCTCCGACCGAGCACAAGCGCACGACCGATACGCGTATAGGTACGAGTACGTCTAGAATAGCACTCACCTTGAAGAAGTCTATTGAGGTCCATGTATGTGTCTTGTATAATATGGATGGATGTTTGTTTTGTTACTTAATCACACCTAAACTGCAGAACGAATCTGTTTGTATTTTTATTCTAAGATGTACCTAGCTTTAAACGTCGAACCAAACATAAGCTGCTTTATATCCCATAAAACAGTTCCCATGGAATAGAAATAACCTTTAAACGCTTCCATAGACATAACGGCTGCGAAGCCGCGGGCTGAAACTAGTAGAAAAACATTTAAACCACTCCTGGGGCGTTAGTACCAACCCTATGTTTGCAGTAGAATTCTTGACGATCGTTTCGTAAATCCACGAGGCGTTTATAGTGACAACAATTCATACAGAATCAAAGGCACCATCTTGATGTTAATCGGAATAGCTTGTTACTTCATTCTTTTTGTTTGGTCGTCGTGTGAATTGATCGAAGATAAGTAACTTCTCTCTGCACATCAGGGTTAATTTATACCTAATCAAAGAAGATAGTGAAATATCCTTCATATTTTCATTTCATTCAACGTCATCCAGCCTAATCTTCTTAACACGCTTTTATCAACAACATACATCGGATTTACATACATTTCGACCTATCAATCTTAGCTAAAGAGTTATTTAAGATATTTGTTCCCTTACAGTTAATAATTAACATATTTATTGCTCTGACACAGAGCCCACTAGTTTTCCACTGCTGGGCTAATTCCTAACTTTCTTCTTCGATTCCTCTCGATATTGTGGGTCCGTTACACTTAGATTTAGTATCAAGTCCGAGTGACAAGTGAAACTAATCAGTTTTTTATAATTCGTCCGCTTACAAGGTGATTTTACTAATTACTTTACACTTACACTTGTTAATCTCACTTGCTCCTGAACAAAGGGTAAATCAAGCATTAGACCTCACCAGTCTGGGCAATGATGCCAAGTTAATTCCACCACCAACAGCTTACTCATATCTGGTCAATATGTTATAGGAGGAGAACGGAAGCAGTTTCAAATAGAACGCCCCACTTTCCTCACTAAAAATAAGCAAACACATTTCAAATTAAACTGACATTCCAGCTTGAAGAGAAAAACCTCTTCAAAGAGCGTTTCTTTACCTAGCCACCACTAAGCTTCTTACAGTCCTAATCAGTCTTCGGGCCCGTGCCGCTGCAAGAAACATGGCCGCCGCTTAATTTCTTATAACCTATGAAATTGCTGACGGTACAGACTAATAACGCTTGTAGAAGTGAAAATGCTTCGAAAATTTCGTAGCATAGCGGATGAAAAGAGGCTATGAAAATAACATATGAAATGGCAACGGTACAGACTAGTCGTTTTGTAGATGCGAAAGCTCTGCTATATTTTGTAGCATTCGGGGCTGGAGCTCCTAAAAGTATTTTAATTACATCTAAGAAGTTAAGTTAGTATTACGTAAGGTATATCGTAGTAATTAAATATAATAAATAAATAATATTGGACAAACCACACTGTATTATCTAGCCCCAAGCTTATCAAGGCTTGTGATATGTAATACACAACTGATATACTGACATAATACAATACCTACAATACACAGTTTTTCATTTTTATGAAATATAGGATATGACCCGAACACCCGTAACAAATATCTGCCGATCGTGCAAATATATGTCCCGAATCACGTTATTCAAGCGTTTTAAAAAACACTACAAGTTTCACTTCTACCAATTCCAGTGACTACTCAATGTTTGACGCAACTCCAGCCAAATTTCCTTTGTACGCCGCTTGAATACGATCCAGCTATTCTTACGTTCGGCTAAGACAGCAATTTTGCTAAACTCTTTCAACATTCTAACGACTTGCTTTTACAAATGCGATGACTTGTTTGAAGGTGAAAAGCTTTGTTAAGGTTTATTTTTTGTTGCGAAATTTAGATTAATTTATTGCCTATGTAAAATTAAACGTTGTTACATCGTTTAATTTAGCAGACAAGCTTACGTACTCGACCCGATATCGTTTAGCGCTAAAGCCTACGTCATTATGATTTTGCAACTAAGAACTGGGCCATAATTCCACTCAATTAATTGCTTTACCATGACAATGGTATCGTCACAGAATGACAGATTAAAGCTATTTACTTTTGATAAAATAAACTATAGATGGAGGGACGCAAACGAATAGAATATAATAGAAAAATCTTAATTTGTAGCATTAACAAATGACAACATAACTACTAACTAATATAAAAAAAACTTAAATGCTACAAAATGTCAAAAATCATCCAGCTGAATCCATCCTATCAATCTTTCTCTGCAAATAGCACCGCACGAACTATCTAGAGTTTCTTTCATCTGTGAACGATTCTGCAATTATACTATTGTCATAGTACAGCGATTGGCAGAATTCCACCCCTAAGGTCGGAAACGTGGAGACTACGACGCGGTAAACTTAGTGTAGCCTCAGGTAATACTGCAGGCAGATGCGTCAAGCATGTTGAAGACGGGGCGCTATGGCGCTCATTAAGTGAGGTCTATGTCCAGAAGTGGACTGACATAGTCTGATGATGAACTAAGTTATAAATATAATAAATAAATAAATATAAATATTGCTGGACAATCCACACAGAATTAATTTCTATAATTAAGGTTACACTTTGCTGACTGTACTTTGGATAAAAATATTCAACTAATACTTTTTATCGCACTAAAACGAAATCGTGTGCCTCCACGACGGGGGCGTCACACACCGGGGGCCTAACCCATCATCTAGCCCCAAGGTGAGCACAGCTTGTGTTATGGGTACTAGAGGACTGTTCTACTTAATACAATACACTACATAGATTAAATATTTGTTATTATTTATAGATAACGACCAGAACAGCCAGAATAAATATCTGCACTGTGTACGATACACACAATTATCCCGAGGCGGGAATCGAACCGTCGCAGGTGGACCTTCGCCCACCTCGCCACAGAGGTTGTCAAAATGAATAAATGATATAATATATCTAACTGTAACTCAACCTTTCAATTCCAACTCCGGGCTCAGTGTTGTTACAGAATAACAGGAGATGTAACATAGTTAATGCAGAACTAACATTGTTACGATCGTTGTTATAACATTTACAAAGTTGCGAATGCTGTTCTTAAGTGTTTTAAGTTTGTAATGGTTGTGCTTTTAAGTTAAATGTTAAGTACCCATAGTTTTACTCTCCAACTAATTCTTAGTTTCAATGATAGTGAACTGCAATAATTGCTTAACGAGCTCTTTATTTGTTTAGTAATCGTATTTTTGAACACTGTCTAAAAAACATACATGCTTATATACCATATGGTTTTTTTATTAGTAGGACATGTATTATATTATCTGTGGTAGGACTAAGTAAGTTTTATTTTTAATTCCTATGATTATAGATAAAAAAACCACCGTAAGTTCCGATTTGAATGATGCAATTAAACGCGATCAAAATTAGATAAACTAAGTTTAGTTTGAACGTTGATCCAGTTCAAGCTGAACGTAGTATAACATACGGTGAAATCGGACCTTAGTCGGAAAATGCGTGGAGCGTATCATTGGTCGCGATTTCCGCTGATGCTACATCATCATCATCATCAGCATATATTAGTGCACTTCTGGACATAGGCCTCCCCCAATGATCGCCATAGCACCCTGTCTTCAGCTTGACGCATCCAGCATCTACCTGCAGTCTTTCGCTGATACTGCGCCTAGTCTGAATGCATCATAATAGAATGCCTACAGCAGTCCTGCTACAGGCTGATGATGATGATCATGTACCTACCGACCCGAAAGATTACTCAAGGAATTCTCAGCCTTATAGCTTTGACATTACAAAGGTAAGGTGCAATATTGCATTGTCTATAATCTGATGTCGGAGGTCATAGACCTCTGATTGAGATAACAGGATACCCATTTGATATCTGATCCTTGTCTATTCCTTTGATCTTTGTCTGATCTCCGACGATCACGCCGCATCCTATCTCAATAATTATGTGGAAATATCAGAGCTAATGATCTAGAATTCTAGACAGACAAATGACTAAGATAGAAAACGGCATATAAGAATTACGATGATCATAGTTAAGTTGATTTGTCACTAGGTATCACGTGATATAAATATAATGATTCATCAACATCTTCAACCTATATAGCAGTCCACTGCTGCACATAGGCCTCCCCTAATGAGAGCCATAGTGCCCTTTCTTCCGCTTGTCGCATCCAGCATCTGCCTGCAGTCTTTCGCAAGTCATCCCACCTGGTCGGAGGGCGGCCTACTCTACGTTTGCTGAGTCGCGGTCTCCACTCAATAACACGTTAACCTCAACGGTTGTCGGTTCTTAGCGAGATATGGCCGGCTATGCTTTTGTTTACTTACTAAAAGTAACCTAAGCCTTCTAAAAGACCCAACAAAACCGGTGTTTAATGGTGTATGTTACAAACCCATCACTTCTTAAAACTACTTCATTTCCAAACTATTGACATTTGAAAGCATAATAACCGCGATTAGAGTTGAAAATTGCTAATTTTCCAGAAACATTTCCTAAGTTCAGCACGCCATCTCGCGGACTTTGAAAACTAAATTGCTTCGTGCAAGACTTTTATTTGCAAAAAGCTAATTACACTATTGCATAGCTGGCTTTCATAATATCGTCTAGTTTATTGTATAGCTTAAATGAATCGCACGCTATAAAAATATCAATAGAAATTAAAGGATCTCAAATCAAGTCGCATCAAGGGGGAAATACGGAATCAACAAACATGGAGGGGGAAATCTGTTTTTAAAAATTAAGTTTTTAGTTTTTCCTGGGGGATATTTCAAGGGGGAAAACTAGAATTAGCTCATCCACGTACCTACTATTCAGTGAATGTTTAGCCCTTGAATATCACACAGATTTAAATATAAGCCAAAGTAGTGAAAAAGAAAACTCGGTTATATATATTGCAAATGGCGGAAAAGCAAGCACACATTTCACATTTCATTCAGCTATATTCTCTAGTTGGTCTAATAACTATTTTTCTCTACAGGAAATCCGATTAAAATCCAAATTGCAAACTAAACTAAAACAATCTCATAGTTTCGAAAACTAAAACCAATTTACTAAATACTAGGGAACTAAATTATGAAATGAAACAACGCACCTAACATTCTCTATTTCGCAAACCAACTATATACGTACTAGGATAGCATCGTATTCAGGAGTTTTGTGTATCGGCTGGATATTGGCTTGAATATTGTTTTCTACAGCATCGGTGAATTCCTCGAATTATCCGAACTGTAAACGACCAATAAACTATTGGTAGATACATATAGAGTCAATACTTATTATAATGTTTCGCAAAAAAAATCAGATATATTATAATAATCATTAATTGTGTAGTATAATTATGAAAATTTACAATAGACCTGTAAAGTGTAATTTTTTTTAATAAATTCTTGTATTATCAGCCCGGTCGATTGCTAATTCGCATACCTATATAGAGTTGCTAATTCGAAATTAGAATATTCTTGGCCTGGAAAAAGACTAGCGTACCTACAAAGTAAAGTCCAGACCAGACTGAATTTAAATATAAACTTGTCAGGAAATAATCCAAAAAGGTAACGATAAACATCTCTATTACATAAAATATAGTAAGATTAGATAGTTAGTAGACCACGGCTCAGTAAACGTAGTGTAGGATACCCTCCAACCAGGTGGGATGATGACCTGCAAAAGACTGCAGGTAGATGCTGGATGCGGTAAGCTGAAGACAGGGCGGTATAGCGCTCATTGGGGGAGGCCTATGTTCAGCAGTGGACTGTATAGGCTGATGATGATGAGATAGTTGTTCCACGTGACACCTGTAATATATATAGACAGACATCTTTCTGTTATAGCCTCCGTACACATAAGTTCACAGCTGATCATTTGAATATGCCTGAATCAAACAAGACGAGTCATGCCAGGCATCTGGCAGGCGGATGGAAGGTTATTTTACCACCTCCTCTGATCGCAGAGGATAAAATAACAAAGGAGACTGGTGCCCTTTCAGTAGGTTCCTTTAGTCGATACTTAAGATATCCATGTGGGCTAAGCCGAAGGTAAAGATCTCATAAGAGTAGGTACAATTTTGGTTTGTTCTGTGTGGTTCCCGCTTTTATCTCGCAGGTCCACCTCCAATTCAATTAAATTGGATTTTCCAAATCTCTCCAAGTCCATTCCAATTCTATCTCTTAAAACAGTTCAGGTCATTAATTTTACCAAAATCAATTCATTAAAGGGTAATTGTTTACGTTTGTGACCCGGCTATAAATCTAGGGGATACAACAATGGCTGCAGATTTATGTCTTTGGATTGTTGTATCTAACTTATATATTGTTTGATTGTACTGATACATTGTCTATTGACTAATATAACTGAGATTTGTTGTGGTACAATAGAAAATTAGATATATAGAATTCATAAAACTTATATCTCAAACAGTTCTGTAAAAACGTAATAGAATTGCCGGCCTTATCGCTTTTGGCGATTTTTTCCAAGTTAAAAATGATGGCTGTGAAACTGAAACTAAAATAAAACTATTATAATACAAACTTCAAATACGTCGAAATCACAAAATGGTGGGCGAAACACAATCGCAATCGAATTATAGATTCTCAGTCGAATTTTGTAAAATTTTGACACGAGACGAGCACATAAATAAATAATGTTATTTAAATCGAACTTACCGTATCTGCCTGCAAGCGTTTATACTAAATAAAATAAATTATACACAAATGTTATAAGCACAGTACACACAATTATACAGCCAGCCGTAATGCTGTCGAAAACTTACAAACAGACGAACAAAGCTATTTTATTATATACAATGTGTATTGTCGAACCTTGATCAAACGAGATGTGCAAATACACGACATATATTTATCGATAAAAAACAAAAAATAAAAAATTATATGTTACCTATCTCAAAAATAAAGACGATTTAATAATTTTTTTAATGAAAACTTATTCATCTGGTTTTTTCGTCGTGTCTTTTTGAGTACACGGTATATTTTATTCAAAGTAGTCTCATTTGAAAGCTAGATAGTCTACCTAGCTAATAAAATAAGAAAAAAATACAATTTCGGTACATTAGCCTATTAAAATCATTTTTTTTTAGAAATTTGCAAAAAAAATAACGATTTTTATTTTATTTTTGATCTGTAACTTTAAAACTGGGTTATTGAGGTATACTTTTTTGCATGTTGTATTAAACTTCATGATTTAATCTACAAATTCTCCAAAAATGATGAGTCTATCTCTTTTCGTTGTTATTTTATTCACCATTGAAAATAGGTACTTTCTGTCTTGTACAAAGATCAACAGGAATATCAACTGATTTAATCTACATAAATTGTAAAATAAAACGAAGCAAGATAGGAAGAAATGGAATGAGGTCTTTGCCCAGCAGTGGGATAGTAACGGCTGTTTAAAATCAAGTTTTTGTTTTTTTTACTCTTGACAAAACAGAAAGTACCTATTTTAAATGGTGAATAACATGACAAAAAAAAGAGATAGGCCCATATTTTTTGGGAGTTTTGTAGACTAAATTGTGGAGTTTAATATAACATGCAAAAAAGTACACCACAATAACTCAGTTTTAAAGTTACAGATAAAAAATAAAATAAAAATCGTATTTTTTTTGCAAATTTCTAAAAAAATATTAATTTTACAAGGCTTATGTACCGAAATTGTATTTTTTTCTTATTTCCTTAGCTAGGTAAACTATCTAGCTTTCAATTGAGGCTACTTTGAATAAAATACACCGTTTACTCAAAAAGAAACGAAGAAAAAACCAGATAAAGTAGTTTTCATTAAAAAAATAATTAAATCGGCTTTATTTTTGAGATAGGTAACATATAATTTTTTATTTTTTGTTTTTTATCGATAAATATATGTCGTGTATCCGCACATCTCGTTTGATCAAGGTTCGACACTACACATTGTATATACATTCAAAGTAATCATCATATTATGGATGTTAGAGCACACCAGAATTCAATGAGATTATATTTAAAACTGTTGACACAGACAAATGTATCCTCACGAATTTACACAGCCTATTTAATTTGTACGTACGAAATACCTTCGTAAAATGATTTCGTACGATATAGAGTTAAGAGCTTTGTTAGAGTAATCAAATGCTCCAGTGATTTCGCAGTATCAGGGACATGTTACTCGGCTAAATTAATTTATCTAATGTACAGTGATACAAATTGGAAGGCTCCGAGCGGAATGATATTGATAATGATACTTAATACTTATGGATAAGTTATTATATAATAGTAAAGATGGGAAAGTAGATGCAGCATGCGACAAGCTGAAAACAGGGTTCTATGGCGCTCTTTGGGGGAGGCCTATGTCCAGCAGTGGACTGCTATAGGCTGATGATGATGATGAAAGATGGGAAGGTCTCTTTCGTAACAAATTATAGTTACAATCAAATAATAGAAATAGTTTAGAACTAAATGTTGCATTACAATTACATACATTTTACAATGTAGCTCAAAGTCGGAATCGTCCCCGCGACGCTGGCTGCATTGCCCCGCTGTATGGCAATGCTGATGCGTTGCGCCAGGTACTCACCAGCTCTCGGGCCACGCGTCGCTTCAATCGGACGCTCAGATATTTTATAAAAAATCATAGGCTCTGTCGAGCCCTGCATATTTGCGAAAGTAAAGATTATAATATCGAATATTGATAAATAGGTAAGATCAGTTTTGTCATTCAAAATATGCTCGAGTTATGCACTTCGGATGGCAAAGCTCGTATAGTCCATGGTATGATTTGCCTCAAAAAAATTACGCCGTCGAATCCGGAACACTTCTTAGCGGCAAAGATGTCTACAAAAGATGGAGTTCTCTGAATTGTGTGGTAGTCTTTTTCATATACCTAGGTATTTAATTCATATTAATATTCCCTTTGGCATCAACAAAGGTACGCAATTCGCGTGTAAATTGGGTTCTCTAGTATCGATACCACACGCTAATTAAATGAAATTCATGCTTCTGGTTATTGATGTTTATTGAATGATTATTTGTCTTTAACTTGATTATTTCATCTCAAATGCTACATACGTTAGTAATTTTTTTCTCATTTCTCTCGTCTTCAACAGCTCTTAAATCCTACTAATATTATAAACGTCAAAGTTTGTAAGTATGGATGGATGGATGGATGTTTGTTACTCTTTCACGTAAAAACTACTGAATGGATTTTAATGAAATTTCACAATAATATAGCTTACATATCAGAATAACACATAGGCGAAAATTCATAAAGATATACATATATATATTATCCAAAATATCTATCATCATGCGGGTGAAACCGCGGGGCGTAGCTAGTCCTTTATAAAGATTATTTTGAATTTAGTGATGGGATCACCAAATTAATAGGAACTCAATATTTATCCAAGTCGATATGGATTTTTGGTTTTACTATTTATTGAACCTAAAAACCAAAAATCATAAGTGAATTTAGAAACTCCGGCTCGGATATTGAAATAAAATCTAAACTCGCAACATCCCAACTTCAAACATTTTCCTTTAATTCCGACAGACGATCCCACTTTCATCAATTCCTAAAAAGCCGACTACAGATATTTTTACATGAAAATGGCTATATTTTCGTTGAAATTCAGGGTAGCCAGATAATCAGGCTGGATCTACAGGATCCTACAAAAGTCCCTGAAAAAACACATGTAAACACAATGTGGGCTGGGCAATTGAATTAAATATGACTTATGTAGGTTAGGTATAGAAAATTGAAAAGAAAGCAAGATGGGCAAGAATAATGAAAATAGTTTTAGTCTCAATACAAAAGTACCTTTTAAAAAGTATTAAGAAAATAATTTTTTTTTTTAAATTCTGTTAAACTGGATTATTTCTAGGGTACGAAATAAATGTATACGAGAAACATTATTTTTATTCTGGCAACCTTGCAACTTGGTTCATAACTACGCCAGTAAGTAATTTCGACACGAGCGGGATGATCGATGGCGGAGCTACGTCACTACGTAACGTACGTACTACGTGACGTGAATCTGAGTCGAGTGGTCGCCGTGAAAACTCATTCAATTACGTAGATACCTACTTGTATATTTTGTTAACTTTTGAATTAGGTATCAAGAACATCAGACTGTTGTTAACAATCTAGATTAGCTCAAAATCATCCATGTTAATACCAAAAACCATTTATAACAAGATATATACCAAAATCAGATTTTTGAGTTTTCCAATATTTCGGCACAGTTTCATGCGCCATGATCACGGAATAACTGACGAATGCGAGTCAGTTAAATTTAATTTTAATTTAATGTAACAGTTTAATTTTAATTTGTTTTATTTTTATTTAATTATGCAATAATATGGACACTTTCATTGTTTCTGTACCTACTATAAACTGATTGCCTGAAATAAACGTTTTGAATTGAATAAATAAAATAAATAAATAATAAATAATGCTGGACAATCCACACAGCATTATCTAGCCCCATGGTAAGCAGAGCTTGTGTTATCGGTACTAGATAACTGATATACATAATACTATACGTCGGCGTAGAGCGAAAAATCATCAACTCGCTATTTGGCCCAAATTGAGTTAAACATGTCATGACAATCACCGATTTTTTCTGCATTTTTCATTCTTACAACCATGTCTGTAGCTATCATAGTTTTCATTTCAGAATATGCGAAAAAACACTAATTCTACATTTGGACTATAATATTGTAGTCGAAAATTAATTAACTTACTTAGGTATTTTATCTCTACTGGGAGAAATCGCAATCCGATACCTAAGTCGAGTTGATTACTTTTCCTTATTATAAAATAGGTAATTATAAAATAGTAACAAGAACCCAAAACTAACTTAATCCACTTGATTAGTTTTAGTGTGACTGGTTCGATACAAAACATGAAAGCGAAAACTAACCAACTCTAGTTAATGAGTTTTCGATCAACATTTATGAAAAATACGCTAACTATGCAGGAGCAAGAAATCATTAAACTGGTTTAAAGAGTTCTATCCTAATAATTGTGGACACAAAGCTTTGTTTTTCATTCAAAATCTCCGTTCGTCAGGCGAATTTGGCGCGCAACTTAGGTTACATAGTTGTACCGGTTGTACGTCTTTGATTTTACCGACTGAGATTCGGGTGTCTGGTGTCTCTTATTCTCGGAGTTTACGTTGACCGATGCGCACGCGTGTTGATAAATAATTACTTAACGTATTATTTTTTATAATGAGCAATGATGAGTAAAAAAGTTGAAGTGAAACTAGACAATTCACACAGCGTTATCCAAGCTCAAGCTAAGCATTATTTTATTGCTTCGTTCTATTGCCATTCATTTATTTCGGGAAACCCTTCATCATAATGAAGAATCGAAGAGTTCTGACGTGGATAAGTTTTTTCAAAACAGAGACTGCTATGAGTCTGCTCCGCCTGCTGTATTTTTTTTTTTTTTTTTTTTTTCATCCATTTTTGTCTACAATCGGCTGTTCAGCCATAATTAGACGCGGTCTCGGGTGGGATACTCAGGTGCCATTTCCAATGAAAGGCACCATCTCTAGACTTGAATACTTTAGTTCCTTCGGTCAAGCTCAAGAATATTCCATCTCTTAAGGCGTTTTATATTGTCTTGGTTCTGTAGCAGGTGTCTTGCTAGTGTGTTGCTATGATTGTGCAGTCTTTCCTTGTATTTTTTGCTGTATTTGTTGACTTCTTCTTTTATGGTTGGCATTTCCAAGTATTCGTGTATCTCTGTGTTTCTCACAAACCAATGTGCGCTGGAGATGGTTCTTAATGTGATGTTTTGAAACCGCTGTAGTATCTCCAGATTAGAGTTGCTGGCGGATCCCCAGAGTCCCCAAGAAATTCTACATAATATAAAATAAATTAATTGCCAAAAGCTATGAACGCATTTTTACTCTCCATTTTTGACAGGCGCTGGGCTTACCCATTCATGTTATATAGATATATCTTTATTTCCTTGATAGGTACAGGATCTAGGTTTGAGAGCTTTGAAGGAAGCAAATAGGAAGCAATTATTGGTTTATATAAATCACAGCAATTCCACACCGCACGTAGTCTACGGCCAGGTGACCGGCCATCCTGACGTCAGAATGAACGGTCACCTTGAAAGTTCTAATTTCTTCTAAAATATAAAGGAAGCAAATCTCTTATTGAAGGAAGCAAATAGAAGCAAATGGGAAGCAATTTTTGGATAGCATTTCAACGTTAAATACGACAGGTGACTCATCATCCTGACGGTGACCCGAATTCGATGCGTTCCAAAAACAAAAAAAAGGTGGTCCCACGAACTAGGAATTAGGAAAAGAATGAGGCTTCAGGAAGGCTATAGCGCAAGAGAAAGTGATTTGATTGGTCAACTAAAGGCATTCAAAATCCCTATAGCTTACACAGCTCCTCTTCCGATTTCTGAGGCAATGAAAAAAGATCTTGTTGGTCTTTGTAGCAAGGGAATTCCACAAGAGCTACATTCCTGGTATGTATCTCTACCTACCAACAATGACGTTGTTGACAGGCTGTTAGAGCCCGATGTCACTGAAGAAGATGAAGACTGATTGTATAAAATTAGAATGTCATCATAAACTTCAGTTAAGATCTAGGTTTGAACCCGCTGATTTTAGTTTTTAGTAATCATTGAACTGTTTACTCGTATTTGAAATTTTAGCTGTGTTTCTTGTTTATTCTGTTTTTGCATGTGTTTTTATTATATTTTTTATAAAAGTAGGACAATTTCATTTTATTATCAAATATTTTTGTCTCTATTATCTGATAAGGTGACATAAAAACAAAAAATAGCTTAAAGTAGAGAGTCTAAAATAAGCACTAAAATACCTTTTGAATTTTCAAAAGCTAGTTCTATTTTAACTAACTCAAGATAATTCTCATTCAAAATAGCCAAAACATGGGCAAAAAGTAACCAACTCTATTTAACAAATCACTAATTAAAAATGTCGATGCAGGATTTGAGGGCGAAAAATAACCAAGTAAGTTTTATGTCGAAATCTCTAATAAAAAAACAAATTACATTAAATGTAGTACTTTAAACCTATGCGCTTTTCTATTTTCTATGATATGAGACCATAAAATTTAAAATATCTTATACCAAACGGAAGTAATCTTTTTTTTTCATTTGAAAAACTTTAAACCTTCATAACTCAAAACACCAAATGACCTACTTGATGACTTTTCGCTCTACGCCGACGATATATTACATAGATAGATAATTTTTTTTTTTTATTATACGTAGAAAACGACCAGAACACCCGGAACAAATATCTGCAGATCGTACACACAATTGTTCCGAGGCGGGAATCGAACCCGCAACCTCCTGCGTCGCAGGCGGACCTTTGCCCACCGCGCCACATCGGTCGTCAAATACATAATACAATACATTACATAGATAGATATAATAACCATGATAGTTTCAAAAGTTGTATTAATACAAAACGTCCCTAAGATACTGGCTGACCAATCCTGATGTGCTGATGTTTTTGATTCAGAGAATCCACTGAACCAAAAAAGGATTATTATATCAGTATTGCCATTATAAAACTTCAGAATAGCACCGGCTTCGTCTATTTCTCCACCTTTGTGGAGTTTTATGTTCAAAAGTCGGCAGACGTTATAAAAGAGCGAGTTTTCTCTTTTATCTTTAGTATCTTTGTTAGGTTGAAAACTATAAACGCCATATAGCGCACATTGAAGGAAGTAGCTATTTCCGCTGGTCATCTGCTGCGTGAGAGGGGTCGATTCTTACGCTGTGATCACCACGGCCAATATCGGGGTGAGGAAGGTGGAGGAGGTATAATATAGGTGAGGAAGTAGTAAAATTTATTTGGCCCCCATGCATAACCTTATGACGAAACGAGCGAGCTTGGCATGTGCTGAACAATAAACGCTTAACAGTGTTCTTCAGCCAAAGCCCTTGACAGTTCATATTTCGTTTATATCTTGGCGTAAACATAAAAAGCTTGTCACGCAAGCAACGCTTACACCTAAACTGTCATGTTGTATATTGAATTTTTAGTGATACCATCGTAAAAACGTGTACTCACAACTTTCATTCACATTTACCAGCCTGTCAGAACAATATTTAGCCTTGCTTGGAGCCGTGAGGGGTGTTTTGGTAATTATCGACTTTTATCGTCGGTTTTGTTATTTTTCGTGTGTATTTTTTACTGCCCTGAAATGAATTTCATTCTAGTTTCATATAATTTTTTGTATATCACGAATGAACACTGTAATGATGTCTTTTTAAATTATTATTTATGATTGTTTTTCATATTCAAAATAATATATTATTTCAAATCCAGAATTAACCACGTGAAAACACACCGATGCACGTGAAAACGCGGCCAGCCATACATAAAAATATCGTATCACAAAAACGAACGAATCAGCACATGCTACAAACCTTCACAATCCGCGAATGACTTCAGCCCTTACCCACTTTGCAAGTTTCCGAACACAACGCAGCGTGATAAAATTCCAACCCAAAAAAACCTTTGAAACTTAGTAAACATACGCCCACTCCACCACGGCGCTAGATAAATTAAAATAAAAAAGCCGGCAAAAATTCGGAAGCGTTTTATATACGGAACCCGGTTTATTCACGTCCAGCGGGCTCGTAAATTACGGAACGCTGCTCAGTTTTGGCCGCCATTTTTTGTATATTCGGACACGGCCTTTTTAGATAAGTTCGATTTTATGAAACGGAGATAGAGATAGCTTTATTGCGGAGCTGGGGCCATTTGAGCGGGATGCAGGATGCTGATCTATTTTATTGGAATTGAATACAGAATCATGTTTTTATGGTCCATCTACCTATCGACTACAATAACCCATGATTTCCCATCAACTGAACCAATATTAATAATAAGTGCATATTGAAATGAAACACGACAAAACAATTTAAAAACTACAGTTTTATATCTAATGTGGAGATGACAGGGCACAGTGCTCAGTGGTCATACCAGTCAGGTCAGACCACGCTGGGCATGTGGGTTGTGGATGTTTGGTGGTAAATTGTTCTGCATAAGACGCTGCTTCCCGCCTCCCGGTGGATATCCCTTAGTTGCCTCTTACGACACCCGCGCGGGAAGAGTTGGGGTGGTCCAAATTCTAAGCCAGCACCAAACGGCCCTATTGCAAGCAATTTTTGAGCATATCAAACTCTACTTGATTTATATTCGGCTGTAAGTGGTGCTAGTATAATATGTACAAAAACAACTTAGTTATGTTCGTGAACGTACAATATAGAACTGGCAATTCAAACTGAAGCCCTACGAGTATAAACAAAGCAAACAATTCATTGGATTCGTCGAAACAAATGTAGTTAATCGGACTAATTCGCTCCTCGCGTGATTTTAACTATGAGTGGAGTGGGGAGTACGCATTCATTCGAGAGTGGGCATCGTATTGGGAATTGCAATACACACGGACAAAAAGTATCAATATATACTTATTATGTATATACAATTTATACTCGATCTGAGCAAACTGAAGTGGCAGTAGGCCGGCTATATCGCGAAGAACCGACAACCGCTGCTGGGGTACACGTGTACTTACGAGTAAGTGGAGACCGTGACTCGGCAAATGTAGGACGCCCACCTGGTGGGATAACGACCTGCGAAAGACTGCAGGTAGATGCTGGATGCGTCAAGTTGAAGATAGGGCGCTGTGGCGCTCATTGGGGGAGGCCTATTCCCAGCAGTGGACTGCTATAGGCTGATGATTATAATACTCGTGGGCGAAGGTCCGCCTGCGACGCAGGAGGTTGTTCGATACCCGCTTCGGGACAAATGTTTGTACGATCTGCAGATATTTGGTCAGGGTGTTCTGGTCGTTTCTATGTATAATACAAAGTATCTATCTATGCAGTGTATTTTATTATGTACCTTTCGTTTTTTTTATACATCGCTCCGATTTTATCTTCTCATCTATACGGACTGAACCAACCGTGTGTCAGACAGACAACATTACCTCCTTTCTTATTAGCTTTACTGTTTGAATTCAGAAAGGTCAGTCTTTCACTAAAACCATTAGGTATTTGTTTCGTGATTACGTGGTATATGACTTTGAACATTGTTTTGTTAAGGTTAAAGTTTATTTACTTACAAGCGGCTAACTTACTTCAGGCACCTTCAGGTAAGTATTCGTTTGAGTTAGACAGATGCTAATTTCACGGAATTGCCGACCTTACCTACCTAAATTTCCTAGGAAAAAATTGCACTTCAGTAAATACGAAAGTTTGGATGTAAAGATGGACAGATGGTCGTAGAACAGTTCCTATGGGAAATAAATAACCTTTAATGATTCCATAGAACCAACGCGTGAGAAGCAGCGGGCAGAAACTAGTACATAATTAACTATTTTGTGCCTGCGGCTTCTTACGTGTTGTTAGAGATCGCTTTAAGCGATAAGGCCGCCCATTGTACAACACATTCTTCATTTGTCTTTTTCCTGTCCAGTGTATCTGTTTTTATGGTGTGCAATGAAGAATAATTGTATTGTATTGTATTGTATGAAAACGTTTCAGAGTTGTTTTAGAGATAGTGAAGTCCTTGGTACACACACCTATGCAGTCCAATCTGTTGAGTAGGTTTGGCTTGACGAAGATCAACAAACATCCATCTATCCATCCATACAAACTTTCGCATTTATAATATTAGTGTGATCAGATTATACCAAGGACAAGCGACAAATAATATCGTATTTTGCTGAAAGGAAAGTAGGACACGAATATTGGCAGCAGTTTAATTTGGTCGAGATCAAAGTCCGGCGTTTGGGCACAATCTTATTATATTTTTTTCATAAAACACGTTTCAGACACAGATTAGGAAATGTTACGTTTTTCAGATTCCTATTTATGAATTCCGGACGCATTCACCCAGCGTCTGTTTTACAGGATCCGATTACTAGAGAAAAATCGACCGATGTGGCGCGGTGGGCGAAGGTCCGCCTGCGACGCAGGAGGTCAAGGGTTCGATTCCCGCCTCGGAACAATTGTGTGTACGATCTGCAGATATGTAATTGTTCCGGGTGTTCTGGTCGTTTTCTATGTATAATAAAAAATATCGATCTATATAATGTATTGTAATTGTATATCAGTTATCTAGTACCTATAACACAAGCTCTGCTTACCATGGGGGCTAGAAAATGCTGTGTGAACTGTCCAGCATTATTATTATTATTATTAAATCTTATCTAGAATAATTTTCGTTACATACTATATCGTGTCGGCTAGATAAAACTGGAAACTTTCGTAAGTCTCCATATTATTCGAGTCGACAGATTCTCAGCTTTCTGTTAAAAGTATTTTCTTCTTCGAAATACTTCATTCTGTCATTCAGTCTTCATTCGCTCACCTATCAAACATTAGGGTACTTCATAGTCGTACATAAGCTAAACAAAAAATAAATACATAGACAGGAAACAGGTATAATATTCATACGTAGGTTAAAATACCGGATTAAATTAACATACAAACAATAACAATATGCAAACTATGGAAAGAGGAATTCGGAATTTCTCTGAAGGACAGGATTCGTAATGAATACATCCGACAGAGAACCAAAGTTATCGACATAGCTCTAAGGATTAGCAAGCTGAAGTGACATTGGGCCGGCCATATCTCACGAATACAATACAATACAATACAAAACGTGTTCTTGAGTCGAGACCACGACTCGGTAAACGTATTCCGGCCAGGTGATATGATGACTTGCGAAAGACTGCAGGCAGATGCTGGATGCGTCAAGCTAAAGAAAGGGCGCTATGGTGCTGATAAAGGGGAAGCCTATGTCCAGCTGTGGACTTACATAGGCTGATGATGATGATGAATACCACTAAATATGTATTCCATAATAAAGTCTTCCATGCTTCTAGTTAACGAAATACGAATATTTACCTACAAACACATATTTGTACGTAGGTTAATTCGTATCAGTACAGTTACGCAATACAGTTATTTGGATATTTTCACATGTGTGAAAATAACCAAATAACTATAGGTATTGCGCTCATTTTACGGACATAATACGTTTAAATATAACTCCGTGGTGCGTAAAACAAATTTACATAGAAATCAACACGCAATGCTAATTTCATTTGTGTTTGGTTCGCAAAGAGGATTATTAGTGCATTTAATATCGGTTTTGATTAGCCCGCGGTAGTTTGGTCCAAGAGACAGCCTGACAAAAACTAATAACACTAAATAATATCCCTACTAATACACCTGGCCGATACCATCTTTGGGTGTATCATATTGTGCAACCGAGGATGATACCCGCTATGTGTAGCCATCGCCTTTAGATTAACTCTCTCAAAGGGCCTCTGTGCTGTTGGCTTCGGCCCCACGCAAGCCTTCCAAAGGACCGGGTCACTTTATGGCCCGAGATCATGGTAATTCCTACTAATATTATAAACGCGCAAAAACTACTGAATGGATTTTGATGAAATTTCACAATGATATAGCTTACATATCAGAATAACACATTGGCAATTCATAAAGATAATATTGTATATTATCAAATATTATAGGTATACCTTTAATCTGTTCACCAATATCTTTACTATGACAATGGTAATTGTCGCAGAATCGTCACGTAGAATCCTTAGATGAAAGAACTGTAAGTTAGAATATTATGCTGAAGTGGCAGTGGGCCATATTGCTTACTGATTACTGCCACGAATAAAGAGAAATTAAATCATAAAAGAAGTGGTGGAACATCTACTACTACTTTATGGACCGACGGTGATTGTATATACATACGAGTATGTCGTAGGGAGTCGATGGATGGAGGCTCAAGATCACGATTAGTGGCGTCGTTTGGAGGCATTTCAAAGGTTCTTCAGCAATGGACGTTATGTGGGCGGAATTATGACGATAAGTAATTTTAATATTTTTAATAGAATCGCATAACGTTTTTAAAGAAATGACTAAAATAATAGTTAGCTTCAATAAAAGTCGCAGGGTAATCATAAATTTTATAGTTAATTTGCTTTACTTTATGACACAATGCATAATAAATGAATGAAGTAATTACATTTGCAAACAATAATAGGTGAACTATTCCGTGCAAATGTAAATTTAATTACGAAAATTTAAATTACTTTCATTAAACTTGGACCATAAAAATGATTTAGGGGCTTAGGCCAAATCTATTGACGAAATAGGTTTCGCTTCGAAATTGATCATAAAGTGGCATAATATTGGATATTTAAGCTTCTACTCGTATATTTTTTGTCGTGGGCTTTGTTATTCTAAGAAAAGTAGACAGGTAGCGATGGACAGGGTTCCTTGAACACCGCAGACGGAATCCTAAAATGTCACAACAATAAATGAAATACTGCTTATAAATATTTATTTATTTAAAGCATTACAATAATTAATATAATATTAAAGGTATAATTTCCCATAGTGGTTTAGTATGCATATAGTATGCCCTAGTTAGTAGTATGTTTAGTAGCATAAGTTTAGGTTTATTATGGTTTTTAACGTCGTTTATATATTATATAAACGACGTTCCTAAGTTCCGTTCCGTTCCGTTCATAAGGCATTGTACAAACGTAATAAAAAAGTGCTTCTCCCTAACAAGGTTATGTACCTATACTTTGCCTCGAAAGTTTGAATGTTAGTCGCGTAGAAACTTATGCGGGTAGTTCCTAACGCATTTATGATGGTAAGGATGGAAAACATGTTTTATGTTATAACATTAAAGTTTGTTTTATGTAACGATGTTTTGAATGTTATCATGCTTAACAGGAAGTGGTGTGAAGCAGTATCGTTTCTGAAATAAATACTGTACAATTTCAGCTCATGAAGTGGGGTGAAACATGGTAGACGTCCCTTTTTTGTTTAATTTTATTTATTCTAGAATACGCTCCTAATAGCCTCCTTTTGACCACACACTCACCTGATAAGTGGCGAGGTGGCTGAAGATGTAACACAAAGGTCTAGAGGAACACCTATGCACGTTGAAGCTTAGCTATTAAGAAGCTACTTACTTACCTTTATTTTCGTTTATATTAGCTCAGGCAGCGCATAGACACAGGCCCCTCTACGTTTATGCCCTACGCAGATCAGTTACTTCTTCGCGCGAACATCATCAATCATAGTTTTAATATCATTTTATTTTAAAATATTTGTGTATATGTTTTATACAATTTTGAATTTTGTATAAAACATATGCACTTTCTTGCATTTCTGGCAAGTGAGACGTCCTCTAAAGTTATCAGAGTAGTCACAGTTATTTGACATCTCACTCATGTAGCAACACTAAACCAGTAATTCATAAATTTTTCATAAATCAGGTAACATTACAGTCAGTCCATCGGACTTATTTAAACTGAACACATGTTACACTCAAGTGACAACCGGATAATAGACAATAACATCCATCCGCAATATCCGGCTCGAGAGCCCGTCAATTGAATCAGCATTACTACAGCCAACCGCTCCAATTTACCAGAAACACTGTCAGTTTGAGGAATACGGTCTAATGGGCAGGGTATTATCCCCACATAAGCTGGAGACGTGAGCATGCCACTTATTTCGTTACTATGCATACCTATATGTATTTTGGCACGGTGTAGGTATATCTGGCATGTACATAATGTGATATGATGTCCGTTACAGTGTTGCTTGGATTGCAACTGGATTTTGATACAGAATGTTAAAATGATAGACTTGGTTTATTTGATTACATAACGCGAAATCTTCATATTATTTTGAGTTTATCTTGTGAATTTGATTTGAAACCTCAGATTTCTTAGTCATCGCGACCACTCTGTTAAGAGTAAAATACCGTGAAGACGTATGATTTAGTGTAGTTCGGATAAAAGCGATAAGAGAGACGTAAACCCATAAAAGCCTTCCAATATTCAGTGATGTGGGATGGAAACACATGTACGAATAAGAGTTATTGCGTAAAATCTACTATGTATGTATATATCATCTCTTTGTGGTTTGAAACTGTTTTTAGAACTCTGAAACAAAGACAATAGAAAAATTCCTAATATAGATTTCTAGTCATCAAAATTCGGGTCAAAATCCTACCTTAATTATTATTGGAGTCGTACTAAGATTATAGTGTTGAAAAGATTAAGGACAATAGACCATAGGCTTTTGAACTCAAAATCCCGTACCCTCATTTACTATAACCATTATCCAGCCCGTTCCTATAAAACAATTACCCTACCGCAATAATACAAAGGCATTTGTCTAAAATCCCTAGTTTTCGTGCTTAAACCAGGCCTGTGTCACTACAACATTATGATATTAAATCTTTTGTAAATGATGTTAGAGCTCAATTTTAATTAGGTCAAGCCTGGTCAAGGCTGCGCCAATTACCAAAAATTGTTTATTGTAATATATGTTTTATGTTCTTGGATATAAGTTTTAAGAGGTTATTTGTCTGTAAGTGAAACTGTGTGTAGGAACTATTATTGGTACTATGCTTGACCCGTTTAGCGGTATACAGAATGCTCCCATATTGTAAGGCCCGGGAATTTCCTTGCGATGTTTATGCCATTGTGTGGCGGTTTGTGGTGCAAACTGTAAGCTTAGTCATGTTTGAACGCTCCCACGAGATTTAGTCGTTATTCATAGAAGATCTCAGTGATAAGAGATAGCAGCCTAAATAACTTCTTAACTACACGAAAAGAACCATGAACAAACACACTTATTTATCATAGACATAATCGATGACCGTTGTGGCGCGGTGGGCGAAGGTCCACCTGCGACGCTGAAGGTTGCGGGTTCGATTCCCGCCTCGTAACAATTGTGTGTACGATCTGTAGATGTTTGTTCCGGGTGCTCTGGTAGTTTTCTATGTATAATAAAAATATCTATCTATGTAATGTATTGTATTATGTATATTAGTTATCTAGTACCAACAACACAAGCTCTGTTTACCATGGGGCTAGATAATGCTGTGTGAATTGTCCAGCATTATTTATTTATTTATTATAGAGGAAGGATATATTACTATGTGTGTGTGTATTGTTTATGAAATAAGTTCATACACTGTGAACATAAAGAATATTAATATAAAGAATTGAATATTTTTCGAACAATAAGATATGATTTAACGGTTGATATTAAATATAGACATCTTATCTATAGTTTAGGAGAGAGTTTCTTGTAACAACAATGCTGGAACAAGTGTAAAGCCGCTTCGTACTTGGACCAAACTTTTAAAAGCATATTTGTCGGTAAAGCTACGTGTATTATGCAAGAAGACGGTCTTAGCGGTATTTTGTTCGCATAAATAGATAGCAAATTCGGTAAACTATGCGGTTTTATACATACTTACAGTAAACAAACTCAAGTTCATATTTTGTAATTTTAAAATTCCTATATGCCATATTTTCCACTTTGTTACGTGATCTTGTTATCTAATATTATTTTAGAAGATGACAGAGTCTCGTGAGATTATGTTATAGGATCTGCTAACAGGATGAGTACGCTCTACTAAGTAGTAAGATGATGCTGTGTGAATGTTAAGTGTAGCGTTAAGAAATAAAATTAACCTAGGCAATGTGTTGGCAAACAGATATCCTACCCTAAGTGAAATCTGTTTTCGAAGCTGGCCACATTGTCGTGTGGCACTTTTAACTTATTGATTGAACTAATGCTTTTACTGCTTATTTTAAAATAATAGTCTTTATTTTTATATTGTATCATGATTTGGCAAAAACTCTGTTTGTCTATCTGTATTGTTATCATAAGCTCAAAGAATTAGCAAGCTGAAGTGGCAGTGAGCTGGCCATATATCACGGAAAACCGAAAACCACTGACCGCGACTCGGCAAACATAGTGTAGATGGGATAATGACCTCTGAAATACTGCAGGCAGACGCTGGATGTAGACAGGGCGCTATAGCGATCATTAGGAGAGGCCTATGTCCAACAGTGGACTATTATAGGTCGATGATGATTGTTATCATTGCATGCCTTACTAGCAGAACAGATCCTAATGGACCTCAACAAGAAAATATATCTGATGGATTGTATTCGGGAAGGACAAAACCTGCTTTTGTTTCGAAAAATCTTCACCAACTGCTGATAGATTTTCAAACTCGTGTGACAGTCCATACCTAATAAGCAATTTCGTATAGATTTATGAATTACATAAAGTAACGAGGTACTCGTACCAAACCGTGATCTGGATTCCCTATCTTGAAGCATGATGATAGATCACATACATATGTTACTAGCACAGGTACCCAGTTTGTACCTGGATCCCTGGGGGCCGATAAATCCGCGCCGACGATCAGTATTTACTCCGTCGAGGGTTTTTAAGCGGAGCATTGATATATTATGTTTACAATGTTCAATGTGCTGAACATGTGTCAGGATAACTTGAAGGGGTATGGAAAACTATCGGAATTTATTGTTGCTTCTATGGAAGCAGATGAAACTAGAAAATATAACGCCAATTTTGCATTCGCTTTTAAGAAACAGTTTCACATTTATAAATCTAAGTAAAATTTTGAATATTTTTGATATTTTAAATACGATGTTTGACGTTTTAATTATTTATTACGTAGTTAATGTACAATAGTTGTTACGAGTAGGTACATAAGCTTACAAATTAGTAAAAAAATAGTAGTGTGTTTTTTAGCTTCTTTATACCTGTCTATTTCAATGAGAAAACATATAAAAAACACATGAACCGCATTCTAGAACTGTTAAATGCATTGAGGTATAACGTTATGATTGATTATGTTGTAGAGATAGAGTCCGTTTTGTGACTCAATTACAAAAATCTGTTTTGTCCTTTATTTTTTTTTAATCATGTTTGTTTTATGTTTTTGTGTATTGAGTTACAAATAAACTTATTTTTATTGATCTAATCTACGTATAAACTCTGTCGGACCTTATAGCCACTGCAGACAGCAGAGCTACATATCTCCTTATCTACCTCTTTTCCTATTACATCAAAAAATAAAATTTAAGTAAAACCTTTTTGTTCCGAGAAAAAATATCCCGCCAAGGACGCAATTAACCGTTCCCATGGTTATAATCCCACCTTTTATTTTATCTCGTAAAAAAGGTATAAAATCAATTTTCCGATCATCGGATCCCGGTATTAAAATCAAATTATTTGTTTTCAATTATCTTTCCGTCCCTTGTTCGTGTTGTAATAATTCATCCCCATAAAATGCTCCCCATGGTGTTATTGATTATTAATTCTTTGGATAGATGGCGCCAAAATTTTTCTTATATTGATTTTTTGTTGCAGGTAATAATGCTGTGGTGATTTATTACTAGGGCAATCGACAATAAAGCTCTACAAAACAGTAAGTCTATTCAAAATAATATAATACATTAAAAATAGTATATTCAATTATAAGAAAAGACTAAATGATAATCGATGAGAAAGGTTAATAAGAAACGGATTGTGATTATATAATTTATTTAAATCGATTTTTATCTCTTATAAAAAGAAAACCTTTAATATTATATAAAGGTAACGTTAAAATTTCACTGAAATCTTTAAAAAACCGTTACTTGCGATTTTAAAAAGTGACAAATCAGTTAGCTATCTAGTTCCCTACGTTAATAAATCCCAGATGCCACATTATTTTCGTCTCGCAATCCTCATTCCTTATCATACCTAACATTACATAATACCCAACAATTTCACACATAAAAGTGCCATATGGCCTCCCCGAAGACACATCACAATTCCTCGCAACGATCTCATATCGCAGACGCAGCCGCTATAGGTCACACTTAGCTTTTTATTATCACTCAAATTTCCTTACGCATACACCCGGGTATTATAATGTTATGAGAGAGACTGTACATTATCTTTACGAGCTGATACTTAGCGCAAGTCATAAGATATAGCAGAAGATGTCACATAGTCACCAAACGGCTCTATCGGAAGACCAGCGTTGACTCAATTACAAAAATCTGTTTTGTCCTTTATTTTTTTAATAATGTTTGTTTTTTTTTGTGTATTTAGTTACAAATAAAAACGATTCTATTCTATAGTTCAAATAAAAAATAGGAAAGGAATCAACATAAAATTTTATTTTCTGTGTTTAGACTACTTGAATTGGGCCGAAGAGAGTTGGACGAACGCGGAACAATTTATTCTTAGTACTGTCTTTTAGTTTTCAACCATACTATTTTGAGATTGAAAACTCAAAATGCTTTATTTCTGGACACGGATAAATAATTAGGTATTGTCTAAGATTTCATTGATCTATTATGTATAGGTATTTTGAATCTAAATTAACTTAGCTTATTGTCCTTATTCTTATTTTATGGAATAAGATTTGATTTCTCTTGGTGCTTATTTATGTACTTAAGAAATAAACTTATTTAAATCTGATATCTCTCGCGTTTCGAAAATCTAATCAGCAGTTAAGATTAAAAAATACTGAAAACCGAATCGTCTTTCAGTGTTTTTTTGATGAAGCAATAACGATATTAACGACAACCATATTTATTTTTGAACCTACCTGGTCTATCTATAAGGATTGGTATGGTGATTATGTAACTCGCGACCGGTTTGCGACAGGCGTAAATTAAGCAATCAGTGCTGTCAAACGTCAATTTTGACCAATTTTGACGTTGTAGCTGGTGTCAAACTAATACAAAATTGACGTTTGACAGCACTGATTGCTTAATTTACGCCTCTCGCAAACCGGTCGCGAGTTACATGATCACCCGGCCGATCATATTCCCATATTTTTGTCATTTCTTTTCCGAACAACATCAATTCTCTTTTAGTTTGAAGCCCAATTTCACGTGTTTTTAAACTCCCGCTAAGCTCCTTTAACGCATACCACACTTAAACCGCCATAAAAGGGGGTGAACAGTGAAAAAGACATCAGGCTATGTGATTTTGGGCTAGGTGTGAACTCTGATCACGTGATACGCTTTTATGGGCCTCGTGATTTACTATGGAAGTGGGGATATGAGGCGTTAAATCAATTTTAATAGATAATCTCTGTCATGGGTTTATGAGCCGAAAAATGGATTTTAATGGTGACATTGAAAAAGGAAACAGATGTGCTAGGTAGTAAATGTTAGAATAAGTCAAGCAGATGTTTTTCTTTTGAAAAGAAAGTATATAAAATTTGGATATTGGTTGAAAGCCCAGTTATAGCTATAGGTTACAGAATTTAATTATGCTCTCAAGGGGCGTTAGAATAAACGATTTAATTTATATAGTATTTTTTAAAACTACTAAACTAACTAAACTACGTGGCCCTTTGGCCCATTTGATGAAATGTTATTGTGGCATAGAGCATAGATAACCATTGCCTATAGTACAATATCTCCTAGTGAAAACACACGCCGGGGTGCTCCACGACCCATTGTCCTATTCAACACCTCTTTGTATTTTATTACTTCTTTAGGCCAAAACTACTGAACGGATATTAAATGTTGCCTTGATTGTTGTTCTACAATACAATATCTATAAATTACAAACAATTCATAACACAAAGGTTATTTTTAACCCCATAAATCAGATGACTTGATTATCGAGGAACTTGCGGAACGTCACGTATTAATAATCCCAGAAACAACGCGTGCGAAGCCGCGAGCAGTAGGAGACTAGTGTTATATGTTTCTAATAAATTCAAATTTAGAAGAAAAATATAGTTGTTTTTGCATAGATTTTCATTATGATTTGTTGTCATTTACTTTGAAAAGTGAGTTCAGTAAGGAAAGGAGCATATAATCAGTTTCCCTTGTCAATTTTCTACCTTTCCTAGAAGTAGGTACTTAAACTAGCCTAATCAACTGTGACCGCTATCTCAACCGCCTAATAGCCATGACTTTGTCGGGTAAATGACAAGGCGAGGAGGTGCGGTGCACACATTCGTAAAATATATTGAGTATTGAGTATTGAGTAAATCATAAATGTGAGATTTAGCAGGTATTTACTCTTTTATTGCATTCCGTAGAACTGACAATGTGAAAGATTCTATGCGTTGGTTAGTCATAGCAAAAAGCCGTCTAGAATAAATGTTACCAGCAATCTACTTTCTGCCCTGGGCAGTTTGACATACAAAAATGCAATATCATAAAATCTCTTATCGGAGGCAAAAAACACAATAAGGTTCAAGTAAGTAACGAGTACCTAATCAGTTTATCATATTTGAAATCATCGAGGACCTATAGCAAAACATGTTTATACGAGCATACGAAGTCCACTTTTTGCCTAAGTATACTAAGTATGGTTAAATTTTCAAAGGTACACCATATTTAGTTACACGCCCGTAAAATAATTATAGAAAAAAATCTGATATGCTGCGTCAAATTAAGGCCAGTTATGACACAAAATGTGTAATCTGGCAACACGGGCTACTAACCAAAGAATGTAGGGGCAGAACCTATAAACTCACAGAATAAAGACGAAGCGAGCTGACATGAACATGTGAATAGACAAAATGGACGCTATGGCTGAACGGAGCCGCTAGTTCTTGAAAGGACTGCATGAGATGTAGATAGATAGATATAGTGAGAATTGATTGTTTGTTGAGATAGTCAAAGTAAAGCTTTTACCTACATTCTCTATTTACTAGTTTTTAATAGTTACCCTGTGGAAGAATAAGAGCTTACAACACGTAATGGCAGGTTTTTAGAGACCTACCTTAACGACCTGATTTTAATCACGTCACAGAAATATAAATAAATTGTGACGATGACGCGAGTTTCACGCTTTTGGTTCACCCAAAAAGTACATACAGTTAGAAAAGCGTTCGGTGATAATGACGCCAGTGTCAAGAAGTTTCTAGAACACCCGAAATAAATATCTGCAGATCGCACAAACATTTGTCTCAAGGCGGGAATCGAACCCGCAACCGTCTGCGTCGCAGGCGGACTTTCGCCCACCGCGCCACAGAAGTCGTCAAGTGTTATACATACATATATGTATGTCAATGAAACCTTTTCAGAAGACAAAACGAACTGCACAGATACTTTTCAATTGCGACTTAGAAAAAACAAGTTGGTTTTTGAAAGCTTCTCCGGGAATCCGACCGTGCAGTTTCAAATTCGGAATGAGCAGAGTGTGCTAAACGTTCCCGGGATGCAGTGTCTCGGATTCCCGGGATTTGGAGCCGTTGTAAGCGAAATCTGGTCTAATCCAAATTGAAAACCAAGCGAGTCTTGTTTTATTCACGCTGTGTCAATGGCATTCTTGCTAAGAAGATATCTCGTTGACCAGTGCCAGAAACCATTCTTTTTGTAACAGAACAACTTAGGCTATATCTTGCTTAAGCTTTATTGTTCATTGTCTAACGAAAGTTGTGTTATTTATTTGTTGTTAATATATTAACATTGTCAATAGAGTGCAGCACCAAAGCGACAAAGAAATATAAAAGGTTAAATATAATAATATACTAACTAAAACTAATATCATAAAAAATGACCAACACGCGATCACCTTTTGGATCCCACTAAGTTTGGGCAAATATAGATACTTACCTAGATATTTATTAATTAAAATAGAAATAATTTCTGATTCGTAGTATCGTATCCTATATTAGGTTTTAGGCCAAAAGTGTAAGCAAAAAGTTTAAAAGACAGCCCTAGCATTTTTGAGTAATGTCCAAAAATATCTGTAAACAAATCCTATGCAATCCCCTGCAAGAAACTAAGTACCCAAGTGTCAGTAAGAAGAGAGCTATTTGCTTTTCGCTTCCAAATTGAACAGCTACTACGGCTACGACGAAACCGAAGTGTCGTAAATTACGTCCAGGCGGTGTCGAGTTTGAATAACTCCAGTTCTGGTGATCTGCAGGATGAGCGGTAGCGAGAACGGTGGCGAGACAATAGCGAGAGCGGATTGTTATATTCTGCTGCCTCGCCAGTGGCACTGGCTGGATTTGATATCGTAATCAGAATTTGTGTGAAATTTCAAGCCTACATTCTACTTAGTATTTTTTGTAATTAAATTAATATGAATTAATAAAATAATAGTTTTCTCCGACCAGGTGGGATGACGACCTGCGAAGGACTGCAGGTAGATGCTGGATACGAGAGACCTATGTCCAGCAGTGGACTGCTATGGGCTGATGATGATGATGATGAATTATATAACTATTGGTTCAACAAATCACAGAAATTAATCTTTCGCCGGCCACGTCGCAACTACTAGAGTCAACACAACCACATCGACATTTAGGAGTTACCACAACGCATCTACAAAAAGCCGCGCCGACGCTACTCGTGTAACCACAACTAAACACATTTTTGTCGCTGTCTTGTGGTGTGGTTATGGTACGTGTGAATCGTTCCATAAAGTTTACGATGTTTGTTGATAAGGCTTAACGCATTCACAGCCGAGTCTAGGCGGTGCAGGACCCCGCCGCCGCCGCGCCGCTACATGGGGCCGGAGAACGAACGACATCGGCGTCTTACGCCATGAAAGTGTTAAGCTACTTAGGTCATCTAAAACAGAATGCCTAGCCTCACCTAAAATCTACCCGTCCTATATTCCAATTTCCCTGACTAATTGGAAGTGAAGGACTTCGGACGGACTCCGAGATAAATTGCGAGATCCAGGAAGTCTTGCAATTAGTTCTGAACTCCATTGTCTATTGTCTCGGTTACATTGTGAGAACTGCTGATGTATTTATCGGCACAGTTGGTCTTCGGTAACGGGATATTAATTTTGGTGGTCGTTGTCTACTACGTGATGCAGAGTTGAATAGAATACCTAGTACCTAGATGTACCTAGTTGTAGATGTGTCTATACTTTTAAGTTTTGTAGGTTTGAAAGGTAGTAGAAGTAACATAGAATAGAAAACACTTTTTTGGACACATGAATAAATAAGTATAATTAAGCTGAAGTGCCAGTGGGCCGACTGCTGGGGCAAACGTGTTTTTGAGTGGAGACCACGACTCGGTAAACGTAGTGTAGGACGCCCTCCGACCAGGTGGGATGACGACCTGCAAAATACTGCAGGTAGATGCTGGATGCGTCAAGCTGAAGACAGGGCGCTGTGGCGTTCATTGGGGGAGGACTATGTCCAGCAGTGGACTAACATAGGCTGATGATGATGATAAATAAGTATAAAATAAACAAACGGAAATCAAAATCTGTATAACATGGAGGTACGTGACATTAAAGGGCTTCAGTAATAACTTTTTGTCGTTTAGTTTTTATAATTATGACGACTTCAAAATGACCCTACGACCCTAGTCACTAGACATCCTCAAGAACTTTTTCACGAAGCTTTGTATAAACAGTTACTCCTGTTTTTGTACTAACTTGTATATCCACGTGTCCTTCCTTACTTCAACTTCTTATTTCATGGCTCACAGTGTCTGTGCGTCGTTAGTTTACGAGTCATTGTATGTATTTATACCTCAGGCTGCATGCCATCTGTCATCGCGCGTCTGCTAGGTTCGAATGGTGGAATGAGTCGTTTACCCCGATGTTACTTCCGGCCGGGAGTCTTCACCAGAATTTCAGTATTCTGTTTATTGTTTATTTATTTCCACCGTAGACATGTTATACTTGATGTCGATAAGTTTTATAAGCTTGAAAAGTATATTACAATTTATTATATAACACACACTAATTGGACATAGGAAACACCATACGGGATTGTGTTAAGAAAAGCAGACAGACATGCTTTCTTTAAAAATTTAATTAAAGATTAATTGAAATTTATCGCGTCCTACCCGTTATGACCTATGAAGCTGAGACGTGGACACTCACGATAGGGCTGGTCCATCAGTTCAAAGTCGCTTAGCAAGCTATGGAAAGAGCTATGCTCTGAGCTTCTCTGAAAGATAGGATTGCTACCGCTGGGGCAAACGTGTTCTCGAGTGGAGACCACGACTCGGTAAACGTTGTGTAGGACGCCTTCCGACTAGGTGGGATGACTTTCAACGAGCGCTATAGCGCCTTGTCTTCAGCTTGACACATCCAGCATCTACCTGCAGTCTTTCGCAGGTAGTCATCCCACCTGGACGGAGGGCGTCCTACACTACGTTTGCCTAGACGTGGTCTGCACTCAAAAACACGTTTACCCCAGTGGTTGTAGGTTTTTCGTGATATGTGGCCGGCCCACTGCCACTTCAGCATGCTTATTCTTTGAGCTATGTCGATAGCTTTGCCATGCGTTGATAAAATTCAAAACCGGAAGCAATCCCATAAACAAAACGTTCCAACAATGTTATTTCGTTCACCAATGCTCAATCAATGAGTTCACTGGCCACCAATAAAAACAAACATGTCGTACCAACAGAGAAAAAATAAAAAGAAAACAATAAAGGATTTGAATTTCGAACATTGTTACTGACAGCTAGCTAATAGAATCAGATGCATGTTTTTATTTGATTGGTGTGGGTTAGAAAATTGGATGGATTGTGTTTTACAAATAAAATTGAGATTTGCTTATACAATACAAATACACGACTACCGACTCAATATTAGAATAAAACAGTAGTAAATATATTGGATACCCTAGTAGATAGACGCGGCAGCACTATTGTGAATTTTAAGTTAACTACAGGCGAATTGGTTCATTTACAAACTTTTTATTTCGAATTTGGCTGAAATATAGTAAATACTTTAAAGGTAGCTATTTGGTGAATTCCCTGTTCTTATTAACGAAATTTTGACCGATAAGTACTGGTTTCTGTTATGTAAATCGTAGTATAGATAAAGCAATTACTAAGCCAGTAATTGACGTTAACAACATGATCCAAACAATTAAAAAAACGACAAGTCAAATTAAAAACAACCGACGACAGAAAAACCAGGTGGTCCCAACTAAAACAAAGCCCCGTTCACACCGTGCCAGCTAAACACTAACCAGAGCACTAAACAAACAACATGTGAGCAAAACCAGCGTGGGACCGTATTTAAATTATTTACTCGACGGGAACGGATCCTCTCAAGACATGCTGTTTACGGACAGACAGACAGTCGCGTGTGTTCGACTCACGTCCTGCGTTCTACGTGGCAGGAAGGATGGAAACTTTCACAGTTAGTTTAGTGTGGCTTATCAGTACTGTAGACCCCGTAGGTACCTACTTACCTAGATCTTGAACTAAGAATAGAACCATGTTTCTGAAAAGTATAGCTTTGCGAAATAGCGTATCTGTCATATTTATTTGACAGTTATGTATATTAGAGGCCTATGTCCAGCTGTGGACTACTATACGTTGATTATTTATTTCATTATTGAACACATAATAATACATAAAAATAACTTTACTAAATAGGATATGTACCTACATTGTACATAGGCAAGCTTAACCCTGATGATGTTAATTATGCCCTGGTTATTACGAAAATGCAAATTATATAAATAATAATAAATAATAATGCTGGACAATTCACACAGCATTATCTAGCCCCATGGTAAGCAGAGCTTGTGTTATGAGTACTAGATAACTGATATACATAATACAATACATTACATAGATAGATATTTTTTTATTATACATAGAAAGCGACCAGAACACCCGGAACAAATATCTGCAGATCGTACACATAATTGTTCCGAGGCGAGAATCGAACCCACAACCTCCTGCGTCGCAGGCGGAACTTCGCCCACCGCGCCACATCGGTCGTCTAAAAATAAAGCTAAAACTGGGATTTGGCGCTTGGACTCATGATGCTTAACTGCATTCAATGTAAGTGTGATTTTATGTCCCGTTAGGTACATTTTTAAATAGCCTATTTCCTGAAACAATTAGCTTTTTCAGCAGCTTAATATTTGGCCAAAGTAAAAGTGAGCTTTTATTTTCGGAGACGGAAAACTTTGATTTTGTATGTGACCTGAAAACTAGATAGCATTTGTGATCGCAGATCAAAATGCCTAAATCAATTTCCCGGGCTTTCATGTGTTTTGTGTAATTACTGACGTGCCCAAAATTCCTTTAAGATCTAAAGAAAAAAATAAAAATAATGCTGGACAATCCACACAGCATTATCTAGCCCCATGGTAAGCAGAGCTTGTGTTATGAGTACTAGATAACTGATATACATAATACAATACATTACATAGATAGATATGTTTTATTATACATAGAAAACGACCAGAACACTCAGAACAAATATCTGCAGATCGTACACACAATTGTTCCGAGGCGGAAATCGAACCCGCAACCTCCTGCGTCGCAGGCGGACCTACGCCCACCGCGCCACATCAGTCGTCTAAATAAAGTTTCAGTTTTTATAAATAAATCCCTTAGTATTTTTATGAAATGACTGATTTGATCGTTTCCCTGCAACATACACACACACGCTCATTTCAAGCTGCAGTCCGTTCTAAGTAGGCTACAGTACCAAGTAGAGCTTTGAACTTTGAATCCCTATTTATTTGTCCAATCCTTTTTTAGCTTTGTTTTAAACAATGGCCTCACTTCTGAGTAACAGTGCTTGTGAGAAACAGTTATGTTCCTTTTCTTTTAAAACTCTTTGTGATAATTATCTCGCATTATGGTTCTCAGCACAATACGCTAGGAGGCTAGATCTTGTTTACACTGCAAGCTTTTGATTCAGTTTTAGAGATTTCAAGCAAATAACAAGAATTGGATGAAAACTTCTTGGATATCCATCCAAGACACAGAGTTTGAATATTTTGGTGTTTTCAAGTATTCAATATGATGTGATTAGTAAATCACAATAATATTATACGAAAGTTGAGATGGATGGATGAATGTTTGATACTTTTCACGTTAAAACTACTAAAAGGATCCGGTTGAAATTTTGCATGGATGTAGGTCTAAACTTGGAATAAGACTTAAGCTACCTACGTTTTATATATCCCATGGGATAGAAAAAACATTGAAGGCTTCTATAGAAATAACGCATGCGGAGACGCGAGCAAAAACTAGTTGACTATAGGATTTAGAATTCCACAGTCATTTGTTTCTGTTGCGAAATTTTGTTCCATATATTGTTCGTTTCCAATTTATCATCTCTTATCAATCTCGTACGTAGTATATAAAAAACGTAATGTTTGTTTGTATGTAAACTCTAATTGCCTTGCTTTATATCACTGCCATATAAATAGGTGAAAGCAAAGAAATTTATTGTACCAACAAAACAATATCAAAAGAAACAACACATTTTACTGCGGCATAAATCAGAAGATAATTTATCTACTCGTTTATCTTCAGCTTATCTTGGAAATAATAAAATCGTCACAACATGTTGCGAGAATATTGAGCTTGTTTAGTTTCACAAGGAATTCTTCTAATTAATCCGATTAGGAAACTCCTTGTTTAGATTCTGTTTGAAAGGTTACAGAGACTTGGAAACGAAAAAGAAACGAGTCGAATTAAATAATCAAACAACCATTTAGTATTGGACATAAAATCAGAGTACGTAATATGTTATAATAAATAAAATATTAATAAATAAATATTAAAATAAACGCAGATATTTATTTCAGGTGTTATCTATGTCTATGTATAATAAATAATATATAATATGTATGTATTATACTCGTATTACGTATATCAGTCATCTAGTAGGTACCCGTAACACAAGCTGTGATTAGCTTGAAGCTAGATAATTTTATTTAATACTAGCTCCGCCCCGCGGTTTCACCCGTGTGGTGATATATACTTTGTATAATATACAATATATATTTATGAATTGTAGCCTATGTGTTATTCTGATATGTAAGCTATATGTATATTATTGTGAAGTTTCATTCAAATCCATTCAGTAGTTTTTGCGTGAAAGAGCAACAGACTCACAAACTTTCGCGTTTATAAAATTAGTAGGATTAGGTGCTATTTAGTTTATTTAATATTTAGGTCAGTTTATGATATTGCCAGTTTGATAATATAGAAACGTTAAGTACAGTCATTGCGAAAAGCAATCCTGCCTGATTAAGCCGTTGCCCGGGAAACCACGGACAGAATTAGTACAAACCATTGTATGGCAACCCTACTCAAAAGTTGCCATAAACTTATTTTATCCGCCAGGTGCTTTTGAAACGCAAAGTTTGGCAACACCGGTGAGTTTTGACGACCATTTTTATGGTCGGTCTCAGCAAGTAGGTAGGTACATGTTATTTTACGAGGGATGATCTGCCTTGGACTTTTTAACTGATGTATTATAACTTTTTGCAAAAACCTTTGTTATAAAAAATTTTGCTAAACTTTGGCTGGCACATGTTAGGTTACGACTCTCGTTCGGTAGTAGGCGAGTGCCTATCCTATTATTTTTCGTCAATTCATTCTTCAAATTATATTATAATAACCAGGTAGTTTCCTCTAGTCTACAGGCAACTATTGCACATTTTTAGAGATTTCACTCGATTAAAACATCGAGTTGCATCGATATATTTACCCTATTCTTGTCCGTCCCTAGCGGTAGTCTCATTCCTTTTTTGTGCAAGGCAACGTTCGCACGCGCTTTTCAGAAAAAATATCAAAACGCAGTGCAGATGATAAAATATTACATTATCAACGGAAAATAAGTAAATTAGAAGAAACGACGACGTGTACGATATGCTATTCCGTCGTCAGATGAAGAAAATCTTGCAGGTAGGTTTGTGTAAACAAATAATTCCTTTGGGTGAAATCGGGATTGACTGCGAGTTAATTGCGATAACACAGTTAGCTGCGAGCTTCCTGTGATAATAAAAAGCAGAAAATACGTGAATTCCAATGGATTTACACGTTCATCTGTACTTTTTGTCTGCGAGACAATATTACGTCCAAGTACCCACATCATTTGTCACATAAATAAAAATGAAATGACGATAACATGATTATTCTATTTTTATATACAATCATGGACGAAACGACCAAGGCCATATTCAATTATGAATCGAGGCAAAATCATTCGCCGTCACCTGCCTTAGAGGAGGTGCTGCCGCAGCCGTTTTTGACGGAGGCACCGCTGCCTGATGCCGGACGGGACCCTACCGCCGCTTTGTCGGAGGCTCTGCCTCTGAACCAGGCCTAGACCCAGAGCTGTTATCAGCACTGGGGGCTTCTACCTCAGATACACCAGACTAACAGACTAACCGTATTCTGATATCTGGATGGGCTCATCCAGATATCAGAATACGGTTATGCCATCACGATAGTCTGGCCTCCCTATAGCTCCCGTTACCTAGGAAATATTAAGGTAGGTAGGTAATATAAAGGACCTTATGAAGAAATACTTCATCATCAGCCTATAGCAGTCCACTGCTGGACATAGGCCTTCCCAATGAGCGCCATAGCGCCCTGAAAGAAAAAATACTTAGTCCCGTCCAATTGTAAATTTTTATAAGCACCAAAGCTCAACGCCTTAGCCGCAATTTGTGATATCGTTAGAAGGCGTGACAAAAAACTCGAAAGTTTTCAAATGGCCCTTGGTGCTGGTACCTCTGCTATAAAACGAGCCATGGATGTTTTACTGAAATCCGACTACGAAATATGTATGTGCACTCAAATCACTCAGTGACGGAGGTCGTCTCTTGACGGACCTACACTTCTCATTTTCGAATGATAGAAGAAAGTTGATAACGTCTAGCTTTTCTACACATTATAAATGCAGAAGGAGACGAAACGCTCAACGGGAGGACAACGGAGGCCAGCGTCTGCGGGTCGCCGACCTTATCCGATGAATGCGACGATGGCCCAAGTGCCGCCGCCGCCACCGCCATCGAAGAACTTCAACCAGTCTAAGCCCTGTGCAAACACGCAGCAGTAACGCAGTATGCTGGTTGGCTTGCTTATAATTTTAACTGTTGGCTTATAATTTTAAATTGAAAAATTAGTACTTTACATACTCAGAACTTACAGCCTTGGAATATGATGCCGTCTATGTACAGATATTACTGGGCTGTAACATCCATGGCTGTTCCTTGATTGGCCGTAAAAGCATGGCACCCTTGGTGTCATGTCATCACCTGTCATAGGTGTCACAGTCTAACATCAGTTTAATAACTTCAAGTTCTTATTTTTTTTTTATGGCTCGCTGTGTCTGTGTTGCCACAAGTCTGGAAGCCTAACCTCCTATCCTATCTTTGCCACAAGATAAACGCCATAATATCATACAATTAGTCCGAAAATATTCACGTTTACCGAAATGTTACTATTCATGATTTTGCTAAGCTTATTTATAGGTGTTCTTGCTTCAGTATGCCCCGCTGTTAGGTACGGGTTTCTGATGTACAAAAAAGTTTTGGAAAGATACAAATATTTAGCTTTACAAGAAAATAATAACGATTACGATTCCAAAATAAAACTCGCTCCGGCGATTATAGATGATTTAAATTGGTGACAAGATAGCATACATAGTTCTTTCCAATGTTTTCATAAAGTCCAGTATAAACACGAAGTATTTACTTACGCTTCTCGAACAGGTTGGGGCGTGGTTTACGCCACCAAAAGAACAAACGGTACATGGAAAGCTCTTGAAAAGGAACACGTTTTCTTAGGTTTAAAAAGTTTTTATTATTTAAAATGAATCAAACTATGCTATATTGCTAAGAGTCGATAACACCACAGCCATAAGCTATGTGAACAGCATGGGAGGGATCCAGTTTCCACACTTGAGTAACTTAACGAGGCGTATTTGGCAATGGTGCGAGAAGATAAATATTTGGATATTTGCATCCTACTTGTACGTTAATACGAAAGAAAACTCTGCAGATTTAGATTCTAGAATAATAAACCCAGATACTGAATGGGATTATCTGATAACGCTTTCCAAACAGTAGTACGACTGTATAGTTATCCCGAAATTGACCTTTTAATTAAATTATCTATTCGCCTCGCGTAGCAATGCCAAGTGTGAAATTTTCGTCTCATAGAAACCTGACCCTGATGCTTTTGTCGTTGACGCTTTTACCATAACATGGAAAAATAGGTACTTTTATGCATTTCCACCATTTTCATTAATTTTAAATGCTTACGGAAAATAGTAGACAACGAAGCAACTGGAATACTCATATCTCCACACTGGCTATCGCAAGCGTGATATCCCCTGTTACACAGTCTACGAGTGTCTAAGATACACTTTTCAACCCTAGCAAGTAAACTCTAGTAGAGTATTTGTAACAATCGCATTTCAGGGAGTACCACCCTCTCCATGCGAACCTTACCCGTGGGTGCCGCGCGGCTCTGCGCTCGGCGCTCACGCGGCGCGGCTTACCGCTGGCGACGCTCGACCTGATGCTCGCCTCGCTCGCAGACACCACCATAAAGCAGTATAGCATCACTTTGAAGCTCTGGTGGCGGTTTTGTATGGACAACAATAGTAACGTTTTCAACGACTCAAATGCATTCATTTTAAACTTTTGAACTGAGCAGTTTAATAATGGATGTTCGTATGGCTCTCTTAATAGTCACCGTTCCGCATTATCTTTTTTCTTGGGTGATCAGATCAGTTCCGATCTTTGCATAAGACGTCTTCTTAAGTGTGCTTACAAAATCAAACCCAACCGTCCTAAATATACGTCTGCTTGGGACCCTCAAATAGTTTTTAACTATAATCTGATTGGTACCCAAATTTAGAATTACCTAAGTACTGAAAAAATTAGAAAAAAGTTAGTTATTTTATTAGCATTATGTACCGCACTAGAGTTCAAACTTTTTCCATGATAAAACTGCAAAATATTACAATCATACCAGACGGTATAAAGATCAGTCGCTGGATAAAGGCGTGGACACAGGCATGTTCAGTGCGCACAGCACGCGGCACGCGGCCAGCTCGGCCGCCAGACGGCGGCGGCGGGCTGGATCCCCGCATCCACCGCCTTTGCCCGCTTTTACAACCGACCCCTAATGAATAACGAGAGTAAATTTGCAAGAAGAGTTGTATTTCCGTCGAACTCGTAAGGTTACTAAACAAGACTGTTTTAGTTTATAGCGTCTGTAAGTTTCAGCCTTAGTTTCGTTTAATAGAAGATAAATGCTTGAAGTTTATATTATGATTACATCATCATCTGCCTATATTAGTCCACTGCTGGACTTAGGCTTATATATGATATATGATTACATAATAGATAATTATTAACCTATCTGAAAGTTTGTCCATTAAATCGACTGTGATTTACCTATCTACCTCTATACTTTTTAATAAACAATATTGTTTACAGCATATATCATAAGACGAAGGAAAACAAACCTTCCATCTCTGAACATCTACCTGGTTATTATAATATAATTTGAAGAATGAATTGACGAAAAATAATAGTTGATCAAATGAACTTCAGTGAAGTTCGATCATTATTATTTGAGTCAATTCATTCGAAAATTATAGGAACCCAACCCGCCCTATTAAAACATAGTCAAGTCCTTGTTTTAGGCCCAATAGATAGGAAGCTTTGTTTCTAAAATTACTCTAAAAGAATGAGACTACCGCTAGGGACGGACAAGAATAGGGTAAATATATCGATGCAACTCGATGTTTTAATCGAGTGAAATCTCTAAAAATGTGCAATAGTTGCCTGTAGACTAGAGGAAACTACCTGGTTATTATAATATAATTTTCGAATGAATTGACTCAAATAATAATGATCGAACTTCACTGAAGTTCATTTGATCAACTAATATGTGCTTTATAGTCTTAAGTATAAAGTTCTCATTGCATCCAAAGATCACACAAGGTACCTACTGATTTAAATTCATAGTGACCGCTGTGCTGTCTGCTATTGCTGTTGCACAGTTGCTCTTCCAGTGTAGTGTAGAAAAATTTGTAAGAAAGATAAATTAACTTTCCCAAAAAAGCAATACGCGGCATTATTTACTTATTCAGAGAATCAGCCGAAAAACACTTGAAAATTAACACTTGAAATTTCAAACGTGTGGTGTTAAACTTCAATTCAAACCTGAAGTGGAAGTACTAAAAGTAGGTGCACACCAACACTTCCTAAAACCTATTCACACCTATTCACGTTCGCATGTGAAGTCCTTCTCATAAACTCATATCCCGCCGCTTCCCAGAATCCTTTCCACGATACACCTCTAATGCTCTCTAAAGTACACCCAACACTTCAGAAAATCCTATTTTCTCTCGCTAAAGAGGATACCTACTCCTCGCTAAACTATTTAGTTCGCGGCTATTAATATTTATATTTAGTGAAATAATTTTGTTTCTCGGGGCTTTATGAAACCACAACAAGGTATAGATAGTAATAAACATCATCATCATCATTCTATGTTAGTCCACTGCTGGACACAGGCCTCCCCTAATGAGCACCATAGCGCCCTGTCTTCAGCTAATAATAGCTTTAAAAATATACATACATACAATAAACATACATAGGTAGATTAACATACATAAAATAAAATAAGGTAATGAATAGCCCTGCGGTGCGGGGCGGACGGCCCGCTGGATGACATGTGACTTGTAGGCAATGAAAGCATTATTATAACCCATTCACTGCCAAGACTCTGCAGCGCGAAGCGTAGAGGCAGACCACAGCTAGAAGAACTCGCAGAACTACATGTTCGTCCACACCATAGATATTATGTGGCAATGAAAGTGTTAAGAAGATACTTATACAAATAATTCAGAAGAGGAGTTCTAAAATTCACAATAAACACAATGAAGAGTAACTTGTTTAGTTCATAACTACTAATTTATAAAATAAATAAAGCGAAGACAATAATTATTTGTTTGTTTAACAGCCTTTTACTACAAATTCTTTTGCATTTCAGTTCATACAGCAGAAATTATACGCATCAAAGAAATCAGGTGTACGTTAAAAAGATTTAGTTCACGGGTTCGAGTTCGAGGCAAAGGTACTAAACCTTCAAAACCAATAATCTCTTCGGAATCAAACTCTTTACTCACGCTGTTTGCGTCTAATCTAAAGCCTATTTCATAGTGGACTCGTCCGTTCTAAAATCGAGTTGTACGGAAGGCGGGAGAATGACAAATGAACGTGTCCAGCGACTAATGATCGGTCAGTGTGCGGTCACTGTCCGATGTCCATCCGAGGATGGTTTATGACGTCCGATACGATATTTAAAATCATTTTCTAATTGCATGAAGTCATAGTGTCGGTATGTTTTTTTTTTCAAAAACAAACACTTCATATTCATTAATGTACTACTGGATACGTTCTGCGGTCTGCGGTCAGGTCGAATTGAACGATTTGTTCAATTCTTCTTGCAATTAGAAATTTTGCATTACCGCAGTACGACGGGAAGAAAAACACTACATTAAATCATAAGCTCCATCTTAATAAACACAACCTTCGGGGAGACCAGTACCTTCCCAAAATAGAACTGCTAATACCCATATAACAATATCGAGATTCACATAGTTATTTATACTATATCAGGATCGTTAAAGTTATGTACTGAAACCGCTTTCGTCATTCACAAGAAATCACGCTATTTTCAATTAATAATTATTCATAATGTCTGTTGTGAATCGTATCGCAACGTATAAACGTAGAAATTATCTCGAATGTCGGTCAGACTGGAGCCAGCCGAAGTTTGCGCAACACAAGTTCGGTTATTGTCATGGTCTCGGCGACGAACCGGTCCGTTTCAATCAGTTTCTATCCAAAAACTACACTGTGATTGAAATGTTTCAGAACTTCTAGCTAAGGTTTTCATCATCACACACAAGTCTACAGAACATACCTCTCGTGGGGGGTTTTGCCATAGTCACCACGGTAATTAAGATAAGTTTATATAAGTAAGATTTGTAATCGCAGTTCAGGTGTTTAAATACGCAGAAGGCAGTTGGTTTCGTAGGATCCCTTAGTAGACTTTTACGACGACGTCCACGAGCTTAGTCGATCGCTTCGATTCTTTCGCCGCGAACGCCATGGCTAACAGCTATATGTAATAGATACATATTATAGCACTGGAGTTAATTTTAAGTACCATAAGCTTGGAGAGGTTTACATTATAATCAGTTATCATCTATATGATAGACAAGTAGCTCAGGTAAGAGATAAACAATTCGACTGTCATGCCAGATCGAGGTACCTTGTTTTTTGATTGCAGTTAATGAGTTTTTTAATTATTTAACTTAAAAGATCAGAACACAATTTATTATAACTAATTAATTAGTGTTTATCGTGTTTATAATACGGCTTTCTGTCCGACGTTACAACTACCGTAATATTATTGGAATTATAGTTTCTTTTCGAAACTGAAACAAGTGTCGTCACTTGGTGTGGCAATAAATCGCTATTATCTATTTTTAACTGCTAAAGAAATGGCCCAAAATTAAATGTCTAATGTTTCATAAGCATTCACGTGAAATAACTTGAAATATCATTGAAAAGTCTTGCTTACCTTAGAATATTCTAATAATTCTCTCTGCCACCAATTCTGAGTTATATATGTTCCAACAGGTTAATAACACATCAAAGAAATAAAAAGATTTCATATCTGCTGACTCCCATAAAAATAAGAAATCCTATTATCAGAAACCTTTACAAGATTTCCTATACTCTCTCAGGTCTTTAATCAAGGCTCACGAGCGATGCCGCGGGGCGGAACTAACTAGATCGGGAGCCAAATTGGTGCCTTCGGGTAATGCTTTTGTCTGTAATGTATCAAATGATGCTCTTAAGCGTGTCTCGTTTGAAATACGCCACTTAGGGTAAGTAGGGTATCGATGGTCCCTATGGCGGAGCAATTGCGTTTCAATTTGTATTACAATTTGTTATACCTCCATCTAAGCTATTGAGTGTGGCGTTTTAGGCTTCATAGGTGACATCCAATGTGATACGTCTCGAAGAGGAGGTTATAATTACTAGCTTACCACAGCTAGATTACCGCTGTAGAATTTCACTCATGGGTACATAAGAAGCTTTAACTAGTAATTTAGTATTTCACTCATAGGTTGACTCGTATTGTGACAGTTCTGGTTTGTATTGTGACAACTTTAGTCGACTTGTTACGTGTGTTGTTACCATAGCAATAATCAGAAACTATGAGTATTACAATTAGATTTCTGTGGTTGTATTTATGTGCTAGTTTTTTTAATGTTTTCGTCATAGATAAACCTTCGTTTAACTGAATTCTCACCAGGAGGTAAAAACGATGTAAAAAGAAATAGAAATAGAAAATATTTATTTGCGTTTCATATAAAATAATACAAATTAAGAACTAATATAAAGCTAAAGAAAACAAATTAGGAACTAATAAAAAAAAAATACGAGAACACAGAAAGGCTACCGGCACAAGTGCCAATGCAGCGCTGGTTTTCAGCGGCGCCAGAGTGCTAAGTGCAGCACTAAACACAACATAAATCACCAATAAAAACAATTTAACACACAAAACACAAATAACAACAATTCAACAAAATAATTCAGTTTATACAAAGGCAAGTTAAATAAAGAACAAAAATAAATTTACTAAGTAATCATAAAAATGAGTACGCATAATGTACAATAAAATAAAATAAAATATGTGTGATGTGTCCAACAGTGTACTTACCTATCACAATGGTCTGGAATATACATTTTCCTGTATGTAACTGTGTATATGTCACAGTTATGGGATCATTTCGGCGTCTGTCAGTTCTATTTTTGTGCAAAGCACGTTATTTGAGAGCGTGCACTACAGGGGAATGTCGCAGACATGTTTGCAGAGTGCACCTGTTCACGGAAATTGTGTAGACGCCCTTACTAAGGACAAGAGGGCTACGAGAAGTCGACTCGAGTCGACGAACTTTATTATAGATGAGACTTTTATTTTCGTTTGGCTTAGCAACTACAGGACTGTTTTATGTATTTCATTTCGTAGCCCTCTATTTTATAGGTTCGAGACGTCGCAGTTTGATTTGAAAAATTTAGGGCAATCTTTTCTAAAATATTTATTTACTTGAATTTTTCAAAAACGTTGTAACCGACGAAGCGCTGATCGACCGATTATATTACAGATACACACCACGTAACTCTATTCAATATCTAAACTAATCATCAGCTCATTCTTATCGTCCATCTATATCGTTCCTTAATGTCCCGTCCATCCTAAGGTTGCCTGAAAGAGCGATAAGGCCGCCCTTTATACTTCCCTTTGAAAAAAAATCTAAGTATTGTTTTCTGTTTTGTGTGGTATAATAAAGTGTTTTCTATCTATCATTAATTTCAAAATCACGAGAAAAAAACGCAAATAGCAAAAATCGTAGACTTGCACTATAATCGAGAACGAGAAGTAAGGAGTCGTGTTTGCGCATCATACGTTTTTTGAAAGGGTCCTGAGTCGTCTTCTTTTTGATTTTCAAATAAGATACCGTTTCAAATCTCGTGTTGAGCTCGCAGTTATTGAATGCTGCTTTTTGTGAGCGCCTGAAAGATGTTTGCTCTAGTTTGAGGTGTACACTGTCTGGAACGTGGAAGTGCGCGTCTCAAGTAGACGCGCACTTCTACATTTCCTGATTTGATGCACTTAAAATGTCAAAAGGAATGTCAATTATTATCTATAACTGAAATAGTTGAGACTACAGACTGTTGCAAACAATTTATAGGTGGATTTATAGATCAAAACCTATCGAAAGCGACCCCAAGTGGCTGACTGCATTGCCTTACTGTATGTCAGTGCTGATGTGCTGCGCCGGATAATCTCCAGCTTTCGATACATTTCTTAAGCATAATAGGGTACCGTTGCAATTGGTCGTTTAATTTTTTGAATAAATATTAATTAGTCCTACATTTATGTAAGGTATAATAAAATAATATACAATCAGTTAATAGTAGTACTATTATGTGCTAATAATGTCTTACTATAATTAATAATAATAATAAATTGTAATTTTATTTTTAGACCTATTTGTACTCATACTCTTTAAGTAATAAAATATTGAGTATTAACTCATTTTTCTTTCTCTCACAAAGGTACCCATAATACATTTATTATTAGAAATCAAAAACATAGTAACTTAATTATTAGAAATCGAAAACGTAAGTAACCACTTTAGGTATCGCTCACCACCAAAACCCCTCTTGAGTTCACGCAAAAGTAGAAGTTTCTTGGAAAAGTAATTTGTGTGAGCCTTTCGGATGATTTTTATCGGTTATGAAGTCAGTCGGGAAGCTTGTTCAGTAAATTGCTGTTTGTCGTTTGATCGAAAAGCTGATCTAAAGTTAACCTATGTTTACTAGAACTCAATGCATGATTACGGAGGTTCAGTCATGATGGCAGTATTTTAGGGTTCTTTTTACAGTTGTGGACGTTTTTCGGCTGATATTATGATAATAACTAAACCTAACTATTATTTAAAGAAAGGAAACGTCTTAATTAGGGATACAAAGTCCCAAACGCCACGATAGTGTTCACCTGTGACAGGTAAGGAGGAGTTATGAGTTCAATCTCACCGGCCGAGGTGAAAAAACCGGGATCGGAACTATAGTGCCCACGTTCCTTACTTTACGGCTCGGTTTGGGATGAGCGTCTATTAGGCACACGTTGAACTACCGACACCAACACCTATCTTTTACCCCAATTCTCTTCGGTTACTGAGGTAGATACCCTAAAAGCTTGTGCAACCACATTTTGCTGTATTTCTCATTGGTGAGTGCAGGTTTTTTGGTCAGAATTCATGTTGATTTAGGATTAAAATCGACAACGTATTTAAATGTCTAGGAATAGGTAAAAAGTTAATTTGGGATGAGCATGAACCGTTTTTATTTCAAAGGTAGGTAATTCAATAAACGTTAGCAAAAAACATCGAATTTGACTGAAATAAAAACCAATACATACATGTAGTGCTATTTTCTAAATAATGTTTTAACAATTAGATTTTTAATAATGTAATGAGAAACATAATAATAAGTTTCTTTATTCAGACATAGGTAAATGTCCACACACAAAAAAATAACAAAAATAAAATACAAATAAAGAAAGCATAAGACCATAAATCAAATTAAAATTAGATTGTTACAAATATTATTTGCAGCAGTCATTCAACAGACTCCCACCCAACCCATGTACCTAAGTACGATATTTAAGTACAAAATTAACCAAAACATAGCTTTTCATTCGATTTTTCAAAAATATAAAATACTTTCACCGTCCCACGGGAACACTGCACTTAAAGGAACAAAAGTCCATTTGTATTCACAAATGGAATATTAGTAATCCTGATACCATATTTTATCCAAATCCATTCTGTGATTAAAACGTGTAAAAGTACCACAAAAGTAACACACAATCATACAAACATACAAACTTTCGCCTTTAAAATAAGTTTGACTACTGGTTCTGTCACATAATTGTCGACATAATCTACTCCCAACTCATTTTGTAAAATATCTGATCCCTGATGAGCTTGGTATGCTTAGTGCGTGTCGGCGTGATGTCGGCGTGATCGATCTACGCGGCAGCTTATTTATTAATATCGTAAAGTGTGGGTAGGTGTGCGTTACGATTACGTAAATTACACTCAGAGTTTCACAAACTTTTTGTGTTACTTATCCAATTACTGTTGATTGTTTCATTTCGTATAATTGAATTATTTGATTTGACGAAGCGACGCGTAATAGGCTAATGTTGAACAGACGAGAGACCCTAGTACCTAAGTTGTTCCGAAATTGTTAGCCACATAATAAATACGATGAAATTTGGATCATATATTTTCCACCATCCTGCACGAACACCTTTTATTATATACGACGATTCTTTTTTATATTGCGATGGATACCACATACTCTCACCAAAGATATCTGCCCCCGATGTCTCTATATGTAGGTGTCGTACTTATATAGAATAAAGTTTACAAATAGAAAATAAAATCCGGAAAAACATCCTTTGACAGAATAAGTTCAACAACTTTTTTTTGGCAAGACTTTGATACCAATCTCGTATCAAAGTTGAGAGCCACAGTCCAAAAGAATTAAGCCAGATCTCGTAACCTGGATTAATTTGTCGTCGAAATTGGGAGAGATACGAGCATAATGAGGAGCCATCTTGGGCAGGATTAGAATGAGTGATATGATGGTCCACAAATTGGAATTGAATGAAAAATTTCACGAGTGGGCGGTTCGAGTGATCGTCTTGTATGATAATGTTATTGGGCTGTCAAAGGATTTGTGTAACGAGGTGCAATTAGAGCTTTTGATGGATGGTGAAGATCAGGCAGCAATAGGGTTTCCTGTTAATAAAGAAAACTTCAATTGACCAATTTCACCTGATCACTTGAGTAAAGATTTGGCTGACGATGTGTCATCTTCTGGATTGGTTTATGCTAGATACTTATTAATCTTATCACGACCTTGGACAATAACCTCAAAAGACTAAATATTAAACTAAACCGGTTTTCTATAAATATTTTTAAACTTACGCGATCTGAAAATATAATTACAAGTACTATTTTAACGGTATTTATGGCGTTTTTTTACCTAATCTCGCCGACGTTTCAACAAGTTTACACACTGTCGTGGTCACTGGATGACTATGTAAATAAACGCCATAAAATAGCGCGTTAAAATAGTACTTGTGATTATCTGTTTGCTATAGTTTTATAAATACCCTAATAATTCATTGCGTTATTACATTCAAGTTCAATTTAAAACTATGCGTCCAACTCAACCCAACATAAACCAACTCTCGATTTACATTTCTAAATAATATATCCATCCGGTCCATGTTTCATGTTTGTAAATCCAGTGAACACGTCGCCGGTCACATAAACAATTTAAATATCAAACAAATCCACACAACGCCAATTAATAAATTACCCTTCCATCAAACATTGGCCACTTGGCCACCCACCGTCGCTATAAATACCCAAGTAATAAACTCCCTGTAAATTTCCTGAATGGTGACGTGATGACGGTTTTAGATTGTCGAAGCTTCTCAAAACAACGATGCTGTTTGCTAATAAGGGTGCCTGGTAGCCAATGCAAGCGGAAAGAGCAGTTTCTAATAAAATCTCTGTGTCATTTTTAAAAGCCAATAGCTTATATATTTTGGTGAGCCCGTGATCTCCAGGATTAAGCTTGGGGAGCCTAGTGGCATTGCTCTAAAAGTTACGGCTTTGTTTGATTAATGCCAAATACTATAAGTGTTTCAAGTAAAAATAAATGAAAACAATAAAATGGAAAGAAAGACGGCGTAGACAGAGACCGTTTTAACTATCTCCACATAAATTAAACCCCTTTATCTATAAGCTCAGCATTTTTAACACCATTTCTCAAAGAAACAAATGTTACCCATTTGTCGGAGTAAATTATTTATCAAATTGTCTTAAATTTATCGCTTCAGGGCCATTTTTTAAGAATTAGGTGTCAATTATTTAAAAGTTAACTAAAGTATGCAGACGTAAAAGTTAAATTTATCGTAATCTTAGTTAAACTAATGTGAAAAAATAAATGTTGCTCAACTGTGTATTTAAATCTAAAGCGATTTTGTTAATTTTTTTTGGTGTTGCCTGTTCTTACTTTATATTTTTAACACTAAATACTACTATCTGACTACTCGTCCGATTACCAAACGTAGTGATTTTTGCAAAACCTCTGCGTTTGGTTGTGGCGCCATGCTCAGTTAGCTTGTTGTTAAGTAAACATATTAATGCTATAAATAAAGATTTTCTTATTATATTCTAGTCATTGGCGTAAGTAAATGTGATAAAAAGGATTGCTTTCTCAGATTAGGACAGTTAGGTCAACTTGTTTTAATAAAATACCACAATATTATACTCTTTTTCGCTTTTTTTAATATATTATCATCAATTCCGTTCTATAAACCAATTTTTTATTATTTATATATAATTTAGTATTATTTTATTACACATTGTTATCTGTCATCAATATAACAAAAACAACAGTTCTAAAATGATTTCCCACATTAAAAAGAAACTACCCAATACTACCAACATATCAAAAACACCTCATCATAAGCGCCAGTTCAGCCTCTTACACGGTATGTGTAGGATAAGCCTGTTTAACCCTGTTTGTACACGAGTTCCACATCTATCAGGTTACTCGGTGCATTAAGATAATGTAACCGATCTAATTTCATATCTAGGGAGGTCATTACTCTTGCTGGTTTATCGTTAGACGCTGACAGAAGGTTTTGGCATCCAATATCTTTGGGGGGTGTAAGTTACAAGAAGTTTGGCAATCGAGGTTTCAATGGGTCTTCAACATCTCGTCTCTCAAGCCAACCTAACCTGCACGTGGTACACCCTGGATAACGAACTAGGCTCTGGTGAAAATATCAAACAATCTTTATAATTAGATAATTTAACCAACCAACTTAGAAAGTTTATATTTTTTTTTCATAACGGTTGGACATTACTTAGAAGTTAGTTAATCTTGATTAACTAGATTCATGTGGTTTAGCGAGAATTCTATACGCGCGTATTCAGCCAGTGAAGTCTTTCTATTGTATAGTGACTATACATAATCTAACAAGGGTTCAATCAATTGACTATACTATAGTCTATTGATTAATCCCTTGTTAGATTTAATCGCTATCGCCTGTGCCTTCCGCCGCAGCCCGACTAATGCCTGTCACTCGGGAAGAAGAATTACTTTATATAAATTTCTTCGGTGCAATTAATTTCAGTTATGTCGAGACGATATCGATGCTTTAATTAACCTTTTGAAGGTGATCTTTGGAGATATTGCTACCCTCAACCTTTTATACAACGGATTAATAAATTATGAGGATAACAAGTTGCTTCTTCACTCGGCTTTAGAATCCAATATATTTTTTGAAAACAAAGACATTTAAGTATTAACACATAGTAAGATATAATAACATTCAGTTACAGAAAAAAACAAGGTTACCACAAATAACCAAAACTTCATATTTCCACGCCCACAGAAATAAATGTGCAGTTAATATAATGTATGATAGTTATTACCACCAGTTTAACTATTTTTAAGCAATAATTCTTTGGTTTCGTAACACCTTTGTTAACAAAAATTACTCTAGGATTCTAGAACCGAGAAGAGGTATTCTCATGTAGTCCATAAAGCGCCACAGAAATCGCACAGATTACAGAATACCTGTTATCTATGGACCTGAGTGCCCGACCACGATTTGAGATCAAATTGTTTAGCTTTTATTTTATATATAGGGTAAGGTAGGTATATCGGGTACTCATTTGGCAAGAAATCTACGCGTTATGATCTCAAAGAAATCAGAATCTAAAACGGTCACGACGATATTATCAAGGGCACATCTAATTATTTTTAAATAGAAAAAACAAGAGGCCTTTGTCACAGCTTTGGCTTGGTCCACATACGAAAAATATTGAAATGACTAGGTATTTTACGCGAATAATACGTTTTTTCTGTGTGTACAGTACAATGAACACGGTATAGAAAGGATTCCTTGATCTTAATGCTTAACGAACAGAGAACCAAAGTTATTGACATAGCTCTGAGAATTAGCATACTGAAGTGGCAGTGGGCCGGCCATATCTCGCGAAGAACCGACGGCCGCTGAGGCAAACGTGTTCTTGAGTGGAGACCACGACTCGGTAAACGTAGTGTAGGACGCCCTCCGACCAGGTGGGATGACGACTTGCGAAAGACTGCAGGTAGATGCTGGATGCGTCAAGCTGAAGACAGGGCGCTATAGCGCTCATTGGGGGAGGCCACTGCTATGTCCACTGCTATGTCCACTGCTGGACATAGCAGTGGACTAACATAGGCTGATGATGATGATGATGATGATGAATGCTTAACGAATGGGTACATTACATAACATAACTATTCCTCATTTTAGGATTACCATTGACCGGAACTAGGCTTTATAGTAAGTGCGCGTTCTGAACCAATCGGACGCTCTGCTGATCAATTATACGCTCGTTAGCCATTTCATTGGGTATTATAGGGAAGGGATGGCTATCGATAATCGGTATCGATGATTAGGACAATACGCCAGCGATACAATGGGTCTTGAGATTTGGGTAATGAAGCGTGTTCTGAGCTAGCTAGCTGATTTCATATGAAGATCCGAAGGCTATTTGAAGTGGAGATTGAGATATTGACAGATGGACAATCTATCGTCCAGATCTAATCTGAATAGGGTGTAACCATTTTGAAGTGAAATAATGCAGTCGGATATTCACATTGACCAAGGTTCTATACCACTTTGTACTAGAAATATGATGTAAAAATATGTTTTTTTTATTTTATTTGGGAAATAAACAGTACATAAAACTTAATACTAAGAAACTTAAGATATAGAAAAACCAAAATAAAGCTAAATGAACAGAGCAATAGAAAAAAAAATCTAAACATGTTGACAATACGTATACATACTTAATAAAAATAATAATACCTTAATTGATACCTGTGTTAATACAACTTCGAACTTAATTAAAATGTGTCCTTGGCAACGCATAGTTGAAATTCTTTACTGAACTTCGGCAATGGCAGGTTAAATATATCTATATTCAACAGTTTTTTATTATGAAATTCACAAACTCTACTAAGAAACATATTTTACCTATAGTTTGTTGAAAAAAGTCTTTTTATTATGTTAAAGTTTTCCTTTTTTATGATTAGATTTTAACTTGGTAACATAAACTCCGAAAAATTGCTAAGTATCAGATTATATTATGGTAGGAAAATATAGCATTTTAGAGAAACGGTGCTTTGATAGTTGAAAAACTACTTAACAACAAACTTACTCAAAAACGTTTACCTATTTGTACAGCTAAGAAGTGCCTCGAACGGGACAAAATTACGTGTTGTAAAGTAGGCAGGTTTTGTAGTTGCCCGTAATGAGCAAATAAGTCAGAAGGTATAACGGACGACGTAATGTAAGTATACAAAATAAATTGATTTCAATCAATAATCAATCACAGCCAGTGATTTATTACCTAGTAATCTTGGTGATGAGCATATTGCCCTTTGTAGTGTAAATTATGAGACATAATTTTTTTTTATTAGTTCCTGCCGGCGGCTTCGCACGTTTTCTTTCTATGGAAACGTTTGAAGGTTATTTCTATTACATGGGAACTATTTGACGGAATACAAATATATATAATGTTTAATGCAGCCTGAGCCGTTCAGTTGTTTTGGCTTGAAGAACAAAAAAATATCCATCTAAACGAGTACAAACATCCAAGCTTTTGCATTTATAATTATAGTGTGATGTAATTTATTCATTTATCGCACGAAACACATTACAATTCCAACTAAAATGATCATACAAACGATCTGGGGTGTTTTCAAAAACTATAAACTGATTCCAAATTCTTAAATAATCAAAATTGGGTTGGAAGATCCTCCTCCTATTTTTAATTTTTGAAAGCAGTTAAATAATATTTTATAATATAAATTGTACCATAAAAATATATGTGTACAGTACAGTAATAGTTCATGTATTTAGATTTGTCATATTTGGCTAGGGACAGATTCTCAGTTACCGTTGACCGATGTAGAGATATCGATACACAATTAAACTGTCGATAAAACCAATGGCACATCACTACCACTAAATAAAACGACAACATCTAGACCACGTGGCGATTAACTAGAATTTCCACGAGATTGCTAAACATTACCGCTTTATTACCGTTTTAGGAATCACGGATTACCTTCGTAATTCTACGGACCCGCAATGTTTGACAAATTACTGGCAACGAACTGATCACGTAATTCCACTATTTCTATAATATTATCTCAGAACTTTGTAAAGGAAATAACAGAGCAATATTATGCTTTCTCGTTGTGACCTAAATCTAGATACCTAGTTTAATATCTATTGAGGGAATTCTAAAAGTTGTTGCGAAATATGGGTAATTTTGCTCAAGATGGGATTCCGATTGACGATTGTTGTCTGCTAATGAAGGCATTGAATTGCATTGTACTGAATTGCACTTTATATATCTTTCAAAGAGCTTATTGCTGGAATACTACCAGAAAATAGAAATTGTAATTGTGTATATTGTAATAATTATTATATTCTAAACGACTGGCTATGATTGTTTGTTTTTTTACTATACTAAAATCAAATAATGCCCTTTTTCAGCAAATGTAGCAGAAATGAAAAACCGAAAATCAAACTAATATTATAGATGCGAAAGTTTGTTTGTATGGACGGATATTTGTAACTACTTCACGCTTAAACTACTGAACGGATAAGGCCTCAAATTTTGCATATAATTTGTAGTTCTAGAACTGAAATAAAACATGGCTGCAAAACGTTTCTATAGAAAAAAAACGCGTGATAAGCCGCGGGCAGAAACTAGTGTCGAGAAAGTTATTTTGTTTTATTACAGTAAGAAAATAAGTGACCAAGAAGCCTTTAGCTTGTTAGTTGTTATTTTTCGAGTTGAAGCAAAACCCGTCTCAAGCTTTTTTATCCACCAGTCCGCTAGTTACCTTTGCTTTTTTTAACCAAAATATCAAACTGATGATGAAATATAACTCAAAACGGATATGACCGCAATATTTCTCAGAATGGTAGCTTATGATGAGGCTATGACATAATCTCCGTGAGAATATAAAAAATCTCCCCATTATTTATTGTGGAGCACGAAGACATGCAATGACACAGCCTTGCTTTTCGAATGAGTCAATCATTATTATTTTTTGCGGGAGATTTGAAGATAATTTGTCTTGCCTAGTGGGTGGTAGCACGAATCGAAACAAAGGTCGCGGCTTTGAACTCCGGTAGTGGGCAAACATTGATACTTTTCCAATAACAGTGGCAAAACATATTTTAAAATACCTACTACCTACTAATTTCTTCCGTAGTTATTTATAACTTCTATACATATTATTTTTGTACTAGTTTCTGCTCGCGGGTTCTTACACGTTTCCGGGATAAATAATGGTTTCATATTAGAACAGTTATTTGAATTTTATTTATTATTTTAATTGAATTAAACAGACATTATTCCGCTAAACAGAATGATAAGCACGACTTAACACAGAATTACCCGAGCTGCAGCGCTCCCAACGTAATAACAAGAAGAGGCGCCATGAAGGTACCATGCAAATCCTCTCATTACCGTAGCCAGATTAGGAAAGGGTGGGACGTTTAGGTATACTTGGAGTTGGAGGAATATTCTTAGAACAAAAGCTTTGTTGGCGTAGTGACTACGGAATCTGAGTGTCGATCTACTGTCATGGATGTGTTCGGACTACCATTCTTTGAACGTAAGCTCTATACAATTGAAATGAATTTATTTGTTAAAAGACTTACACAGAATATAATAAACTTAAACTAAGAGGAAACGTGCTGGTAAGTTTGTAAGTCCAGTAACAAAATGGCTTTGCCTCAGCATGAGTTGGATGACTAGCAACCAACGCTGGTCTTCCGGCAAAGCAACTTGTTGGCGTTCATTGTAAAATATTTCTAATGCGTCTTGTCAAATAACTTATTTCATATCATTTTATTTTCATTTCTTTGCGATGCATATATTGCTGGGAATGCTCTGTTTCTTTACATTTTTTAAACACATTTTTATACAAAAGCGAAATATTTCAAAATCGTTCCATATTTGATGGAGAAATTAACGGAAACATGAATAAAATCGAACATAGAACGTCCTTTTTTTTGAAGTCCGTTAAAAACGTGGTAAATACACCGCTTTCGTAGTTGCAAAAACAATTCTGCCTCCACAAATTATCCATATTATCACAGAGATTCTTCAGGGTTATTTTGATCTCCCCTTCATAAGTCTTAACATGGTTGATAGCGCTTACGTTTCGTTCTAAAGGATTCACGGTGGCTTTTAAAATGTTAATATCATTTATCATATCTTCTAGGGTTTAAAATAAAGGGTGCTGTACCAAAACAGGGTCATAGGTCTAATCAACAACCTCTTAAAGGCGTGTAAATCCAGACTAACAACTTTTGTTCAATGACTTTTTCTAATTCACAGCTTTTTTTCCATACAAGCTTCTTAGCTCAATGTAGGTAGTCACAGATTAAAACCATAATTACGAGGCACAAGGCAGTCACAGACAAGTCGGTACCTTCGGTACATAGATGTCGATGGTACATGTCGAGGCACGCGGCGGCCGGCGCTTATTTGAGGGTATCTAGCAATGAAAGAAAGAAAACTTTACTCCTTGCTTGACCTAGTTCACGACAGTTGCAATTTTCGCTGCGTGCGCGCCGGTAGCGTATTATTAGTTATTTTATAACGTAATTGTGACGCAATCGATTCACCATGGCGTAGGCGCAGGTATCGATACTCTAATATTGAATGAATACACTGAAATTGTGCGTGTGTATGCTAGATATGTGACAAAGCATCCGATGCTTGCCGTGAGCACAGCCGTGAGTTCGCAAGACTTCCCGATTGCCATTGGTTCCTCGCTCGCCGGATATTAAGCCAATGGATTTTTATTTGTAGGGGCACATAAAAGCCATAGTGTATAAAGTTGGTGCATTAGACAGCCGAGAAGCGCTAGTTTCCAAAATAACCTGGGTATTCGAACAAATCAAAATGAACCCCCCGGTTCTATCCCGGGACTTACCGTAAAAAGGTTTGTAAATTTTGTTAATAGTTAAAAGTTTGTAAATAGATTGATTCCCATTTTACATAAAAAAATAGTTTCCAATTCATTTATCTTTAAAAATTGTTTACGTTGTCTAAGTGCTTATTTGTAAGCCTAAAGAAATAAAAACTTTTAATTTTGTTGTTCCACGCGCTTGCGACATACCTACGAGTACCTACGTACTTAGTACTTTATCTACGCGATCGGTACTCATCATAAATATTCGACTGCGCGCCTCTTTGGATGCGATTGCTTGATTATGATTACGAATATTATTTTATTAACCTACTTTTTATTTTTTTAAAGTAGCCAGTCCTAGTATAAGTATGAATAAATTGTGGATTCAAATCAAATTCAAAATATCTACCAATTTGAACTATACAATAGCAGGGAACAGGACACATTCGTACGCTATGGTTGAAATCGACAGTTCTCAAACGGTTTTCAACCTCATCACCACATAACGAGAGTTTAATCTTGCTTGAGGCACTCTGTGATCGACAGATCCTGCACAAGACAGAGGTATTTCTCATAAGCTTTGGCGCGAGTTCAGAACTTGGGCTGCGAAACTTTAAATAGTTAGAGGAGTAATCATGCGCAACAGAGAATGGAACATTCTAAATTTATATCTCGTATAAAGTTTCTTTAAACTTTTTACTTATTAGGTGTACGTGGATTGTATTTAATACCTTAAAAATGGAAGACTCTATGGCGCTGTGAGCAAAGGTTCACCTATGATGAAGAAGGGTGCAGGATCTATTGCCGTCGCGGGACTAATTCTACCGTCAAATCAAATTTTTGGAGCGTATATTTCTCTCTTTAGCCTAGGTACTCCCTCTGATCTCAGAGTAGAATGCATTATGTGATAAAAAATAAATTAACCATGGCACTCGCATTTATAATATTTTGTGATTTTTTTTTAATTAGCTTTCATAAGAATAAAAAAATTCAAGTCATCACGGGAGTCGATTTGTGTTTGTTTTACGTCTCAAGCACCTACCTAACTAAAAGTCTTTGAAAGTAATTAAAAAAGTCCAGCCCCAAAACTTGTTTTGATTTGATAGAAAAAAGTCTGAAAAGTTTTAATATCAGGTTAACCGTTCCACTTGACTTTGACCTCGAAATTTATTTTCTATATTAATTAGCTTCGGGTCTAGACTTTCTAAATAATAATGTATGAACCTTTCTTGCGAAGTTTGTTAAGTGTTTTCTAAATAAATGAAATGAAATTTGTATTTATTGTATACAAACATTGACAAAGTAATTCCAAAACAATCATTCATCTAAATTAAACAAATAGTGGTACTTATTAAATCTATGGATACATTGATTGATTTGGCTAGGCTTATAAAGCCTGTGTTATAGACATCTATGACATCCCTCGCATAATAATTTGATTGGTAACTTTATATGTATATAGTATAAGTATATAGGTAGATGATTGACATTCGAGGCAGGTTTTGCCCTAGAAACCTCTAGAAACTTCGACAATGTTCGTTAAACTTTTATTAGGAAAGCTTTAATTAAATCTTATGTATAGGTTAATGACCTATTAACTAGACTGGCTGTACTTGTTTTAAACATACTGACTATTTTCATTTCAAGGCATTGTGCTACAAGGTTATTTTCCCATATAAGTTAATTCTATATATTATTTGTATTATATAATAGTCTTCCATATAATATATAATAGCATTTACCCTGGTTAGATATATGTACTGATAGGTATTCAATTAGTCTGGAAAAAACTACAAGTTACTTTGTTTCGGTATTTTATGAAGCAAAAACATAATATTAAGACGATAAGGTTTATGTAAAAAACAAAAATGATATTATTTTTGACGAATTTTGTTTTTTTTCTCACGATTCCAGCTCGTGCTTGATCGTTATCTTTTACTAAAATCCTCATTTAAAGTCCGTTATTAACTACTACTGGCTAAAACTGAACTAAAACCAAAACTTTACTTTTAGGCTCTCATTACTCGCCCAGCGATTTTGCCTCAAAATTTGAGATTTTGCTAAAATTTAGATAAGAAGAACCGACGAAGAAACCGACAACAATAGATCGATCACAATTCGAGTTCCATTCCCACGGTGCGGTATGAGAGGTGACAGAGAGACACCTACGTATACATTATACTTACCGGAATATATTACCTTTCTATACAATCTGTAATATTATTCCAGAATGAGGTAGCAGAATGATTTAGATAACGCTTTTTCCGAGCTCGTATTTTGATGTTTTTACGTAGGTTGTATAGTTAAATCTGACTTTTGATCCAAAGGTCGTCCGAAGTTTAGTATGGAAATAAAAGTATCCAGTGTGGTCAAGTGATTTGAGAAATGGTTGTTTTTGACAATGGTGTGAGTGATTCATTGTTGCTTTTTTGTGAAAGAGTTTTTCCCGTTGCAAGAATGTTTGGATTTATTGGTACATTTCTAGAATAATTTCCACTTTCAAGAATGCTGAGGTTATTATTTGAACACATATAACTTTTGTTATATTTGTTTTAGTTAGTGTTGTTTCTACGAAGATACCCATTAACACTTTGACTGCAAACTTTTTTCGACGACTGCGATCTTTTTTTTAACCTAAGCCTTTCGTGCTGCCGCTCTACACAGCGGTTGTGTTGCGCCGCACATGCGTTTCGTTCGAAAAACATTACAGCTGTGCTGAGTCACACAGATCTGTATTTTCTCAGCCGCTGCGCTAGTATGGATTTACGTATATTAGTCACTTGTAGAAAACACATAAGGTGTGATTTCAGCACTCGAAGTGTTAAAACCGTCAGTGTAGTGACAGACAGCTCATTCTTGATTGTTCATATTTACTTTCTATTACCTTTTCTACTGAAGAATATAAATAGTCCATTATGCGCCCTATATTACAATTAATAATAGAAAGTAAATTAGAACTGAGTATTAAGTAATAATCATCAATTTAATTGATCCTTCCATTGATTGATACCTATCAATTAAAATTATCAAAGTCGAGTCTATTACACCTAATTACCTACCTTATAAAAGTTATTAATTCCCGTCGATATTTCCCATTTCGGAAATCAGGCCGAACCGTTCATCAATTTCACTTTAAACTCTGTCTTTTCTCTCAAGTTAACGAAACTCCGAAATTTAATTCACAACGTTCAATATCTCGCTAACAAAGACTCTGTAGAAGCACAGTGATTTTAAGCAAACAGTAGGTTGAGTTCAATGCAGAACAATAGGTCAGGCTGCCAAGCGTGGTTATTATAGGAAAATCCCACTTGATTGGGAAAGAAACATTCAGCAGTGGATGTTCGTGTTCTTGGGAGTAATAAGGTAGGTCAAGTACACATAGTTTTTATCTACGCATGTGTGGTAATATATAAACTAAAAACACATCCTTTTATTTTAACAATTGCCAATATGCCACCTTGATGTGGAAAGCGCAGAACAGAGGAGGCTGGCTAGAATTAAAGTACAAGGTGACTTTTAGAACACCAGTTCTATGCTAAGTGTATATATAGATAGATAAATTCTTTATTAACAACTTCAGACACATACATACAAAATACAACAATTATACAGTACCCATGCTGTGTATATACTTAGGTGTTGATAGCTTTACACTGTTATTTCGTTTAAATTTGGATCATTGAATTACGCAAAGAGATGGAGAATTTTGGCCACATTTTATTAATGCCCTTCTCAAAGTGACTTCAAATATCCATCTTAATTTTTTATATTATTTGCGTCATCATTCTTTCAACTTCCAAGTGTGCTTACTGTAAAACATTATTACATTGCCGAATGTGCCAATATCCTCCAAAATCAATCCTGATCCAATTGTAAAGTTCTAACTGAAGCTACCGCCTTCAATTATTAACGACCCACGTAACTCCTTATAACCCTTTATCAAGCTCTCATTTTATTCCCTGTGATTTTATTACGTCGCAAATGCATTTTGCTTTAACGTGAAAGTTTCTAATATAATGCTTTAGCCTAGTTTAGTGGGTTTAATTTTAAATTGAAGTGAATCCTAGACGTTGCTGGAATATAATAATAAAATTCTCGATGCTTTTGAGGAAATCACTATTTTATTGCCCCTGAAGACGATCTTTAAGCGAGTGAGCTTGGTTTATAAGACCGCAGTGGCTTTACTACTTCAGTTACCAACTATCTACCTACTTGACAGCAACGTTTTAGTGTGCGTTTGTTGATTAATGACAGTTTTATGCGATCTACACAACTTTTTTTACCATCAACCTGCGACGGTAATATACCTTTGACTGAGTAGGGATGAAAGACATCCTCTATTGCGAAAGAATTAGCACAGAAACACTTGTATGTTTGAAATTTTATTTTATTAAGTTACCTACGATCTTAAATATTGCAGTTTCAACAAATTTAATAGCCTACCCTGCGGTCTGTTTAAACTCCGTGTCATATTTGGCTGGTTACAGCTGTCCCAGTTTTGCCCTGCCAGGGACACTAAAAGCCCAATAAATGTCCACGTAACCATGAAAATATATCGCGTGTGAAATTCGTCCATTAATAAAAGGCTACATTATTGACCGATAAGCCTTGGCTGGAAACACCGAGTATGGCAGTGCTTGGGGCCAATTTTCGTTCACTTCTCATTTCCTTCCACGTGACTCGAAGGCTGGGGTACACGGGGGGACTTTTGCTGCTACAAAATATAAACATTTTACTTGAGTTAGTTATTTCATTAAATTATGCGTACTATTACTTACTATTACTTTTATAGATGGGTGTAAAAAAGAAATATTGGAAAGTTTATTGTCAACGTAAAAATAAAACAAACCACGATACAAGCAGCCGTTTAAAATCCTTTTTTCCCATCAACCGGATGCAAGCGAAACAAAACATCAATAAATAAACTGAAAACAAAGCTTTACAGCCTCGATATTGAATAATAAAACGCGATATTGTAAAAATTAGTAGCGATCACACAAAACGCGTACGTGACCGGCCTAGAACGTATGCGGTTTCCGTTCATACTCATAACACTGATATAACCACGGTGGGAATATACCCTCAGTCAGGTTCGATCCCTTAACATAGATCTCATCTAGAGAGTTATTGTGACATAATGTCTTTAAGATTGTTTCTTAGAGTTTTGAAATTGTCATTATAAACACAAATAATTGTTCTTCTCTTCTTTCCACCGGTCATCAAAATGGCTAAGTTTGTCTTTTAATGATGTTGTCTGTATCTCTTATTTCTTCATCACCATTCGCATTTTTTATATTGCATTGAACTCCTTTAAACAACATTGACTTTGTATTCTAGCTCATGGCCTCCTTTGCCATAGCTTGTCCTTCTTCGTCTATCAAATTTGATATGCTATCATGTCGAAACCATATTGAATCCAAAACCAGCACAATAACGTTCATTTTACGCTGATAGCCTATTTGGAATGACACGCCTGGCTTACAAGGATTGCCCGATCCATGTTATAGCCATCAAAATATCTTTTACGGCCTCTTATGACCGGGAATCGAGAATTAAGTAGGGTAAGGTGAAAATTCAAAGGGAGGGTTACCCTATTATGGGTAAGAAGGTAAACGCAAATCGGAATAAGATGTTCGGGAAGCGCAAGGACGATAGATATGACGGTGAGGATCTACACAGCGAAATATGTAGCTCGCGACGAACAGAATAGGAGTGATATGTACTTACATTTATTTGGTACAATGTGGACAGGGCAGAAATAATTTACATATTTAAAAAAAAACTATGAATCTGCTTTGGTTTCCCTTGTTTTAAGATGTTGTTCAAGTTTTGCGGGATAAATTAGTAATTCCTCACAAATACATTTTTTAATGGACCATCTCAGGATTGTTTTCTGTACAACTGTAAAAGAATCATCCAAATTGGCCCTTTAATTACGAAAAGTACTACATACACAAGTACATAATAATTTATTTTCGTTTATGGATTTCATAAAGTATATTATCAAATAAATTATTTTATTTACTAACCTACTTTAATTAATAAAAATATTCAAATATAAAACAGGGGCTATGGCGCTCATCAGGGGAAACATATGTCCATTAGTGGACATAATAGTATTATAGGTTGATGTTGATGATATTATTTGTTATGGAAATATTTGTATATTATCTACTGTCTAAGAGTATTGATGCATATCTCTTCACCCTACCACAAATTGTATTAAACAAGATTTGAACTCCAAAGTCAGTAAATCGGATACAAGAAGCAAGATAGCGAAATAAAACAAACAGAAAGAACCAATTAATCCCTCACAAGCGCGTAGTATGGCCCGACGTAAACAATGTAGGTCAATATCGCTCAGCTTACGAATGCCTCTCACGAAAACTGGCGCGTAATGAAAATCACCATTGTTTGAACTAGTACACTGTATTACTGAGGACCTTTTGGAATGTTTCATCCCATCATATAAATAAAATCCTACTAATATTATAAACGCGAAAGTTTGTAAGTATGGATGGATGTTTGTTACTCTTTCACGTAAAAACTACTGAATGGATTTTAATGAAACTTTACAATAATATATCTTATATTATAAGCTTATATAAGCTTTATTATTGTAAAGTTTCATTAAAATCCTTGAAGCCTATGTATTATTCTGATGTATAAGCCTTATACATCAGAATAATACGGCTTCAATTTATAAAGATATATTGTATATTATCCAAAATAATCTATAACGTGTGGTTATACCGCGGGGCGCAGCTAGTAAATAATACTGGGAAAATAATAATCCAGAACTCCAAGTGAATTCATAATTTATTTATCAATGAACAAAATTCAATAAAATTAAAATAAATATCCTGCTTAAAAGGTTTACTACAATATATCAGATTATCTCTAGAGAATAAAAACACAGAGTTCTGCTTAACACACTAAAAAAGATTGAAGTGAACAAAAAATCAAAGTAATCACTATATTTTCCGAACTTTACTTGCATAATTTTAATTTTGTCACGTGTTCATTTTTTATTAGTCTAAAAGAAATAACTTTGCACTTTGATGTTTGATGTTTATCAGTATTGGTAATATTTTGCTCTGGATTTAATGTAGTCAGTTTGCTAAATAAAATCTAGCAAAATATTTGCTGAATTTATAATATTAGGAAATCGACCCCAATCACTCCCATAAAAGTGGTTAAACATTGCAGCTTAATCGCCGGCATAATTTTAAACAACGTGACATTTGATTTCGTAATAAACTTAAAGTTTAATAAAATCAATCAATCAAATCATTTATTTGCAGAACACATTATTACAGGTACATATCAGGTCTTATAACTAGAGTGGAGTCAAATATGCTCAACCCGCAAGCGGGTGTGCAAATATTAAAGCGTGTTTTAAGGTCGTTAAATTCATCAATAATTAAAATAATCAATGAAAATAAATAGGTACAATCAATAAATAACATTATTACTCGTGCAGTCGATAATTATTCTTGACTACTTGACTCTATACAGCTTGAAAAATTAAAAGTAATATAAATAATTTTGATTAAACTGAACATACTTAGGCAACCTAATAGAAAAGTTAATAAAGTTCAGAATAATAATCACGACTTCAAAGCGGCTCAATCTCTCTTATATGATAATGATAATACCCCAGTATAATCTACAGTAGTAGGAAATAGTACCTACATGTAATGCTTTCACATTCACAAGATTTAAAATACCCTCTGCAGCTTTCATTCCGAACTGTACTCCGTTTAGCCAAGTGATGCTACATTCCATGATGACATGCGAAAGTTTTTGACAGACCAATGTGAATTCTCCCTATTCCATTCTCCTTTGTATTCTGATACTTCTCTTTACTGTGTTCAAATTACTGAGATTTTACTCCTGCAAATTGGCTGACAACTTCAAAGACCGCGCGTTCTTTGGGAGACATGAACATGTTTTCAATAGAGACTATCGATTGCAAACTAGCTTAAGGGCAAAAACAGCCATACGTTTCAATATATTTTCTAGAAATGTAGATTGCTCTGGTTGTTGGAATTTTCCTATAATAGCGACAGCATTTCAATTAATACTAGCGCGGAAATATTATTGCTCTGCATTTGAATTGAGCTACATTAGTTTAGGTATGTATATGATGTATACATTTTCCAAAGGCTTTGTTTACTTTTATCTCTCTCTTAAAAACAAGCTTCAATAATTAAAATCCTGCCTTTGATTTATAGACTTTATATCAGGGGATATGATCTAGTGACCTTGAGATCGAAAGTCGGAGTTGCCTACAAGGCCGACCCAGCTCTTTCTTATTCAAACAACCCATTACATAAGGTCGGCGATGCGTGCCCCGGTAAACTAACCCACTCCGTGACCGATCCAGTTGGAAATAACGAGAAATTCCTCATATCGTGACATATTGGATTTACATGGCAATTTGTGACTTTATGCGCTTGAATAACTTGCTGGTAATTACACTCGGAAATGCGGGTAGGTATTGGTTTAGAAGGAGGTTTCTTTGCTTTTCGATGTGTTGTTTTATTTCTAGACGTAGGATGAGACTAATAAATCGATGGATTCCGAGAACCAGGTACAAACAAGATTAGAAATCATTTGTTTTAGTCAAAAAGAGTTACTAAGAATATTTAAGCGCGTAGCAGCTTTATATATATTTGTATTGTCAATGGGTAGTGTAGGTACCCCTTAGGCTTTTGAGTTACTACAAATTAACGGTTTTCGGAATATTTTCTTGGCTTGTGCATTGCTACCTTCCCAGCAATATTTTATTACGTAGCCTTCATAAAACCAAGAATTTTTTGCCCCTCAGATCGGTGTCCGAATAATATTTTTAAATTAAAAACGTATGACTGAATGGAAAGTTTCAGGGTAGATATTTGCCAATGAAAAAAATCTATCTATATACACTTATCTATATATCCTTTAGCTTCTACATGCGAGGACACATTAATGGTTATAAGTTATTATTTAAGTTTACTGTTAAGTGTGCGAAGTTGTTTGTCTTTATAATATATATAGATACATAAAATACACCTGATTCAAATCAAAAGTTTTCTTGCTTGCTTCAATCCATGCCTTCTTCCACAGTGCCAACATCAGACGTGCAAGGAGTCCTGGGCAAGAAGGCGTCTCTCCCCTGCGACATCCAGCCTCTGCATCAGGAGGACGACGTGGTGATGGTGCTTTGGTTCAAGGAGTCGGATGGTGACCAGCCTTTGTACAGGTGGGTGCTAATTCTATACATACAAGTAATTTATTTTGATGAGACAAAAAGGGCAAAGGTTCGAGTAAATTCTCGATTGGAAAAAATCAATTGTAGGAAATGGAAGAAATGGTTCATTTAAGTAAAATAATATTAATCACTAATTATTTTTATATTATTATCTTTTTCTTTAGTACTAATTCTCGATACATAAAGGCAATTTATTTTGATATGACAAAAAGGGCAAAATATCGAGTAAATTCTCTATGGGCAAAAATACATTTTAGAAAAAGGAACCAAAGGTTCATTTGAATTTTTTTGAGAGCCTTCCCTGTCTCTCACATCTTTCAAGTGGAAAGCTTTTCTTATCCAGTCATGTTTTTACCAACTTCATCATCATCAGCAACAACATAACAACTAGATGGATGGATACATCTATCTTGTGCTGATCTAGGCCACTATCCTATACTTTGATCACAATAGGCCTATCATGGCCGCTGTGATACCCAAGCCACCCAAAGATAATAAAAAAAACATTTACTTCCTTTGTAGTTACGACATCCGAGGTCGCTCCGTAACCCAGCCAAAGCTCTGGTCTTCTCCCACCGTCTTCGGGAATCGTGCGTTCTTCCGCGGATCCGCGACCCCAGCGGTTCTGATGCTGGACAGCGTCACCGCCGCCGATGCTGGGGTCTACCGCTGCAGGGTCGACTTCAAGAACTCTCCTACTAGGAACTTGAAAGTTAATTTTACTGTTATAAGTAAGTTTTTTTTGAACATACCTTATATTAATATAAATATGTAAATAAATAATGCTGGACAATCCACACAACATCATCCAGCCCCAAGCTAAGCAGAGTTTGTGTTATGGGTACTAGATGACTGATTATACATAATACAAAATACATTAGGTACATAGATGGATATTTTTATTATACATAGAAAACGACCAGAACACCCGGCACAAATATCTGCAGATCATATACAAAATTATTCCGAGGCAGGAATTAAACCCGCAACCTCCTGCGTCGTAGGCGGGTCTTTACCCACCGCGCCACAGAGGTCGTCAAATATAAAATATAATTCATCTTTCAAAAATGAGTCTTGTCACTTATCATGGAAAAGATAAATAAATAGATGGGTCAATTTCTAGCAAAGCGTAACAGAATGGAAATATCAAAATAACTGATAACATGGTCGAATCGCCATGTTATTGGTTCGCTGCACTTGCTGCTTTGGTAGGCACACCGGCGGTATTGTGATAAGTATATGAAAAATTCCGGAGGATCAATAGTTATTGATAAAATTCTGTGCACCCTCAGTCTAAACTACATGTTACAAATTAATAAGAATAATGCAGGACAAGCTACACATTATCATCTAGTCCTAAGCTAAGCAGAGCTTGTGTTGAGTACCTTCTAAAAGACTGACTAAAACAAAACATAGATAAATATAATTATTTTATATTTTACATAGAAGGATCAGTCTTTTAAACATGACAGTGCCATCGGACCATACTGTTGCTTTCTCCGTAAATCTTGTATTTTTCACTTTTCGTAGCGCTGGAGGCCTGTTTGCCACCTTGCTGGTTTCTCTGAAGGCTAGGATTCGTATCGAATACATCTGACAGAGAACCTAAGTTATCGACTTAGGTAGAAGAAGTCACTTCAGCTTGCTAAGAATTAGCAAGCTGAAGTGGCAGTGGGCCGGCCATATCTCACAAAGAACCGATAACCGCTGGGGTAAATGTGTTCTTGAGCTTGAGAGACCGCGACTCGGCAAACGTATTGTAGGATGCCCTCCGGTCAGGTGAGATGACGACCTGCGAAGGATGCTGGATGCGTCAAGCTGAAGACAGGGCGCTATGGCGCTCATTGAGAGAGGCCTATGTCCAGCAGTGGACAAATATAGGCAGATAATGATGATGGTATAAAAACCATTGTTGAAGTAACATTCCTAATCTGTACCTGTGTGTACCAAATACTTTGATCTTGCACCTATTTGTTGCAGTACCCCCAAGCCGGCCGATAATATACGACGGGCAAAGAAGAGACAGGACGAAACTGGTGGAACCCTACAACGAAGGGTCTGATGTGTTGCTCATCTGTGAGGTGGAAGGAGGTAAGATAGATAGATATAAAACACTTTATATATCACACGAAACAGAAAACAATACAGAAATAAATGCTTCGAATAAAGGAAATATAAACGGCGACCTTATCGCTGAGAGCGATCTCTTCCAAGCAAACTTAGGATGGACTGAACATGAGGAACAATATAGACGGTGGCACTTTAATAAATAAATTGGTAAGACATCGATTGCACATCCGTTAGTTTGGATGTTTGTTACCTCTTCACGTCAAAAATACTGAACGGATCGGGGTGATTTGCGTATGGGTAGTTCCAGGTCTGGAATAAAACTAGTTTTACTATTAAAACTCTCGCTGTTTCACGAATTAATGTGAATGAAATTTTACAATAATATCGCTCAGAATAATACATAGGCTACAATTTATAAAGATATAATTTATCCAAAATATCTATCACCACGTGGGTGAAACCGAGGGGCGCAGCTAATCTAAGATAGTAGTAACAGTTATCGATCAATAGTAGTTTTGTTATTAAGTATATTTTCTTATAAACTTAACAAAATGGCCTTCCATGTAAGCCAATATTGTTTATTTCGGCAATTTCCAAAACTTTTACACACGTAAATCGAACAATTCGCCTCCCAAAGACAAATAATAGAAAACAGAAAATCATTTTTCATAGTAATTCGAAGCTTCCCATAGGAATGTATTGTTTGTTTCCATTAATCTTATTGACAAATCGTCGTTATAAGCATTTCCTCATAGAACTTCCCTTTTTTTTCAAATAAATTTTGTCAGTTTTCGCTTTGATAATTTTTAAAGGTTGCTAAACACTATAGCCGAGTCTACCTAGATATGTATTAGTGAAAGAGTTCCGATAGTTCGTTCTAGGAAAGTATGCATCATTCTAGGTTACCTACGTCATCTTCACCTACTCAAGTAATCTGACACCATCTGGTGACCAAACGCTTAGTCCAAAAATCATTATTCTTCTTAAGTTACATCTATGTATTATGTTCGCAATTATGTTTTTATCAGATCCATTAATTTTCCATCCGTAAAACCCTTGCCTATAAGTACTTACATAACTTACCTTTGTTTAAACTTAATTCTTTTGTTAAATTGTTGTTATTTGTGATTTACGTTGTGCTAAGTGCTGCACTTGGTACTCTGGCGCCGCTGAAAACCAGCGCTGCATGGGCACCAATGGAGCATTTAATGCTAAGCCGGTAGCCTATTTGTGTTCTAGCTGTTAATATCTAACTAGTTAATAAGCTCTGTAATGTGTTGAATTGTAATTTCGATTAGTTCTTACTTTGTATTGTTTTATATTTTGAAAAGTTAATTTTTTTTATTCTATTGTATTCCATAAGTTTATCGCAAATTTCGCTGGAAAAACTCCGAATATTCTCATTGTTCAGAACCAAACGTAATCTCTAGTAACGAATCTCCACTGAATGTATCTGTCACTACAAAATAAGTAGCTTTATTCACGCTCTAGTGAGCGACAGCCTTTGTTCTGCTACATTGTATTCGTAGATAGATAAGTCGATTTCTTATCGCAAAGCCTTCATTTGTCTTGTATTCATTCGCGCGGCCTGAGGCATCGGGGCCTAAGGCCCGCTGGCATTGAGGCATTAGATACATTTGTAAGTCGCTTGATTTGCGCATTTGGTATGTGGATTAGGAATGTGTTTACAGTTATTTCGAAAAACGATTGAATTTATACAGCCTTTTGTACTTCTCATCTGTCGGCGGCGTTCATGATGATGCTGCGACCTGCAAAGGTTGGGCAGAGAAAACATGAAAGATGTTCTCTTAAATTTAGTAAACTACTGTCTCTCACCGACATTATTGCCATGAACCACAAAATGATCAATTGTGCACCATCCAAAATGTATGTAGTACCAAGCAGAAAATAATAATTGCCGAAAAATACCCGCTTAACCCACGCGCCGCAACTGCCTGCTAGGGGACATTCATTGTCCCAATGGTCAATTTAGGATTCACAGAACGGTTCAATGTTTTATTGTTTTACACTTTGGGCTGTAACATTATTAACTATAATTGACATAGCCGCCTTTGTGTGTTGGCTTAATTTTATGGGCCCTTTTTGGGCACGATGATTGATTTCACACGCTCATTGTTTGGGTATTCGGTGCCGATTTTCAGTGTAAATGGAATTTTAATGAACTTCTATTTTATGTTTAGGTTACTTGTATTGTTTGTGTATGGCGTGGGTCAGTAAACCGAAAACAAAAGTGTTGTTTCACAATAATCTATCTAAAAAGAGATAAATCAAGGCAGCCTTATTTAGTCAAGGTAGAGAGGGAATTAAAAAACTGACAGTATGTTACGAAAAATCGTTACAGCAACTGCTAATATTTTTGTAACACTTCTCCCCTTTTGCTGTTCGCACACTTTTTGATCCCTAGTGCTAGCTTCCTACAATTTTATCAAGTTGTTAATAACAGAAGACCCTTACCTCCCTACATTAAAAACAATGGCCGAAAAAAACTTGAATTTCTTCATCTATGGTAAAACTCTTATTTGTACTAACCATATTTCCAACCACAGGCAATCCGCGCCCCCGAGTCACCTGGTACCTTGAGAACGTCGTCATCGACGACTCCTTCGAGCAGAGGAACAACGGAGTAACAGTCAACACTCTGACCTTCCCCAACGTGGGCCGACAGCATCTGAACGCGAGGCTGGTCTGCCAGGCCTCGAATACTAACCTGGCGCCGCCGGAGACGAAGGTGTTAATTCTGGATATCAACTGTAAGTATATATAGTCCTAAAAGCCAGACTACATAATCACGCTTGACTAGCTTATATAATTTCAGGCTCGATTTAAGGATTTATACGTTTTGTTGCATACTTCAAGCAGACCTAAAGAAATCGCGGATTGAAGAGAAGATTTCAACAGTAGAAGAACTATTATTAACAACAGAAAATGCAAAAGGTTGAATGATGATAATGATTATTATTTGGCTTTGGACGTAACTAATATTGCCGAAAATGCTTACTACATTACAAGCAGCAACTTGAAACGTGGCCATTAGATCTGGTGATCTAAAGCTGAATCGTTGTAATATCAACCTCTTTTCACATTTCAGTGAAACCAATAACAGTAAACATCCTGACGAAAGAGCGGCAGGTATCAGCGGACAAGCGGTACGAGATAGAGTGCAAGACCACAGGCTCTCGACCAGAGGCCTATGTGACGTGGTGGAAGAACAACCGGCAACTAAGGAGGATGGCGAAAAATGTAAGCGCATTAATGAATCAAACAAATAACTAATACTGGACAATTCACATAGCGTCATCTAGCAATAAAGTAAGCAAGAGCTTGTATTTTAGATACTAGATAAATGATATACATAATGCATTGCATGCATGTAAAGCTATTTTTTATTATACTACATATACACACAGAAAACCCCCTGATCGTCACAAACTCTTGGGGGAATTGAACCCGCAACCTCCTGCGACGCAGGTATCGCGCACACGGACCTTTACCTGCCGCACTCCTCCGGTCGACCATAGATCACCTTGAACCAATGCCATGTTAATTCGAAATCTAATTATTTTAAAATATCATTCAGAATATAGCAGTTTTTAATTTAGAACAGCACAATCTCAATGCTATTGTTTTGGGTTTTAATTCAGAGGCAATAATATTACCCTATCTGTAGCAGAGCTTCTGCAAAGGCTGAAAATTCATCGGTTCTGAATATTCCGATGCCGTGAGTCTTACTCAAAAGAACTGTTAATAGACTAAGATTATAAAACATAATTGCCCTCAGCAGCTTTTTTATAAATACATAAAAAAATATATAAATTCCAACTTCGTGGTGCGTCTATCGCATACATTTACATAGGTACCTTTGAAAAATAGAAGTACTTAAACCACCCCGTGATAAAATACTGGACATGCCAATAGGTATTAATTTCGGCCGGCAGCAGGAACCAAACCCGCAGGTTTATTTCTATTCTACGTCTGTACTTATTACGTAATTACTAGCCAGTTGAGCTACCGCGACTCAACATTGCAAAAACTTCCCCCACCCACAACCTCCTATTGTCCTTTAATTAATAGATTCTTTTCATTTATGTTTTTGAGTGCTTGAGCGTTGTTACGGTCATTGAGATTGTGCTTCTATTGTGTTTCTGTAAAAATATCTCTTGTTTTGTTTCTTTTGTCGAGAATGAGACAAGGGGTGGTTTTTGAATTGCTGTTATCGTTATGATGAGGACTTATATATTTGTCCCTTAGTGTTTCGTTCGAGCATATTTTTTAATTAGTGGTATTATGACCTTTTGTATATCGTCCAATAACGAAGGCTATGTTGGCGTACCTGCTATTGGTAGGTCTTACATACCTTGATGGCTTCTAACTTCTAAGTACGCGTCCAGAACAACACTAAACACTATACACATAAACCATTTAATGTTATGACTCCAAACCGGATGATGAAGTGTAATTTTTTTTGACAAAACACTATGTTGGACTTATCCCACAAAGAGTTTTGTCAAAAATATTAGTAGGAAGTGAAATTTAAACCAAACAGATTTTGAGACTTTCCACATCATTTTGCGTATTTCTGAGATGGCGAAACTCCTTCCAAAATACAAAGATACATAAAACCCTTACAAAGTTTCAAAAACCAGTGTTGCTTGTTTTCATTTTATAGCGAAGTTGCAATTTTTATGAGCTGTTCAATTTACGGAACTTTTCAAAGAAACTTTTATTTTCTTTGTACAGCTGCATAAAGTGTTTCTTTGCGATTCTTCGAGTCCTTGTTGAGAACAACAAAACGGTTTCAATAAAAAGTTAGCAACAACTCAAGAGCAACTTTAAACGTAACTGCAGTTGAAATAGGGTTTATTATTCTTCAATTTAAACATCTCGTTAATAACAAAGACTGAAGATCCTAGCAAATAGCTACTCTATTTTCTCAGTAATAAAACTGTTTTCTCTCCGCAGTTCTCAGAAAACAACGAAACGCTCAGCGTGCTGACTCTAGTGCCGGCCGTCGAGGACGACGGCAAATATTTGACGTGTCGCGCGGAGAACAAACACATACAGGAATCGGCGATAGAAGACAAGTGGCGGTTGAATGTGCATTGTAAGTTTTCACTTTTTGCGTAGTTATGCTTGCCTGGTACTTTTGGCCAATAGGAAAACATGGTGAATAGTTTACGCGAGAAGACAAGTGGTTGAATAATCCCTAAAGAGTTGGGTATGCTGACCTTTGTTTTTGTTGATGAAACTAAACCTTTAGTCAAACAAACCTAAAAAAAAGTTGGTTGGACCTGATTGTTTTCATAGATTAATTACCTACAAATTCTTAGAGAAGTAGGTACCTATCTGTCTGAATAAAAAACTTTGGAAAAAACAGCATTAATAAATGCCTACTTAATTACCGAATCAGATAAGGAGATTAAAATGACAATTCAAAAGCGATTCGTCAAGTGAATTGACCTGTCGAATAAATTTGACAAGTTGCTCCATTAATTCTGAGGCTGAGGCCGACACGTCTCGTCATATTTAGCAAACTTGGGTCCGAACTCTAATCGAGACTGATCTAGCAATATTTTTAGAGTACCTATTCCAGATTTTGTATTTGGTTGTTCGAACGACAGTCAAAAAGTCATGTTCTAACGATATTTGCCGATTGCATTTTGTTATTGTTGTTGTGTGTATGATATACTTCATACCGTTATTCTTCACTTCATAGTCATAGTACCAAACAAATAATTAAATTCGTGGACATGCCACAAACTATTCTTAACCAGTTTATATTAAGCTAACCTACTTAGCTTCATAATTTTAAATTATTAAGCATCCTATCAGCGGAAACTTTTAATTAGGCATCAGCAAACATGCATTGATCTATCCAGGCATGTTCTATATCTGTATCTAAATATTTGTAAGCCTAGCTGTAAGTTTCTCCAAAATTTTGTAAATAAATTAATAATCTGTATTTTCTAGACGTTCCCGTGGTAGACCTGAGGCTTGGCTCCAACCTGAACCCGGATGAGATCAAGGAAGGAGATGATGTCTACTTCGAGTGCACCGTCAAGGCGAACCCGAAAACTCATCGACTGGTCTGGTTCCATGATGTAAGTGTATGATTGGAGTTTATAATTAGAATGCCAGTACAGGAATAAAAAAAACAAGGTTCACCGAATCAAACTTATTACTTGCTTGGACCAGTTAAAAGCCAATTTGACAGCCACATAGACAAGCCTAAGGAAGTCAATACTTGGTCTACATGAAATTGATCCATGAAAAGATAACGTCTGTTGTCCGTCTGGTTTATTACAAATAAATACAAAATTGTTTATTAGCCATTTCACTTAGATAAGTACAAATTACTGGCGGCCTCCGCACGTGGCAAGCATGTGTGGCGGGAAATCTGTTTACAAAAAAAAAAGTAAAAATAAAGATTTACAATTACTATTAGAACATTACTGTTAAGTCTTTGGTTTCTTATTCATGATTAACCTTGTAAGATTTTTTGTTTACCATAATGTAAAGATATTGTTTCCGTTATTTCTGTAACTTTCAGCCAATTATCTTACTTGTCACACAGAACATTGAAATCCAGCACAACGAAGCCCTAGGCATCATCTTGACCGCTCAGAGCCTGGTGCTACAGAAGCTGACCAGAGCATCTGCGGGAGACTACACTTGCATGGCGGCAAACAGCGAGGGCAAGGGAACCAGCAACCCCGTGTCTTTGCTGGTCAGATGTAAGTGTAGCTCTGTAAATGGTTCATCATCAGCCTATAGTAGCCCACTGCTGGACATAGGCTTCCCCTTATGAGTGCCATAGTGCCTTGTCTTCAGCTTTGCCGCATCCAGCATCTGCATGCAGTCCTTCGCAGGTCGTCATCCCACCTGACCGGGCGTCCTATGTTTGCCGAGTCGCGGTCTCGACTCTAGAACACGTTTTCCACAGCGGTTGTCGATTCTTCGCGAGATATGGCCGGCCCACTACCACTTCAGCTTGCTAATTCTTAGAGCTATGTCAATAACTTTGGTTATAAAGTTGTACAGGGTTATGATGGCCGAATGAAGTATGTATGTACCTTCAGATTCGTATTCGGCCCTGGTTTTTCGACGGATCGAAGGACATTTCAACGTGTGACGCTCAATGGATCATTAATCTCCGTCAGGCAGTTTCAGTTTCACTTATTTATTTCTCATAGGCTAGTCACATTAAATTGCACTTAAGAAAGTCAAACAAATCAATACAAATATTAGATAGTATATACATATGTAGGTTAAGGCAAAACTTGATATGATATTCATTAAAGGAATCGTATTGGGTCTATCTCTATCTGCGTAATTCAGATCACTCAACCGGACTAGGATAAAAAATCACGAGACAGATAAAAAAACAATACAGAAAAGAAATATTCAGACATATTAAATAAACTGGGAGAAGTGGATAAATTGATAAGTCCTTAAAATACTACCAGCTCTCATCACTATCGAAGAGATAGATAGATAACACTTTATTACACTACACAAAACAGATAATAATACAGAGATAAAAACTTAGAATAAAGGTATAAAGGGCGGCCTTATCGCTGAGAGCGATCTCTTCCAGGCAACCTTGGGATGGATGGGACATGAACGAACAATATAGACGGTGGTACTTTAATAAATAATTGGTAACAAATACACTAAATACCTACATTACAAACATTATAATAAACTTACATAGACATAAGATAAGGCTATCAATATTTCATATGGATAAATAATGCTGACGCAGCAGTTTTTTGAAGATAGGGAGTGATTTGGCACGAAAAAGTAGAAGAGTAGTAAGTTAAAGAGTATTTTAGAGAGATAAAAAATATATTTCGATAATATCGTAGAAAACAAGCAACTTGTCACAGTACCAAACAAATTACACACTACTTAAACACTCATGTAAAACTTCATAAGCTTTTTGCCGAAACAATCTTGTAACAACCAACAAGGCACATAACAAATTTATCTCTTCAAATTACCTAAACAGTTTGCGAACTAAACTGAATTACATTAGCCCGTCTCGTCCCCAAAGCACATTCGAGTCGTCCGAACTTACTTACGGGCTAAACTTTGCAGCTTATAGATAGCAGCTGGGTCATTTGAACTCAGGGCTTGATGAGCTGGACAATTAGCGACTTGCATACAGATGCATTTTGACTCGACTTATATATTTGACTTGAAAACGGATTCTTGGCAGTACTATAACAAGTGGCTCGGGTTGCACAAGATGAATAGAGAGGTTTAATCCAGGTGGTTCTACGAAGTAAGAGATGCTCTTAAAACGAGGATGTGATCCGGACCCACGCGTGCAAAGCACCAAATATTTTGTATTCAACCGGGGAGCGGACTGTGGGACATGCGTAAGGAAAAACGGCTTACTGCACATTGTTTTATTGAACTACCGCGAGGTGCGGTGCAACCGCACCTACGCTACAACTAGGTAAACTTACATATCATACAGTTAGATTTCAATAACTTTATTTCTTTAAGCAGCCTAGAGTCAGGAAGACCGGTTTTATACCTCCATGCCTTGGAAAGCAAGTAAAGCTGTAGTTCCTACGCCTGACCTTTCTCCGGTCGGGTCAGTCTGCTGTCCCATTGGATTATGAGAGTGAGGGAATAGAATGTGCATCTGTGTTTGCGCTAGTCTTCATTGAGACTGGCCGTCGTGGACGAAATTAAGCTAGGAGAGCATCATAACACAAGCTCTGCTTAGCTCCGGGCTAGCTAGCTAGATGATGCTGTGTGAATGGTCCAGCATTATTTGTCGTTATTATTTTAATAAGTTTTTAGACCGGAGAAAAGGCCAAAGATTCCAGCGGTTCTCCAAAGCCTATGTCCAGTTGGCGTTTAGTTCAGCAGCACATGTCAGGGTCTAGCGGGAGGCGGCGCGGCGGACGTACCTACTGATACTATTTCGAACCTGTTAGATTGCAGTGGGAATTGCGGACTTTGCCACGCCACGATTAGGATGAAGAGGCATTTTGTAAATAGCAGACATAATGCTGGACAATATATTTTCATTCTTTTATGCAATGGATTTCCCTAAAATAGCACTTGAATATATTATTTTAAATGAGAGGCTTTATTAATCATCATCATCAGCCTATATTAGTCCACTGCTGGACAATGGTCTCCCCCAATGAGCGCCACAGCGCGCCCTGTATTATTCAGCTTAACGCATCCAGCATCTACCTGCAGCTTTCGCAGGTCGTCATCCCATCTGAACGGAGGGCGTCCTACACACTACGTTTACCGAGGCTTTACACGTCCCAAGGCACGACTAGCTTGTTTATGATAACGGCTGAAAGACACGTCAGGGAAGTCAAAGTTCACTTTTTTATTTGGAAAAGTCATAGTCCAGTCTAATTAGGTTTTCACTTTCACATAAATTGTGAACCGATTTTTATTATTATTTGTCACTGAGGCGAATCGGACACAACACTTTCTTGGTCTCACTCAGTGTATTTATGCTTCAAACATACAAATTCTGTCGTTCACAAAGTGTTCAAAAATTATTATTTTTTACCATAAAGATAATTAGTAACATTAGTATGTTAACTTACGAAAAAAAGAACATTTAGTAAATCATATATGTAATAGGAACCAAATTGTAAGTAACGATTTAACACTATAATAACAATAAATAATACACTATGAGAAATAAGAAAATTTACATATTATAATAATTAATAATTTAAAACAATAATCAACCTAGAAGAGCTATAAAGGAGGCACTTCTTCAAAATTATAATCACTCAAGTTAAATCTTCTTGAACTCTTGTCATTTCATTCGCCAATTTTAATTAAGCCTTGTCGTAAAGGAACTCTACATAAAACATCCCATGTTCATAATAACTTTGAAATAATTTTGATGAAAACAGGCAAACGTAACTTTTAACGATGAACTTGCAAAACTTTATTTGTAATCTTAACTTCTCCGCCATCTTCCTTGGCTACCATTATCGTCAAACTCTTGAGATTTAACGACAAACTAAAAGTATATCAATCTTACTTAGTCTGATAGTTTCTTCCCATTATTTCAGACGACTCTGACCCTTATTACCATTAAAACTCGGGCCAAGTTTGCGTTGCAGTTTTATAACAACCCACTTGCACAGTAGAAATGAATTGGAGGAACAGTAAAGACAATAGAGAGGGTTGGCTGACAATCTATTGAAAATGTTTTCTGAGATTTCTTGAGTTATTGTCTTCTTTAATTAAGTCATTGCTTGTAGATAGGATAGAATATTGAAGGATAAACCATTCGGACGAGATTGCAACATTATGTTCTTCTATATGTAGCTTTTCAAATTATATCCTTGATCAAACGTGGCTTACATACGCACGCTACTTTGTTCAGTTCAAGACTCAAGTCAAGTTCGGCTATCTATTCGTTAAATAAATGTATAATGGTTAATCCTACTCCATCGAATACGGGAATAGCGAGTGCACCTGTATTTGCTCACACACGTATGCACTACAATAATGTCTTGCGTACGTTAGTCTACGTTGAGACTGGCCTCTGGGGCCAAAGTTCGGGTATGAGGACCTCGTAATCTCAGTTAATCTACCCCGTTATAAAAATAATTCTTAACTTAAATAAAGGTTAGCAGTATTTTCATCATGGTGACTGTCATACACATCAAAGTTTTTTTTATTTCCTTTAGACTTAGATACTAGACAGGACTCTTGGACACTTCAAATTAAAATACACAGACAACTTCAGATTACATAAAGAATAAAGTAAAACTAAGAAATAAAGGAACAACAGAAGACGTTGACACATTTTATATTATATTATTTATTTTTCACTTTAATATCCATGTTGCTCTACTGTTTGCTGTCGCAGACAGTACCGTGTCTCTTGTTACTGAACTCAACGACGCTTTATCGACAGTAATTCTGTTGTTACACTAACAAGCCTTTGGAATCAAGTTTTAATTAAGAGTATTGACTTCTATCACGTTTATTCCAGAGTTATCGTTATTCAGGTGATGTTTATCTCGGAACTTTGCAGCTCTGTTGGGGAATTTGCGGGTTCTATTGTTTTGTTAGTGGAATCCGATACGGTTTTCATGAACTAGCATTAATTTCTTAGTAAATAAACTGTCGTGAATCTTTATCGTTTGTTTTAATACAATTCAAACTCTCTAAATGTTATGTAAGGTAGATTTGGTACGTGGTATCTACACCGTCATTTACCTTACAGTACGATTTCTTCGGAATCTACTGAACAAAACGTTCAATTTTACGGGGGTCTCGAGTACAATTTTTATTTATAAAGTATAATTAAGTTCATGTAATTCTTTATATGAAACAATACAAAAATACTTTAATGTACGTAAACCAACAGAAATACTCTGAAAAGAGACATTACAAAAGAAATGCACAATGGGCGGCCATATACTACCTACATAGGTATAATATTAGATTCCATTTGACTGATTAAAAATGTAACAGAAACAAGAAACATGCTGTACTAGGTATACCTACTACATTTTTATATTCTTCCACAGACGCCCCAATATGTGCTGAAAGACATGACGGAGAACTGTTCGGTGCTCTGAAGCATGAGACGGTTTCCCTGCACTGTTCCGTGGACGCCAACCCAGCGCTGGTGTCCTTCCACTGGACCTTCAACAACTCTGGGGAGCAGGTGGAGATACCACCCGGGTAAGAGCATTCATCATCAGCTCATGCCTGTTCACTGCTTTACCTAGGTACACATATTTACAATAATGTACTTTGCATACTGGGTCTGAGCCCAGTATGCAAAGTACATTATTGTAAACAAAGGAATCTTAATCCTTTCAAATTCAAAATTTTAGTTATTTATTTACCTACATAAGACAATAACTTAACAGATATCACCAAATCGTTATACCTAGTACATCGAATAATTACACCATCTAAAAAACTAGAAAAATAATTAAATAACAGACTAGAAAAACCAAGAAGGAAATAACTTTGAAGGTACATAAATGTATGTAATGTGTATTTCCATGTATAAACACTTTAGAAAAAACTAATAAGAATAACAGACAATAACGTCTTCGAGTATAGAAGTAGACATTAAAGCACCACATTAAGTGTCGTAGGCCCTCTCTTTTGCTTGCCGCATCCTGCAATATTTCGTAGAGTCAAAGTCAAACTCAAAGAGATTACCAGTTAGATAGATATTAGATTGCCAGTTCATGGCACCTGGCCTGGGTAAGATCGTTGATCTTGGTAAATAATAATTATTATTTACCAAGATCAACGATCTTTATAATTTTTTATTTTTACAGTCTCTAATTATAATTAGAGACTGTAAAAATAAAAAATAATTCTGACGTCTGTTTTATCAAAAAAGGCGTATTAATGCTAATATCACCAAACAGTTTGGTTCAGAAAAGACCAGCCATACTACGTAGTTTAATTTCGTATTTTTTACCCATAGTGCGGACGAAGCGGGAATAGAAAGCCCGATTTCCGGTTATTTTTTGCTCTTTTTACCTTCCGTTTGCGCTCCGCCCGCATTGTGGCGGCGCACTCGGCTTTTTCTGAAGCACCAATTGGGTAGATGCAAAATCAAGTTGCTCATTTCATGTGAGTTTGTTTTGAATTGATGATATGTTCGATTTGAAACTGAACGCGCTGAATAGAGAGTGCAGAACTCATTTGACCTATGATCATTTGCTTTTTCCTCGACATTAATTTATTGATGATCGGTATTTTTATCATTAAACCTTGGACTAGGTTTAGTCTGAATAAGAACAGAGAAAAATTTTCATTTGCGGTCAGGTGTCAGGTTCTCATTAGATGTAGATGAACACACAATAATAGAACTGCTTAGAACCATCGTCTATCTGACCTCGTCTATCCGTAAGCCATGCGAGGTCGGTAGGACGAGGACCACCATGGTCTGATAACCGCCGCCCTTGACGCCCATGTCGTCAGCGCCCTTTGCGCCCAACGCTTATTTTCCCCATTATTTATGATCGGTACCTTTTTTAACAGACTTCATTTATCTGACTTCTACAAACTGCTATAGCAAAGTGAACAGAATTGTCATCCGCAGGTCATTTAGCTCGCACGGCCACACCTCCACGCTGAACTACACGCCAACGACCGACATGGAGTATGGGACGCTGGCCTGCTATGGAGAGAACGACGTGGGCCAGCAGAAGGTGCCGTGTCTGTTCCAGCTGGTGGCTGCTGGTGAGTTGCATAGATGCTGTTCTATCCAGGGGTTTTTTTATAGGGATGGTCTTATCCAGTATAGTGATTTTACTATTTAAAGCAAATACCCCCAAATGTTAGCCATCTTATCACGTCATTTTCTTTGTTTATTCTGTTAGTATAAACTAGTAGAGACTCGGCTAATATTTGTTCCCAAGCTAAATAGCAAGTCCTACCAAGAAAAATAATTATGTACAGCCTACATCTACTTCTCTTTCATAGGCTCAACGTGTCGCACTCTTTCTTTGAGAAACTTTATTCTACGAATTGAAATTTTCTCGCTTATAATGTTTAATTTCGTGCAGGTCGTCCGTTCCACCTCCAGAACTGTACAGTGGCAAACCAGAGCATCGACTCACTGTATGTGGAGTGCGTCGAGAACTTCGATGGAGGCCTCCCCCAGACCTTTCTCATGGAACTGTTGGAGCTGCCTTCGTTAGCTGTAAGTGAGCTTGCACCATACCTTAGCTTGCCAAGCGTGGCGTTTATGGAAAACATGCTCAATATGACCTTTGGTCGAAGTTATTTGACTGAGATCTTAGCTAGCAATTTAATGATGTGCCTTATAAGCTTGGATATTTAAAGCTGGCACGAATGTATTCCTTATTCATAGAAATGTACCTCACAAAATTATCAATACAACAAAGTATGCGAAAAACAAATGACGCTCGGCCAACCTTGCTTGCGCTCGTGGTTGCGCTACCTTATACCATAAGAATAGATAATAATGTTATTGTCTATTCCTATGCTTATACTGTTTTTACGTCATGATGGTGCTGATATAATTCAGAATGTTTGTTACCAGTCTACATCAAACCGGCATCAAAAGAATAAATACTTAATAGAGGGGCTGTCCTGATTAGAGAAAGACTGGCTGATCTTAGTGGTGAGAGAAAAAAAACTCATGTAGAGAGGTCTTGCCCTGAAAAAGGTTTTTACTATACTTACAGCAGGAATAAGTGGAATTTAAGTGAGGTTTAAATAAAATGAAATCTTATTGATAAAATCGAAAAAAAAAAAAAAAAAAAATCCAACAGTTTTTCATAAATGCTAAAGACGGCTTCATGATAACTTGTCTCCAGGTCCGTTACAACGTGTCCACAAACCGCACGCCTCCTTACTTCGAGATCAAGGGTCTTCCTCCAGGAGTGAGCTACAGGATAGACCTGTACGCGGTCAACGCGAAGGGACGCAGTGACGTCACCACCATCGAAACTGTCACGCTGAAGGGACAGGCCAAGTTTACTGGTAAGTAGATTTATTACCAAATCACTTCATAGTATAAAACAAAGTCGCTTATAAAACAAAGCCCACTGTCTGTCTGTCCCTATGTATGCTTAGATCTGTACAACTATGCTACGGATTTTGATGCGGATATATAGAGTGATTCAAGAGGCTGATTTATATGTATATAAAACATGCATTTGCACCCGTGCGATGCCGGGGCAGGTCACTAGTAACAACTAAAACGAACAGTTACTACTGTTTCATGTGTATTCTGTCATATTCAACTTTTATTACAAAATACCCAAAGCTCAAGGGTAAGTAACCTTGGGCAGATTCTGCAGTTGAGTAAAAACTGGAAGCTATGATACTCATCGGGGATCTATGTCCAGCAGTGGACTAAAATAGGTTGATGATGAAATAAACCGAAACAGAATTTGTTGCTTTCCCAAAAAAATCTGATTATCTAGAAGAAACCCCGATTATATGAAGTATGAAAAACAGACGGAGAGATTCCACTCGTCTACCGTTTGCATGACCAGGTTTGCGAGGAGTTTGTGCTGTTGGTAAGTCAACGATAAAAGGGTGGAAAGACTTCGTTTGAAGTGGCTTGTTGCTTTATAAAACAATCGGTAAAAAATTGCAGGTGGGGGTAGGCAGGCGCAAATACTGTAACTTAATCATTTCACTACATAGTGTAAAACAAAGTCGCTTCCCGCTGTCTGCCTGTCCCTATGTATACTTAGATCTTTACTACCTACGCAAAGGATTTGATGCGGTCTTTTTAAATAAATAGAGTGATTCAAGAGGAAGGCTTATGAACCATTTGATACCGTAGACGTAGATTTCCACGAAGGCGAAGCCGCGGGGCGCATCTAGTACTACATGTACATACACTGTCCACGATCCTATCCATCCATGGTTGTCTGATAGAGATCGCTCCGCTCTTGAGCGATAAGTAATTAATTGTTAAGTTTTTACTGTACATAGTTTCTATTTTAAGTGCAATAAAGAATTTCTATCTATCTACATATCTACATAAAAACATTTTTCTGATGATATGAGATCAAATAAATCGCGTTATTGCCTGGCACACTACAATTCCGATATAAACCATACCGCGTACCCTCAGGCAATAACTGCTGGAACAACAATCTGTGCTGGAATCAGTGGTTTAAGCACCTATATCGAATTTCCGGTGGATTTTATAATACTTCCAAAGAGGTGCGGAGGACTATAATAAAACGAAATCATACCCTTATGGCTGTGGCGTAGTTTAGCGAGAAACAGCTGGATCAAATTATTATAGTTTTACTGGGTAAAATCTATTAAGAAGGGCATATTTGGAACTCGCTGCCGGCTTCTGTTTTGCTAACAATCTGGGTCTCATCATGAGGTATACAGGTGAGAGTGAATTGGTGTCTTCTAGACTTGCGTGATACCAACATTCTTCTCATAAATACATTGTGGTCAGGCGAAAGTATATTCTAATTAAAAAAATCTACCTTTGATCTCCCTTGTTTTCGAAAAGCTAGTAAAACCATTAGTAATATTACTTTCTAACTATCCTATATGAGAAAAAGTATCTCGAGTGCACTGCGTTAATATTAAACTTTTAAGTCAATGCTCGAATGTTGCTGTTTGTTTAAAATGCACATTTGCAACAAGTTTTAAGAAAAATAATAGATTCAGGCGTTACGTTCCAAAAATTCATAGCAAAATATAAAGATACGAATATTGTCGTGGAGAGACGAAACTGATTGGTGTGGTTTTCCTACAAACCTTAAATTTTTTCATCCTATTTAAAAAATAGTATCCAAAACGTGTTCTCGAGTGGAGACCACGACTCGGTAAACGTAGTGTAGGATGCCCTCCGACCAGGTGGGATGACGACCTGCGAAAGACTGCAGGTAGATGCTGGATGCGGCAAGCTGAAGACAGGGCGCTATAGCGCTCACTGGGGGAGGCCTATGTCTAGCAGTGGACTGCTATAGGCTGTTGATGATGATGATAGTACAAACAGTGAAGCGTTTACCAATGAGCAACCAAACCAGCTGTTTCGACTGAGTCTTTGGCACTACTTTAAGGCAATTTCCTTGATTTAGTGCTTTATTTCAGCCTGAGTCGCGCTATACGTTGTAAATGTGGACTAATAAGCGGGACCAGTCACGCCAACCGGGAATAACCTAACCACTTCATTTCAATGTTACCTAATATGGACTACGTTTCCTTCTAAGGGAATTCTATATCGAATGGAATCGCTTTCTTAAACTGTACAATACTGTAGGTATAAACAATACTAAACTTTGAATTGTCGTACATATTGTATAGGCTCCCTCGATACAGGCCTAGCCTAGTGAGCGTGCCATTAGAAATTACATAACTTTGTAGATAAACAATGTATTCCACTAAATTACAAGTACAGGTACTTAGAAATACCTCCGCACCATGTAATTTGCTAATAAAATTATAAGTTAAGTGTATTTACTTATTAGTTTTGCTGCAATAATAAATGATTTTTTATCTTTTATACTCTGGCGCCGCTGAAAACCAGCACTGCATTGGCTGGCACCCGTGTCAATGGAGCATTTAATGCTGAGCCGGTGGCCTATTCGTATTCCCGCCATTAATTTTCGTAAGCTTTGTACTGTTTCGTAATTGAATTGTAATTTTTATAACTTCCATGTATTTTGAAAAGCAAATAAACATTTTCTTTTGTATTAGAATGCTGACCCCTATTGGCGCAGAAAAGCAAACGGATAGAGCGTAGAAGCTTCCATGTTTATCATTTTGTCAGGATAATTCATAGATACCTATTTTTCTATTCCATACAAAAGGTATTATTGTCTAGAATAGAACCATAATTATTAATTCAATATTCATCCTCATAATGAAGAGAGAAATTCGGCCACGGCGGCGCTAGTCTCAACAGATAGTACCCTGATTAGATGACTGACCCTAATTATATTTGAAGTAAACAAACATCTCCAATTTTTTGCGCGTAAGTTGATGAATCAATCATTATATATCAGTGAATGAAACGATCACGATATTTTATTTAAAAAAATTACCTAACTTTTTTATCGCGTAAAGGCGAATACGCGTTCCCAGCTAGTTGACTTAAATTGTTAGGTGAAAACCTAATATAACTATTATAGCCATATGTTGCAGCCATATGTTTTAGCGTTCAGGCTTGAAAGTAATATTTAATCCTGAATAAATTACAGTTAAGAAAATGTTACGAATGGATATAACGAGTGAAGTTCACTTCATAAATTACCTCCCACATTGTTATTTTTGGTTTAATTGCTTACCAAACAGATGATACTTCTATTTGTAGTTGTAGACTGTGTAGGTGGAAGCTTAACAATTTCAGGTTTATTTTTGTAGTAACCTCCACCACCCTCAGGGTTAATCTAGAAACGCCCAATATATGAAAGACCACCGCCTTCAAATATTTATTTTCAATTAATCTAACAGTGTTTTAGTAATATTAATCAATATATATTATCAAAAAAAGATCACTATGGATATAAAAGGACAAGATAGATGTTAAATCGTCCGCACGAGCCAATATCTTCAAGAGAAGAGAAAACTAAAAGAAAGAGAGGGGGGACATTTCACTTCAGTGGCAGAATGCAAGTAATAAAGTAACATTTTGTTAACAATTAAAACAAATATTGTTTAATATTCCTGCAAACTTAAAAGTTACAAACATTTAAAAGTCAAATAACTTTCCCATCATTAATACTTTCTACCAACCACCATACATACCTCCGCGCAAAAATGACAAATTTCCCCGTTTTAAAAACCGCCTACCCGCAAAACTCTATTAAAAATTCGCACATGTATATTAAACGCGACTGCGATGTCGTGATATGCTAATCCTAAGTGCCAAGCAAGTAATAAATAACGTGGATATTTAAACCATCAGCGTACACGCGAAGTGCCATATTTTATGCAGTTTGGGTTAATGAATGCAAGGGGAATCAGCTGTTTTTGTGGCTATCTGCTTGGAATAGTTGCGATGTTTTATGCTTTTACCGGTGTTTATTTGTGAGATAAGGAAGACAGGTCAGTGGGACACTTCAGGCTGGTAATACAGGCACTAAGTAATAACCCCAGATTAATTAATACGTTTACAAACGGGTCAGTATAGAGTGTATATGACGCGCAACATTGTGCAGTGACGCGTCCCCCTTGCAAGTCCCTCTTAGGCTGTCAACATCGCCTTAGCCCTCTCTAATGGCAATAGGTACCAACCGCTTCAGACCAGTAAAGATATTATAAATAAAAGCGGTAAAAAACAACAAAATGCCTGTTATTATTTTTTTCATAAATACACTTTACATTAATCCTATCACCTTCTAATTCTTATTTATTTAACAAAATGCCTGTTATTATTTTTTTCATAAATACACTTTACATTAATCCTATTACCTTCTAATTCTTATTTATTTTTTTAAAACTTTATTGCACTACAAAGGGTACCAAGGGGTGGGCTTAATGCCGAGGCATTTTCTACTTGCAGATCAGCAAAACAAATGATTTTACAGAGGGTTGGCGTGCTACCACTCTTCTCCCACTCTTATTTCCTATCTGTACTTATAATTATGTCTTTGCAATATTCAATGTACCCGATACTGAATAAAATTCTCTCTGTGCAGGTGAAAGCAGTACTCTTGGCATGTCTCCCGTGCTGGCGTCCATAGCGGCGATGTCAGCGTTGCTGGCGGCGGCGGTGTGCGGCGTGCTCGCTGTGCTGTACCGGCGGCACTCAGCCAGGCACCGGCACCTACCGGCCAAACATGCTGTGCTGAGGTAAGGCTAATAATAATGCTTGATAATTCATACAGCATCATCTAGCTCCAAGCTAAACAGAGCTTGTGTTATGGGTGCTAATATATACTTAATACAATAGATAACATAGATAGATATTTTTTTATTATACAAAGAAAACTACCAGACCCAATCAATCAATTTCTTTCCGGCCCTGGTGGGGGCGCAGAGAGGGGCCTCGTGGCTTCGCCTCATTACCCCGGCGTCAACTCGAGGGGTGACGACCCCTCGGTCCTTGGGTTTTGTGGGAAATCTTCTTTTTTTCCCCCCTACTTATCAATGTTTTTTTTTGGCTGCATTCGGTAAACCCAAGGACTCTATGGTGGTTCCGCAGGGATCAGGTCCCGCGGAAGGGGTCGCCATGGGCGGTCATCTTCCTGGGGCCGGGGCTGGGGCGGCGCGATGTTGTGGAGGTGTTCGTGGTGCCCGTTGTCGGCGCGATCGTACATTCGACGCGCCGTCTGCACGACGAATTCCTCCATGGATTGGATCTGCAGGTCGCGGGCGATGACGTCGTTCCTGACGTAGCGCCCCGCGCCCGTGCAGATCCTGAGGGCCACGTTCTGCAGCGCCTGGAGCCGGTCCTTGTTAGTCTGGGAAACTACCAGAACATTCGGAACAAATATCTGCAGATCGTACACACAATCGTCCCGCGGCGGAAATCGAACCAGTAATCTCCTGCGTCGCAGGCAGACTTCGCCCTTCGCGCCACAGGATCTTCAAGTGTAGGTGTAGACACTTCGAATTATCCAGTACTTGAAAGCCTTAATTCACTAATCAAATTCCTTAATTCGTGATGATGATGACCATAACAGGCAATGCTTTTTCATAAAACGCATTACTTAGTTCTCGAGTTATTGCATCTATTGATGTTTCTAACTTGATTTTGTTTCCTTCAGTGAAGCGATGTACGTAGAGCGCGCCCCGCCCTGCCCCACGCCTGTGAAGCAGGAGCAAGAGTCCCGCGCGGGCAGCGAGGGGCGCGGGGCGCGGGGGGCACTGCTCGTCGACCCCAGGGAGGCGGATGATGCAGACCCCGATATTATACCTAATTTGTATGGTGAGTAAGATCATACAATACAATTCAATACAAATACCCTTTATTGCACATCAAACACAAGAAAAAACAGTAACGAACAAACAATGGGATGCACAATGGGCGGCCTTATTGCTAAGAGCGATTTGTGATGGCAGAGGGAATCTTCACGGCTATAACGAATCTATCGGGTAGACTGCAAGGATTATTATTCTAATTTGTAGTGTATTTATTTATTTCAATATCTAAATCTACATAACGTTTCTCATACGTTTAAATTTACAAATAGGGAGCTCAGTTGCTTCAGATGGAAACATGTAATAGAAGCGCACGCTATTGCCCCCTAATGATTTACTTACCTTGTGGAATCCAATCTAAATGATGGGATGTGTAACTTGTTCTTGTTTCTTGTATTTCTATTGTGAACATCACACTTTTTCATAAAGCTATCTCTATTTCTGTGCGTATAACATTTTCATAGATGTATTTGATATAACAGTCGAAGAACCTCGTCATTTCAATTTGTAATAATGTCATAAAACTTTTGATACTGTCATGGTTGTTAACACTAAAGTCATTTAAGACGGGATATTTACCATGATTTGCGGCCGCTTTCACTTTCAAGGGAAAACAGGAATAATCCTTGACATAGTGTGTAAAGCCCTTGCACTCGGAGTAATCTCAAAGAATCTCAAAAATGTTTCCCGCCGAAATCAAATCATGGTAAATATCCCGTTTTAAATGTAATGCGTCCTGTACACGTTCGGCCAATGCGTTGGGCCAATGTGTTGGGCCAATGCGCCAACAATCTGTGAACACTGTTTGCGGAGCGCGGCAATATCCTTTGATGTGTGCACGAAATACCGACACTAGAGTCGGTTTGCGAACCAACGTTGGCCGCCAACTTCCAACATGCGCCAAGTAGGTCTCTACACGTTGGCCCAACACATTAGCCCAACGTGTACAGGACGCATATAAGCATTATTCTATTCCTGTACCTTTTAGAACGAAGGCCCGTCTCCAACGGATACATGAGCCTGCAGCGACCGCCGTCCACGAAGGGTCCGAAGGTGGCTGAGGACGTCCGCTCCGAGCCCGACGGTGGGGCTTACTATACGGACTTCAAGAAGAAAGACTATAGGATACCTCTCACTAGTGTAAGTCAACTATTATCATTTTAGTGTCATCATCATCATCCTATGTTAGTCCACAGCTGGACACCTCCACTAATGAGCGCCATAGCAGGTCGTCATCTCATTGTAGTGTTTGTTATTGTAAATAATTATCTCCGGAGCTGCTGACGCTATGTGCGTTGTTAGAGTCAATACAGCTGGTTTAATTTCCCCGGGTTGTTGGGATAAGTCATAATGTTCCGGGGATGTGGGGGTGGGATTACTGCAACTTTATAAAGTAGAAAAACTAACAGAAAACTAGACTAACAAAACTGGATTTATATAAATTAATCCAGTTTTATTAGATTCTAGTTTTCCGCGTTTTGTTTCAAGGGGAAAACTGGAATAATCTTTGTTGACATAAATTACGATAAAAATTTGTTATTATCTATGAAATTAAATAATTAAAAAATCGCCAAAATCTAAATTTTGGGGAACCTATTATTAATTTCTTAATAACCCATAACTTTGCGTTGAAAATGTTAAATCTTGTTCTACCAACACCCCTGAAAAAGTTGAGCAGCCCATAACGCAATGAAAATACACATCAACTAAATAGACACAAAGTAAAAAGACACGCCAACAGCAACAGCGTGAATATTTCATATTACGATTGCAATCTCAAGATCTCATACGTATAGCGCAGGTCCAAAGGAATGATACATTACGAGATGAAATAAACGCAGAAACGGCGCAAACATAAAATAACACTCCGGTGTCGCTCACATAAAAGGATAAAACGTCGTCTTTATATGCGATAAAGTTCGTAGGCGCTGCTGAGTATCTCATCTGGACGTATTCTTTGTCTTACGGGTTGGACTACACCTATGTTATTGTAATCTATTAAGAATCAGTTATCAAGTATTATACAACAGAAGCTGTTTGCTAGTTCAGCAATCAAGAAATAGCTTCTAACAAGATGATGCTGTGTGATTATTCAGCATCGTATTACTCCGGTGTCGCTCAAACGTGTTTTGAACTATTCCGTTGTTTACTGCCGTAAATCAGTCTAGATTTTTCCTAAGCCCCCAGATTATTTTCCTTTAAATTATAAAGTGATTAGGATTTTTATAAATTTACAGGTCTACTATCTGATAAACAAAAACACAGCAATATGAACTAAAAGCTAAACTCTTGAGAAGAGAATTTATTACAATTGGCTTCTAAACAAATAGAAAACGCGGCGATATATAAGGTCTAACCATGCAGTGAATAAAGGATGCCTACTAACACAGGCACTTTGCCGAGTGTCAACTCTGACATAATTTTTGTAACAGCTTACCGCTCGGATGTTATTTCGTCCTCTGTTTAGATAGGAACTATTCCCAGTTTCGAGAATCTCTGCGTTGCTATTTTTGCCGACGTAGAATAACATGTCTAGATGGGAATTTCGAGTGCCTGAATTGTTGAGGGTCAGAAATAATAGTTGGGTAGATTCGGTTACCAGCTCCGGGATTATAGATCGTTTTATTTGGTGTGGCAAAAGGCGTTTCTATTTGAATTTTTTTAAAATAAATAATGGAAGATAATTCACACAGCATTATCTAAACCTAAGCTAGCCTACGCAGAGCCTAAGCAGAGACCTAAGCAGAGTTTATGTTATGATGGGTACTAGATAATTGATATACATAATACAATACAAATATCGATATTTTTTTATTAGACATAGAAAGCGACCAGAACGCAGAACGTCGCAGGCGGACCTTCGACCCTTCCACAGAGGTCGTCAAACTAATCAATTTGAAGAAATAATCAGTTCAGATCAGATCCTTAAATAGTATTACTTAATACAATCTGTATTGCCTAGTTCTCCCCTATTTCTAGGATGGCCTAGTATTTAGCGTTGCATTTAATATCTTTAGATTCACGAACCTTCAACCAAGGGTCACTTTCCTTTCTTATACTTTGATGGAAACTGGCCTTCCTTCGTGCTATTTCGTTGATCCTAATGTGACGTTTTTCTATCCCTTTTTGTGCTATTTCATTGATCCTAATTTGAGGTTTTTGTTTCAGTCGTACCATAGTTTAGGGAGAGTGAACAAGGGCGTGAACGCCTGCAGTCCGAGTTCAACGACCGGAGTGACGTCATCGCTGACGGCCCACAGGCTCCGGCCCGAGGTCGTCACGACTTCCCACCGGGTGCAGGAGAGCTGTATATAACTTGTATTATAATGTACTACTTACATGACTGTGTTCCTTTCTAGAGTAATCTTTTGTATAAACCTTTTATTGTTAAGTGTAGGTATTGTACATTTGTGATATGCGCTTGATTTTCAAAGTGTTTATTTAAGTTTAATAATTGTACTAACGCAGTCTTTTCGAAACGGCCTATCTGTATGAACCTATTTGTGAGTTTCAGCGTCAAAAATTGTTATGCTCGTGATCAAAGAGATTTTACATATAGAGACGTCATACTCATTGTAAAGAAATAAAAACATTGCGATATTTTACTATAGCTACATACCTAGCGTCGACGTTCGAACATACAACGCCGCATGGCATTATCTCTGTCACTCATAAACTTAACGCATTGCTTGTTTCGTTCGTGTTGGTGGCAGTGCGGCAACGCCGCCGCGCCGCGCGGCAATTATTGTTGAGTAAAATAAAATTCACCAGTAAAATATCGCAATGTTTTTATTTCTTTACAATGAGTATGACGTCTCTATATGTAAAATCTCTTTGATTTTACATTTTAACATATTAAACAGTACTTACGTATGAAAAGATACACTCTTTCTGGTTTTTATAGTCCTTGTGTAGTTATTGCACTTTCGGAACACACAACTTGGCATTTTCGAGGTTTATTTAAGTATATTCCGTAAATAACCTCGTGTTCAACGAACGTGCGCGTCGCGGCCAGGAGCAGGACGGACTGAGTTCAATTAGGATACGTACCTGATTTTCGTTTTGTAAGGCAGAGCTCGATACAACGTATCTACGTATATATAACATCATTGCTCGTGATTATGTCAACAGCATTTTTGATAAAAACAACTTTTATAATATATTTTTTGCCGTGGATCTGCTAATCTTTGAACTTTATTATCGCTCTTTTTTACTTTTCTACAATGGTTGACCAAGAATATGAACAGTAAACCACACATATAACATTTCTCTGTGACTTCGCAGTGTACAAAAACCAAGGCACTATAAGTCAGCGCAGTAACCGTAGAATGTCGTAGAATTCCGACATAAAGCGTCATAAAAGTGGCACTTTTACACAAAATGTAACGTATTAGGACAAATGTTTGTTCGGGCGGTCAGTGCGATTTATATCAGAGCTTGGAGACCGGACTTGAGGCTTGAGGGTCATAGAATGTCCTATATCCGAGAGAGACGATGACAAATATTTAGATTGAAAACAGACATTATTTGAAACAAGATAGGTTACTTTGGATGGCTTAGAAAGACGCATAACCCACGCACTGTAAAATGTATTTGTAACTGCTAGAAAACTGCTTTTATTTTTCCATAAATTGATGTCAAAATGTATACTAATGTCTTCAAAACCCATTGTTTACACGTAATGATATAAATTTATAACCAGCTCCAATTTACAAGTTCAAAATGTGACCAGCTCGAAATATTGACGCCTTCGCGACCACACGCGTCGCATCGTTAAATCAAACGACAACATTTATCCGCACTTAACAGCCGATACTTCTTTCTGCCTACAGTTAGAAATTGGTGGCACAATGACTCTTCACGAGTTATGATCGGGGCATTGTTGTTTGATATGTAAACATGCTTTGAAAGGTGCCATCAATTTATTTGTACGGGTGGATCGAATCAAAAGTTGTACAAAAAATTATTATCTTTATTAAACATGGTTTTTCTGACTGGATTCGTACTCTAATTAGTTTTTTTAAGCTTGCGATTCTGATAGCTATACATAACTTTGGTGGTAACTAACCTACGCTATGTTATGAATGATTCTTTTTAAGGAAAAGTCCATTCTGTTATTTCTTGAATTACCTAGTTATTGTTTTTTTTGGAGAAAACAAATATATCTGCCGTTTTGTGTATAGTATGCCTCTTTTGTTTCTATTATTAACTTACCCCCGAACTACTAAAACCCAACTCAGATTTAAGCGCGTCTCAAGTAATTTTTTTGACAGTTTTCAATGAAAAAATTTCAAAATTTAATCACTTGAAACGTGCTTATATCTGAGTTGTCTTTGAGTATTAGAGCGTTAGCAACATACATTTCAAAAGAGATTTCTAATTATAATTTTATGTAATTTTTATAATAGATAAAATAGCTGCGTTAATTTTTATAAAATATTTTGTAAAACAGTAAAATCTCTGTCGTCCTGCTTTTTTCGTAGTAATAGGGCATTCTAATTAGTTATACGAATTCGACGCAATACAAAACTCTGCAAATAAAACAGTAAAAATAATGTATTCATTTCTCGGTTGTCCTTTCTGTAAGTTTTTGCAACATTTAGGTATTTTTGAAATTTAGAGGAAATATATTTAACTGTGTAAAACTGGCTCAAATGATAATGCTGGATTTTATACATATATGTATTTCATAGTCAAATACCAATAAAATACTCGTAATTTTTTTTAAATTATATTATACTAACTGATATTGTAGATTTTTAAGTCCTTTAAAAATATCTTGTAAATGTTTTAAAAAGAAACCGTTTGAATTTGGTTTGTTTGTCCAGCATTATCAAAACTTTCCTTTAAATTTGTAAATTTTGTAAATAAGATGTATCGAAATTGAAAAATCTAGTCTAACATTAGTTCTAACGGTGCTAAGTATTGTATATAACTAATTTTAACTAAACTTTAGATACCGTCAATTGCGGCAACCTCATACTAAGTATGAGATTTGATTACTGTTAAAAATTGTTTCTTGTAAATGTTTCTAAATAATTATAACAATGTCAAGCATTTATCAACTTTCGAGTTTTATTTGTCCCTGAAATTTAATTTTACGTTTGGCTAACACAAGCTCCTCTTAACTTAAGGCTAAATAATACTAGAGGAATTTAAAAAAAATGAGTGAATTGTCCAGCATTATTTACTTAAAGGTACACAACGACATTAAGATGAACAAAAATGCTACCTGTTTACGGACTTTAAAAAAGTTTTTGACGTTTTCCTATTTCTAGATTAGGTATATTTACATTTTCTCGTATATTATCCCATTGATTTATTGCAGGCCACCTCGGGTCGCTGAGCCATAGGATTAGATGTAGGGGAGGAGAGGTAACCTATCGACCAAACTCTGCCGCAAATTCCCTTCTCAATACCATAGCAATGAAATGCATGAACTTTTGATTGCAAACTATTTTCAGCATTCCAAAATAACTTCCTCGTCGCAAAAAGCTATTTTCCATTCCGGCACGGGCATCAAACCCGCTCTCGAATAAAGCGAGTCAATAAACTTTTAATTTTGTTGTTGAAGCCAACAGTCACTCCATCTCAATTTGATAAGCGGTGCCCTTAGCACAACATATCAAGAAGGTATTTCAAAAACCTGCCTAGTAATTTTTGAGATGCTTCTCTTTTTAGCTTTTTTAGTACATAAGATTGGGCGGTGGATTTATTTTGGTAAACCTTAGATCAACAAAGTGGCCGTATTTTTTTGTTCAGCTTGGTCCAATCAGTTTGACGAATAAAATGCAAGAAACAATGAGTAAGACCTTTATTTAGTATATTTTAGTAATATATAGGTAGGTAGGAGATTAATTTTCGCAACATACCCACTTGTAGTTACAGACCACTGGTTAGTTTCAGTTTTGTTCACTATCTCATGCTAAGGGCAACTAGATTTTGTTGTTCGATTAAAAACTGTCATGAATATGGATAAGATCTTGACTGGTGTTGTGTTACCTGATAGATCGATTTTGGTAATTCTGGATTATCGGATTAGGTAGGTACACAGGGCTTGTATTGTATCTGGTGTTTTGGTAAACAGTGGGAGCGGGGAGCGACTTTTATTAGTTTATGATGGAGCCGGAGAGAAGCCATAGAAAGTTAACGAAATTTGATCTTCAATTTTGATTCTGTTAGAGTTTAAACATAATGTTTAAATAAAAAAGTTTTTTTTTCATCATCATCATCGGCCTATATTAGCCCACTGCTGGACATAGGCCTTCCCCAAAGAGCGCCACAGCGCCCTGTCTTCAGCTTGACGCATCCAGCATCTACCTGCAAAATATATTTTTTTAAATTATTATTATCTCCCGCTGGGTACATACAAGCATACGACTGAATCATGGCTGATATAAATTTTATACATCGTGAATTAGACCTTCGTTTGACCCCAATCTCATCTCATGGTAAGTGACGATGTGGTTGACGAAGGTTTAGGCCAAGGTCCGGAAGGACCCACTCTTGTCTTGAAGCGACTCAGGTTGTAGTTAGCGAGAAAAATAGAAGCAGGCAGCAAGTGTACACGTTAGCCTAGGTACGTACTTTAGCAGTAGGTTTTACTCTTAGACATCAGAAAACGTCTTTGGGCTACCTTTCTGCTAGAGATAAAGTCCCGTAGAGGCCGCATAGCCCGTAGAGGCCTGGCGGTAAATGCCACTCCACAAAGCTTAAGCAAAATAAGTATCCATAATACGATTAATTTTCTAATAAAAGTGCTACTTCAAAAGCCGAAAGCATTATTAAATTACCGGAAACTGATTTGAAATTCAAAAATGGACTTATAAATATAAGCTACATTTCTTATATTATAATTGAGTTTAGTTGCCTACACATAAAGTTAAGTTACAAGTACAACACTATGTTGTACGGTTGATCTGTGTAAACGAACTAGTGAGGTGACTGTCAGTCTTGTTTTGTATCTGTCTCGGTAAGTAGGTGGTGCTAGCTAATAAATAAATAATCCTGGACAATTCACACAGCATTATCTAGCCCCATGGTAAGCAGAGCTTGTGTTATGGGTACTAGATAACTGATAAACATAATACAGTACATTACATAGATAAATATTTTTTATTATACATAGAAAACGACCAGATCACACGGAACAATTATCTGCAGATCGTACACACAATTGTTCCGAGGCGGGAATCGAACCCGCGACCTCCTGCGTCGCAGGCGGACCTTCGCCCACCGCGCCACAGAGGTCGTCTAGCTGTAGCTGTAGTATTTGTATCTTAAAAGGTAGATCAGATAACATTTTATAGCCAATGAGAAACGCCAAAGGCTAGACCGCTCATACGTCTTATTAAAAGAAAGAAAATTTGTTTATTGGTTTACTATGAAGTAGGTACAACCGTGCAACTATTAAAATATAAAATTGAGAACATTACAAAATAAATTATCAAGTTATAAAAATTGTCTGTACACAGGGAACCAATTAGTACTATATATAGGATATATTATTATGCTTGTTAACGTAATTTTTGATAAGCATTTCAAGTTTTGAAGCTTGCCGGCACTAGAAGAAAACAGTTGAGTAGGTAAGTACTCTGAAAACTCTGGATCTGAAAACTTCCGCAGGGACCAAGTAAGCATTAGGTATAATACAATAGGTTATACAATACAATAATGTTAACCCAATGTACCAGATGGAGGGCTAAGTAGATAGACAGAAAATAGATAGAAAATCCTTTGTTGCACACTTATATTAGAAACTATAGATAGATAGAAAATACTTTAGTATACCACACAAAACAGAAAACAATACAGGAATAAACAATAGAATAAAGGAAGTATAAAGGGCGGCCATATCGCTGAGGGTGATCTCTTCCAGGCAACCTTAGGATGGACTGGACATGAAAGAACAAAATAGACGGTGGTACTTAATAAATATATAGATAAAGAAAAGAAAACAAATACCTACACTACATACGATAATACCTACATTACAATTTACAAACATCATAATAGACTATGAACAATAAACAGCTTAAAAATTAAGTAGGTAGGTAACATTTGGCGGTCTTATCACTCAAGAGCGAAGATCGAAAATCTTTACCAAACGATCATGGACGGATCGTTGGACAGTACAATCTGTGTTCTGGTAGGTTTTATAGTAGATGCAAGATTATAGTCTCGAAAATCTTTCCCATCACTTCGACTCTACACAAGGTGCACTGAATTTTATGATTCCCTAGTAGGGGTCCGAATTTACGACATGAACGATCTATAACGCGCCTTAACATTTCATTTTTATTCCCTCAAACAGATAAATGTATCATTCTTTATTTTAAAAGTCGAGTGTTATCATAAATAGTCGTAAACTCGGGAATGTATTGATTTATTGACAGATATCTTTATAGGGCGTCACATTGCTTTGTACTGACGATGGTAATTTTATTACGGTTTGGTTCTTTTACCAACCAACAAAAGCCATCTTTTGATTTTGTGCAATAGGAATAACTTCAAGATACATTTTCTAGGAATTGGTGAAAGCTCCGAGAGTGGACTAATATTGTCTGCATAAGACCTCTTTTGATTGGCATAAAATCGTGCATTTGTGGAAACAGTTGAGCTGCATTTCAGAAAACATAGGCAGGTACTCGTAGATATAGATAGACGGTAGCTGCCAGAGAGGTTAAATTTGAAATTATCTGAAACTTTTGTACTAAGCAAAAGTAAGCAAATCCATAAATTGAATATTTACTTTTCTGAATATAAAACCTAGGTACTATTTACCTATGACCAGGTCGGATGACGACCTGCGAAAGACTTCAGGTAGATGCTGTATGCGTCAAGCTGAAGACAGGGCGCTGTGGCGCTCATAGGGGAGGCCTATGTCTTGCAGTGGATTAACATAGGCTGATGATGATGATGATTATTTACATCAACTTTTATAATGATTGATTTTATAAAAGTTGATTAAATCCGAGCAAGGTTCCCCCAACTTTTTAATGTTTACCATTGGGCCATCAAAGCCATTGTTTAATTTGGAAACTGTAATCGGTCTGAACAATCAATCAATCAGAACTTCCTCCATTTCGGACAAACAGAACTACCGTAATATCGAATTCAGCTTTTCTAAGTAAACGTAAAGTTTATGTTTAATGTTATCGTAATTGAGATCCTTTATCCAATAACTGGAGGAACGCCAAATATATTGCAAGCATCAATCAAATATTTTATCCGTTTTGATTTTGGACAGATTTTGTGAATCTATTGTATACTCTATATATATTTATATACTATATATTTACATTATAATCACGCGTTGGATTATAAAGAGCTAAATGTTAAATAATACTCTCAATGTGTACTACAAATAACTACCGATTTATCCACATGTACCGAAGCCAATTAATCATAATTTTTTGAGTTGATATTTGATTAAACTTAAAGGCACCATGACTTACCATGATTCGACCTCGGTTGTTTTTCGAGCTTTTGTACATTTGTTTACACGAATTCCTTTCCAACCAAAAAAGGTAGTAAATAAATTAAAAAAAGCTCCGTCAACTGTGATATTTATACCTACACATATAAATTCAATGTTATTCGTGCCGTAGAACGTAAGAAAACTGTGTAAATTTGTACGAATACTACGTCGTTTTTAGTTTCCATAAAACCGAAAACTTAATATTAACTAATATGTTCTTTTACATAGGGCTTACAGTAAAAATCTAGCCACTCGCGCATTCCCCACTGCGAACCATAATAAAGCTCTTGATAACTGCATTTAAAGAGGGCAAAGCAAAGCTTACCCAGTAGATAAAACAGCCCGCATCCAGTGTTGGCACAGCATTAGCGGCGCTGTTGACACACTTATCGATTCGCTGATTGGTGCGTATCGCTAGTTGCTTTGCGAGTAGGTACACTTCCGTGTTTTGCATGGAAGTTTCCTTTCGTTGTACAGTTTTGTATATTTGTTCACCATTATAACATAGGAAGTTATACAAGGCAAGTCATATTGTACAATTGCAAGATTCTTGATCAAATTCCGTAAAGTTATTTAAACAATTTTATGAATGTATCAATACATTATTGCATAATTCAAATAATTTAAATTTTATTACTACACATAAATTAATAAATACCTACTATAGAATGCAGGCTTTCAAGGAAATATATAATTTTACGTCTAATATGTTGAAAATTGTAAATAAGTCCAATAACAGAATGGTTGGTTTAAGGACAGATATTTCTTTGTCATTAGAATAGACTTTTGTTTGACTAAATATCTCACCCAATGGTAAGTAACGAACGAGCAGATCTGGCGTGACCGCTGCCAATATATCAAAATACATTCTGCGAAATCACGAGCCTGAAGACCTGAGACGTGGTGGAAACATGTAACAAGTCATAATCACGATGAAAAAAAAGGTAAAATAAATCTATTGTCTAGGTAGATAATGCGTTAAAGTTGCGGCCATAGACTAATAAGGAAGAACAGAACTAAATATTGGCACGCCAGAAGCCGGTTTCCTCAAAGCTGAATATTCTTATCTCCTAAAATAATTTCCTGCAAGCGATCGTTATTCGGGCGGTGTCGGAATAACATTTTACGGCCGTTATAAAATCATACAACGAAGTTAGGCGTGCATGTGAACAGTAAATTCCTTCGGGTATTACAGAGCTTTCACAACAAGCGGGCCTTACGCGGTATACAACGTTTGAGGTCGATATATACAGCTTTCATCATACTAACATTACATACCTACCTATCTACATATATCGATAGAATATTACTTTATAGTTGACTTCTACTACATAATATAATGACTAAAGTATAAACTAGACTGCAGGTAGATGCTGGATGCGTCAAGCTGAAGACAGGGCGCTATGGCGCTCATTGGGGGAGGCCTATGTCCAGCAGTGGACTATCATAGGCTGATGATGATGATGACGATGAAAGTATACCAGTTATCTAGTACCTAGAACACAGGCTCTGCTTAGCTTGAGTTTCTCGGTAAACAGTATTATTTTATAATGCATGTCATAGCTAAGTTTTAGTATATTATGGAATCCTGACACTAATATCTATTGACGTTGACGTTGGCTGTTAGTCGTAAACTAGGAGAAAACAGCCCATATCGACGAAGGGATAAATAAGAACGGGTAATGTTCGATGCCTCGTAATGAATTTTTAGTCTGTCTGCACCTAAACCCTGGATTTCGTTAATTCAAAGAAGCAAGCAGAATACGGAACTAGTAAGTTTTTCGTATTTTAACAGTTAAACAAACCAAAACTTCGTTCTTGAAAACCAGTTCTTTGGTTAAACCTCTTGAATGCCAAAATTTGTTTTGCAAAGTGCACTGTGCAAACGCTTTCTATTTTGCACTGTTTCCTTGAAGCTTGCTGATAAAACTTGTAGTGTTCCGTTGTTTACGTTCGTAAGTAGCGACGCAAGTGTGAGGTGTTAGCTAACTAGGACAAACTGACGACAAGGGCTTACGACCTTATTTGTCAGGATGGAGTTTCAATTGTTTTCTAAAGGAGTTTGAGTGATAAAGATAAAGCTGTCGCACACCAGTCACCGCTGCAACATGGTGCGCGGCGCGGCGCAGGAATTTTCATCCGTCAGATCGCACCTGTCCGCGCCGCAGGAGCCGCGCTCGCCAGTCTTCGAATTTTTACTAAAATGCGGCGCGGATAGGTGCGTGATGTTACATACTATTTCATATAAAGATTTAGATATATCTCTCATCTCGGTTCTCAGCTAACTCTTCCCAGCTATGGGCGTCGAGTTAAAAATCGGCTGCAACTTCGTCGATCCAGCGATACCTAGGGCGGCCGAATACTAGTCCCGATGGTTGTCCCCTATACACCTTGACAGCAAGCGGAGACAAGCGCTGTTCAACTCGCCTGTGTCGGTTGGAAATATGAACAAAATGATTAAAACAATGGAAAGTTTAGCAGCATAACCCACCACCTTCTGCGAGTCAGACATACCTTCTCCCGCTGCTCTATAGAGGTCGTCACATCCATCCAGCTGCCGAACAATACAACTTACCACATTAACGTCTGACATTACTCTTCCATTCAAATAGAATAACTCTACACTCCAATGCATAACTCAAAACCACTGTAAATATCGAAGCCACTCAAAAGCCCCGTACGGTAGATATTCGATTACCTATTCATCGTTTCTTTTGTTATATTCCATGTTTTATTGTCAGAACGTCGATGCGTTCCGTTATCGTTATATCGGAGAGTCGCTTTACATTTTATTGGTAAGCCTCGGGTTATGGGCACACGACTTGATACACAGCAGAAAGATAACTTTCATAGTTCAAAATTTATCCACGTAGAAAAACTACACATACTGTAATTCATTTAGCTAAATGGATTTTTTGTATTGAGTCAAGGTAATGAACATATGAACATTACTTAACTCTTTCACCTAGATTCATATTGAAACGGTAGTACGAGTAAGGCATTAAAACGGATAATTTGCTAGTTTCTTCAGCAGCCAATCCATGAGTTATTTTGATCTTCTTTGGTATAAAATGATGTATCTTACACACATACTTTTTGTACCTATTTGATTTTACTATTACATCGACTTAGTACATACTAGGTACATTACCTAGCGTACCTTTTGATGTCTCGGTTGTAACTAGTTAGTGTAGTTAGCTTTTAGATTAAGATGTAATTTTGTGAAACATAAATAAACGAAAAAAATCTTGTAATTGTTTCTACTAATTTTGCTTGACTTTTATGACACAGAATAAATACCTCTTACTTTACTGAAAAAAAACCAACTAATACAAAAATATATCATTTTAATTAGTTACCGTAACCGCTCTGATTTTTTCAAACTGTTTATAAGCTTAGGTAGGAATAATAATAGAATAATAAAAAAATAATAATGCTGGAGCATTTTTTAATGCGAGTTGACTCTCTGCTAACTAGTATCGCGTGCGTTATGTGATGGCGCACCTTTGAACCGCCTATTCGCCATGTCACATTCAACTGACTTTGTTTCTTTAAAGATATATTTAATGTGACAACCTTGATTTCAATGCCAGCGCTTTCTGTTGTGCAATGTTATCTTTTGGTATGGTGACCCTGTCTGAACTTTGCAAAGGTCATTCTATTGTTTTTTTATCCAACATCTTAAAGGAGGAGGTTTTGATGTCAAAGTGTTAATGTTCGGCCAAGCACATAACTTACGCATAACTTTTTACGATGTTGGTAGGTAGCTAGTAACCAGTAGTAGAAGGTAACTACCTACTGTAGTTATTTGTTGAGTACTAACTACCACTTAAGGGCTCTTTCCCGTTATCCGGTATTATACCCGTGCGGGGCCACCCGGGCTTTTTCCGTAAAAGTACATAATTAATATTTCAAAAAAATTTGATTTAGAGATAGAGATAGAAAGAGAAAAAAAAAACAAATCTGCATTCAATTCCTGCAATTTTTGCCTTAAAATTGCTTTTCTGTACAGTCAAAACATGGATTTTAGGACTCGCTTCATCTTAAATAAGTTTATGGAATATAATTATAATAAACAATAGGCCAGCCATTTTCAAAGCACATTCAAAATTTTAATGTCAGTTGAATAAGCAAGAGAATAAATTTCCAAAAGATCATCAAAGCTAAAGATATCTATCATTCATGTTTGTCCCAATGAGATAATGAACGGTACAGTCGTGTCGATCGGCAGTAAGCTTTGACACCTCGTTAGAAAGGCAGTTGACGCGTCCCACAACATCATAAATATTCATCGGCTATGCTGCGAGGTAACTTACTAAGGCATTTGATTGAGAGGTCTGGATCCGGAGAATTACGTACACTACCGATTTGAAACGTCTCGATCTGATTCTGTCATCGTTGTCTCCTGCCCTAACCTTACTCTAAATAGGACGACGCTACATGATTCTGGATTGTAAGGATATTTTTGTTTTAAATTGTAGCGATTGTTTCATTTAGAAATTGATCATAGGACATGGCTTTTGATTTGCCGGAAACACTAGTTTTATACATTACACAGAAAATATATAAAAACCATGATAATATTTGAGTTTCGTGCGAATCGCCGCTAAACGCCCATCCTATAATTGACATTTGAAAGCCATTTCCATGGCCTTGACAGCCCTTTCAATGGCCTTCACTATATAACAATTTAAAATTACGAAGACCATTCAAAGGCCTTTCAAATGTCAATATGGCATGGGTGATTTTAGCGTAAATCTACGGCTAGCCATAAAAGTAACAGCAATAGCATACAGTTTGACAGCATAGATGACGGAATTATGACGAGGAATTGGAAAGACGCTGAGCACTTCATTTTTAAATTTGAACGGGTGGTCATTGATTCCTACACCATAGTCTTTACTCGATCGCAATAATGTTATAAAATCTAGATAAAACAACTCTCGTATTAGGAATTCCAAACCACAAACCTAGTTTCCAACATAAAATAGCTACTTACATCCACAATCACCAGAGCACAGGGAACATCTAGAGTAGTAATAGTATTGTAATGGAGCTCGTTGCAATGAGATCGTCCTCAAGAGACGCCTTCGAGTGTCGCGCGCGTGATAATTCTACTGGAAATGGATTCTTGTGGACGAAATATTGAGAGTCAATTTAGAAAAGTTTTTGTGTAAAACAAACTCTTTGGTTGCTTGCATAAGATAAGCGTTTACACGAAAACAAATCAGAAACTTTACGAGCACGGGAATTATTCTTTAGGGTAGAATAGATACTAATGACATCGCATCGTCATCAATTTCGTACATTATTGAAGTTAATGTGTAAATTATTTGAATAATTTACGCATTAGATGACAAAGTGACGTTTAACCCCTAGACAACTATCCCCGTGCTTGCCCTATTTGGCCTGTTTAGGCTTTAAATTAGATGTGACGTACGTAAGTCCAAGCTAGTCTTTAAAAACCTAAGAATCTAGTCCTATTTGTAGGTACCTTAATACGTGTAACCCGATCGCCCACTGACCAACAGTAATTCGACACTCCGTTATACAATAATCTATTGCTATTGTTATTATTGGGGGCGTTAACTAATGATGTTAATCTTTTAATTCTATCTGTCAGTTGTCACTTTAACGGCACACCCACAGTTAAACACCGAGTGACATTTAGAAGACCGAAGTTAAATAGTTATTGGGGGATTAAAGTTAACGATCGATATAAATAAGGTTCGCGCAAGGCTTACTCTTTACCTGTAAAAAGTTTTTGAAATAAAAAATAAGTTTTCAAAAGTTTTTTTGCGGATGTATATGTAATGTAATACATGACGATAGGTTAAATTTTAGGCAGAATGACGACCGATGTGACGCGACAGCCGAAGGTCCACCCTGCGGGTTCGATTCCCGCAGTAGACTGTTTGTACAAAATGTTTGTACGATCTATAAATATTTGTACCGGGAGTTCTGGGTACTTTCTATATAAAATAATAAAAACTATCTATGTAATGTAGTGTTATGCATATCAATCATCTAGTACCCAAACCACATGCTCTGCTTAGCTTGGAACTAGATCATTCTGTGTGGATTGTCCAGCAATATGATTGTTATTAATGTAGCTCATAGTTTTTTTAGATTTACAAAGTCTATAGTATAGTAAAAGCTATAAGATATTTCGAAAAAAAGTTTATACACGACCGCACCTTGAATTCGCACGCTACTGACTACGCGCAGATATCTCTTAGTTGTAAAAAATCACCCTCAATCAAACCTGCACCCTTCTATTACCCACCACTACGCCACAAAGGCCCCACTATTAATACGTTTATGAAGGTGTTAGATTCTTCGCCTGGTTTTGATGGCCTGTTATTGAATAATTTACGACAACGTTAGAATACCTTCCTTTATGATGAGTTTTTATTCGTAATTTTAACGCCGTGATTGTTTGATAGAGAAAGTAGAGTCTGGGTCTTGAATATGAGAACCGCTTAGAGTATGTTTGTGAAATGGGTTTTTGTATGAACCTATTTTCATTCATTAGGTATCATGAATGAAACTATTGTACTGTTATTATGTAAGATTTAGATATAAGGTGTTATTTTGTTATTTTGGGTACAATAAAGTGTTCATTCATTCATTCATGGTAAATATGAGTGTAATCCTAATACAGGGAGTCTAAAGGAGGTCTAGCACACTGAACTAAATAGTGAGAATGAAAAATGAACATTTTGTATTTGTTATATCTGACATTGAAGGCATGGCTGCCGATTTTATTTTGTTGTTTGGTTAGTTATAACACGACCTTTAAGTTGATTTAGAGAAGCTTTTTATTGATATTACTTCACCTTTTCTCGCAGGACAAAATTGTTCAGGATCTTTTAAATGGGTATAATAATTTATGCAACATGTTTCAACTTTCCATCAAATTTCTTTCATTTAGGAGATGTTGAATAATACACAGAAAGAAACTGAAAACTCTTACGAAATCAGCGAGCTGAGTTTAGAGGTGTAGATTCTTACGCCACGATCACCACGGTGCCGTGGTGCCATGGTGCCATGTGGTCCACAAATCACTGTCTCGAGCTGTCAATAATTCACGTCCGACAGTGGGCGTTCTTTATAATTTACGGCAATATTCTAACAATCAGTCTTGTTTAAAAACTGTGATGGATCATTGTTGGATATTATTATCAACCACAGTATAAATCACTTTACGTGTGTTATTATTTATTTAACTAGAAGATTGAATTGTGTGTTTTTGTGAAAAGAGTGAAATACTACTGAAAATAATTTGGATAACGGGTTGATGACGTATAAAACAGCTGTTCTTGGCTTTCTAGGCCTTTGTCTAGGATAGAATAGACATAAATTATATCACATCATGATACATTGCGCAATGTATTGAAGTTGCAGGAAAGTATTTAAAATATTTTACGCATTCGATGATGAAGCGAAGTATGGTTTCTCTATTCTACCCTGTGATTCTACCACTACCAAGACAACAATCGCTGTGTTTGGTCTATTGCTGGAAAGTCTCGAGGTCTTTTTTCAAGGAAAATTGGTAAAGCTTGGAAGGTCGTAGAACAGAATTCTTCCCGCCACCGGCTGCAGCATCACCCTTTCCCGGATTAGTGCACATATTTTGGGACATATTGTACATATAAAGTCAACCTGTCAACCTGATTGTATCAAATAGTTTCCTAGACGTAAAATATTTTATTTTACATGCAATAAAACTGCGGGCAGGCGTAATTTTAAATTTAATTTATTAAGTTATCCAACAGCGGTATATTTTACTTTTAAAAATTTTTTCATTTCGGGAACATGCCACAAAAACAAGCTTCTTTAAAAACAAACTGCCGGTACATATCAAGAGCGAAGCAGGATAAGGGACGATAGAGACAAGCAGGCCCCGTTAACACGTCGATGTGCTCAAGAGCGGTGAAAGTGGCTGGAGGGCACTCCGGCTGCGCTTTTGTTCAGCCGCCTGCACTGCGGACATGTGATAGTGATTCGTGTAAGCAAGTTGGTAATTTATAAGTTACTAGCTTTTGTCTGCATCTTCGCACAAGTTTATCGGAATAAATTAGCCTATGTTAACCGATATCGTATCTAAAGCACTGGCTGCGTGGCCATGCTGTGGGTTTGGCAATGTACCAGTAGCGCTAGGACTTTTGATTTTTTACTCGGAGGCATACTCGTAACATTTGCATTCTATGAAATTAAGCGAATTTTTGATAACATGTATGTATTATATATTTCCTAAAACATCTAGCTAAACGTACTTAACCATGATTTTTTTATAAGCAAACCGTGCATAGAAGAAGGCGTAGAATGATGCCAAAAATTGGAAAAATTTGTCTCAATTTGAGTAGCAATGCACTGAGTTAATATGCTTGTCAAGTCACACATTATAAACATATAAGATTTTGGTAGCAAAATGAAGAAATTTTTTGACACATCCCTCTAAAGAAAGAAAGAAAATACATTTATTGATTCACAAGTAGGTACAGCTTGCCACTAAATAATAATAATATATAAGTAAACAAGAACATAAAGAAAGAAATAAAATTAACTACGTATGTATTATATACAAGCAACAAGCGACTCCACAAAGCGAACCACTAGGTCCTGTCTCAGCATAATGTTGCTCTACTTCTCCTTAAGAAGTAGAGCAACGCTGGTTTTCTGACAGAACCATTGGCGCGCGCGTGTCCACACGGGTGGCAGACCACAGATAAGACAAAAATATATATACACATTAAATTGACATCTTACAACCTAAGATTAACTCTAACTTAGCACTAAACACATGATCATGACTTCACAAGAATAGACAAATAAAATGTTTTTTTTTGTTCGTCCAAGCATCTATTGAGATAACACTTACAATCCATACGCAGAAACCAGCAAGAAGTTGAAACTGACAACTGACATCGCAGAAAATGAAACATTTTACTGTCAGACAGAGAAAAAATGTGATAAAATTTGATTTGGAATTGGATTGAAAGAAAACACAGAAGAAAATAAATGTTGCAAAGTCTACGCAGGCATTATTCTTCTGTGCTTATAAATTTGGAATAAAATGACCTAGTGATACGTGAAACTGACTAACACAAAGTGAGACAAAAAGAAAAATCTGAAAATGGAGTTGTTTTCCCAATGAAAGGGACCTACTCGAAAATACCTTGCTTTTGCAATGCTAGAAGCTCCTTTTTCACATGAATTCTAAAGGTACTAACTGTTTTAAGGGCCCTGGTCGGCGGCGGAAGATCATTCCAACACCGGGACGCAGAAAACTTGAAAGATCCACGAAAAGCCATGGTTCTATGTCCCGGTGTGACAAACACGAAAGTGCAGGCCCTACTGGGATATCTAGATTGGATATGTGCCCAAATGAGTTTGTCGTACAAATACCTTGGGGTTTTGCTATTAATGATACCGAATAAGAGAACTGAAAGATGTAATTTCCTCCGTGCTGACATCTTCAACAAATTTGACGAATTCAAAAATGGTGTTAGGTGAGATCTTGGTGGAACATGGAAACAGAAACGCCCACAAGCGTTTTGGACACGCTGTATCAAGTTTTTGGTTCTACTCAGAAGACAAGGGCCATACACCACATCTGAATAATTAAGCCTGGAGAGAATAAGAGACTCGCAGAGCATGACTCTAATATCCTCGCTGAGGTATGGCCGTATTTTGTAAAGCAATTTAAGTCTATACAGACAATTTCTCACACATTCTGATACATGCTTTTCAAATTTTAAATTATTATCCATACAGAGTCCTAGATTCCTAGCATCAGTTGTGTACTCTACCTCTACGCCGTCAACAATTATTCTTACATCGTCTAAATTTGTTTTGTTGACTTTATCACGTGTACCTATCAACATGTATTTAGACTTTTTAGGGTTTATTAGAAGTGAGTTGCTATGGGACCAATTACTTATCTTTGCTAAATCACAGTTTAATTTATTTACAGCAGACACTAATTCAGATGGAGGAACTCCCTCTACGATTTAAGCGATTTTGATAAATATAATTTTCCGTATGATTCTCTTCATCATCCCAGACATACTGAGACCAGACAGCTGCTGCATTATTACATTATTCAATTTCAATTCAAAACATTCGATTCCAAATTAAAAACCAACACGATTCATCTCTCTGGTGTTTTAACTAATTGCTCGAACATGTATGACTGAAATGAAAACATAATTCCACTTAAATTCTGATCACAAGAGGAGTTCTAAAATACTATGATTCTTTACGAGATAAAGTATATAAAACACGGACAATGTTATGATAAGACATCTCACTTGGTCAACTTTTAAGGCGTTCATTGCTGTATTGATATAAGACGAACTACTCCAGTGTATCAAAATTTATACTGTTTTGTGAGCATGGTTCTCAGTAGAAAAAATATTACGTTCGTTGCTCATAAATATACATTATGAGCAACGAGCGTAATATCTGTTTACAATTATTAATCTAAGCGTAGCAATATCTACATAGGTTCTACTGCGTCTCTTCAAGATAAAGGTGAAGAAGGCACCTAGTCATCTAGACTTTCATGATACATCGTCACTTAACATGAGGTGAGATTGTGGGCAAACGTAGGTATTATTTACGATCTCAAAAGTACCCCAGGGCTCCTTTCTAGGTCCACTGCTATTCCTCATAATGGTCAATGATGTGCACACATGCTTTTATCATTCCAAAGTACTCCTCTTCGCAGATGATATGAAGATCCTCATCGTCATTTGTAGCACTGCTCTGCGTCTATAAAATGAACTTTATCGTTTTCAACATACAGACGTATTTATAACGGAATAGAATTTTTTTTGAGTCGGTAAAAAAGGTTCTTAATTATGCTCAAACATGACAATAGCAAAAATGGCAGTTAACCCTTAACCCACCCTTCAAACAGCGGCGTGACACGCTCATGTTTGTGCATGTTTTTATCGCTAACAGCACTAATACGGCACGCCTGACAAATTGCGCAAATAGAGTGAGAGCTTTAGCACGCGGTGTGCCACATACCTTACGGTTACTTACGGTGGGCGCTGGGTCAACTTAAACAGCTCGTAACCAAATCAGGGGTGCTTTAGGGAAGGTTTTGAAAAATAATGGAATGTATAGCCACTCTAATATCATGAATACGAATGTTTGATTCATCGAAAAAGTTTAAATTCACTAGCAACTATTCATAATTATAGACACTATTCACTTGATTCAGTTTTAGACTCTTAAAGTATCATCATCATCATCATCACCATCAGCCTATAGCAGTCCACAGCTGGACATAGGCCTCCCCTAATGAGCGCCATAGCGCCCTGTCTTCAAAGTCTCATTAAAGTAATCTTTAAAGTATCAATTTAAATCAATCAGGGAGTTTCTTGTTCAAACTATAGATATATGCGCAGCTCAATGGTTTTTTCCCATCGTATTTAGATTGCTGGCTTAATTGCTGGTAATAATCGCCAACGGCGAAAATTTCATTGAATTTCATAAATATACAAGCTGGAATAAATCAAATCATCATCATATTTTATTTAATTTTTTAATTTTAGGAAAACTAACAGCTAGTTAACTAAATACTAAACACAGTGTGTAACTAAAGGCTAATTATAAGTTTGAGTGTAATAGCTTGTCGCCTCCAGCACCTACCATTCATCTTTCGCAGGTCATTAGCGCACCTCGTCGAAAGGCGCCCTACAATTGGCAGAGTCGTGGTCTCCACTCAAGAACTCCAGCAGTTGTCGTTTGGAATAACGAATACCCTGAAGAAAATAAAATATAGGTTAACAAGGACAAAAAACTAATCAACAAAATGATTAAAGCCATGGTCTTAAACGAAGGAAAGACAAGGCCGACCGATGTTGTATTGTAGTTCAATGAAGGAAAGACAAGGCCGACCGATGTTGTATGGTAGTTCGTATAATAATGATTGTCCGATTCTTAAATGCCACCAATTCATTCTGATCCCATTAGTAAATCAGTGTGTTAAGACGACTATACACTAGTTTTCCTGCTACGGATTTCAATTGCCCTTATCATCGTCATCAGCCTATGTTTGTCTTGTTATTATGGTCCTGGACATAGGCCTCCCCTAATAAACACCCTGTCTTCAGCCGCATCTAGCTTCTGCCTGCAGTCTTTCGCAGTACGAAATGAAATGAAAGTTTATTTCTTTAGGCTTACAAATAAGCACTTAGACAAGTCATATTTTATACTATTCATTATTATATTGATGTCATCTCACACTGGCCGGAGAGCATAGTACTACGTTTACCGAGTCAAAAATTCAAAATTCAATATCATTTTTTTCTTTAGGCTTACAAAATAAGCACTAAGACATGTCATATTTTATGCTATAAATTATTATCAAATAAAATTATTTCACTATTCAGTCATGGTCTCCACTCGAGAACTTTTTTGATAATCCCTTCACTGTTATAGCTCTAAATATAAATCCCAAAGCTCTGTCGATTTACTATATATATTTCAGAAACGGTTAATGTTTCGTTAAAAAGGTAATGTACACAACATTTTTGGCAGACTTTAAATACACAGATATACAAGGTGTAAGGTCCCTTACGGCATTAGTGTAACTATATAATAGAATTGGATTTAATACAGATCGTTTGTTTTGGATAGAACACGAAATTATAGGAATTTAAAGCAGATTTATTGTTGTTTGACTGATATTTGACGCGGGCGAGTTTCATTCCAATTAATTGTATAACATGGAAGTTGACCCAAAAACAATGCTCTTTATTTTCAGGTTCATTTAATTATTTGGCTTTTTATTTCAGCATTGTAACGACGCTCGGTAAACGTAGTGTAGGATGCCCTCCAGCCAGGTTGGATGACGACCTGCAAAAGACTGTTGGAAGATGCTGGATGCGTTAAGACAGGGCAGTAAAATTACCTCTCATCGCCAACGTTTGCCAAGTCGCGTTCTTCACTCAAGAACACGTTTACCCCAGCGGTTGAGAAACCTTCAAGTGATATAGCACATCTACAATGACTGTCAGATTCCAGTCCAATAATCTAGCCTAGTAAATCGCTCCCATCTCCGCTCACAAAGGGCACGCACGTCAATTTGAAGCCTGAGTGCGTGCTGGCCGAGCAATTGTCGGTAAATGCTGGCCTCAGCACGCGATACCATCAGCTATTGTGGAGGTAGTTTTATTTGAAAGGGGACTAGATGACCAAAAATAACTGAATTGAATATGGTCCAGGCAGAATTGTGGACCAGAATCAAAGCCATAGTTCGTTATATCACTACATATATAAAACTGAAGTCGCTTCCCGCTGTTTGTCCCTATGTATGCTTAGATCTTTAAAACTACGCAATGGATTTTGATGCAATTTTTTTAATAGATTTAGTGATTCAAGAGGAAGGTTTATAAACCAATTGACAAATAGATTTCCATGCAGGCGAAGTCGTTATATTTCCGGTAGTCCCTTGAATACCAAATGCTGCACCACGTAAGTACAATTTCCTTCCAAAATACTGTTTTAGTCAGTCATGGCAGAAAAAGTCCCGTAGTAGATCTAACTGCTTTTTAAAATGGATTACGCTACTTTGGTAACTTCTTCTTTATCATTATCATCACTAGCCTATAGTCCACAGCTGGACATAGGCACTAATGAGTGCCAAACAGGATGCTCCTGTTTTCAACTCGTCGCATCCAGTATCCGCCGAGTCGCAGTCTCCACTCAAAAATACGTTACCAATACACATTTGAATTTCTTCTAAGATAATTTATTTGTTAAAAAAAAAGCATGCGACTATACGGTTACAAAATATTTTTTAATGCGAAATAAAGACTTACGAATCATTTTTTATGGGACGACTTCGGGATCATTCTCTATACAACTGCAAAAGAATCATCAAAATCGGTCCATAAATGACGGAGAATTCGACGAACATTATGTACATAAAACACATACGTATACATACAGCTGGACAAAGAACCTTCGCCTTATTTCGAAGTCGGTTATAAGTTTCACACAGTGGACAGTCACAGCTATTATGTCGTTCCCTGTACTTATTCCTGTTTTAAATTTCGAAACAGATTTAAAAAGCTCATTCCAAGTCTGGCTTTTTAGCTAAAAGGATTTAATACAGTTAAATATAATACTTACTCGACAAAATCAACAGAACTTTAAATAACTACTCTACTTACCGGATTTCCAGTCCGAACATAGATTAACTTAATGAAAACGGCTTGGACTAAACCCAAAGTTTTCAAGTCAAACAAAATCCAAAATAAACAAGGGTTAAAACAATTTCATTTGCCTATTATTAACCCTGGACACGCTATTTGACATATCGTTCGGTCTAGACTCGAACCAGTTACAAAGGTTGCCTCTTGATTGCCTCAACCCTAACAATTTAACACAAAACATAGAGAACAGAAGAGAAGGTATCAGAAAATAAGCTTTTTGTATAAAAAGAGCTACAAAAATCCTTTTGTTTTTATTTTGAGTTTAGGTGTAGTTTGAGTTCAGAAAGTTTTTTGTTATAGTCCTATAACTACTAAACATCTGTCGAACGAAATTGACCACAAGAAAGGTAGGCCAAGAAGCAAATGGTCCGAAATTAAGAAAATCCTTCAAGCAAGTCGTTATCAAAGCAAAATGTCATGAACGCAGAACTAACTACACAGAGCTTGTAATATTTGATAGCAAAGAAATTTAAAATCTATTTATATTAAAGGTACAGTTTTAAAACGTATGTATGATTATTTTAATTACATTTTGAATTTTCACGTCTACAAAAGACTGAAAAGACTCTTCAAGAATTGGTGAAACAAGAATCCATTAACCAAGGAACATTTATGTAGGTACAACAGTAACTGTAGTCGGTTGTTTGTGGGCCAAACTATTTAATTTCCCAATGATTACTATATATAATATTATTACTATTATATACACAAGAGTCCAAAATAAAAAGGGTCATAAGATTAATAAAAAGCGCGCACTCTGTCAAATTTAATTTCAACCCTATTTTTTGAATTTATTTCTTGACAGTTTTGAGATCATCAAAAACTGTGTTCACATCTCCACCCGATATTCCATCATCTAAATACCAAACATTGAGTTTCGATCGGAGACTTTGATTTATTAGCTGGCCAGGCTACAACATGGCCGGATCAAGAGGGTCGCCCTGCTGACAGCCAACAGCGGACCAAATGACATTGTTCCTGTAAATTAATTTGACGGTGACCCGTAGCATTGCCAGAGAAACGAGTAAATTTCTGGAATTTTGTCTTTAATTTCTTTTTTCAAGACGCGACGATTTTGTCTTTAATTTCGTTTGTTTACGGCATCAAAGATGTTTTTGACTTCTACCTTCATAATTGCCTACCCATTAATTTGGTCCAAAAATCTAAGTTGAGACCTTACTACCTGCCTAGCTGACAGTAGACGTTGGTCGCAAGGCGGTGGTACCCATGACTATAGGTCTTATATCACCATTCTTCTTTTGTAGTGCGCGAAGATACCCATCGTACAGGAGTTCTGTGATTTCGCAGTCACTCGACCTGAGGTGGTGCGATAAGACCCACGGCTATGGGTTTTATAGAACCATACTTCTTTTTAGTGCGCAAGATTCTCAGCTCTGAGAAAGTTCTGTGATCACGCTGTTGACTCGGCCTGACAACACCAAGTTGATTAGAGATACAGAACACAGGGTTGATTTTTGAGAAGGCTATATGGTTTTTCAGGTTTAGTTTTACTTCTGCTAGGTGACCGTTTCGTGGTATTATTTATAAAAGTAAATTAAAGTTCGATTAGCTGCCATTGTTAGTCCATAACAACGTCTGCCGGCCCTGCGAGATTCCATCTGACCTCGTTTCGGTCTGCTTCTGAGGGTTTTATAATAATACACTTTAAAAGAAAAGCTGAATTGGCGTTCAACTTTTAGAGAACAGTAGTGGGTTGGATCCTGTGGAATTAGTAGATGTTTAGCTGGGTAAAATACTTAACTTTTAGAGAACAGTAGTGGGTTGGATCCTGTGGAATTAGTAGATGTTTAGCTGGGTAAAATACTTAACTTTTAGAGAACAGTAGTGGGTTGGATCCTGTGGAATTAGTAGATGTTTAGCTGGGTAGAAAACTTAACTTTTGGCTGATATATAAAATCTGAAATAAAGCTGAATAAAATTAGATACTTATGATTTTTTTTATATACACACAATAATTGGGGCCCTGCTTTAGGAATCCTGGGATACTATAATATGTATTTACCCTACTATATATGTATCTCTTAACTATACTATAAAAAAAATCAGACAAATCGGTAGTATCTTTAGTAGGTACCGGTGCAGCGGTGATTTGAAATAATTTTATTGTATTTTTTATAAATGTATTATGTTGCTGATAAGCTACCTCAAGATTGTTTGCGACAGTCTGAAGTTATCGTAACTGTTTAAACTGGAAATATAAGTTCTAATTGGTTTATACTCTTTAAGTATAAATTTATTTGCTAATAAAGTAGCCTTATGGGTTATGTCAATAACTTTGCATCCCTTCCGACCACGGCGACCTCACGCTCGCACCGATATTCGGCGGGGTCCGGTTGAAAGCGGTGTGCGCCGCATCGTAATCCGGTTATTTGTCGTGTTCGTTTACGTTTTTGCGACTGATTGGTAGATTTGTTCGGTTCGACATCGAGAGCGTGTTTCAGTTTCAGATTTTGAAACTGTTGTTCGGTACAGAAATATTCTGGATTTGGAAGAGTTTTTTTTGGCTTTAGTTTTTCTAATAATGCTGGACAATTCACACAGGATTATCTAGCCCCAAGCTAAGCAGAGCTTGTGTTATGTGTACTAGATAACTGATATACATAATACAATAAATGACATACATAAATATTTTTTATCATACATAGAAAAATACCAGAACACCTGGTACAAAAATATTTGTAGATCGTACACACATTTATCACGAGGCGGGAATCGACCCGTTGACATTCTGCGTCGCAGGCGGACCTTCCTTCGACCACCGCGCCACAGAGGGCGTCAAATAAAACATCCGTTGCAACCGATAGGATTGTGGTCGAGTGATTTGAGGCATGTACCCGCAGCAAATTTATTCGTTTACTCCGAAACTATTCGTGTTAATTGGTTAACTTTAATTAAATAATATGCTTAATGAGTGGCAGTCATTAACTGCCACAATATCCTAGAAAAATGATTAAATGGAATTTGAAATGTTCATAATGCCTTTATAATTCCAAAGGCGTTTTTACTGATTCATTACAATACTTATCAATCAATTAATTCATCCCGTGACCATGACAGTGTGTAAACATGTTGAAACGTCGGGAGAAATAGGTAAATAAACGTGATAAATATCTGATTTATTAGTGCTTATAATTTATGTGTTCAGTTCACGTAAGTTTAAAAATACTTATCAATCAATTAAAAACGAGTTTTATAACAAATTATTTTAGTCTCTCTGCGTAAATATATGAAGTTTTACGAAAATTGTAAATCAGGGCTTATTTTTGAACACCTATGCGTCGTTATAAAGATAAATAATACAAAATGACATGAATTACCTATGGACAATATAAAGAAGGTAAGGCGAAGAATATAAAGCCGCTTGCCTATTGTCACCTTCAGCGATTTCCTCCTTTGTTAACTTCAACTCTTGACTACAAAAACACACATTAATACAAAGCGAAGCACAATATTCCCGCGCGTGTGATTCTTCCGTGACCAGTAATTGCCTAGCTAATTCAATTCCACACCCTGTATACACGCGATACAGGGTAATTTTTACGCCTACAGCTTCTGATTGTAGTGGTTTTGACGCTAGTGGGACGTGTCAACGTCACAGTGACAGTGACGTTTGTTGTCGGTGATTAGTTATTCCGCGGGTGGAGTTATACTGCGAGATGAGAAATGAACACTGAGCTCCATTATGCAAGTGTCAGCGGGTTTTTACTCCATGCCAAGTGTAGATCTCAGTGAGAATAAAAGTCGGCGTAATGACTAAAAAGCGTGATATTCATTAAGTATTTTTTATATTTTATGTATGATAGTTTTAAGGTATATATTGCTCCATAGACCGTATAATAAGTTAAATAAGATCTCTCATTTTTCTATGGTCTGAAATAAATGATCTATATTATAATACCAAAAATCATTAAAAATAAAATTAACAACTACAAAAACAGCTATTTCATAAATTATGATAATAATTTGCATCTGTAATAAAACTTGACATTTTTGCGGCACTTTCTATTACGAGCCGCAAAACTCGGCAGTTGAAATTGCAGTCAGTCGGTAAGGCCGAGTTTGATCAAAGAAGATTGTCAAAATAATCACAAGATTCAGTTTAATTCAGTTTATTCTCAAATAAATACCTCTGTACATTTGTATACGAATATTTAAGTACACTTAAAACGTTAATACTTGAATAAAGTCTAATAAGCACATCAATCAAAAACAAAAAGTTAAATGAAAGAAGATGTCAGAACTAAAATAAATTGATGAATGCAAAACAACCATGTATTAGACACATATCTAAGTGATTCTGAATGCACCGGTGGTTTCTTTTTTTGACTTCTTCTACTAGTGGACAAAAATTGAAGAGAACAATCAAAAAAATCTTATTTCTTCTTTAATAATAATTTATAATAATAGTTTTAGCCTAAAGAAATGATTTTGAATCTGATATTTTAACAGATTATGTAATATGTTTGAGTAAAGTACATAGTTATTATTGTTGATAGTAGTATAAAACTGCACGCTAGTAGAAACTGAAAGATCTCCTGGTAAACTCTTATCCAAAACTCAAACGTTGTGTATAAAGTTTAATTTCCTTCGCCACAGTATTTGAAGAAGGAAACTTGCACAAGCAGCTCATGCAATGGAAGGCATAGAATCAGTGTGAGGTATTTTGCGAAAAGGTAGCCTACCGGTATACCTTATGGTGCAGCGGGCGAAGATCTGCCAGTGAAGCAGAAGGTTGCAGGTTCGGCACCCGCCCCGGGAAGAATGTTTGTATGATTTGTAGATTTTTTTTTGTTCGAGGAACTAGATTATTATTTTTATAATAGGTACATAGAAAATTCCTAAGATAATTAATATCTGCAGATCGTACAAACATTTATCCCACGGTGAAAATCGAACCTGCAACCTCCTGTCCAGCATAACAGGCGGGCATCCTTACGCTACAGAGGCTGTCACACCTAGTCACAATACAATACAATACAAATACATACGCTTTATTGCGCATCAAGACGGAGAAAAAAAACAGTCAAGAACAAACAATAAAAAATACAGATGCACAATGGGTGGCCTTATCGCTAAGAGCGCAACCTTAAGATGGACACGTAGTTATTGGATAGGTATGGACGGTGGCGTATTATAGACTAATGTTTCATAAAATTATATACTATGCAAAACACGTCACATCACAGTTTTAGGTAATATTTCATGTAATCTGGCTCCTTCTAGGAATATAATTATCTCCTTATACTTAGCTATCTCAGGTAAGTATCCTTTATTCAGTTAATAGAAGCTACCTCACGCAGAGACAAGTTATAATGAGCAGCTCTGAGGTGTGCTGCACTGTATTGACATAAGCTACACAGGTGTTTTAATGAGCGGGCGGTACTGTATTGACTTTATGCTCAGAAAAATGATGGTTTTTATGGAGGTAAATATTTTACAAACAGTCATATACCTACAACTTTTTAAACTATCGCGCTTTGTATATGAAAACAGATAATAATGATTTACTTCCATCATCAGCAGCATCCAGCATCTGCGCGCAGTTCTCCGCGGATCGTCATCTCACCTGGCCGGAAGACGTCCTACACTACATTAACCGAGTTGCGGTCTCCACTCTAGAACACGTTTACCCCAGCGGTTGTCGGTTCTTCGCGCGATATGGCCGGCCCACTGCCACTTCAGCTTGCTAATTCTTTTATGTCGATAACTTTGGTTCTCTGTCGGATGTAGTGATTAGTGACGTAATTGATCGGGTATCGCGTAACTTTAGGGGAAAATAAAACAAAAGGTATGCGATAAATACCCGATAAATTCATCTTTAATACAACTCATATACCTGCATATTAGAACTACGAGGTTCAGCAAGAGCATTGCTTTACAATACTCGGCTAAAAAGTACTTTAGAGTATTTCCTACCCATGTTTTTATTATGGAACCAAAATCTACGCTGTAAAGCACATTATATATACTTAAATATATGTAGTGTAGGTACAGCGTCGATTTTGTTATAGGGGTATCCCACCAAAAACATAAATGTAAAAAAGGAGAGCCAAGTTCAATACAAAAATTATGATTGGCTGTGGGCTTCCCCGCAAAAAGAATGGAGTTCCTTTGCTTGAACTTTGTTTGGACACGCTGCCGCGTGTCCTAATATATTCTATCACTGTACATTAAATAGAGGAAAAATAATTATTAACAACAAAAAAATCACGTAGTTTCGATTTATCTTTTTTGGTTGAAGATTGATAATATCTTTAACGCGACCTTTGTTTTTATAACATTAGTGAGATGCCCATTCTAATAATACCTCTCATCTCATTAAGTCTAACGTTACCTAATTAAGCTAACGAACAAAAGCCCTGGTAAAAGCTAAGAGAATGTTAAAAGAAAGAAAATCACAACTAAAACAAAATAGTACTATAAAAGTATTCCAGTTTCGTGGATAATGAAAAAAGTTGGTGAAATGATCACCTCGACTCGGCCGCGTAAGTGCAAAGTTCGATGTGGCCTTTTTGGATCTACGTAGTTACTTGGTTTTACTATGAGACCATCAATATAATCATCGTCATTATTAGCTAATTAATTTATTATATTTATTTATTTCTTTCTGACTAATAGCTGCATTTTTTTCCTAGCGTTTTTGATAATTACTGTCACTAATGGTAGTTACTGATAGCTGTCATTGAAAATAATAATATTATTATTTAATCTACCGAGAGATAGTCAGTATTGAAAAAAAAGATTATGTAGATTGTAAATCACGACAATCTGACTTTCGTGAGACATTGGGAATAGTTTTCGTAAGAGGGGTGTGGGTATGAGTACGTGTCACGTGGGACGTTGCGAATAACTCATTATTTTCATAACTGCTGCTACATTTTATCTACCGCCCAAGAAAGTAAACCTTCCAATGTTGGCGTAACACCCACCATGGTACGTAAGTATAGTTAATCAGGCAGCTATAATAATTGATTAAATTTTTTAACTTCTTTTTTTAAATCTATGCTGTTATTTTTTTACCTGCTTTGCAGCACCTAGTGTTTTAGATACACGTTCGTTGGGCTATCTTGAGAAAGTTTTCTATTCAAAGTGCCTACGGAACCTTTTGAGCTTCAATTACAGTTTGTAACTACGCCTCCGTTTTCATGATTCCTACAGTTCTACAAAGATAATAGCTTCCTAGATGTAAAAATTGCCGTCTTTTATATCCGAGACAGTATAAAATGGACCTTTTGGTACTTATAACAAGGCTCGTTTAAACTTTTATTGAAACAACTACCCAGGCTCTTAATTCGGTTAAATGTGCAAAACTTTGGTAATGACTACATTTTTAATTTTATTACACTTGACTTGTAAAAACTTTGGGAAGGTCTTTGACTAGCAATGGAATGAAATAGGTTGGCAATTTTTACTGACTTTATTTCTGTTAATTAGTTTGAAAAATTTGTGAGCAATAGTGAGAAAGCATAGAGATTCGAGTCTTCCCTGAAATAGCAGCTACATATTCTATTTATAATATCACATAGTTATGTACCTATGCTGACAACATTATAAATCTATTGACTTTTATCAAATAAAATAAGTATGTAGCTTCAGTGAGTTCAAACAAACTAAAAGAATTTCAAACAATTCCAACAAATCAAATTAACTAGCAATTAGAAAACTTCTCCAAAAATACCAGCACTAAGAATACCCCTTCATTAAAAGGTTTAATCAGGCAGTCAAATTGACCTGAATGAAATCACTCCCGAATGCCGCCCCCAACGCTCCGCCGCCCCGATTTCCAATGACATTAAGCTTAATATCATCACGTCACAATACATTAAAGGAGTAATTCTGCGCCGAAAATACGGACCGGTTCAAACCGGTTCAATGCTGCCGGGACCGGCGGAGACCGGACCAAATCGTGTGGAAACCCGATGACAGTTATTGGGACCGATCACGGAAAGGGAGCAGCCCGATTGGCTACAGCTATCGAAGGAAAATAAATTCAAATAGCTGCGGATAGGATTCGTTTTGAAGCGATGCTCTTTGTGTGGCAGACGAGCAGATTGCAGGCACAAATAAACTCAATGGTCGATGTCGACTAACCTGAGAGTCTATTGTAGACCAATAAGCTAGAGCTCATTTTTTCTAGCTCAGCTCTAGTTTATTGTAGCTGTGTACTGCAATAAACTAGAGCTGTGCTCGATTATGATATGAAGAGAAGCTCACACTAAACAGTAACTGCTTTGGAACCATGGCTAATATGGGAGAATCGTCAGGAGTCGTTTTACTGACTCTGATCTACCACGAATAATAGTATAATTATGGAGTTAAAATGAGGCTAAGGAAGCACGCTTATCAGTTGGGTACCACAAACATTAACGGATGATGATATTTACATGAGACATAATCTAGATATAAATAAATAATGCTGGACTATTCACACAGCATCACCAAACTACGCAGAGGTTGTGGGTACTAGATGACTGATATACTTAATAAAATATATTTCATAAATAGTATTTTTTTGATACATAGGAAACGGAAAAAACCAGAATACAGACAAATATCTGCAGATCGTACAAATTTATCCCGAGGCAGGATTAAACCGGCAACCTCCTGCGCCGCAGGCAGACCTTCGCCCACAGCGCCAAAGAGGTCGTGATGATTAATGTGCTAGATACTCGTAGGACTCCAGTCTCCTCTATCTTTAAATATTCTCTAATCTATTCAGTTAACAGCAACATATTTCTCCAGCACCGATACCTTTAATTATCCGAGAGAATTGAATCTAAAAAAGGCAGAGTCCGCGGTGACCGGTGTGGCCAAGCCATTACTTAGCTCGGTCGCAACGAATTAAGCTCCATCGGCTCGGACAGGCGGTTTCACGGGTCACTGCAGGGCTCGGGAATACAACTATTTATTTAAAGGGTCGGAAAGTTGACTGATTGCTTCCTTTTTCTTGGGTCGAGATGGTTATGGGCAATTAAGTCGGGTTTTGGGGGTACTTAATATCGTGTCTGTTTTTCGTTTTCATTTGACAACTCCTGTGGCGCAGCGGGTGAATGTCCGCCTGTAATGCAAGAGGGGTTCGATTCCGGCCTCGGGACAATTTTTTGTACGATCTGCAGATATTTGTTCAAGGTGTTCTGGTCGTTTATTATGTATAATAAAAATATCTCTCTATGTTAATTGTTGTTATGTATATCAGTCGTCTAGTACCCATAACGCAAGTTCTGCTTAGCTTGGGGTTAGATGACGCTGTGTGGATTGTCCAGTATAATTTTATTTATTTTTATTTCACAGTCACAAATCTCCCATCATTCTAGCTTACATCTAAGACAGGTATAAACCTACCTTATTTATTGCTGTGTTATATGTGCTAAAGTCGGAGTATTCAAAAAGGTATAACCTGCAAGCAATTCTGTAAGGAATGCTTCCACGGTTGTTGGAAACATTACAAACAAAAAACCACGCAACTATGCCTTGATCTAATGTATATATTTTTTAAATTCACTACAACACGGACAAGAGGGCCTTTATTGCTTAGGGTCCTCAAATTACAGTGGCATAAGTAGAGAGTATTCAAAGAGGTACAAACCTGTAAGCAATTCTGTAAGGAGCACTCCTGCTTTGCAAGCACTTCCGAGGTTGTTGGAAACATTACAGAAATGGGAAGCATGACCTCAAGCAGCACAAAACAATTTGAAAAATAAAAGGATGCACAAAATAATCGCCCTCCACGCCGACAAACAGAATCCGTCCGGCGGAAGTACCGCGGCCGGAAGTTTACTTAGCCCGCGAAACCGACGGCGGCCCGCGTCACTTCCGGTTCATGATAAGGCTGTGGCCGGACGGGCGACACACACAATGTTTTGGAGACAACGTCACTGTGAACGTTGATAAAATGCGATTGAGTTTCATTATGTATGAGTTTAACTAAAACGTACTTATCCGCTCTTCACTGGTAATAAGAATCAAGAACGCTATCCGCGGTGTATGTGTAACACCCACTCCCATCTTCATACTGATGGAAGGATGGTGCCCAGTTTTTAAATATCCATTATCATAGACCTTAACCTTGCTATCTTGCTATATCCTGACCTCCCTTGCCTGGGAGAATTTCTCTGAGCGATAAAGCCGCCTTTTGTATTGCGTTTATTTATATATAAAGATATTATTTATTTACTTTTATAACTAAATTGTTATTAGAGTCTGTGCAAAAAAGAAGCGTCTTAAGAATTGAGGTCGTGCGTGTGCCAATTGACTATATACTTTTGTTGCGTTAAAATCTTAGTTCACCGTAACGCCACAACGGATCTCTTTTTACACAGACTCTACACATCGCCATTTTCCAACAAGTTGGCCGCCACAGTAAGCACACAGCCTACATTGCGTGCGGATTTACCGCAGAGCTTACAAAAGAAGTGATAATCGGCATTAGGATCGTGCGGCGCAGATATTAATGCAATGTTGCGGAGAATGTGGCTCTTACGGGCTTCCAGACAGACAAAGGAACAAACATTCAAGGCTCCGGCGGCGTTTGAATGTAACCATCATTTTGTTCGTCATTTCGGGGCTTTGTGCCTTGTGTGTTAAATTAGCTGAACTCAGTGCAAATAAGAAGCCCCGTTTTGCCAAGATTTTAAAAATGTTCCATTATTTTGAGGATTTCTAGTTGCAATTCCGTTTTTACTAAAATTTGGAAAATAAAACCGCGATGTCTGCTTCCGCGCATGTTATCTTATAATATAAAAATGAATCGCTCAATGTGTTGCTAAGCGCAAATCTCGAGAGCTGCTGAACCGATTTCGCTAATTCTTTTAGAATATATCTTGAAGTACGAGGATGGTTTTTACGGAGAGAAACAAAAGAAAAATTAAAAAAAATTCCTGAAACAAATGACCACCTGGGCGAAGCCGGGACGGGACGCTAGTTTTCAAATATAAATGCTAACCCATAGTTTTTCTGAGGCTATAGAAACAAAACATTCTACCGGTGACGACCTGAGTTTATTGTACATGGTTAAAAATACCCATTATCCCAATAAAAAATAGTGCTAAAATAAAACAAGGTAACGGACATTTGGAAAGTTGTTTTGGGGGATCATGACCCTTCCCGGAATCCCGGAACTAGTTTTATGAAAAGTTTTGTTAGGTACTACGAAATTCTGAGACAATATAACAATTGTTTGTAAATAAAAAATAATTTAAAAAACTCTTCGTAATGGGACGCTTTGAACCTGCGTGCTAGAGTTTCATTCAAGTACAGCTCATGAATATTAATATACCGCGGGCGTTGTGGGACAGCGGATCAAAGACAAAATGCAACAAGCTGCAAACGTGAAAAGCACGCACGCTAGGAACATAGCTAGGTGCCTACTTCCATCCTACGATGCAGCACTCACTCCCCACTTCACTGCGCTTGCCTTTCACAGCTGACGCTGAATTCTACGGATATCTTATGTCAACAATAAAACTTTTTGTATTATTTTAAACTAGCAGCCCCCAGCGGATTCGCCCGCGTGTAAATCTATGTCTTTATCTATGTGTCAAAAGGTTTATAAACCTTCCTCTTGAATAACTCAAAAAATCGCATCAATATCCGTTGCGTAGTTTTAAAGATTTAAGCATGCATAGGGACAGACAGACAGCGGGAAGCGACTTTGTGTTATACTACGAGTATGTAGTGATTTAAAAACGCAAATATATATTTTTTATCTAAAATTTACCAAAAACTGATAACAGTAGTAAGTAGTCGGTACATCCAGTGGGCGGTATTCCCACACTCCGATTCGCATTGCATCACGGTCGCCACTCGAGAGCCTCTACCTGTTTTCGGGTCTTTCCTTTTTGGTCGGTTTTGGGGTCTGGGCTATATGGAGATTTCAATATTCCTGTTTCTATCGCGTACAGAAACTTCGAGTATAGCTCAGTCCATAGCTTGCTGAGCAACTTTGAGCTTATGTACGAAAGTCAGAGATCACCTCTCGGACCCGTAAGTCATCATTGGTAGAGTGGTAACACACATTGGTTAAATACTTTCATCTTGAGGCTTTGCGGTACCTGTGGTCAGAAAAATATTGCGAAGTTTCCCGAACGCGAAAGTTGGATTTCCCTAGTTGGATTATTTGACCTAGGTACACATAATGGTAAGGGTAAGGATGCATAGGCATTAGACATGATATTTGTGGTACACATTTTGCAACTTTGAGATACACTTGAGTATTTTTTCATTTCAGGCAAACAATAATTACTTAATATTGTGTGTAATGTGAGATCACCATTTAATAAAGATTTAGCGAAATATGTACGTATGTACATACTTAAACTCTTTTAAAACGCCCATTATTTCCAATAATAAGAATATTTTTCATCACCCATCGATGAAGCTGTCTGTGTAAGATGAAAATGACGTAATGTTTTTTATAAAAAAACGTATTCTCCTTAAACTTTCCTATTATTTGAAAGAGTCTTTCTCTAACCAAGTCCCAGTAAGTCCCTCCACTTATCACTCGTCCCGACGTAGAATTTCCGAGTGGCACCGGGTACGTTCCCATCTCGGGCCAATCTTGTTCCATCAATATTTAATCGCAATACTTCTGTTGGTTCCGTTAAAGCATTTTCCTTGAACAAAAGCAATTTCTCTGAATGACTTTTAGGGTTCCGTATTCTAAGGTGCTAACGGGACCAACATTTATGATAGTTTCATACAACGCAAAAAAAAACAGGGATATTTATTATATATCCTTCTAATATCATAAACGTGAAAGTTTGTGAGGATGTTTGTTGCTCTTTCACGCATAAACTACTGAATGGATTTTGATGAAACTTCACAATAATATAGCTTACATATCAGAATAATACATAGGCTACAATTCATAAAGATATATTGTATATCATTTCATTCATTTTAAGAATTCATTCATTCATTCATATAATATAATATCCAAAATATTTATCACCACGCGGGTGAAACCGCGGGGCGCAGCTAGTTTTATATAATTATTACAGTTTTAAGCAGTTTTCGAGTTTTTGCTTATAATACAATACAATACAAAAATACTTTATTGTACACCAGTTACAGATTATTATAAAATACATCACATGGTACAAGTCACATCACATGGTACAAGTCACATCACATGGTACACCACTCGTACAAGTATTGTATATGTTATTGTAAGAAGTGTGAATCCCTTTCGGTGCGCGATTCGACTCGAAATTGGCCGATTTGTTTAATTTTAATATTTCCTGCTAATTTTGAGACATTGAACTTTTCGCTTTCTTGATTGATAAGAATTGTTGAGAATTTGGCACGAAATAGGTACATAAGTAAATAAACACATCATTAAGTTCAACTAGTCCCAAGCTGAACAGAGCTTGTTATATGAGTAGGTGCTTAGGTCACCGATATACTTTTTACAATATATTTCTACGTATTTAATATGTAAATTATCTATTATGAAAGCTGGTATCCCGTTTTCCAATGAAAACGTAAAGAAGAGATTTGCATTAAAAAATAAAGTTAAAAGTTTGAGTAGGTACCTTTAAACACGTGATGCAAAGACCTACCAAAGCCAACAGACAAAGCAGAGTCCAGACAAAAGACTGTTTACCCTATAAACTGAAGAGACAAACCACTTCCACTAAAAACGTCTGTTCCTACAAGTCACAAAGCTCCAGCAAATGAAACCTAATCAAAAGCTCTCCAAGCGTCAGAGAGGTCAATAAAAAACAAAGTGAAAGGTCTTGTCGAAAATTAAGGAACATAGTAAAAGGCGCATTTGTCCGACTGTCTGTTTCTTTAACTTGAGGAGCTCATTCGCTTAATGTTCACCTGGGGAACAGGGGGACACGGGGGGATGATTTGACCGGGACAGGGACTGTTCGGAACTGTTCGATAGACCACGAGAAAGAGACGCAATATTGACCAGAAGATGATGTCTTCGTTTTTAGAGGTAAAATTTAAGGCTCTAGGTAGAATAGCCTAGCTACAGATAGAAATATGTAGTAGGAGAAGATACCTATTACTACTATTGATTCCTCGTGGGGGAGGGGGGTCTAGCGGGCTAAACCTTCCTTCCTCTCTTTTTTTTTCGAAAATAATCCTAATATTTGATTGAGCGGGTGGGTCTCTACAGTCCTTGTATATGGTTATTGCTAGTTATTGGAATCGAGAGGATATAGCTCTCATTCGCATTATAATATCTGTTCATCATAGCATATTTTCTCTTGAAAACTAATTACTAGGTACCTTATAAATACTATTCACTATTGTTATAATAGATTTCTGCGGCCTTACAGGGTACATGTACGTACCTCTAAGCTAACATTATGTGACAATGTATGTGTATGCAATAAATATATAAATATGGAAACAGATTCACCACCAAAATGCAGATTCAATATATTTATTCCAAGCCGTCCCTAATACAGTCCCGTGTGTTTCTACCCAAGCCCTTCTCCAGGTCTTTTAGTTCTGACAAGATTAGATTAAACGCTCAGCCCTTAACAATACTCACGGGGCAATATTTCTACGTTTAACCGCTTTACCGCCCTGCTGACAGAGGGCAAGCTAGTTAGAGAACCGCGATGACTCATTTAAACCATTTTTGATGTTCCTTTGATGATAGAACGATGATGATGATGATGCTAATTTCATTTTAGTTCGGTCGGTTATTTATGACTTCACTGAGAGGTATGAGTGTGTTGAACTAAGAGGTGTGTATTGAAATTCTTGCAAAACTTGGAGCCCTCTATCTTACCCTTCTAAATTGTATCTTCTTCATTACAAATCCCCCGCATTTATACTAAAGAAGATAACAAGTTAAATAAACAGAGAGTCGGACAATTGCGCCATCTACATTTCTTTAATTTTTGTTAAGGCTTTTCACTTTGTTTATTATTGATCTCTCTGAGACTTGGAAATATTGTTCGTTTCATTCATCATAACCTGGGTGACGATGATGAACACACATAACTGACGTTGGTTGGTGCAGCAACGGACTCACCATTCCCAGTCGCATAGCTGAACGGGTATTTATATAACTGATCATTTACTACTTTATTTACTGATCTGTAAAACTGAAAATGTAGTGATAACAGAAATATCCCTGTACTTTATTGCTATGCAATGAACGGCTTTTGCCTTTCATATACAGCGTTAAATGAATGAATGAATGAATGAATTAACACTTTATTGCACTTAAAACTATAAAATAACACCTTATATCTAAATATATCACATAAAAAGTACAATAGGCGGCCTTATCGCTGACAGCGATTTCTCCCAGGCAACCTAGGCATGGAGAAAAAGATATAAGATAACGTAGAGTTGGTAGATTACAAACATAAACAGGTAAAGAAATATCAAAAACAAAAAAAAAAACAAAAATAAAAAACAAACTACATACATTGCAAGCTACTTAAATTAGAATCTAACCTAACAGATAAACTACAAATAACAATAACTACATACAATAGGAAGGTACCACAGAGATAAAATCTGATCACAGCTGGAGCTACAAGAAACATCTGAAGTGACAGTAACTGAATGAGAAAGAGAGAAGAATGAAGGAAAATTTTAGATAGCTAAAGATAGAAAGTGGGACTTCAGTTTAGATTTGAAGGAGTTAATGGAAGGTGCGAGTCTAATATCAACAGGCAGTTTGTTCCAAAGCCGTACAGCCTGAACACTAAAAGAGTTACCGTAGAACGTTTGGGAATGAGTGGGAAACTTGAGTAGTAAGTTATCTGATGACCTGAGATTGTGGGAGTTAGAAGAATGAAGGAACTCAAACCTTTCTTTAAGGTAAGCAGGAGAAAAGGGATTAAAGAGAATGGAATAGAGAAGAGAAAGAACATGCATGTCCCGGCGAAGTCGAATAGGGAGCCACTTGAGCATGGTGCGAAAAGGAGAGACATGGTCGTATTTGCGCAAACCAAATATGAACCGAAGGCAGAAATTTTGGAGGCGCTCAAGTTTATCTAGCTGTTCCTCAACGAGGTCCAAATAGCAGGCGTCTGCATAGTCCAGAACGGGGAGAAGAAGGGCTTGGGCGAGAGCGGTTTTAGTAGCGGTCGGTAGAAAGTACCGTAATTTTCTCAGACAACCTGCTGAAGCATATAGCTTCTTACAGGTAACTTCAATCTGAGAACCCCATGAAAGATTGCGGTCGAAGGTAACCCCTAGATTCCTCACGGTCACACTGTAAGGAATGGGGGTTCCATCAAATATAACCTGAGGTACAGCATTCCAGTCCAATCTGTCGATCAATCTTGAGCTGCCAATAATTATAGATTGTGTTTTGAGGGGGTTAATATTCAAACCATGAGCTTGACTCCACTGGGCTATACGGTGTAAGTCCGAGTTCGTGGTTGCAACTGCATCGCCGATACAATCCAACTGCGCCTGTGAATAAATCTGGAGATCATCCGCATATAAGTGATAGGAAGAATTTAAATTGTCAGAAATAGAGTTAATAAATATAGCAAAGAGAAGAGGAGATAGGACACTACCTTGTGGAACACCAACAGAAGTATCACACCAAGACGAGACAGACTCACCGAGGCGGACCCGCTGTCGGCGTCCATGCAAGTAACTGGAAAACCAGTCAACCACCCCCTGAGAGATGTTAAGAGTGCGAAGGAATGCAAGAAGTATGTCAAAGTCTACGGTGTTAAATGCGTTACTAAAATCCAGTAAGGTTAAAACAGTAAGTTTCCGGTTGTCCATGCCCAGCCGAATGTCATCGGTTATTTTGGCCAGGGCAGTCACGGTACTGTGACCTTTACGGAATCCTGATTGTAAGGGATTAAGAGTATTGTGCAAAGAGAGGAAAGAGTTAAGCTGATTGTGAACAAGCCGTTCGAGAACTTTTGACAGAAAAGGGAGTATAGAAATGGGACGGTATTCAGAAAATGATTTGGGATTAGGTTTTTTAGGTAAAGGAATCAGTTGGGCTTCCTTCCAGCATGTAGGAAAGATCCCGAACTCCAGAGAATGATTAAGGATATGACAGAGGATTGGGAGGATGAGGTTCAGAATGGGGATGAGCATATTAAGGCTGATGCCGTCAGTTCCAACAGCTTTGGACGAAATGGATAGGATACTCTTCTTAACATCTTCGGGGGTGACTGGGTCGAAAGAAAATTGAGAGTGGTTAGGAGTTGGAGTAGATGAAATATTTCTGATGGTATTAATTTTGACAGAGTCAGTAATGGAAGGCATAGGTGAGAAGTGAAGGTTAAGAGAATTTATATCTAAATTGTCAGGGACAGAGTCTTGCTTAGACTTTCCGACTCCTAGCGTTCTAAGGAATTTCCAGACCTTGGCAGGATCCTGCTCAGAAACGGATTGGTGAATGTAATGACGCTGCGCATCCCTGCACTTTCTGTTGCAGAAATTAAAACTTAACCCACTAAGCAAAAAGTTCCAATCCTATCCTGCAAAATAACTCAGAACACCTACAAAATACAACCCACCAGCGGTCGGGTAAATATACCGGTTCACAGAGCACTAACTCAGTAAAATACGTAGTAAGCGGGCCGCTTGGGGTGCATAAAATAATACCTACACAATGAAAAGAAAACTCGTGGAATAAATCGAACGAAAACCAATGAATTTTTATGTATCCATTCGTCTGATATCGGAGATGAAATATTGTAGTGGTCGCGTTTAGCGATAAAGAAAGTGGATAAGAAACTGAAAATAGAAATATAAATTAATCCGCAGGTAGACTAATAATAAACATGATAATTCCTGATCACGCTTGATACGCAGGTCATAGGTATTTATTGTTCCGTGATCGTAAGGTTTATTTAGTACTCTGAAAATGGGTTCCATAATTACCTTAGCGACCTTTACGAAATATCATCCTCATCGTCATTGTAGACGAAAGATATTATTACTATCCAATGATAACTATGTTGATTGATTGTCTACAACTTACTTTAATCATTTCATTACAAATACGCAAGACAAGACAACTACAACATTGCTAGCAATTGACTCGCCTAACCATTTTCTAAAAGCAAGCATCACCTCGCTTCTCCTGGAATACGTTTCTGCGTATGAACAGACGGAAGATCACAGAAGATCTGCTTACGTCCTTGTAACTCACCCGGCTCGTTCCTCGGTGGCACATCACCACTCCGTACCCAGACGTACGCGATCCGATACAGAGGTATTGCGGTGCAGAAGGGTGTATCGGAACGGAATGAAAGATTAATCTTCAATCGAGCTCTTTGTCCTTGGCAAAGCTTTTTGTTTCTGGTTATTTATTGTGCTTAGTCCGCGTGAGCCTTTGAAGAATGGAGGAGGTTGGCAGCGGGTTGTACGTAAGTGAATTCCTAAATTGTCGTGAACTGTTAGGAAAAGGTTTCAAGTAAAGTGGAGAGATGCTAACAGCAACCAATATCACGATTATAAGAAAGCGTTGCAAGACCGTCACGATATGAATTCAATATTATGTGGTATAGATAGATAGCATTATAGAAAACATTTTAGTATACCAACAACAATGAATGCAATTATTATTATTATATTAGCCCGGAGTGTCCCACTGCAGAGTAAAGGCCCTTCTTCCACTCATCATAATGCAATACAGAAACAATAGAGAAAGTATAAAGCGCAGCCTTATCGCTGATTGCGATCAGTTCCAGGCAAATTTTGGATGAACTGGACATGAAGGAACAATTATAAACGGTGGTAGTTTAATAGATTATTATGTTGTTTTTAAAGATTTATTACCGAGACAGTAGTACAATAATTGACTAACGCATTTGGAGATTGCACGGGCACTAAGGTGGTCAATCGCATTGGAGGGTTTCCACTTGTGCCACATTTGCAATCTGATCGTACCTACGTGGTCTTTGCTTCCCTGAGAGACAGTGAACGAAACGCGCTATCAGACTATATTGGTCCATAGCTGGACATAGTTCTCCCCTAATGAGCATGTATTGTGCATGCAGGATACAATATCAATAATATTAAATATGAAGAATATTATAATGTCGAATTTTTACAGTTTGACCGAAGCCAACGCCAAAACTACGTAATAACATTTAATCTACTTATTCTGAAAAAATTGAAGAAACAAACAAATATATCGCCACAAATCCTCATTCACAGAAGGGCAACAGCGGCATGCTGCTTCCAGTAACCAGCGTCGCTATCCGATACAATAGCCTGCCCATTCCGGCATGTTGAGTTGTGCTTATTTTATAATTTCACACTTTGCCGTTTTTTTCTCGTCCTCGATAAATATGCTAATGTCTGCCATCAAAGCCTTCGCCTTCACAAAATGATGTCGAACCAGAAAGTAAACTTAACAACAACATTGCAATTATGACAAACTAGCAATGCTTTGAAAGCTTGAGCCATTCTAAGTACTGGTTTTTCAATTCAATAGTCATACATTTACAATGCACTTAGAATAGTCAAAATAATAATAATAATGGTGGATTGTAAGACCGGTATCCGAATTAAATATATTAAAAAAATGATATTTAATTGTTATGGTTGTTGCAATCAGAACTAATCTCAGAAATTGCATCGATAGCTTTGTTTGTGATGTTGATTTAGATTTGCAATTTTTGTTTATATTGCTCTAATTGAAGTTATTTACACTTCTCTTTGGAAATGGTATATCTACCAACCTTAAAAGTACCTTTTTCTTAATTTAAGTTCAGAGCACAGTATCATTCAGTTAATACTCATATTTGTGATAAATTTAAAATTATTTTATTAATTAAAAATAAATAATTAATGCTGGACAATCCCACAGTCCCCAAATCTTATAATACCCCATCACACAGCATCGAGATGGGAATTGAACTTGCAAACTGCGTCTCAGGCGGACCTTCGCCGCCCGCGAAATTATGAAGTGTAACTACTGCGAGGGCAGCTTATTGTTTATAGCCTTTGGGCTCAATTACTGTGATAGCATCCTTTGAATTGACGAAGCATCACCTTGTTACAACGTTTTATTACAAGCTCGGTATTTTTCTCATTCTTTGGAAATAGCCTCCTTGATTCATGATGCAAGATAACTCGGTGTGCCGAAATCATAAAATGATAATAAATGCCTAAACCATAATTTGGAAAAGTGTCTATTCCCTAAGGAATGCTGTCGCGTTCGATTCGACAGTCAGCGATTGCATACACAGCAAACGGAGATTTACAACATTATTATTATTTAGTTATAAATAAGCAGCTGAGAGCTGATAAGTCTATCATCATCATCATCAGCCTATATTAGTCCAACGCTGGACATAGGCCTCTCTTAATTTGCGCCATAGCGCCCTGTCTTCAGCTTGCCGCATCCAGCATCAACCTGCAGTCTTTCGCAGGTCGTCATCCCACCTGGCCGGAGGGCGTCCTACATACACTACGTTTACGTCTATATTACAGTGCTTTTGTTGTTCATTACACTTGTTTGTCTTATATAGTGGTTCGTAACCAGTGGTCAAGTCTGTTTTTGAAGCTGTTCTCAGAAGGAGCTATATTGAATAATTTTAATAACCTTGAATCAACCTATGGAATGATTGGTCTTGCCAGACCATTATTCCAATCAAACCACCTTCAGAATATAAGGCCCGATTATAAACCTTGCTCAGACATAAATTGGCTCGTCACTCAAGCAAAAATATATGACTGAGCAGGCTTTCATAATGCAAACCTAGCCCCTGAATACTCAAACGCAACTCAGATTTAAGCCCATTTCAGGTGACGACTTTCTGACAGATTTTTCATTGAAAACTGTCAAATAATTGTTATTTGAGACGTGTTTAAGCCTGAGATGCGATAATGTCAAATGCTAAATAGGGCTCTGTTATTCGCCCACTACGGCACAGAAGGCACTGTTATTAACCATTCAAAGCGTAATCTCATTAAAATATCAAACAGATTTCTCCTCTTCCATAAAACCTTCATAAAACTTTCAAAATCAAAGCAAATCGCTCCTAAAAGTTTATTTTCCTCTGTTCAAGATCGGAACTAGGCGAGTTCACCGCCGTGGCCGTGTAATCCAAACGTTTAATTAATCCAAGTGTGTCCCGCGACGGCCGGAATGGTTTCTGTAACCCAAGTTTTTCCATTTCAAACTGTAAAGGTTGGGGCACACAGGTGGCATGTTTTGTCTCTCAACCCTAAGATTGTGAACCAACAGTGACCTACTAATAGCAAGAATAACAAGGTAAAACTTTATTAATATTATGTAATTTAATAATATATCGCTTTTAGTAATTAATTAATAAAGAAAAAATAACAAAAACAAATTGGAGCTATAATTACAATTCAGCTAATTGCAGACTGTTTCAAACAATCTACAGGTAGTTCAACTGATCCTTATGAATTTTATTGAATTCATAAATTGATTATTGGAATAAATGTATTTAAATGTGATTTAATTAATATTCTTATGGAACTATTGTTATTATAGATGTTATAATTAACTTACCTATTGTAAATGTATACAATGTGTATTGTCGAACCTTGATCAAACGAGATGTGCGAATACACGACATATATTTATCGATAAAAAACAAAAAATAAAAAATTATTATGTTACCTATCTCAAAAATAAAGCCGATTTAATATTTTTTTTAATGAAAACTAATTCATCTGGTTTTTTCTTCGTTTCTTTTTAAATAAACGGTGTATTTTATTCAAAGTAGTCTCATTTGAAAGCTAGATAGTCTACCTAGCTAATAAAATAAGAAAAAAATACAATTTCGGTACATAAGCCTAGTAAAATCAATATTTTTTTAGAGATTTGCAAAAAAAAAACCAAATTTTATTTTATTATATTGATCTGTAACTTTAAAACTGGGTTATTGAGGTGTACTTTATTGCATGTTGTATTAAACTTCATAATTTAATCTACAAATCCTCCAAAAAATATGGGTCTATCTCTTTTCGTTGTTATGTTATTCACCATTGAAAATAGGTACTTTCTGTTTTGTCTGTTTTGAGATAGGTAACATATAATTTTTTATTTTTTGTTTTTTATCGATAAATATATGTCGTGTATTCGTACATCTCGTTTGATTAAGGTTCGACAATACACATTGTATAAACTAACTTACATTATACTTATGTGTAAGGATTGACGTGTAACAATTATTTTACCAATATATGAACTTGAACTTGAAGCTTATTAATACTCGTACCAGGTAAAACATGAATATTGCCTATTCTCTGCTTCCGAATAAGTTGTGAGATGCATGCACTATATCGACCGACGAGATTGCATCGGTCGCTGGGGGATGGTTGGGGCGGCTATTTGTTGCGTCGTCGTCGACTGGGGGCCTATCTCCATCAAACAGTTTAATATCATAATGATTAATAAATAAAAAACGAGTTCTTGAGTGGAGACCACGACTCGGTAATGCCACGACCAGGTGGGATGACGACCTGCGAAAGACTGCAGGCAGATGCTGAATGCGGCAAGCTGAAGACAGGGCGCTATAGCACTCATTATGGGAGGCCTTTGTCCAGCAGTGGACTGCTATAGACTGATGATGATGATGATGATGAGGTAGGCAAGTCAATTTATTTCGTGAACTGATGTACCAAAGCCTTAACCTAACTTTTTCCATTACAAATTGCGAGGTCCACGCTAATTTTCTTTTGATTGTCTCCGCTAGGTGGCGCTCACTTGATTGGTGAGGAGTTAGGGATTACTAAAGGGAGATTAGAATCTGTTAGAGGACACTTTATATTGGTTTTGTGGGCTTATTTCTTTGAGTTCTTAACTAAGTATGCAATCAACTTCAATTTCTACTTCGCCTAAGTTGGAAGCATGCGTAATGCACGAATAATGCTCTTACGTACTACGAAAATCGTAAGTTAATGTATTTCCCGAATGAAGCTCAGACAAAATAAGAAATAATATTAAAACGTAAGTGATTGATATTTGCTCTGAGTGATCTGGTCGTTTTCTATGAATAGTAAAAAATATCTATCTATGTATTGTATTGTATGTTTATCAGTTATCTAGTACCCATAACACGAGCTCTGCTTACCTTGGGGCTAGATAATGCTGTGTGAATTGTCCGGCATTATTTATTATTTTATTAAGTAGGTATTTGCATAAATTTGGGAAACTAATAAGATTCGCCTTAAAGCTAAAAGCTAAAAATATATGAATGTGTAGTTTTGAATAATTTATAAAAAATATATAAACAAACATAGAAACTTCCCTTTTTCCCGTTTCCAAGCTATACCCTCAGTCCTTGACCGTCAAACTTCTTACTACTACTTCGACCATTCAACTTCCTCAAGCTACCAGTTACATAGCTATCCTCCACACAATAACCTCGTTCAGTCTCGTCAACCTCCTAAATGAGACACCGAGCCACGGGCCCGTCCATTCGTCATTGTCGTGACGTCAAATTACCAGAAAGGAGTGTCTCGGTATTGATTGAACCCAGATCCATCCATCAAAAAGGAACTCCAATTTTGCGCTGAGTGTGTAGGATTTTTATAATGGAAAAGCTCATTTATTTTATACGGAGGTTGCTAAAAGGTTTTTGGTGACGATGACTACCTTAGGTTTTTTTTCAACAAGAATACTTTACAAGTCATGTATCATTTGCTCGGACTGTAGTGCTCAACGATTGTGTGAATGTGCTTTTGCCCACAAAAAGCTCGTATTTTTCAAATATATAGTTTTTTAAGGTTTTGAACGAATAAAAAGCTAGCTACGAGTAGATAAATTAATATTATCTTTATTTTTGGACGGTCAACATCAAAATATAGTACCTAGTTAGTTACGTTTGTATAGAAAGGCGAGCAACTCGTTTAACCTTAATGTGGTTACAAATAGGTAACCAAAAAGTATACAGAGTAATTTTTTTAAATGGGACAGTATGGGGAAATCCGAATCTAAAGGAGATAGAGGAAAAGTGTCTAAGAAGACATTAGGTGTTTTTTTATGTAAACAAATTTGGCTCGTTCAAATTTGTGGTCAAGCGTGAGTTGTTCTTAAAAAATGATAAAGTTGGTCAATTTTTTTTTTGACGTGGATCGACTCTGTTGCATGTAAGGATTATTTCATTGTTCGGAAAGAAAAAAATCTGAACAGCAGAAGTTGGTCAAATTTAATGAAAACTAATCTTCATACAGTTGGTTTATTACTTGAGTAAATGTTCGATGTGGCCGCCGTCTTGTCTTATGCAGGTACGAGCACGCTTCAAGACACTTCTAGTTGCATTTAACAGAGACTTATGGTGAATTGTGTTTAAAGTGTTGTAAACAGCATCTTTTAATTCTTGTACGGAGTTGTATCGGGATACATAAATTCGACCCTTAAGGTAACCCCATAAGAAAAAATCTAATGGCGTTAAGTCGGGCGATCGTGGGGGCCACTTTATCGGCCCATATGTACCCATCCAACGGTTTGGAAACTGCTCGTCCAAACATAGTTTACTTGCCCTACTGTTGTGGGCTGGTGCACCATCTTGTTGGTAGATTATCTTACCAAAGTTCCTTAAGCTAATAGTCTCATCCACTAAATCTGCAGCCATGTTCAATATTTCCTGATATTTTTCACTATTTAGCGTTCCTTGGTAAATTTTGATAGCAAAAATTCTGTTATGTAATATCGCACACCAACAATTAAAAGAAAATCGGATTTGGTTGTGGGTTTCTGTAGTTCTTAGCGGATTTATTTTTGACCAGTAATGGTTATTTCTCCTGTTGTACATGCCATTGTTCGAAAAGTTGCATTCATCAGTCCAAATAATAAAATTAGGAAAACATCTATTTCTAATAGTCTGAGCCACATACCAATTACAGAAATGTAACCTGCGGTCTTTATCTCCAGGTAGTAACGCTTGTACAAGTCGACCTTCTATGTAACACTTGTATTTATGAGCCTTCAATATCTTCCTTACAGTTGATTTATGAATACCGATAGTTTCAGCTGCTTCCCGTAACGAAGCTTTTGGGTATGCTTCAAAATATCCCAATACGGCAATAGTTATAAACTCACTATTGACTATTGTCGGCCTTTTACGCTTAGGCTTGAAACAGCCTTCCTGTCTTAGGTTCTTTATTAAACTATCAAATATCTTGCGATTCGGTACTACACGGTCAGGATAGCGTTCTTGATACCACTTAAGTGCATTATCTCTACTGCGATAATTAAGAAAATACGCCTCAATCAAATCAACTTTATGTGAATTAGTTAACGCCATGATGAATAAAATTACAAGCATGAACTGATTGGAAACAAAATCACAGCTGCAGAAATAACTTACGTTCCAAATTTGAATTCTTTTTTTTATAATTTCAAGACTATCGGTTGCCATGATGTTTACGAAGATTAAAAAAAATGTTCTTCTCTTGAATCATCTGGAGCTCTTATCGATTATCAAAATTTAAAAATGGAATAATTTTAAATATTTTTTTACACGCCTAGGCACTTGTAACAATATTAAAAGGCGAATACTGCAACTGTATGAAGATTAGTTTTCATTAAATTTGACCAACTTCTGCTGTTCAGATTTTTTTCTTTCCAAACAATGAAATAATCCTTACATGAAACAGAGTCGATCCGCGTCAAAAAAAAATTGACCAACTTTATCATTTTTTAAGAACAACTCACGCTTGACCACAAATTTGAACGAGCCAAATTTGTTTACATAAAAAAACACCTAATGTCTCCTTAGACACTTTTCCTCTATCTCCTTTAGATTCGGATTTCCCCATACTGTCCCATTTAAAAAAATCACTCTGTATTCCTCTAGTCAAAAACACTCGCATTAAATTATTACCAGCCCGTTAGGTGCTATTACAGCGGTCGATAGCACATTAAACAAATTGCTACGTTATCGCCGGGCTAAGTGTAATTTTGAATGGAGCTAATCAAAGTTCCTTCATGTCTTGCCTGTAACTACTTCCCAAGCTACTACGCCAATAAATTATATTAACATAATTTTTAGACTCAAATACATATTTTTACTACCGTTTAAAACTAGATGTGTGTAGTAACCTATATTATATAAGAAAAAACATTACCAAACTACAATAGACCACTCTTAGACATAAGCTGTCTTCAGCTTGCCGCATCCTGCATGTGCCTGCCTGCAGTCTTTCGCAGGTCGTCATCCCATCTGGCCGGAGGGCGTCCTGCACTAAATTTACCAAGTCGTGGTCTCCACTCAAGAATACGTTTAGCCCAGCTGTCGTCAGTTCTTCGTGTCATATGGCTGGCCCACTTTAGTTTGCTAATTCTCAGTCTATGGCTTTGGTTTTCCGTCGGATGTACATACATATTTGTTAAGATGCTTTCCATGTTGCTGGTGGACCAGCCCTACCGATATAGTTTATTTCAGACGTTTCTAGAAGTCCATAAATATCTAGCACAACAATATAACAGTTTATATTAATAAAATATTTATTTACAAAAACACATGCATAATAATTTCAAGTTTAGAGCCAGCGGAACTTTGAAGCAAGAATCTTGAGGAGCATACATTTCTCCTGAACGTGATAGACAAAGTTTGTCTGACAATAAATCCTTTAAAATGAGACCTGCTTTGACCTAAAACGAGATTATTTGCAACTACATACTGACAGAGAAGGCTTCAATAAAGAAGGTGACGGAAGCGACCCCGCCTGCAGACAAACTTCCCGTACAGCATCCGGCTGAGAAAAACCCGTTCTTGAGTAAAACTAGGATTATTTGAACGAGACTAGTTTATTAAGTATATAGCCCCAAAGGAATTCTTAGGTAAGTCCCTAAGGAGAACGTAGTGTTAGAAATAAAGTACGTCAGTGCCTATAGTTATTTTTAACAATTTTTTGTCTGTGACTTCGCACGCGTCGTTTCTACGGAAACGTTTTAAGGTTATATTAGCAGTTAGTGGTTATATTAGTATTTCTTTAACATAGAAACTGTTTTATGGCATAAATGATAGTATGTTTAATTTTTTTCGAAATAAATACGAAGAAAATGCGACCGATTACATTGTAGCGGTCGCAGGGAGTCTGGAGGCGGCTCAGGACCGCTATTCGCGGTGACTTTGGGGGAGGCCTATATCCAGCAGTGGACATACGGGCTGATGATGTATATTTTAATCATGCTTTACAATTTTTGTACATGTTAACTCACTGCAGTGGCATAGCTGAAACAAAACCCTTCTGTATCTAAGTTTGACTGGATTCTAGACCCTATGACCATGACAGATAGCCGGCTAGGTATATTTAAATAAGAATTCAGGAGAAGCCATAAATTCGGAACCACACAATAGGTACCTCCCCGTACCTTCTGTCGTAAAAGTTTCAAACCCAATCTCTTTACCCAATCCAGCGGAAGCAGAGACTTGACGATCGATGTAATTACTGCTAGATGCCACTACTGCCGACACCAACTAGTTTTGATAGAAAAATATTATGAGTACATGTTAGTTATTAGGGTATTTTCTATGTTTATAAAAATATCTATGTAAGTAATATATTATTTTATTATGTATTAGACATCAAGTCACCCATAACAAAAGCTCACACAATAATTGCTTGGGGCTAAATTATGTTGTGTGGATTATCCAGCGTTATTTATTGATATTTATTAATTATAACCGTATTCTTGCAAAACGCACTTTTCACTGCGTTTCATAAGTCTATACTCACGCTGACGGATTGAAATACCTTTCAGCAGTTTTCAATCGAGAGGCCGAGAACAAGAGGAACCTATGGAATACGTGATTTATTGATTTTGTCAGAACAAATGCGAGACACGAACCGAGTAGTGTCGAGCCGCAGGTACTTGCGGAGATAGAACGGGAACAGATTTTCTTAGTGAACAAATTGTAGCTAAAAAAAACTTAATTTACTTAGAAATGTATTCACCGGTGGACTTTTGCGCAAGAGACAGTTTGCTATGGACATTGAAACGAAAAAATATTTGCGCGGGTGAACGATTGCACAAGTAGAAAATCACAAAACTCCTAAATATCTCGAAAAAGACAGGCAGTGTAGTGATTTGCTCCTTCCCCTAAAATGTTTATCTGGACAATGCCTTGCCCATAACGATAAACATTTTCACGTAGGTGGATCTTCGTAGCATCTGCTACGATGCTATGACCGGCGTAGCATACAAAAGACTTTAACGCGCACCCTCTTTTCTAACACACAGTAAATTCCTCTTAGCTCCGAAATTAGAAGAGCTAACGACTTATGGTCTTTTTTGTCAGTGAACTTACATTTCTCTACCCCAATCTCAACCTTCCCAGTAGATAATTTAATATGCTATAGTATTTCGTAGACCTTCGTAGCGCGTCCTACGATGCTACAGCGGACCGTTGGCGTGGCCAACCAGATTTCACGCTTTAATGGCTGTGTACGTACATGAGACAAGCAGAGCTGCCACTAAATTCAACATATAAAATATAAGAAGCCTATAGAAGATGAAAGCCAGTCTTTTTGTGATTCCTTTGTTATCAGAGCAATCATTTTCTAAGTGTGTCTAGAATGTTAATTACGAAAATGAGGTCATTTTCAAATCTAAAGCAGCAACGGCAATGTGTGTAGGAGATTTTTTTTTGGATGGAGGGTCTCTGGAGAAACATATCTACGCCCATACCTACGTTACCCGATATCCCATTGGCCAACGAGAGTGGAAGCGAAGCCGATTATTAAAACCTAAGAATACAAAGTTCACCGCCCAAAAAACTCAATTTATAAATTATTAAAAACCTACCCGGTATGTACCCTGTCCTTCGAAAACGCAGGTTAGGATTTTAAATCTATTGAACAACAGTTCTACCTTGCTATATTTCTCGTGCGCCAACCCAATACGTTACCAATTACGGACAAAGTTCGGAAGCTCGGACTAGCGGAATTTTAGTAACGTGCGAAGAAGCCTAACGTGTGTCGTTTATTAATCCCACTGGATTACTGATACACACTTGTACGAAGTTACGAACTAAAGGCTTTTCGAAAACAGAAATCGGTACTTATTTACTAATAATAATATCAATTGACCAACAGTTCTACCATTATTCGTGAAAAAAGGACATCATGATTAAATGTTTTGATTTTTATTTTAGAACAGCATGTTTCTTTATGTCGAGCGTAAGGAGAGACAATAAAAACGGACTCCAGCATCGTACTAATATCGCTGTTTTACAGCACTAAGTCATGGAAAATATGGAGAAGGCTAAGAGAGAGAGAGAAAAAGAACTTCGTCAATGTAACCTAGAACCTTATGAACAAAGATATAAAAAAAAGGTACTATTTACAAATCACTACATAGTATAAAACAAAGTCGCTTCCCGCTGTCTATCTATCCCTATGTAGCTTCGATCTTTAAAACTACACGCAACAGATTTTGATGCAGATTTTTTAATAAATATAATTATTCAAGAGGAAGGTTTATTAGGTATATAATACATGCATTTGCACCCGTGCGAAGCTAGTACATTATAAAACATTGAGACTATATGCAGAGAACGCTGATGTGTATGGCAATGCTGAAGCGCGTCTAAGATGCTTCAGTCTAACTAATACATACATTATAATGGATTTTTCTTAACTCAAACTTGAATAATAATCGAAAAAGGGGTCAGATGAAATACTGTGTAACCACTAGTGAAGTAACGACCCAGAACACCGACAGATAAGCACATAGTCATACAACAACAATGTTAGTAAATCGTCCCTCATAAATTTTTCAGCAACAAAAGAAGCTCCTAAGAAGGGTCCAAGATTAAATACTGAGCCAGTAATGGTTGTGTTTTGTTTTATTGCACAACACACAGAGAAACAAACGAAGAAGGGAAACGATTTATGTATGGCGAGCGGCGCAGATGTCGGTTGGTTAACGCGTGCTAGTGTGAACGGTTGTATTGTAATATCAGAATAGACAAGTGATTTGAAAACGCGCGTCAAAATTTTGTCATCTGAGTACTACGCCTAGATAATAGGTAGGCTCTCTTAGAACTACTTGACTTTCTTATCAAAGGTCTTCTAGTCCAGTTGTAACTAGATATTTGGTGATTTTTGGGATATTCAGTGTTTTTTTTGACCATATAGAAATAAGGATGACATTTTTGATTATATTCAAACATATTGTCAAATTAGCTACGAAGAGAGCCCCGCTTCTCCAAATAGAAAATAAAACCCCTCGCAGGCACATTGGGACCGGGCAGACAATAAATTAGCAATGTTATCGTTTTTCTACATTTCCCGTACTGTTACCCATCTGACGTGAGCCATTAGAGCCCCGCCCATTCACTCATTCGTTCAGTCATTCACTGAACGATCACCTGGGGACGAGACGTGGGTTCGGGAGTGAACTACTATCTAGTCTGTGGTCCGGGTAAATAGCTATGTTACTTTGAACAGCCTGGGATAGCATTGTCTTGAAATCTCGGATAGATATTCGCTGGGGAAGTAATGAATGGGTGACCTTTTATTTGAAGATTTTCCAGGTTTTTCATCAACAATGGAAGTGAAACTTTGGTCCTGTAGAATTTGAATATTTGGCTCACTTACATAAAAACCTTATACGTATTAAGACGACCTCTGTGGCACGGTGGGCTAATGTCCAAATTTTTGTACGATCTATAGATATTGGTACCGGATATTTTGTCTTGTTTCCGCATGTCTTGGCATGCAGTAGGTACAATGCTGAATATAGTCCCTTTGCCTGTTATAAGTAAAATATTGTTGTGTTTAATTTTAGTTTAGGTTAAGAAATTAATAGGTAATAAATGTTTATTTTTTATTATTTTTGTACTGAAACAGCGGCTCCACTCTGTATCCGGTAGGGGGCACTGCAAGGCGCTAAATGTATGGAAATAAAACGAAAAGAACTTACTTAAAAAGTTTTCTTAAACTATACAAAACTCAGCCTAACACCTTAACAGTTGCTAAGAGGCGTTTATTTTCTTCTGTTGATATTAGTTTGATAGAAAGGCTAATAATAACCAGTGCTCTAATTCGTAACAGAAAAGAGTCCGCGAGCGTTCGAAATGTGATTTGGCCAATCACATTTCGAACGCTCGCGGACTCTTCACGGCTGAATAGACTAAAAGGTTTATAAAATGTGGTTAGGTTTTACATTTTTCTTTAAATTATCAGTGGTTACTTAAAACTAGAACCTTGTCAATAACATGTCTGAACTAAAGTGAAATAAAGTGTTCTATTATTTATTGTTAAAGGTAAAACGTTTGCCCATTGCTTTCCCAAGTGTGATGACACTTGAAAAGTAAAGATGTTCTAATGCTATCGTTATGCTATTTTATGAATAATCCATCATTAATTTACAATAATTATTAATCAGTTCCAAACCTATCTTTTGATTAAAAACGACTCATCCCAAACCTACTCATTTTGAAACAACGTTCTAAAGACATTGCCAGAGTCCAATAAATTTAGAATTCGGTTTCCAGTCCCCCTAATTAGGACGCGGTCGAACCGGTGGAGACACCACGCAGATAAGCTAATTGCCTATTTCAGCCCTTTTACACCAACGATACGACCCCGATAGGGACATCATTTCCATGTACTTTTTGAATGATAATGGTACTTTTTAAATGATAATGGACTAAATGACACCCTTGAGGTACTCCAATGTACAAAGTTGTTGTGAGTTTATTGAAGGCTTTGTGGTGTAGGCAAATGAGCAGTTTTTCAATTAGAATTTATTTAGTGTCTCCTATGCAGCCGCACAGGACATATTTAAGACCCATAAGGCTTTATGGGGATAAACCATGTTTATTTTTATTAGCTAGGTGTATAAAGCAGCGAAACATGTAGGTTTATACATCGTCTCTCTAATTAAAGACCGGGCAGATTTAATAACAATTGTTAATAAATAAATAATAATGCTGGACAATCCACATAGCATCATCTAGTTAATGAAGCCAATGTTTTGATAACATTGCATTGAATCAAAACAACTGCCTGAATGAATACCAGACTTTTTCTAATTAATATGAAAAGCCATGCGAAAGAAATCGTAAGAACTAAAGAGCAGTGCATAAAATGAAAATGAAAGTCTCAAAGCAATCTTAACAAAGTTAATCAAGCAATGAAACGAGCCAGATGGCCGGCCCCATACTCGATAAGGCATTAAAATGCTATTTTACAATAATTCCATCCGTTAATTGGATACCACACCCTGAAGGGATAATTAGCAAATTGGTTAATAATATCATTTTTAGAGCCGATAAGGGACGACCTTTTGCGGGAGTGAGAGTAAGTGTTAAGGGTCTCAGTAAAGACAGGGTACGTTTATTATGTTCAGTTCAGTTACCTATTTAATAATACGATTTTTTTTGTACGTCAAACATATTATTTGTTGAAAAAATAAAAAGAATAACGTATGTTTGTTTGTATTTTGCTAGCATCGTCAATTTCACATGTAGATAAATAAATAATGCTCTACAATTCGCACAGAATCACCTAGCAACAAACTTAACATAGCTTGTGTTATGGGTACTAGATAACTGATATAAATAGTACAACTAAATAGATATATATTTTTAATTTTACACCAAAAACGCGAAACTTATATCGTATAAACTTTTGTCCCGAGGCGGGAATCAAATTAACAATGAAGTAGATTCATGTCATACAGTTTAAATGCTTTATAATCGCTTTCCTCTTTTATCATAAAAGCTTAAACAGGGTGTCTCACTCGAAATGAAACATTTCAGATATTGCTTATGAATATTCCTCGGGGCGCGCGGTTGCGGGTTAATTTATTATTTACATAATGTAGATGTCCACAATGTGGCTCGTCGCTTGCTTTCAACTCTTCCGCTGCCTCAGTCTGATTGCCATTGAGCTGTTTGAAGAGTTCTATAATCTGTACATGTAATTTGAATGTCTTAATTTTTAAATTCGGTTTGTTGTACATTTCTGTCTCTTTTGTGTATACACTTTGTATTAAATGAAATGAAATGAAAAATTGATACTTCAATTAATTCTTGGCATCTTTTGCTTTTATTTTGACGACCTCTTTGCCGTGGTAGGTGACGGTCCGCTAGCGCCGCAGGAGTTGCGGGTTTGTTTCCTGCCTCGGGACAAATGTCGTCCTATATAATTAATATATAGGCTGACTTACGCCCGAATGCTCAAAACTAACTCATATTTAAGCACATTTCACCCAATCAAGTAAGGAATCTGTATTCTGAATTAGTAACACAATGTCTATACTAATATTATAAAGAGGAAAGGTTTGATTTTTTGTTTCTTTGTTTGTATGTTTGTTTGTAACGAATAGGCTCCGAAACTACTGGACCGATTTGAAAAATTCTATCACCGTTAGGAAGCCTAAATATCCGTGGTGAACATAGGCTATATTATATTTTCAAAAAATTAAGGGATCCTTACTAAAACTCCAATAATATAACGTGGTAACCAAGTTGTAAAAATTCACCTAATAAAGTGAAATTCGAGTTTAACGCGGGTGAAACCGCGGGGAACAGCTAGTCATTAATAAACTGTCAAAAAATCACGACTTGAGATGCGTTTAAAAATGAGTTGCGTTTGAATATTCCGGCGTAAACTAGTTCAGTCACAATATTGCCAGCTCACAACTTCATCTCATTATTTTCTATAGCTGTTATACTCTGTTACCTGTCGTGCTCAAAAAGCGAGCACAATGCAGAAACGGTCTTACTTTCGCCGCCCGCATTCAGATGGAAGATATACCTTGCATTACCATTTGTTTTGCATTGCTTTTTGGATTGTTGAAAAACCAAAAGATAAGAATAAATTGAATAACGAACTGTTACCATTAAATGAAAGATATTAAAGTAAATCGTGATTTAAATCGATATTAGTTAGTCCTAAATGGCTCTCAAAGTCGGGGTACCATCCAGTCATCGCTATCGGACTAGGCCTCTCTCTATATATTACTACCCAGTTTGTATTAGGTAGATAGGTAGTTGCATTTCAATAACCGACTTAGAAAAAAGGAAGAAGTTCTATATCAATTTTATTTTCAAAATATATATAAATAAAAAAATAATGTTGGACAATCCGCACAGCGACATCTAGCCCCAAGTAAAGCAGATCAATATTCGTTGGTGTGTATGTTTTTTTATGTCTGCCCTATCCTAAACGTCGAACAATTTTTTCCAACGTCAGATCTTCGTATTGCGTACTCACATTGAATCTATGCTCAAAATAGTGCAAAAGAAAAGCGTTCAAACTTTCGAAATCCATCTTTAATCCAAATCCATCCAACTAAGTACGCTGTTGACAACACTATTTAGGTTTTTAAATCACCATCACCTTAGTGCTGGACATAGGCCTTTCTCCAAGCCTCCGTCCAGCAGCTAATTATTTTGTTATTCGCAAACTCATGGTAGCTCCGACCACCCACACCGCTCCCGATGCACGAGGCTCGATAAATCCGTCGCAACGAGCAGTCATTATTTTTTACCGCGGAGAATGAGTCAACATACGGTAAAAACAAATAAGTAAGTTTAAAGTGGGACTGCACCGTTTACTCTCATAAAATAGACAGGTATAAATAGTAAGGTGAGGATGAAATTGAACTTTGGAATAAATAAAAAAAGATGTTTTATGAAATTATGAGAGACTAGCGGACGTCCCCTGCTTCGCACGGTTTTAGTACGGATCCCTAACTTTTTTGAAAATATAATATAGCCTATGTTCACCGGGGATAGTGTGTTTTCAAATCAGTCCAGTAGTTTCGGAGGTTTCATTAAAAATAAACAAACAAAAAATCAAACCTTTCCTTTAGTATAGATAACTTTAGTAACAAATAAAATATCAATGTATAAATAGAATTAAAACTTTTATTTACACCTGAACAGTTTAGCTAACAGCTATTGCAAACAATCTGAAAGTAGCTCAACTGATTCGTACCAATCAATCAAACATGCTTTATTTCCGTACTAGCTGCGCCCTGCGGTTTCACCCGCATGGTGATAGGTATTTTAAATAATAATACAATATACAATATCTTTAGAAATTGTAGCCTATGTGTTATTCTTATGTATAAGCTATATTATTGTAAAGTTTTATTAAAATCCATTCAGTAGTTTTTACGTGAAAGAGTAACAAACATACATCCATCCATCCATACTTACAAACTATCGCGTTTATAATATTAGGAGGATATACAATCACTGCTCACTTCGAAAGAATCTAATTCTTAAATATGATAAATGATAAAATAAAGTAATATTTTTAAGTTGATGCAATAAACATTTCTCTTTTTTTTAGAAACACAACATCGTAAAACTAAAGGATGTCCAGACCAGACCCGCAGGGTTAGTAAGGATGTCCAGACCAGACCTGCAGGGTTAGTACAAACGATTGTTATCTTCATTCCTATTTCATCTTCATTTCAAAACAATTTACGTTCCATTTAGTCGTCACGACTAAGCCCTATATTAGCAGATGAGAAATAGCCAGCTGTTGAACGGATTACTTGCAAATAACTGATAATTCTAGGTTCTGTTCAATATTAATTGAATATACGGCGAGAGGTGATGGGATCTTCATTAAAGTAATTGTTTTATAGATTGCCTGTGGGTACGGACCACAGGAGGAGACTAACTGTACGCTAAGTACTATTCATATTCATTTGTTTTTGCTTGCATGTACATTCATCTGGGGCAAACGTGTTCTTGAGTGGAGACCACGACGTAAACGTAATGTAGGACGCCCTCCGACCAGGTGGGATGACGACCTGCGAAAGACTGCAGGTAGATGCTGGATGCGGCAAGCTGAAGACATAGCGCTATGGCGCTCATTGGGGGAGGAATATGTCCAGCGGTGGACGTGAGAAGTGAATGGTTAGTTATGTCGTCACTAGGTACATGCACCCTGGAAGGGCACTGCAAAACTGAGTTAGATTTTATTTACATGTCAAATATGTAGGTACACAGAATTTTAATTTAAGTAATTTATTTATTAAATATATTAAATTATGTATTGCTTAATAACAATACATAATAATAAACAATTTCTTTTGTGAATAAAAGTCACGCAAATGAAATACGTTTCATGGAAATAGAATTCATTTGAAGCCAGAACGGTCAGTTATTTGAATCCAGAACGGTCAGTTATTTGAAGCCAGAACGGTCAGTTATTTGAAGCCAGAACGGTCAGTTATTTGAAGCCAGAATGGTCAGTTATTTGAAGCCAGAACGGTCAGTTATTTGAAGCCAGAACGGTCAGTTATTTGAAGCCAGAACGGTCAGTTATTTGAAGCCAGAACGGTCAGTTATTTATTGTTTCTTTATAATTACAATATAATTATTAATATATTATTTTATATATAATTTTAGTTTTTCTGTAGCAAAATGGTCAACAGAATAGTCTTATTCATATTATCTTTTTCATAATTTTTTTTATATTCAGGTAGATTATATTATATTTTTGCGGTTATGGGCTTTGCATTTTACTAACCAGTTTTAGTTTCATCATCATCATCATCAGCCTATAGCAGTCCACTGCTGGACATAGGCCTCCCCCAATGAGTTTTAGTTTAGTTGGAGGCAATACTATTTAGGTCTTATTCCGTCGATTATAGTCAATATAAGATATCTTGCTTAGTTTTAAAAAAGCTTTTGTGGTTTCTTACAAATAAAGAGGCTTGCATAGCTGCTATAGGTACCTACTCAGGTATTTATTGCTTTGCTTGGGGGCAAAGTTTCGCAAAGGTCTTAGGTACCCAGAACAACTCAAACCGGCTAGGTATCTATAGATTCTGTTTTGATTCTTGTTTAGAGACCCAATTCTATGAATTTGGTGCCGTCGTAAATTCGCCACAAATATGAAAACTTATCATTGGTTGTGATTCTGATGCGATATCGTCCTATTTTTATTGTAAAAGAACATGAAACAGCCAAGAATCATACAAAATACCAGTATTTCATTCATGCAACTTTTTTAATTTTTCAATAAATACATTAATTCGCAATAGTTTTTCCTAGGAGAGCCGTAACCTAAAAAAAAAACTTCAAATAACTTCTTACGATCGGTTCCAACGATCAAAAAGCACGTTAAGTATTCTCTTAGCCTTCGATTAAAAAACACAAAACGCTCGCTCCCTAGGCACATAACTCGTGCGACAATTTCCAAAGCATTCAAGTTTCCCCATAACATTGGAGAATCAATTCCACTCAGCCACAAAGGCCGTCCTTACCCTCATGTGAAAGCCTTAAGGCCATATCTTAGATATCTATCGCCTTCGGCCCATTAGCCGGATGGCGTGCCGGTTCCGGTTTCCGGTTAGGTTCCGGAAGTCCGCACGGTTCGAACGGCGCGATCCAAAAAATATTGTATGAATTTATGATCCGTTCCTGGTTATTGATGCAAACAAGTTTTCTGAGAAGTGGTATTTTTTTGTTGGAGATATTTTTGAAATACGATGTTTTACTAGTGTTTGGTTATATTTAAAGTATAGTTTTAACTAGTTTCTATACGCGATTTTTCTATAAAATATTTAGAGTGTATTTCTATCCCACGAGAACTGATCGAAGGTATAAAAATTCTATGCTTTAATTCAGGTTTAGACCTAAAACAATTTAGCCCCGATCCGTTTTGCAGTTTTAGCGTGAAAAGTAACAAACTACCCATCCATCCTAAATTTCGTAAGAACACTAACTTTCACACTTGTACGTTTTGTGAGTCGTTAGGAATATGAATATCTCACGTGAGACGTTGTTGGGTATAACCTCCTAGTGAAAGTGTTTAAGAATTATTAAGGGCCGAATTCTACAAAACACACATGAATGTTAAAATTTTGAAACTAACATAGTTATTAACAAAAAGTAATTTATAGTGGGATATTTACCATGATTTGATTTCTGAGTATCACACATGTGTTTTGTTAAATTAGGCACTTATGATGTACAAGTTTTAAAGTCCTTTCCTGGTATTTTTATCATTGCATCAAATACAGTCTCAGCTTCACACGCAAGAGTCTTCAATTGTACTCTACATAGTAAGCAACAACAAATTAAGATCCAAAGCACCATTCCACTCAGTGCCTCCGCACGTCCGAGCATACAAGGAACTCCGTCTAGTATATTATTAAACGAACTTACAAACAGTAAGTCCGTTAATAATTCTATCAAAGTTTCCGGAACAAATTAATTTGCAAGTTGCATCCGTACGTTACTGTGTCGCCGGTGACCTCTGTGCTGTGTCGGGGAGGCGAGAATTGTCCTATTTGACATATTACATTATAAATGTTACCAGCATTTGACTTTATGTTCCATCTTCATTTTTTAGGTACCAAGATATTGTGGGTTTTGTTTGTATATTTTACTCATGATTGATTTGCAGGTCATGGATTACTTTCGTTATTTGCAAATGGAGATAATATTGCTTATCCATATTAAGTTTTTATTTGTTTTAATGCATTTTATACTGATTTATTTATTTAAAAGTTTATTATCACAGATGTTCATGGTTCTATCATGCCGTTTAAATATATTTTGGAATACAATCTAGACCCAGTTTTAATGTTTTATTTTCATCGTGTCTCTATTTCTACCGTTTTGAGTTCATATATTACTTATATTTTTCGAACACTTACAACTCGAGCTGGACGGATTTTCATTCATAAAATATTGGAAAAATTAACGAAAAATATAAAAAAAAGGAAAACATTTTTCCTTACATGTTCCTGAGTTCCCAACTGCCAAAAATGTATTGTAAGGCGGTACGAAGTTCGCCGGGTCAGCTAGTAAATAAATTAAAAACCACTCAACAATAACAAAATAATGTTTTGATGTGTGGATGATTGTTACCTACTCGCCTCAAACCTGGAACGGACTGAAACTACTCGTACTATACTTTCGTCTTTCAAAAGTCCGTCCTGTAAACAGCCAATTCTCCGTACTCCCGCCCATCCCGTTTTCATCCCGTATTCAAGCCACGAGCCGGCCCGAAACTTACGGGGTCCATATCGGGACAGTTCACACTTCTTGTCTGTCTGTCCGTTTGCGACGCAAATCTACTTATACATGGGTATGTCTTTGAAGTTTGCTTCGGAGTTTTTATTTATAGTTGGATTGAATTTGAATATGATGTAATGTACCTTTGTTGAAATGAAATATTTATTCAATTACGTAATTAAACATACTTACGTAAATTTTTTTTAGTTACCGACGGCCGCTGGGTCAAACATCTTCTTGAGTGGAGACCACGACACGGTAAACGTAGTATAGGACGCCCTCCGACCAGGTGGGATGACGACCTGCGAAAGACTGCAGGTAGATGCTGGATGCGTCAAGCTGAAGACAGGGCGCTATGGCGCTCATTGGGGGAGGCCTATGTCCAGCAGTGGACTAATATAGGCTGATGATGATGATGATGATGGCTTTAATTATAATGATCTTCAACGCTGCTGGCTTATTAATGCCTGAAGAAAATATATAACTGAGAAGAAGATAACTTTTATGGAGAAAAAATAAGAGTTTGTTTCGGTCTTATGATGTTTATTTCACAAAACAAATAAAATAATTCTAAAACGAGATACACAATGATAATAATAATGCTTATCATTATTATAATCATTGTGTCTCTGGGGCCGGTAAGTTAGTAGAATAATTTGATTAGTATTTTTACAATTCGCAAAGGTAATAAATAAAATAAAGGTGAAAACTAAATAATAAATCATGATTTAATTAAGTAGAACGAAATAAATATAGGTACTTTGAAGCTCTTCATACAAAATCTCAAAAGCGGATATCTTGTAAGGATACTTCCGCAGCGTCACGTAATATCTCTGCACGCGGAAATGAATCTACGTTCCTTTTCCATGATGTTCCATTTTAGTTTGCGTTCCATTTTAGCGTCAAGTTATTAAGTTAGTTTTCGTGCTAAGTTTTATTTAACGTTCCTAGCTCTGCTGAATTTGCAAAGGCGGGAAGTGTTTTGTTATATTATACTATCTAGGCTGCTCCGCGAGTTTTAGACCTGTTGGACACGTAAAGTTATCGCAATTTTGAAATTAAAAGTGTTTTACAGGCGGATTTTTGAGGCTATAGGCCTTTCGGCTTATCATCACTACCATTGTATAAGACGTTTCCCGCTGTCTGTCTGTCCCTGTGAATGCTTAGATCTTCAAAACTACGCAACGGAGTTTGATGCAGTTTTTTTAATAGCTAGAGTGATTCAAGAGAAAAGTTTAAAAACTATTTGAAACATAGATTTCTACGAGGGTGAAGCCGCAGGGCGCAGCTAGTTTCTTATAAGTTAATGTGGCAAAATGTATAAGGAATAAGTGTTGACCTAAAGCCAATTTCACTTACGTGAAAAAATACAAAATATAACTTATGAAATAGCCTTTCATTTGCTGCAAAACAGTTTTAATTGTGTTGCATTCCAAAGTTATTACTATTTTTACAATCCATTTTCCTGATGGTTCAGTTTGTACATTTCCCTTAAAGTAATTTTCAGCATAATAGAAGTCTTTGTTATCAAAGAAAATTAAAAAAATCAAATAACAGAAACAAATTAGAACTAGTGAAATAATTGAGCTAACTGCAGACTGTTGCAAACTAAAAAAAACATTTATACACATATACCATGGTTTGATTTTTTAGTTTCTGACTATTTCGGCACAGTTTCAAACTATCTAATGGGAGCTCAACTGATCTATATCAATCCCAGTCGGAACTCATTATAATTTATTTCTTCCGTACGAGTACATTTTAATACATGAAAGTATCTTATTAAGATGTTTTATTGTTTGTCTAACTTTCCTAAGATTGGCTCCAGGCCACATTCCCAGGCCATATGGGTACTTCTTAAGGCTATAATTATTAAAGTGCTTAAAACTTCCGACGTTTGTTCGCGAAAGTTTTAAGCGGTTGCAGTTTATTAACCTTTTATGTTTCCTCTAAGCTTTGTTTCTTTTCACTTTGAAATAAATACAGGAAGCATTGTGCTTCTACTCATTCTGAAAACCTAATTGATAGTATAACCATCGTACATAAAGAAAGGAATTCAAGAAGTCACATTCATACTGTCCTAAACAGTTATGTGTCCTGAATAGAATATGTCATACCTATATGAGCTCAAAGAATTAGCAAGCTGAAGTTGCAGTGGGCCGACCATATCTCGCGAAGAACAGACGGCCGCTGGGGCTAGGAGATCACGACTCGGCAAACGTAGTGTAGGACGCCCTCCGACCAGGTGGGATGCCGTCTTGCGAAAGACTGCTGATGCGGCGAGCTAAAAACAGGGCGCAATGGCGCTCATTAGGGGAGGCCTATGTCCAGCAGTGGACTGCTATAGGCTGATGATGATATGAGCAAGACAGCACGAGATTATGACGTTATACTAAATCCTATTCTTGAAGTTCGCAGGTTTATAGACTCACTAGTCAGTATATATAGGTCAGTCGGAATCCAAAGGTTTGATTGTTGGTTCAATTTGTAACTAAGGGTGCATTCAAACAGCATCCGTTTTATTCCGTGATGGTGTAGTTTTAGGACAGAGTTCATGCACACCGACGCGACGGAACTCTGGATCTCTTAACGATTGTTTACATTTTGAAGTATCCGTTAAAAAAATCCTGTAATAACGGATCCGCTGTGTGAATACGCCCCAAAATTTGATACGACAATAACGTGCGAGTATGAAACTAATCAATTTCAACTTCAACTTTTTTTTTCATGACTGTGTGACTGTGCTGCCACAACTCTGCCAGTGTCCATGTCAAAAGAGTCAGAAGCTTTAGTAGAGAGAGGCAATACAAGAGGATAAAAGGCACACAAATTGAAAGAGAGCTCTGAATTTGGAAATGCAAACGGTTAACGGGTACACAGACAATGACGTCATGACCACAGAGCAATATGGAGCACACAAGGTCCAGCGTATTCGTTATAATATGAGATAAAATATATAACGTAAATTAAGCTAGAAAATGTCAAATTTAAATGTATTATTATAGTGTGTTGTACTTTTGTGGTTTATATCACTATAGAATCGAAGTGAGACACTCGTTAAAAATGGGTGTAATACCCTATTTGAAAATAATAAATACTTTTTTCAGTTCCTCATCATCATCAGCCTATGTTAGTCCACTGCTGGACATAGGCCTCCCTCAATGAGCGCCACAGCGCCCTGTCTTCAACTTGACGCATCCAACATCTGCCTGCAGTCTTTCGCAGGTCGTCATCCCACCTGGCCGGAGGGTATCCTACGCTACGTTTACCGAGTCGTGGTCTCCACTCAACAACACGTTTGCCGCAGCGGGCTAGATAGAGAGATATGGCCGGCCCACTGCCACTTCAGCTAACGTCGTAAAAGAGGCACCAACACTAATAATAAAATCTACCGCACGGAGACAGCTCTCACCTTACTCTGTGGCCATACTTGTGTGAAAAACTATCATTGGATAAAGGATTTAAAACATAATTATGGTTTAACTTAATTATGATTTGTCTCAGTCGATGTCAGGATAGTTGGATGTCGCACGGATCGCCCGGAAGCTCCCAACTAATTAAACTAACGAGGGATGTGTTTTTGTTGTTAAGGGATGCAATCAAAGAATAAATGGGGTAGATGATACATACCTAAATTCTATGGCGAATAATAGCAACAATATTAGTTTTTTCTTGTTTCTGCTCGTGGCTTTGCACGCGTTGTCTGGATAAGGCTTAAGGTTATTTCTATTCCATGGAAACTGATTTATAGGATAAAAAGTTGCCCATGTTTTATTCCCGGCTTATTACTATTTGGATGCAAAATTTTAGCCCGATCCGTTCAGATGTTTTGGCGTGAAGAAAGACAAAAAATACATCCATCCTTCTAAACATCTTGCATTGCTATGCTCTTACCGCATAGCAATGCAAGATATATCCTGAGGATGTGATGACGGTCGCAAAAGCTAGTATACTGTAATACCATAAGTATCTCCCACAAAGCCCCATCTCCCCCGCCTGTGCTTTGTCCCAGTCGATTACGCATTCCGTCCCAAACAACGTACCTATTTGATTAACAACTGGCAAGTTTTATGCCGGGTCCAGTACCGATAACTTACTTTACTTGCAGATTGTATAATACTAGCTTCCGTTTAAACTGGGAATAAATTGATGTGGTATTACACCCATTTTAGAAAAGTATCTCAGTTAGATTCCATAGTGCTAATAATCTACAAAAAAACAATCGATAAGTGGAATAAAAATTTCTTTAAATAAATTTTTAAGTTTATTTATTTATTTAAAAAACAAAATCCACAAACAAAGCCCTTAAAGTTAAGGGCATAATGTAACGCTAGAGCCAGTGACGCTATATTGCACTGCCATGACGTCAGTTGTTTCAAAAAGTTGCATTATAATATTATAGCGCAAGTTGCTTAGGAAATGGTCTCAATACACAGTATTCTCAAAATGGTATGGAGATAGGTCGGATCCAATGGCCACAGTTGGTGTATAGTAGGTATTTATAATATCCCGCTCACAGCAGCATTCGTTCAGAAACGTATCTAAATGAATAACGCATCGTTTAAGCTTTTTTGAAAAAAAATTGCATTTAGGTGGAGTCTTCCACATTGGAAAGCAAGAAATTACCGCCTTTTGCTATTAAGTACATATGCCTCTCAAAAAAGTTGCCTAATTATTAATCTATAGAAATATTATAATGTTTTCATTATTTGTCGATTTTGGTAAGATCCAAGGTGATGTGTGACCGTTAGAATTTTAAACATATCTAAGGCCTGTATAACAAAAACTTACTCAGTCATCAATATACCTATGTTTGAGTAATGAATATGCTATAGAAAAACATTACAAAAGCATAGATCGATGATTGAGCAAACTTTCAAAATAAGGGCATGAGTTTGTGTAGTGATAGGTACATATTCAATAGTTACGTATCCATCCATAGGTTGCCTAGAAAAAAACACTCTCAGCGATAAGGTCGCCCATTGTGCGTCTTTATCTTTATTTGTTTGTTATTTTCTGTTTTTTTCTCTGTATTGAAGTACAATAAAGCATATTTGTATAGCATTGTGATGGAATACGAGGAAATGAAAGCGTTTCCATTGAAAATCAAGTGTTAGGTATTTACCACATCCATTGTAGACAATATTTACCGTTCCATGATTCCGCTAACAAAATAGATACATTGTGCCATGATTAAGTGGTTCAGAAGGGATTTACATTTTGTAGCCCATTTAAGTTTATGGAAAATCAGCGGTTTACGCTTCATTCGCCTAAAGGTTGTTATCAGACTTAGTGCGGTTATCAGGGGCTTTATCTGAGGGTATCCGTGTCGCTGACACTTTGACCCCTCATTAAAAGAGGTGTGAAGTTTGAATAACTGTTTGGATTATAGCAATTAACTTAATTTATTGGATTCGAAGTTGACTTTAGTGGGGAAAAGTATAGTTCTCAGCAATGTATAAATAAATAAATAATGCTGGACAATCCACACGGCATCATCTAGCAAGTATGCGCTTGTGTTATGGCTACTAGCGGACTGATATACATAAAAGAATACATTACATACATAGATTAGACTAGACATTACATAGACATTTTTTATTGTACCACCAGAACACCCACAAATATGTATCTGCAGATCGTACAAATATTTGTCCCAAGGCGCCAGTCGAACCTGCAACCCGCAAATAATTAGCAACACACACCTATACACCATTAAGGCGACAGACAGCCCCCTATGTAGGCATTAGTGACGACGAATAGCTCTTGTAGTCCTGGAATGCGAGGGACTAACAGCACAGTGAACAGAAACCCTTACTTGCCAAATTGACTATGCGAAGTCTGTGAAGACCCTAGTAAGATTTTACGTTTTTGAACTGAGAGGCTGGCAAAATATAGGCTAGCGTGTAATAATTAGGTAATCAACTGAATTATTATATTATATATTGGCTATAATATTGGGCAGTTTCATTATTCTCGGGGTAGTAATTCACAAGACAAGTACTTTGACTGCGATATTTTTTCGACGACTGCGATCTTTTTTTTAACCTAAGCAATGGCTTAGGTTAAAAAAAAGATCGCAGTCGCAACCGCTGTGTAGAGCGGCAGCACGAATGCGTGCTGCCGCTCTACACAGCGGTTGTGTTGCGCCGCACATGCGTTTCGTTCGAAAAACATTACGGCTGTGCTGAGTCACACAGATCTGTATTTTCTCAGCCGCTGCGCTAGTGTGGATTTACGCATATTAGTCACTTGTAGAAAACACATACGGTGTGATTTCAGCAATCGAAGTGTTAAGTAAGTGAGAACCTAAGTTTTAAGGCATTGATAACTAAGTTATGTAACCTACTTAATATAATGAATAAATGATTTATCTATCTTTTGGTAGGTAGAATGCATTCAATTTTATATTGCAAAATTTTGAGAAGTTAATGTAAATTCCAAAGCTTCGAAAATCTGTAACTTGTTGAATTTATATTAATACGATCTTTTTTTCAATTCCAAACTCAATGAGCTGTAAAATGGGCTCAAATTCCAGCACTTAACTGATAAAAAGCTACTTATTCACGTTAAAAGTCCGCCATTTGTAAGTTCCCGATAGGGATCCGAGGAATGACCCTTCCTTCCTTATTGCTACGATACCGGCTTCTGTAAATTGTGTTAAAAGGTTAAAAGCTGGAAATTTGAGCTTTTAGGTACCTACTCGTATTTTGCAAAGGGTTTTGATGGAAGATATCGTTTGGAAAAGTGTTTTTGTATAGAGGTTAAGTTTGTTTTATTATATTGCAAGTCAAGACTTGATTATCATTAATTTGCTGTCAGATTGAAACCCTTAGCTAAGTCCTGCTAGGATGGAAACAAAATTTTTCATCAAAATCTACCAAAGTAGCTTTTCCCTACGTTCCTTTGCTGGTATTTCTATCAAAAATTTCGAACAACAAACACAAAAAGAACTTTTGAAACTCCATGATCACGGAATAGCTGTTATTCAGCGCATGAAACTGTGCCGAAATATTGGATAACTCAAAAATCAAATCATGGTAAATATCCCGTTTTAAATGTCCTTAGTGATAAAAAGTACTTACAATAATAAATAAACACAATAATTTATAGTTATGGCCAAGTTATAGAACGTAATTTTTCTTATAAAATTACGTTATATATTGTATATATCAAAATGTTACTGACCCAGATCAAGTTTCGGACAATGACCGACATAGTACACAGCCTTTTTACAAAGCTCATTATAATGTCAAATAATATGCCACTGTTTTAAATTCCTAAAACTCTTTACCTATTCCTTATAAGGGGGGTTACCAACTAAATATTTCACCATAATGTCCTATTTGATCGCAAATTCATCTGGCATTTATCAGTAAATTAAGATTTAAATTACTAGTAATTGTAGCCTGCAGGGACAATCGCTATCTATGGATCTGAAGGCTCAATAATATCCATTGAACAAGGAATTAAACGAGGTTCAATTATCTCTGAGAAATAATGTAGCTGTCTCGTGGGAGAGCGAGGCGATGCTAAGCGATTTATGAAAGCATTCAGTGTCATCATCAGCCTTCAACAGGCAACTACTAGATGTAAAAAAGGTTGTTGTATTCAGACAGTTTTTTTGCCTAATAAGATAAGGGAAGAAATATAATAAGTACTTATATACTCGTATAATAATAAGGGACAGTAGTTGCTTTTTTGTAATGCTTAGTGTAATAATACTAAGCATTACAAAAAAACAATACAAATACAAAGTTACACCTCACAATTGAGCGTTCAGCAGTTATTCCTATAGAGTCGAAAGAGTTCGGACCCAGTTGAAAAATATAGGCATAGACAAGCGCCATAATGGCACTCATATCATCTTCATCATTATCATCATCGCGCTATGATAGCGCGATGTATTTAGATTGCAGCATTCAATCATCATAAGCAGCGTTTCGCAGGTCTTCATCCCTCCTGGCCGAAGTGTCCTATACTTCACCCCACTCATTAATTAAATCATTATACGACTGGCAGGTGAATTGTTGATCGCAGTGAAGGATTTCAAAGTGCTGCTGCCCTTCCACTGGTAAGTTCCCTAATTCGCCTCTTACAACACCCACTGACTGAATAGGAGGCGTCAGTTGTTACTCTGCGCCGCCATTCTCCCGCTTTAATAAAGCTTTATGGCATCGCTTCGCAATCCGGTAAGGCGAGAACAAATCGGTTCTTGTCGATATTTATCAGTCAGTAATTGGTGATTGGGTTTACACCGATAGGTATAGGTAGGTCAGGTTTATTCTTAGTACAGGAAGCCTTGCCTGCCAGCCAGCCAAGCCACAGCAGTGTGATATATCGGCAATGACGTATAAATAAGCAGACACTTAGCGAGCCGTGTTTTGTTGTTATGAAGTTATGATTTTAAAGGATCAGCTGATAGCCTGGGAATTAATGAGAGCTCAAAAAATAAATAAATAATGAAATATATTTAGTTTTACGCAAAGCTAAAAATAAGCACGAACATTATACACCAATTACAAACATAGACAATACGATTATTCAGTTAAGTAGCAGGTACTTTTGTCTTGAATTCCTCGAGTCTCTCGACCGCTCTAGCGGCAAGTCTTATCATACTACAAATAGCCGCGCTAACGACTAAGAGCCCAAGCGACTTGCTAGCGATCCTCCTACAGACACCAAGCTATACACTCATAGTGTGGCCACTGCTAAAATAAAAGTATTCAATACATCTGTTTGCTAGGATCAATCACTAAACAAGTAGCTTGGCTGTTAGCAGTAAGCGAAGCTCTTTGCAGTGTGGCATTGGCCTTAAACTGACTTTTATGTATTGCGTATAAGTTTGCATGTTGTCGTGCACCACTCACAGTATTTTTGCCGTTCATTTCCTTTTATATTTCTTCGTAATCAAAGTGCTCTCACGAATACATCTGCTTCTACCTGCAGAGTAAGCTCAATCTAATTATTTATTTATTTAACAAAATCCACAGTCCTTATTCTAGATATACTTAAAATAATATGTTTTTCCTACGACCAATGACGGATTTACATTTTATACATGGATATTTTTAAACAGACAGTCAAATAGCAAGTTTAAATGTTAAAAATCAAAACAAAAGTACTATTATATCAAGGCAGATTATAAACTCAAAGAAAATGAAAATAAGCAATTAGAAACTATAATACACCTACTAGAATAATTATTCGAAATCAGTTTGGTCTAAACTAGACCAAACAAGCTTTGCGTATGAGCTGAGCTCTAAGTAGTTAGTAAATCTTGACACTGCTTGGATAAACCAGCTAACCCAGAATAAACTAGTTTGACCTAAGATTGGGCTTAGCTGGAACAGTAAGTAAGCACATTCTACCTACTGTGTAAGTTTTTTTACATGTACAATCGAAATCTGCAGAATATTATTGATTTACGACTATTCATATTCATGGCTGTCTACAACCATATTAAACCACGACCTTTTTTATAAAGTATTAAAGTAAATTGCGAGGGGAAGCAATCTTGTTCCAGTGAAAAAGTAGCAAAAAGCGTTGCGAACTGATTAACTCCCTGGCTATTTGGTTCTGGTAATTATTATTTAAAAACTTTAAACGTTCACTGACTCTAGTTAAACTAAAAACTTAAATATCAACTGATTCTAGTTTAACGTAATCTTGTTGCAGAGAGTTACCAACTCTCCGCAACAAGTCCTGCTATGCAGACAACATGAGAGATGACATCTTTCTTGATCCCATTCTATAAGTTCGCACGTTATAAGTACTCACTAACACTCAAGTAAGTACTTGAAGGTTTTATTTTCACCGGGAGTATTCACAAACTTCACAGGCTGTTAAACCACGTCGGTGATTTACATCCTTAGTTTCGTAAACGTTTCTAGAACACATAAATCTGCCGCCAACGACAGGCAATACCATAACCCGCAATTTTCACTTTACGCGCGGATAAAAAGAAACAAAACCTTTAAATCATGTTAAACGTTCGCCATAATATCGAGAGCACGGTTGAGCGAGACTGAACTCTGCAAAATATATGAAGTTGAAGTTTTTTATCGTTCTATTCTATGTCGAGTTAAATATTGTAGTTGATATTATGGACAGCCAGAAACAGTTAAATGTCTTCTTTATCATATCTATTGATCAAAATGTTCTATACTTAAGGGTAATTTTATACGTATAAATAAAAGCCTTGCTTACTAACTTGTTTCACCTTATTAAGACGGCGGCGTTTATTTTTCTTCGCACTCGTGCTAAAAAACTCGCCCGAGGCGATAATGACATGATGATATCGCGACGATCAGCCGGTCGTGCAACAGGTTTAGTGAAGCACTTATCGGACATGCAAGGATAATGCCTGTCTATTTTATTTATGAGGTTTCCTTTTGCAACTTGATGACAAGCTATTGGTATTAAAATGTAAAATCTGAAATACAACCAATTTGACTGGACTAATAGAACATATTCAATAAACATTACTTTTTAAATAAGAATGGATGATAAATTTTTCTATTATAAGGTTCATACACTAGAATAGCTTCCTTGGCGCGGCCGTTGAAGCTCCATCTGCGAACGAGGATGCGGGATCGATGTCTGCCTCAGGACAAATGTTTGTACGATCTGCTGATGTTTGTTCCGGGTATCCTAGACGTTTTCTATGTATAGCAAAAAAATGCTCTCTATTAGCGTTTCTCAGTTATCTTGTTCCCATAACACAAGTTCAGCTTAACTTGGGTTGTGTGTGAATTGTCCAGCATTATTTATTTAGTTATAACTACGTAATTTCAATGCCATTTCTATTTTACTGCAAGTGCCTTTGTGCAAAAGTTATGAAGTCATGACTTAGAAGCATGAGGTTGAAAATCTCAGAACGAAAATAGTGTGATCGGCTTTATTTGAAGGCATCTTAATATTGTCTTCTATATAAATGGTAAATTATATTGATAGTCATTCATAATAATTTGCGCACATTATAAATCTTTATGTAATCACCTTACCGGTTTTTCTACCATAACATCATCGCATCAATATCGAAGGCAATCTTGACAAGTTTCATAAAATTACCACGTCGAGGTGCGAAATAACGGCACAATAAGTGACGTTTAAACGACGTTCAACTTCCAATTAGAGGTCTTTAGTTCGTGGATGCAATTTGCGCGTGTTTGGGCATAGCGGGTTCTGCTTCTTGACGGCAGAAATACCGGTTGGGTTATTATTATTAGTTATGACATAGTGCCTCATTCATTATCGTGTAAAAATACTTTTGAAACTTTTTCAGACTTCAAATTAATTTAGGGTTAGGTAAAAATTGCCAAAAGTTCCCACACTCATCTGTCTGTATATGCTTGTCACTCTCTGTAACCAATAAAATTTGTTGATTGAGTCAGAGTACCATTAATGTAATCCATTTTTCACATAATACGTGTTGTATGGCGAGGACCGTAAAAAATGAAATTGTACTTACTGGCGTAACGCGGAGACCTGGATTGGATCAAAAACCAGAGATCATCAGTAAATTATGATATAACTTCACTTAAATGTACTGCGGAATTTTTAATGCGCAAATACCTCTAATGGCCGTAAGGATACACCTAGTATTAAGGTAAAGAAAGGACACGATCCATTTTTCATAACTTCCTCATGAGCCTTAACCTACAAGAGTTTTTTAATCTTAACATCCCCATCGAGCGCCATCTGCGCCTTTCATAAAAGGCTCGAGATCACGTCTCACGTCGTAACGCAGTCAACTCATAAGATGCAAATTCTTAGATCCTCAGAAAAAGAATGAATAAAGCAGGGTGACGCGGAATTTGATGCGGTTTTTAATATTCTGAAGGCTTGTTTTTTAATTGTGGTATTACTTAGTAGAGCTAGATGCAGTGTGGATTAAAAAACCTTTACAACTGTACGCCTACGGCACTAAAGTCCTGCTATATTGATGATGGTAGTTCATAGTTCATTCATAACTATTGGTTACATATTTGCAAGCTGAAGTGGCAGTGGGCCGGCCATATCTCGCGATGAACCGACGGCCGCTGGGGCAAACGTGTTTTTGAGTGGAGACCACGCTCAAAAGTGAGGGTTGGGTGGAAAAGTAGTGTCGAGTAAATGTAAATAAATCTTATCTATCTATATAAAAGTCAAAGGCATCAAATTTTTCTTCGGTTCATTTGAACACGGTTCGACAGACGAGCGACTCATATACATAGACAACGATTGGGAATAGGTTTAAAGAGTGTGAAACCAACGTTGTATGTAGAAAAAAATATATTGCTATCATTAAGTGGTATAACAAAATTTCCTATGATTCCTGGTGTACGAGACGAAGAGGAAACTACGCAACTAGTCCTAACAAAGTAACGAAGTCAAACTTATGGGGATACTCTTCCCACAAACTTTTTGCTTTCGACCTTTCCATTCACAATTGTTCGTTGACGGACTACAAGCTACGTCTTGTACCTATATGTGTTACAGCGTTCAACAACACGTGCAAATGATTTTTTTTTTTAATCAAAATGGGTGTTCTTTGCGGGACTCTTTGTTTATATACCTCATTGGTAAAAACGTAAGAAAACTGTAAAAACCATAAAAACTCTCACAATAAAGTTCTTATAACAAAGTTGTCCTTTATCAAGTGTCGCCCTGAGAAGTTGCGCCGTAACTCAGTCTCTGAACTCTTATCAGTTGTCACACTCCGACTCACTCACTTTTTATACTGGCTCTGGCAGGTCACGGGATATGGCTAACGGCCATTTCAATATCATATTTGAAGGGGAGTCGAGAAATTAATAAATTATAACCCATCATCCCTGCACTACGCCACACTTTCTCAACACTACTAATAGTGGTATGGTGTCGTCCAAAACCAAAACAAAATCAAACCACTGTGGACCCTTTGTTGGTTTTGTCGACTTATCGAAATGGACATTATAGAAGTCCTGTGTCTCGTCGATTTGTAAGTAGGGTTTAATAATAATGATGGTAAATCATAACTTTCGATTGCACGTTCAATTTTTTACAGACAGAAGCAGATATATTGATACTTCTTTTGATCATGTTATAAGAAGTGAAGAATTTCGTGTTAGATAAACGCCTTGCTTAAGCCTGCGCTAAATGTCTCCAGACCATAGCTCAAAGCCGTCTAGTAGATACATAAGTCTTTACACTTGAGTTTTCTGTAGTCGCGAGAATGGGCCACAGTTAGGTTGGTTAGGTACTCGCTCAGCACAACTTTTTGAATTTAGAAAGTTTATTACAGGCCGTAAATACGATTCAATGAGCTTTTACTCGAGTGAAATGAAAAACTGCTCATGAATTCAACATGATGTATGTAGGCGTTTTAGTGTTCATGAAAGTGAAATCAGCGGCTTGCGTTTGATACCGGACTATAATGTGTAAAACCCAGCATTTACAATTAAATAGATACCAGATTATACGTATATCTGGTAGAAGAATGTACCAAAAAAATTTTTTTACTTGAATTTATTTCTGATGTTTCAAGTAGCGGGGTCCTGCGATGTGGTGGTTTATAAAGAAAGTTAAAACATAAACACAGTATATAAAAATATATTCCGAAATAGGTTTATTTGTTATATTTGTTTCACTTGTTTATTTATCGTCCACTTAATATGTTAACATTTTGATAAACCGTCTAGGAAACTTTGATGCTTGATGCACCATAAAAAACAAAGAGAAAACGGATATAATATTTGCAGATCGTAAATTCATTGGTCCCAAGTCGGGAACCGCACTCGCAACCGGCGTCGCAGGCGGACCTTTGCCCGTCGTGCCACATCGGTCGTCTATATACCTATAGCATAACCCCTTCGGCTGGGAGGTATGGTTGTTGACGATGGAGGATCTACATCGAATTTCGTACTAACAATAATATTTATCTAAAAACCACTACGAAAACAAAGCCTAAAAAATTCTAAAATATTCTCCAAAGGGCTTTCGATAATACTTTATTTCCATTTACAATTGTTCTCGAATTGCCAAATATTTATTGTGTACAGATGATGTAATTGAAGATCTCAGGTACCCGGGGGCGAAGCCCGGAGATGAAATGGCGAACAAATGCGGAGCGTCCTTTGTCTCACCCAAGAACCAATTTGTCAGGAATCTGGTTGTGGTTCGAGTGAAGAGGTAAGATTGGAATGGAAACATCACTTATTGTCACTATGTCGGTTTCATGAAAAGATAGTTAATAGAATAAAGTTTTTTATTTAATTGTTTTAAAGATGTTTGGGATAAGTGGAATCGTGATTGCGTAGGTATTGGACGAGACACGGCCGCGCGGTGTCTGCACCTCCGCGCGCAGTTTCATTTAAATACTAGCACATAAAGCTTCTTTTTCCGTAGAAATATCACTGTAAAAAACTTCTATCGAGTTTAAGTTTTGTCAATAAAATTCAAAATTCACTATCATTTATTTCCATAGACTTAAAAAATATGCACTGAGACTAAATAGATGGATAGATTTATAGATAAGACATACATAATATTGCACATTGCAGCACATGATACATATGTAGGTCACAATAAGATATTCATGAATCAAGGAAGGAAATAGAGAACTTTTTAGCGTTTTACTTATAAGTCAAAGCTTAGACAAAAAAAACAAGTTTCTCAAAATTATAATTATTTCTTGTTACGTTTGGTCCAAGGAAATATAAGTGATAATGTTTTCCAAGTGGGAAAACAGCGCAATGGTTGTCATCGTCATCATTCGGGGCGGCTCGGATAGCGAATTCGAATAGCCTTGTGTCTCGCCCCAGAGGTAAGATTCAATTTGTCTTGGATCTGCCTGTGGCCTAAGTGAGAGGCAAAGCGTTACAATATTTTCTGATGTAGCGATAACTACTTTTTGTTCCACTATTAGAGAAAACCCTTTATTATACCACATAAAAACAGAAAAATACAGAAACAAACAATAGAACAAAGAAAGTATAAAGGGCGGTCTTATCGCTGAGAGCGATCTCTTCCAGGCAACCTTAGGATGAATAATATAGACGGTGGTGCAAGTTGTCTGTTGTAGAGGCCATCTAATAAATAAATAAATAATGATGGACAATTCACATAGCACATATCTAGCCCCAAGCTGAGCAGAGCGGTGTTATGGGTACTAGATAACTGATATACATAATACAATACTATACATAATGTTGATATTTTTACATAGATAACATTTGTCCCGAGGCGGGAATCATATCCGCAACCGTCGTAGGCGGACCTTCGCCCACCATGCCACGAGGTCGTCAAATCTTGTTCGTATAATCAACTAGGTCTTGTCATACATTGACAGGAACTGAACTTATCATACTTCAGCCTTAGTCAATGTTGTAATGCCCTTATATGCATGGAGACTGGGTATCAGGTAAAATAGAGTCTAGTCTAAGATGAGATGACCAAATAAAGCCTTGTCTCCAAGTAATGATTTCATTATATTCCAACCATTTCAGATTTCAAAAACTTTTTTTCTAGGCTCACAAAATAAGCACTTAGGCAAGACATTAAACACTATTATTATATTACTTCTAAGTAATGTTTTTCTTACCTAAATATAATAATGTGGTTTTAGATACATGTCAATATTTATGTAAAGCTAAGCACAACTTAGAATTTCTTACATACTATTGTCGGTGCAGAACTAAGCGACATCTGGCCAAGCAGTAATGTCATTGATGTCCTGACAATATCTTAGCATTCCAATGTTCAAATACATAGCATAAAAAAAATATGATGGCCATTTTCAAACGCCATCATCTAACTCCAAAGCAGAGCTTGTGATAAGGCAACTTTTAGTCCAGATTGGTCATTTGTTGTCTTTGATAGATAGATAGAAAACCCTTTATTATACCACATAAAAACAGAAAAATACTGAAACAAACAATAGAACAAAGAAAGTATAAAGGGCGGTCTTATCGCTGAGAGCGATATCTTCCAGGCAACCTTAGGATGAATAATATAGACGGTGGTGCAAGTTGTCTGTTGTTTATTTGTTGTCTGTAGATATTCTGATCTCTTGTGGCTTGTGTCGGGTGCGGGTGACGAGGCGAGGACAGCCCCAGGGGTCGTCAGCTTTTTGTTGCCCGACACCTGCCCAAACGATCGGATTTCTTGTTTGTGAATGCTTATTGGGGACAACTGATAAATTTGCGTTTAAACCAACCGATTTAAGGGGAATTTTACTGATGAAAAAAATAATATTGTAAAGATGGCGCTCATTGGTAAAAACCACGGTCTTTTCAATTGAAGGACTGTGTTGTACCATCCCTGGTACAACACTGACTGGACTTGACTGGTCAGAGTCTCTCACTGCTCATACAGCGAGTTGCTAGTACCTGCTCACCGAGTTGCACATTTTTTTGCGACATGGGATTTTATTGTAGGTACTTATGTTACAATGATTGGGAGATATATAATTTTAATTTTTATCAAGTTTATCATATTTCTACCTACGGTACATATACTCGTACCTACGTATACTTCTAGCAATTAGGTTATTAGACGTTATAAGATAAAGCAAAAAGTAGCGAGGTTGCGATGTGTCGTTTGTTTCGTCCGGTTGTAATCGTCACAAACATAGTCGGAGAGAATCGGTATCCCACGGACCTAGGAACACTAGTCAATAATTGCGCCTCCACCAGCTCTCGTCTCAAGTTTAACACACGTAACGCGTAGCATCCCACACAATGGACGAGATATCTCCCCAACCCCAGGGTATAGTGTCATACTTAAAATTGAGTGGTTGCCATCGTAACCCATCCAGATCCATAACCATAAATGAAGCATAGGCTATAACTTACTGGACACACCAAGTTGCATAAACAATGCCAAGTCTTATAAGTTACCGCCCTAGGCGTCGTCTCGAGGGTCGTATCGTACGCTGCAAATTGCATCTGTCTGTCGATGTTCGACGTCGCACACAGAAGGGAATCTATTAGCCTACGCGTCCTACATATTGCAAACATCCGTTGAAGCTTTGATTTGCAAAACAAAAATACGACTTGCAACTCCAATTTCGTTTGCTTTTTCTCTGTTACAGCTTTTTGGGGCACGTTTGGCCTGGAAACTTTTGCTGCGAGAAAATTGAGAATTTTTGATTTCCTACGGTCGCCATCGTTGCGTTATCCTAGAAAATCGAAGTGAGTCAAGCTTTATACTCTTTTATTATATTATCGTGATGAAACTTTTAAAAGGATCATGCTTTTTAACACAAGTCATTGATAACGGGATATTTACCATGATTCGAATTTTGAATTTTCTAATATTTCGGCTCAGTTTCGAGTAATATTGGAAACCTCAAAAATCTAATCATGGTAAATATCCCGATAAACATGAATTTTGTAAATTATCGTGGTCATTCAACACAAATAAAAAAAACCTGCTACGATTGAGAAAATAAGTTGCTGTGTACTTAATATTTTATGACAAAGGATAAAACACAATAAGAAAAGGTTTACGTAAATATATCTAAGTTGATTAATTTGTTTCAACGGTTTAGTTTTATATGAAAAACTTACGAGGATTCATAAATACAAGGCCAGGGAAACATCATTACTAAGTTTCGTGCCTACCTAGGCGGTAGACAGTCTCAAGCAAGTCTTAAGCTGGTTCTCTTCGTTCTCATGAAACTCATCTCAAACGTTATTGTTACTAAGAGTTACCTTAGATAGTTTAAGAAAACACTGATAAAACCCGTTCATGCATACTGTAGCCTTAGTATGATGGAGGACTCCAGTTAGGCAATCAATACACTATACAACACCAATACATATACAGAAAAATGTAATGCAATACGCACTAAACACTATTACAGAACAATTCTGTGAACGTGTGCACAACGCATTAAATTATTAATAAAGTAAATACAGTTTGGGTTTTATCAGTGTTTGACAAAACTTTGTGAAATAAATGCATTGCGAAATAAATAAGAATTTGTAGACAAACGAAAATGAAAACAAACGAAAATGAATCTACCCTGAAATTCTGAGAAATTCTTGATTTCAAAGTAACATAACGATAGCAAATTCTGAGCTATACATCAGTTCCTATTTAGAGTTTATTACTTTTATACTATCAATGTATAGTACACATGCGCGGCGGTAAAACAAGATTGACATTGTAACTGAGGCCGCCATAACTTATATATTACAAGCAAATAATGGTCGGGGTGAATAGTAATGTCATGGGTTGTACTGAATTATGGCGTTAAATAGTAATGCCAAGGGTCATACGCAGTGATGGTGTTAAACCTTAGCGCGGGATTGATATGGGTTTATGGCACGGTCTATAGCCAATCCTATTTTGGTAACTTATGTTTATCAAACGCTTTCAAGTAGGTACATGAAATTTCTATGCCTGCTTAAGATTCAACAAATTTAGATCCAAATACGTCCGTCCTACCCGTTATGACCTACGGAGCTGAAACGTGGACACTCACGATAGGGCTGGTCCACCAGTTCAAAGAATTAGCAAGCTGAAGTGGCAGTGGGCCGGCCTCTCGCATCTCGTGAAGAACCGACGGCCGCTGGGGCAATCGTGTTCTTGAGTGGAGACCACGACTCGGTAAACTTAGTGTAGGACGCCCTCCGAACAGGTGGGATGACGACCTGCGAAAGACTGCAGGTAGATACTGGATACGGCAAGCTGAAGACAGGGCGCTATGGCGCTCATTGGGGAGGCCTATGTCCAGCAGTGGACTGCTATAGGCTGATGATGATGATGAGATCCAAATAAAGATCGTAAAAGACTTCAATTATAAAGATTCTCGTGAGTCCACTATTAACTATTAAAGCATCTCAATCCTATGACATTCCATGAGTGATTGGCTGATAACAGTTTTGCCGCAAATTGGTTCTGTTTCTGCCAGTATTCAGAAAGCAGCCAATGAATGGCGATATTACCAAAGTCTCTCACTGTAATACAATACAATACAATACAAAAATACTTAATTTTACACCAGATACATCATTACAAAAATATATTACATGCGACAAGTACAATGGGCGGCCTTATCGCTTCGAAGCGATCTCTTCCAGGCAAACCGTTTTACAGAAATAATTATGTGAATTTAAGAAAAGGCAGGCACTGTATATCATAGACTGACTACTGGACCCACTCTGCATAAAAGGTGTCCAATCGTCATGTCATACCTTAAACTACTTACTTGCAACTAATATTTTCTCACCTACTTGGCTGCTCAGCATATAAATGTGCCTGTTGAGGCACATCCGCGAAACAATCAATAAAGCACCCAAGCCCCAGGAAATAGCATTCATTATTCAGTGCTACAGATAGCATCTCGGGTGTAAAGTAACACTTCCCCCTCTTGTTAGGTGTACGCTCAGCGCCTTGATTTATAGAGGTGAGGATGCCTGCAGTGCTTCGAGGATCAAATAGTCATAGGGTGGACTCGGGGCGTACTCGTTGTATGCATGGGACGGTGTTCTGTCTAACGTGACGAGAAACATTGCTTCTAAAACTTTTGAAAGTGTCATGGTTATTAACACTAAAGTCATTTAACACTTTGACTGCGATTTTTTTTTCGACGACTGTGATCTTTTTTTTAACCTAAAAAATTCGTGCTGCCGCTCTGCACAGCGCGGTTGTGTTGCGCCGCACATGCGTTTCGTTCGAAAAATATTACGGCTGTGCTGAGTCACACAGATCTGTATTTTCTCAGCCGCTGCGCTAGTGTGGATTTACGCATAATAGTCACTTGTAGAAAAGACACACCGTGTTATTTCAGCAGTCAAAGTGTTAAAACGGGATATTTACCATGATTTGATTTTTGAGTTATTCAATATTTCGGCACAGTTTCATGCATGCATGATAATCATGGTAAATATCCCGTTTAACTAAAAAAAAATGTCAGAAAAAAATTACAATTTTATAAAAAAGTCCTATAATTTAAATATTCTTTCATGTCATAGAAACATCTATCAATTAACCACTTTCTAAGCTTAATTTTAAATAAATTATATTGCATAGATTTAAATTCATTGGGTAACTTATTATAAGTTCTTATTGCTTGATGATATGCATTCTTATTCGCAAGTTCTACTCTACATTTTGGGACATAGAGCCTGTCTTTATATCTCGTCCGTCTCTCCATCACAACTGCGTGAGTCTTGAATAATGAGGATATTCTTTCACAAACTCGAATAACAAACCTTATATTGACTGCACTGCGTGGAACTGGCCCTCTTGCCATTAAACCATCGTATATTCCCCGCTACATTCCCTCCCCTAACCTAAAGGCACAGCGCACACGGGCCACTGGGTAAACAACTAAAACGGAAACAAACGGGAGATAAACCACGTTTGTTACGATCAACGCGGCCAATACACCACGAAATCTTTCACTGCAACACTGGCTCCTTTATGGCTACTTTTGTCTACGGCTCTTTGTTTCTTTACTGCTGAGTTCCTTAAGGGATTCTCATCGGGTAATAAAACTTGGCTTTAAGTAGTTAGTTTTTAGTAGTTACCGTTGCGTTAAGGACTTTGAAAGAGAACAAGACCATTGAAGTAATGAATGAGTGAAGTGAAGTGGTTATGATATCTCTGTGGGGTATATGCTGAGCTTTTTTATTCACTTCGTAAATTCTACTATTATTATAAAGCGAAAGTTTATGAGGTTGTTTGTTGCTCTTTCACGTAAAAATTACTGAATGGATTTTGATGAAACTTCACAATATTATAGCTTACATATCAGAATAACACATAGGCTTTCATAAAGATAACATATGGTATATTTTCTAAAATATATATCACCACGCAGGTGAAACCGCGGGGCGCAGCTAGTTTACTATAAAATAGCGATAATGACAATGAGGGAATACAGAGTGCACCTGTGTTTGCGCACACACTTGTGCACTACAATGTATCCTACGCATCTGGTTAGTCTCCGTTGAGACTGATCACGGTAGCCGAAGATTCGGCCCGATATCATCATCATAAAGTTGATGCGATCTGAAACAAACAATAATTTATAAACCATATGGGTTTTAGGGGAAATAGTAAGAAACGAAAATGTGGTTCAGCGTGTTTTGCCAATATTCGAGCGTTAGGGTACCTACCATCTTACTTAAGTTAATTTAACTTTAGCAATTCCCAAAAATCAATTCGAAACTTCTAAAAACTCTCCATCTCCAAAAGATACAACACTCCTCTACACGAGATATCACTGGCCATAAAAGAAGTGACAAGGGCACGAAACACAAAACCAGTAATGATATTGACTTCCTCTGGCCGACCGCCAAAAAGGCGCGATTTGGCGCCGCCGAAACTTTTGTACACTCGATTTGGTTAAGTAAAAATATAAAGGCGAAACTCTCAGGGAAGAGGCGAGAAGTTATTGTTGTCTTGTTTTTGTTTAGATAAGTACGGCTAGTATTAGTGGCCCAGAGTGGGATAGTGGAAAAATGGAAACTACTTCTCTAAAAAAAAGAAACACTTCTTTAAAAGTACTAGGCGGCCTCTGTGTCGCTCACGATTAATTAAAATTATTATGTATTTATATTATATATTTTATTTATTAATTCCAGCTGGATGTCTTATCAAAATAAAAAATAACCTAAATTAATTAATTAACAACAATTAAATGTTAAGTCCACTTGTGGAAGATAAGAAGAACTATCACGATTTATTATCATCATCATCAGCCTATAGCAGTCCACAGCTGGACATAGGCCTCACCCAATGATTTATTATCAGTTGTATGTAATATTGCCAAGATCGTCAACAAGACCTGACCGCGAACAGAGTTTATAAAGGGACTCGAAAAACTTTAATTGTAAAGAAAAATCCTCTTTTCAAACTAGGGTACGACTTTCTGCCACAGCATTCCATTTTCTTTAAGCATCTCGAGAACCTCCAGCTGTCCGCGCAAGACCATAAATAACTCCGCGGCTCCTCGGTTTGTTTTTATTTATTTACGAGGCAGATAATTTGCGGTTGGCTTACATTTGTACTCTTCAAACGCTCGGAACATTGAAAATACATCTCGTGAAACAGAACCCGTGGGCAAAATTGGTGTTCTGACAAACTACATATTATTTATCGTCATCTTTATATTTAAATTTATTTTAAGGAAAACCAGAGGCTTATACTTGATAGACTAACAATTTGATTAATACCAAAAAGCTAATTAAAGGTTTTCACGATTAGATCACGAGAAGTCATCTTTATATATAAAAAAATCTATTGCTGTTCGTTAGTCTCGCTAAAACTCAAGAACGGCTGGGCCAATTTAGCTGATTTTGGTTTTGAAATGGTGTTGTCGTAGTCCAAAGAAGGTTTAAACGGTGAGAAAACATGGTCAAATTGCGCAGAAATTTCCACGCGGGTCAAATAAAAAGTCTGCATCATATTAGCCGATAAACGTCAATATACATATTTATAATTTTCTTTGCTTTGAAAATTTACGCTAGCCTTTAATTTTTCTATCACAGAATGGGGGGGTCTCCTAAAATGATTACTAAAAAGGCGTTTTAGATGTGTTGTGCTATGGTTTGAGGAGCCTTCGTTAGATACCTGTCGTTGACTAAATTGCTTTTTAATTCAGTGCGTCATAACGCCACAAATAGGGCACCGCAGGCGCTTTCTCGTCACGTAAAAAATATGGCGCCTACGTGATGACTTAATCTGTTCGAATGGGGTTGACTTACGCGATGTGTAAATAATGCCGAGAGGTGAGGGTGTAATGGATTAGAAGAATGGTAATGGGCGAGGGATTGAGGTATTAAGGGGTCTTTATGTGAAGCTACGTGGGTACCTCTCTTATGCTTTTGAGTGATAACGTGCAGTATATTATTTAGTTATTTAGATGATAAGATCTTACGAGTAGGAGTGATTAAAAGGCCATCATAGCAAGGTTGCTACGGATACCTATTTACATTTTCTGATGATGAAATCTATCAATATTATATTTTTTTTGTGGAAACATTATACTTCTATTTCGTGAAATAATACCTACAAGGATCATGGTAGCCTTCGTCCAATATACTGATAAAAGAAATAAAAAACTTATTTAACTCTCAGAAACAATTAAGTGCACAAAAAGTCATTACAAATTATATTTTGAAACAACTACTAGATGCTTGAAACTAATACGCGTCACTCAAAATCAAGCCCAATATTTAGAAATAGTTTTTGCACTTTTTCTAGCAATCATTTCTGAGCCAGACGTGTTTTTGCTTTCGGCCAAGTGGCCGATAATTGGTACCATTTGGCCTGTCCAGACCAATGGAATGCTCCGCTAATGTGTGGTTACAAGCCAAGATTTAGAAAAAGAGTGTGCTAGTTATATTAGCCGATTTCAAGAAAGGAGGGGTTTGATTGAGACCGTTCTTTTTTTATTTCAAAGCTGGTGCGTGTGTCCCATTTCAATTTGGCTCAGTTCTGACAGTGGCATCCATGAGAAAACCATTATAAGTCTTAAATTTGCATTAACCCTTATGTATGTGCGCGACAAATGATTGAGACAGATGATTCTTTTTTTAAAACTGAATTTTATACCCATTTTTCATTTTTGAAGTCGATTTATAGTTTTTAAAGCACACCAAATTATTTTGAAAATATAACATTTTGGGTGCCTGCACGCACGTGTCGAAATACCGTGGCGCGCCCGGCGGCGGCGGCCCTTCCGATTCATGCTGCCGAGGTAAGACGATCTAACTTTACCTACGACTTCGTGTATACAAGGTGGTATCACCATGTATAACACGGTAGCTAGTGTTCAGGAATAATACCGCTTACATTAATTTGTCGATAATTGGATATTATTTTCAGAATCGGATAAGTGATGATCCGATTCTGAAAATTAACTTTCAACAAACTAACTTTCTAACTAAACTTCATTTAAATATTTAAGCTTAGGAACAAATAGAACTCAATATCGGTTTCCAGAATTTAAATATATTTTATTTGTCGAGTTGGCAAGTGGTTTTGTTTTCCGTGAGATCCATAACTTTTCTCTCCAATTATAAACATTTCTTCAAAGCCCGAGATAGACCAGTACTCGCACAATTCTTTTGAGCAAATGTTTGCGTAGAAATCTTCCATCAAAACTTCCTCAAACAAAAAGAATTCTTCAAGATATCCACATTCGTAAAGCATCTTCATTCAGCCAAAACCACTCAGCGCTTTTTAACCGAACAAACAGTCGTTTTTGTCATTTGCGAAAACATCCCGTAAAGGGGGCTGCGAGCGCAAACCCTTATTCGGCCCTATGCGTTCTATTGAGGGTAGGTAAGGAAAATCGGGTCTCCTTTTTTTCTTTCAAGCGCTTTCAAGCTGCTTTGAATAGCGCTGTCAATATTTTGAGCGGTATGAATGGGCGCTGTAGTGGATGTCAATGAGCAGCTGAGTGGGCGGGTGCGTGTCCATTGCGGGGTAATTGTGAGCGGCTGTTGTTTTTGTATGAGTACATTGTAATGTAACTCAATATGATGGATGATATTTGGCAATAATTTATTTAATAATTTTTATATGATTCGATATAAAAAATAAATATTGTACCTATAGTGATCGTTTCAGATTATCTAGATATTGATAATGAGGCTAATTTTAAATGTATTTGTAAGTATTGCTTAGTTTGATACTAATCTTCGTAAGACTTCAACTTCATGAGTAGTTAAATGTATTTTTTCTCATTATAAATCTATATGAAAAAACGTGAATCACCTACCTCTTAAGCCGGATTGGTGGGAGGCCAAAGTTTGCGATAATTGGTGATCTCTCGAAGAGGCTAACGCCGCCAGCGCGAAGTAAGCTTAGCAAAAAAATTAAAAAGTAGGTTATCACATGACTAATTTAAATATCGAACGCAATATCGTACCGTACGCCAGAATGGAACCGCTCTCTTATCGCGCACCTCCTTTGAGATAGCTCAAAGCCAATTAGATGCGGCGACAACCCGAGTGACAAGATAGCGCTGCAGCGATGAAAAGCGCTTCTTTCGCTGTCATATCACAAAACTTTGTTATGTGCGGCTTGTACTGAAAGGATGGGCTGCGATAAAAGTGCTTTTCTGACATGTCACAAAACTAGTTAGGGTGCTTGCATAAAGAATGTGCACCTACAGGTTTTTTTGCATCTTGTTGTGATTGCACTAGAGCTAAGTCAATTTTTTTTCCGTCTCTTCTGGGACGAAGCTGGTGGGAGAAACCGGAAATGACGGTAGTATGCGAGTGACGAGAGGGTGTGGCAAAAACAAATGTCTTCAAGCATACAAGTGTAAGCTCATTTTTTGTGGTCAACAAACTCAAATTAGCTCAAGATAATATCATAAATGATGATTAACTTCTTATTATGTGAACACATTAAATGAGTCAGCTTTTGAACGATCCCAACCTTTGTACCTATCTATATGTATATACTTAAACTAAGAACCCTGTTCTGATGTAAGTGACATATATTATTTGTCTTTTTGAGAATAAATATATGTATATATAAAACAAAAAAGCTTTCATAAACATTTTTAATTTGTTTGTATGATGCAAAAGCTGTAGTTGCTTGTAGTTTATTTTTATTTTCCGCCTCCTCGGACAGCTCGCATACAACGTAGGACAGGACTTGTACGTAGGTACAAGTCCTGTCCTAACCGTAACCATCCCTTAGGAGTACAGAAATACAGAAATACAATTTATTAATAAAACCACTTTACAAGTCAAAAATTCGTTTACATTTTGTATAAATTCAAATAAAATAAATCATATTAAGTCGAATAAATAAAAATAATGTCATAGAATGGTTTAAAATTGTAATAGTTCGTTTACAGAATAGAAATTGTGCTCGACAAGCCAACGTTTAAGTCGTATTTTAAAACACGATAGACTGCACGATGTACTCCTAAGGGACTCCTTATGTTACGTTAAGGACATGACTAGCCCTACGGCTAAAGTACCTAGATCGATGTTATAATGCGTAGGTACATAACCTTCGTCAGGTAGGTGGCGCAGTCAGTGTTCGCCTTTAGTTTCAGCTCCTTAGTTCTTCTAATTAGGTAGTTCGAGATGCGCGTGTACTTTGCTTTGAAATTTTGCAATGTTTCTTTCAGCTTTGAGCCCGTGTCTTCTCTCTTAGAATATCCACGTTCCTCGTGTGTAATTCAGTGGTAGTTTGTTTTCAATGTTTTTTATTATGACGACCTCTAAGGCGCGAGGGGCGAAGGTCCGCCTGCGACGCAAGAGGTTCGATTCACGCCTCGGAACAAATGTTTGTACGATCTACAGATATTTGTCGCGGGTGTTCTGGTCGTTTTCTATGTCTAATAAAAATATCTATCTATGTAATGTATTGTATTATGTATGTCAGTGATCTAGTACCCATTATGCAAGCTCTGCTTAGCTTGGAGCAAGCATAGATGATGCTGTGTGATTATTATTATACAGGCCAGAGAGGACAGGCCATTTGCCGTTTCAGGCTATCTTGAGCTGCTTCAAGATCATCTGTTACCTAGGTATTACATAACGCTAATTAACACTTTGAATCTGGTACTACACAATCCAACACCGCTTATTCCCATTAGTTCTGTGCTGATAGTTCTAAACAGAAACACAAATAAAGTAAAATCAAACGTGCTTGGCCAGTAGGTACGCTGCACTCAAACATTTTAAAACTCAGCGCTACAATACAAGATTAACGGCTAATGAGCTGAAACCTTTCTCTGCTGATCGTTAGCGCGAAATACTGAGAACATCAAGCGCTCTTATCGACACTGGGTTAGGTTGGTTGTTAGGTAAGAGGCGGACGTGTAAGCGGCGGCGATTTGATCTGGTAAAGAAACTTTGAACTGTTTAGACGCAAAATATTATATTAAATGAAATGTTGAGATTTACAGCAAGTCAATTTGAAGCACTGACTATATATGTACATATTCATTTATTTTTGCTTGCATGCATGCTAACACAACACAACTTTGTTTTGTGATTCAAGAGGAAGGTTTATAAAACGTATGTAGTATGTAGACATATATGTAGATTACCACGCGGGTGAAGCTGCGAGGTGCAGGTAGGTATCAATATTGTTTAGATTATAGGGAGAGCGGCCAGAGCAATCAGTGCTTTCAAACGCCAATTTTGACCAATTTTGACTTTGTAGCTGGTGTCAAACTAATACAAAATTGACGTTTGACAGCACTGCTTGCTTAATTTACGCCTGTCACAAACCGGTCGCGAGTTACATAATCACCATAATCACCGGCCAGCTGAGCGGTTCGATATCGCTATGCTTGTGAATGTGACAAAGCCTTCTCAGTAATTTGAAGCGCAACGCAGGTGCTGCACGTCAGTGGGCTAGCACGAGCGCTGCCATCGGAACAGCTATTTTATTACACTTGTCTTAAGATTAATATTGCTTTGGCTCTATTATTTGCTTTAAAATGTGAAATTCTTTTGTAATTAATTGGAGTTATTGAATGTATTCTTTTCTTGACGTGAATAAAAATGATACAATAATTAATAATAAAAATAATTTATTTGGAAAGATGGTTTTATAAATAAACGGTAACAAAACTGTCACAATAACCACTCGACATAACAATTGTAGGTAGTCGAGATTCTATTCGTTTTTAACAAAACTAACTTTAGAACAAGAAAACATAAACACTAGAACGAAACCAATCCTTACAAAGCTGAGCAGAGTTAACAATATCTAAAGCTACGTCCTCACTGCTAGATTGTAGCTTGGAATGTGAATGAAAAAACAAACCTACGAGTATAAAAACGTACGCGATCGGCTACACTATAAACGCCTAGTTTAGCTAGTCACATGGATGTGGCGTAGCGATGTCTGTTACTGGATTTTGAACTCTAAGCCTAGCTACCAAAGCACCCAGTCAACCTGTCCTACCCCCTTATGACTGTGACCTTAAAATAAATCCTCTTTGCTGCACAATACTCCTTGTATACATATTCAAGCGTCGTCGTAGTTCTAAGATGTAACGTATTCCAACGGTTACGAGAAGGTATCCTAATAGGTATAGAGAAGCAGGTGCATTCAAGAGTCGATGGATGAGACAACGATCTTGTAGTCAGCCGAGCTGACTCCGAGATATCTGGGATAGGTTGAACCATAGAGAAGATGGCACTAAATCTTTTGATTCTGAGCTACAGATAAATGAACATTGCAACCTCATGAAACTTGGTATATTGAGACATAATGATTTTATAGTATGCCGAATAATCGAAAATAATTTGGCGAGTTTTAAAAAACTACAAAACCGACTTAGAATAACTAAATAATGGGCGCCATCTCTTAAAGAACGTTGGTACTACGTGATCAGGATTGTGACTTTATCTATAAAGATAGAATACAAAAATGCTATATTGTACACCAGATGGAGATCATTGAAATGAAATGAAATGAAATGAAAGTTTATTTCCTTAGGCTTACAAATAAGCACTTAGACAAGTCATATATTATACTATTCATTATTATATTGATGTTCACTATTATATTACATAAAAAAAAAACATTACATGCGACAAGCACAATGGGCGGCCTTATCGCTTGCTAAAAAAACACTTGAAAGATCTGCACTATGAAGCAAGGAATTAATTAATGTTTTTTTTGGCTGAAAGGTAAAAGAGGTTGTAATGACCTCTTTTGTGTTTAACCAACTTAATAATGAATAACTTGGGGCTATATAATGATGTGTGAATTGTCCGACATTATTTATTTATTTTATTAAGAATAACGTCAAGTTGGTGGTCAAACTATATTATGTCGCACACAGTTTTTCTGCACAGGCGACCATCGCTCGTCCGTGGGTCGGTCGCTTAGTTTGATATTAAATAACAGCCTTTACCCAACAGTGGGCTTGTTGTATGTATATTCAAGCCATACAGTGCTAAAGCTAGCTAGAAACTATATGTCCCAACCGGCTGTACGAGTGAAGGCAGCGGAGCGCAACGCTAATGCTCCAGAGCTGTTTAAGCGCCCTGAACTGTCACAGCTTCTTGGACGAACTTCGTAAACTGTTCTAATTGTTGGCCTTTGAGCTTTGACTGCTCGTTATCTATCGATGGAGCTCAAGGGGGCCTTGGGCACCACCACTACAACTACGTAGTTTTTAAGAATAATATTTTTCAATGTGCAAAGTATTTCTGTTTGTACTCATTCAACTTGGTATGGCATTTTGACATGCAAAGCGCACTAGCCTGCTTGCAAGCTAGTTACCTTCTTGATGACCAATAGAGGACAAAAATTTAAGTGTAAAAAAATTGGGAGCTTTTACAGTCAACAGATACTAAATGCACCCACCCGCGAAAACGAGCAGTATTTTTATAAATGACTTAAACTCTCGCCACTCGTATACCACACGAGCAGATTTTGTAAAAAACTCGTCTTTAATTTCTTGAAAACGTTCAAAGCCTGATAAAAAGTATCCCAGTTTTTGCTTTCCAAGAAACGTCTCTGAAAATCTTTTTAAAATAAGATGAATAATAAATTTCAGCTTCATAAACCTTCGCGCGAACTCTCAAAGTAAGTCTCAACCAAATTGAAAAGTGTAAAAAGTCTAGATTCCAATAAGGCAACTAATCAATCATGCCTCATCTAATTACTCCCAGACTCTAATGAGATGAGAAAAACTCGAGCAAACTTCCACAAACTCTGGAAAATCGAGAAAGATTTTCGCTGACCAATAAAATTAGAGATAATTTGAGAAAATGGGCAACTAGTTGAGATAGAAATTGTTTTCACTTTGAGAATATTCTTGTTGAAAGCCCGCCATTTGGATAATGGATTTTGAACGTTCATTAAATTATTAATGGACATTTTAGAATATCGATTGGCCTTTAGAAGCGTGTAATGCTCCATTTATTTTTGATGAACACGCTGCGTAGAGTCGTTTTGCGTTTAGGGTCGTTTTCAGTACCTGTATAACTGATGTAGCTTGCATGCAGCTGAGAGCACTTAAGATACGTCAAAATGATACCTAGTTGAATAAATACGTAAGTGAAGACTTTGCACATTAAAAATTAATGATCTTAAACAGTACTTGGCCTTTGAGCTCAATCGATCGTCAAAGAGGAGTCAAAGCTCAAAGGCTTACAATTAGAATAGTTAATGCGGTACCGGTGGCGGACTATTGACAATTTTCGATGTAAAATTCACGCGTGGCGGAAAAAAGGGAACGCCAAAGTGGTTTATATAAAACCTATTTCGTTCTTTATCTTAGAATTGATTGGAGTATTTATAAGGTGACGTTTATTATCTCAGCTAGCGTGGAATCAGGGTCTGGATTCCACTAAATGAAACGCTTCACCGACACTATTAAACGCAACCTGCGAAAGACTGCAGGTAGTTGCTGGATGCGTCAAGCTGTAGACAGGGCGCTATGGCGCTCATTTGGGGAGGCCTGTGTCCAGCAGTGCACTATCGTAGGCTGATGATGAAACGCTTCAGAATAACAATGGAATCATCTATGAATAACACATTTTGGCATTTTACCTTAGATGAAAGAAACTATAGATGGAGGGACGCGTGTCTAAAGTGTCAAGGTTAAAACCATTACCTATATCAAACTCTCGGCACAAATAGCACCGCATGCACTATCTCGACTTTCCATCTTAGGACAATTCTACGACGATACCATTATCATAGGAATACGATTGGTTAGCTGAATTCGGACCCAGAACGATATCATACAAACTTCCATAAATCATTGCCACCGCTGCGCTCACCACCGTCCCAATAGCATAAGCCATACCTTTTGTTAGAGCTTAGTCTTTCCAAAAGCTGCAATATATTTCTGGAACTATCTATTGTTATGCAGTGCGCGCGCATTGATAGAATTATTGCTATTGCACCGGGAACTTAAGTTCCCGGTAGTAGGATGATTTACGCCGTAATGCCTGCTGAAATGTCTGAGATATTGCAGAGAGAACTTTAATGGGGAGTCGGCTTGTGCGGTGGTTATTGATGTATCCGAGGGAAGGTTGGTGGCTGGAGACTGGAGGAAACGAAAATAACTTAAATGTAGATGAATAAGTATTTATGCGTAAGTACCTATTGTATGCGTAAATATGACGACCGATGTGGCGCGGCGGGCGAAGGTCCGCCTGCGACGCAGGAGGTTGCGGGTTCGAATCCCGCCTCGGGACAATTGTGTGTACGATCTGCAGATATTTGTTCCGGGTGTTCTGGTTGTTTTGTATACTTATATAATAAAAAAATATCTATTTATGTAATGTATATCAGTTATCTAGTACCCATAACACAAGCTCTGCTTACCATGGGGCTAGATAATGCTGTGTGAATTGTCCAGCATTATTTATTTATTTATTATTTATTTATTAGACGAAAAGTACATAGTCGTAAGAGTACCACCTTACTACTTGTGGACATAAAAATTTAACTGAAGATCAAACCAATACTAACTTTTTTTTAATTTCGTATTGTTGTAATAGTGACGAATGAAAAACAGCTGTTTAAAAATAGCTATTGGTGGTTAGAATGTGCATTTTGACTTCGAACAAACCTTTTCAATTTGCAAAACCAGTAAGTAATGTATTTTGAAAATGTTTTTCTAGAGGCGAAACGACTATGTCACAGTTTATGTAGGAGTATGTATCGTTCCGACCCTTTATCATCATTATCATCATCAACCTATGTTAGTCCACAGCTGGACATAGGCCTCCCCCAATAAGCGCCATAGCTATCTTTAGCTTGACGCATCCAGTACCTGCCTGCAGTCTTTCGCAGGTCATCATCCCACCTGGTCGGAGGGCGTCCTACACTACGTTTACCGACCCTTAGTTTGGCGGAAATAAGGGGCGAAACGACAACAGGTATCTACTCCATTTTTTTAATAGATATTAACTAATATAATTATTTATGCAGTTAATGTTATGTAACAGAATGGAGTTTCAATGTTAAACAATGACATCAGCGCGACAACAAGTACCCCAACAAACATTTCATAAGTCGCCACAACGTGCCGATTCTAACTTTTGGTTTTATACTTTGGTAGTAAATACGTCGCTATCACGTTAACACGACCCAAAAAGGGCCCATTTTATACGAGTTAGTGTCATAATAGAGTCGTGTATCAGTCGTATTAATCGCAATATGGTCTTGTAGTGGCCGTATAGATGTCGTGTGATGCACTTTTAATCGAGTTAAGATGTTTATGACCATTGCTTTACGGCATTTTATCGATTATGTAGTGTTAATTACGACTTTTTTTACGGGATTTTATTGTGAAGTGGAGATAGTGAATGAAACTAAATGACACAATTTATTTTTATTGTGATAGAATTAATCTTGCAAGGAAGCCATTTTATTTTATCATTACGTATTACGTACATCATCGAAATTCATGTTCAAATAAATAGTTCAATTGGGAAATTAATTTTATCGAGTAATATGCGCTAGTAACCTCGAAATAATGAACGCGCCTTATAAATTATTTAGATTTAAGCAGTAATTTTACTCTAATTTGACGAATGTGTAAACATTTGCCTTTATACGACTTAAGAGTTTATGACACGACCGTAATACAATTTCTTAACGACTTTTCACTATATGCGCTTCTTTTGGGTCAGCCATATTGGAAAGCCAAGGAAATTTGGGTTCAGTTGTTGAAAAAGGGGTTTCTATGTATATAGTAAACTTTTATGATTGTTATACTTTAATTAGTTTTAATCCATGGTACCGAGAGAATCTACCTACCTTATTAATTAAATAAATACTGTTAATGATTATGATTACATGTGATAACATTTTGATTGGTTAATAATAAATAAAACCACCCATAGTCATTTTTTCTTTTATTTCAGAGTATGAATGAGTGATTTAAAATTTTAAATCATCCCGAAGTATATCATTTTTACTAGCTTCGCTTTCACTTTTATAATCGGAACTATAACCAAGACATAATTTATCAAAAATTTAATCTACTTCATCTTCTTCTGACTCTACTGTTATAGAACCACTGGATCTCATTTCTGTGCGTTGAGCAACATCATAACTTTGCACCGAACTCAAATCTCCTGAGTTCAAAATTAAACCTTGTACGGAACCAACTCCAGTTTTTTTACAGTTCACTTGTATATTACAAAAATATGGTAGTACGTATCTAGTCGTTAAAGAGTAGGATAAAAGTGTTCATATTTACTTAAAATAGTATAAGAGAGAAAATTACCACTCTTATACAATTGTCACCTAAAAGTAGTTCTAGCGACTCTAATACGATTGACATTATAGTCGTATAAGAGTACGATTGATCACTTCTACACGAACGTCACGTAAAAGTAGTTCTCTCAACTCTAACACGAGTAATGCCGGTGAAACGTCGTATAGACGTTACTAAGATTTCAGCATTGGTTATACTACTGAAAGTTGTATAATTGTCATTAAAACAGTCATATAGAAGTTTATACGATGTCTATATACGACAGCAAGTTGTATAAACTTAAAGAGGCCTAACGTCATATTACACGCAAAAATTACTTCAATACGATGTTTATAGCATTTTGAGCCGCGTAACTTGAACTTATATGACTGAAATGTTTGTTGGGACGTGTCACTCTAGTTAATCCATGTTAGGGATTCCTGCAACAAACGAGTGTCTCGGACCGGGAAGATAGAAGGTATTGCTGCAAACCTGTAATCATCATAAAGAATAGCCTCTAGCAGTCCACTGCTGGACGTAGGCATCCCCTGATAAGCACAAAAAATATATTATGTTATTTTGGACTGTAAGTGATAATTTTATATAACAGACCTAACAACCGCGAAGAACCGACGCGCGACGGCCGCTGGGGCAAACGTGTTCTTGAGTGGAGACCACGACTCGGTAAACGTAGTGTAGGACGCCCTCCGACCAGCAGCCCTATTGTCTAACTTCAAGACCATTACCAGTGAACTTGAAGCCCATTACCAGTTGTCAAACCTGTCATAATGATTTCGGTATTGTCTAAGGATTTCAACTGGACATGAGCTTGGGAATGAATGATTCAGGTGAATCCAATTCTCAAGTTTTCGATCTTTCTTGCGTTCCGTTAATGCATCTAGGACAACCAGTAGATCCACTGGTACTACTGGCGATTTAGCGGTTTTTATAGTTGCAAAAATGGTAATTATATTTATTATGCTGTAAAAACAAAGCCTGTGCATTCTTTTTGTTATTTTTTGCAATACAATCACGTATTTTGTCAGTAAGTATACTAAAAAAGTAGTAACGAAACGTAAGTTTTCTTTACTGTCAAACTCTCTGATGTCACTCACTATACTATAGCAGTTGTCAAAAGTTTGAGGTTTGTTTTGTTTGTATTTGTAAATTTGGTTGGTGTCTGTGCGAAAAAACTTTCGTCTCAAAGTGTATTTGAAGATCGGGGCTTACAAAACCTACATCCTTAAAAATGCAGCGCCGCGCTGGCGGCGTGGTATGCCCTGTGTTCCAGAACCAAGCAGAGGAGGATTCATGCCAAACATAACATCGCTCCCAGAGTCTGTACTGGCGCGAGTCGATACGTACGAAACACGGTCATCACACGTGACCTGAAAACACCCTCGATAAATGAGTTCGTGGTAAAGCTGACAATTCCCGCCATGCTCACCTCAACGCTCTCACTCCCCTACAAGCAAGACCGCCAGACGCAAAACCCTCCTGGCGACCTCTTCCCCCGGAAATCCACAATCATGTTCAATCTCAAGAAGACCATCGCGGCCTATCGGCTACTGAACAAACAAACTCTTGAGAGGCCTGGCAGGACTCTCAAAGCAATAACCCATAAGAACCTGAGTTTGATTCTTACCACATTTCACTCAAAATGTTTAAGACCATTGATAAGTCTATTTAGAAATACAAATTTATTTATTTACCTACCTCTGTACATTAGTAGTAAAATTATAAATATGGATTGTTTTTAAAATTGTTGTATTTATTTATGTTCGACTCCTCCACAATTTGTTGAATATTTCTTTAGGCTTACAAAATAAGCACTTAAAATGTTATACCTACTATAAATTATTATCAAATAAGATTATTTGACTATTCACTTCAACTTTTTGTCGAAAGAAATGAAAAAGAAACCACTAGTACATTCATATACATATATCACTTATGTGTCTAATACATTTGAATTGCTTATCTACATATAATGTGATTTTAGATACATGTCAGTATTTATTTAAAGCTATGCACAATATTGAATATCTTGCATACTATAATCATCTATGAACAGCGAGCACTTACCCAAAGGGATAAGTGCTCGCTGTCTATGAAGTAGAAAGCCGTACACCTTCAAAGAGGGATGATTTAGTGTCCGGGGTTGATGCATGATGCACGATGGCATGTCATCTCCTCCTTATCGATGCAATGGAGATGCTTGTGTTGTTCACAAGGCTGTACAAGTACTTCACATTTGTAAGTATTCCAATAGTTTGTTCTTACTGGCCAGCCCGCAAGGCTCTGCGGTCTAAACGCTGCTGATGCTTTTTCAGTCATTTTTCTTCCGCAGCTGCCATAAAAATAGCTTGCGCCATAACGCCTGAAATCAAATAATTATGTGTAACAGGACTATACTCCGATTTAGAATCCAAGATATTTTATGTCAACATAGACATTTTTGAATGAAAAGTTAACAATAACAGAAAACAACGAGGTAACAGCAAGGTTATCTTGCTTTCAAAAACAAAAATGGTTTCGAGCTTCTATGCTTAGCTTTGTATTATATTATCTGTGGCTTGGATGATACCAATGTCGTTAAATATTTTTCACCAATATTCCTTGGGTTTTGTAATCCTTTTGTATACAAAAAATATCCAGGTTTTTGAATCGGAGTATAGGATAATATTGAGCTCTCAATATATAAGACTTGTAATATTAGGTGAAATATCATGAGGCATGACTGTTGTGATGTTGGGAAGGAGAAATTTTATTGAGAGAATCAGTATTATGCACTAAAATCATTGGAGAGAATGCTTTGTATTTTCTGTGACGAAATGAATTTATCTACTCATGTTTGGATGTTCAGATAATAATTATTACTTACTTTCTTCCTTTATTAGGTCTATTAGGTCCTTATTTATTAGGTACCTATCCTTCAAACACAATGTTAACCACAATCTTCTTATTTGGATAGAGATTTGATCAAAATATTTTCAAACAAGGCGCGAATGAGCTCCCTGCTTCATTTGACGTTTCACATGGTAATGAGATGGCTACTGATATTCATTTCGGCGTTACACAATACCGAAATCTGTCAAAACACAAAGTTCCATTCATTCACTGGGCTTCAATCTCGCTGGTAATGGTATTACTTGTGTCAGCTACTTACACAATACCAAAGTGACAGTCGAAGACCAGACTGGGCTTGAAATGTCGAAAATGATGTTCATTGAGAGTTAGACAATAAGGCTGCAGCTCCGACCCTGCGAAAGACTGCATGTCTAATCAATAAAACACCTAAAAAGTTGTGCTTTAGTATCGATGAATGATTGTTAGACTACTAACGTACTCGTATACCACTTATTTGAATCAGAGTCAAAACAAAATATTTTTTTTATAATTTATTACACAGAGGTTTAGATTGTATCCTAGTCCTAATTTTAGATAGTTACATTAGTTAGCTGTAATGCAAGATAACCTGCCGGCGACACTAGCGACACCTGTCGCGTCGCATGACAACTGATGACCAGTCGCTTGATATGACACGGACTTAGCTCAAAAGCCTGTGCGTGTAGTATGAGTTTGTTAAATAACTAAACTAAGAAGTTATCTTAAATGTGACTTGATTGTTAATACCAAGGTTATGTGAGTAATAATGCAGTGAGGTCAATCGACCCGATAATATTTATTGACTGTCTCTGTCGGACGGATTCGATACATCGGCACGAAAGTAAAAAGTTTTTGAGAGTGTGAGAGTTAACTACCGCTTTTCTACAAAATACAATTGAAATCATTCGAAAATTATCTTAAATTATTAGATTGCTATACTCATAAATCATTATACTACAAAAAGAAGTTCCTGTCAGTATACAAGGTTGCCTGGAAGAGATCGCTTCTAAGCGATAAGGCCGCCCATTGTACTTGTCGCATGTAATGTATTTTGTAATGATCTGTATCTGGTGTAAAATAAAGTATTTTTGTATTGTATTGTAATCTAATTTAATTTTAATCCCATTCTTATTTATACACATTTTTAATTTAATACTATTTTATCTTATGCAATGTATTAATGTTTTATTATGATTTAATGAATGTTATAATGTTTATTTGAATGTATACTATGGATTTTATTATCTGAGTTAAATAAATACAATACAATACAATACAATTGTATACAGTTAAGGCGCTGCAAGGTCATGTGGAATGACACTTAGACTTCTATAGTTTTCGTACACTATGCAAAACTCATACTACGACCCCTGTTTACCATGATTGAGATGTTAGCATTGTACACTCTACGTATGTGTATTTAAGATACCTTGTTGATTGGATTGACGTTTAATTAATCTGTTGTGGTTTCGTGTTAAGGTTTAATTGTAGTAGTTAAAGATTATCACCATTCGTCACAATGACTAGAAACCTGATCTCGATTTTCACTAGAATCCAATTCTCGTTAGAATCGAGACGTCATCGAGACATACACTTTTATTACGTATATAATTCGCGAAGTTCTTTCATGTCTACGATAGAGGAGTTCAACCAGATAATAATAAAAATAATATATATTTTTATTTTTCATTTTATTACTAAATATAGAATTTTATGTAAGCACTCTCTAAAGTAATATATCACTATCTTTGATTGCTGAAATCACACGGTATGTGTTTTCTACAAGTGACTAATATGCGTAAATCCACACTAGCGCAGCGGCTGAGAAAATACAGATCTTTGTGACTCAGCACATCCGTAATGTTTTTCGAACGAAACGCATGTGCGGCGCAACACAACCGCTGTGTAGAGCGGCAGCACGGATTTTTTAGGTTAAAAAAAAGATCGCAGTCGTCGAAAAAAAATCGCAGTCAAAGTGTTAAGGACACCTGTGCATTAACGAAGCTTTATTTTATCTAATGTATTTATTTGTGTATGCTTCATAAAGATGAAGCATGAGATACAGATCTCATCTTTTGTTATAATTACTTAGTAAATTTATTTTTGTTCTTTATTTAACTTACCTTTGTAAAAACGGAATTATTTTGTTATAACGTTGTTATTAGTGTTTTAATTTGTGATTTGCGTGTTAAATTGTTATTATTAGTGATTTGTGTTGTGTGCTGCACTCAGCACCCTGGCGCCGCTGAAAACCAGCGCTGAACTGGCTTATGTCAATGTAGCATTTAATGCTGAGCCGGCAGCCTTTCTGTGTTCTCGTGTTTTAATTATTTTATTCGTTCCTAATTTGTTATCTTTATTATTATTAGTTCTTAAGTTGTATTACTTTATATGAAACACAAATAAATATTTTCTATTTCTATAATAATATATAAAGAAATAACAATAAATGTATTTATTTTCAGTTTACATGGATCTATAAATTAGTTAGCTAAAAGAATTAGAAACCTGAAGTGACAGTGGGCCGGCCTTATCTCGCGTAGCCAACAACAGCTAGGGTAAACCTGTTGAGTGGAGACCGTGACTCGGCAAACCTAGTCTGGGATGCCCTACGGCAGGGATGATGACTTGCGAAAGACTGCAGGTAGATGCTGGATGCGGCAAGCTGAAGACAGGGCGCTATGGCGCTCAGGAGGCCTATGTCTGTGTGTCAGTGGACTAATATAGGCTGATGATGATGATGATAATTGAGCTGGCAATATGTACTTCTTTTATTAAATCTTCGAAATGTTACAAAAATTCCCCACTTATTTAAAATATTCCCATTGACATATCCTTTTATTTAGGTGTGAGAATGCAAATAAATTCGTCTCTTGCAGTCGGAGATGTCGGTGTAAAGCTCTCGAGTCGAAGTTCGGTGCCCGATGGGTATGTCTACAGGAGGATGTGATAACCGGACGTTATTTGATGAGACCAATCAAAAGTTGGTGCGGTAACTTTTTAAGCAAAATATTTTAGCAGAATCATTGTTCAGTAATCATTGTATACACAATATCAGTATGGGCAGTTAAATGATTTTTTTTAAAACTGTGTACAATAAAGAATTATCTTTATTGTACATTAAACTGTGTACAATAAAGAATTATCTTTATTGTACACAGTTTAAAAAAAAAAAAAAGAATTTGAAGAGAAAAGTAGTTTATTTTAATTTAAAAATACGTATGGGTGTTACGCCACAATGCCGTATGCCTTTTTCGTTGAAAATCCAATAGTTTTTCATAGGACTTACCCAATAGACTCAAGATGAAAAAGTAATACTGCACGCAATGCACACCATATATGTCCAAGATTTTACGTCATAGCTGTGACAAAAACAAGACGCTGTATAGGTACGCTATATACAGCTAAAATGTTTGCCACAACAACCATATGACGCAAAGAAAATTGCAGATCAAAATATTTTATTTCTCCTGCCTAAATGCAACATGCAACCTCTTACGTCTCAAAACCCAACCCATTCTATGCCCATTCTGAGACAGGGATCTGCTATAGTTTGACCGAAACTGCTGTACCGCGCCTGAGGTATGCGAGCGGCGAGACGGGGGGGAAATATCGGCCGCTCCGATCCATCAGTCTGCCGTCAACGCGTACTCTTGCTCATTTTTCTTCGCCCCTCACCTCGCCGCACTTTCCTAAGGAGCGGTACAGCGGTTTCGGTCAAACTATAACAATTATTATTGAAAAGGCAAAGAATCGAATCTAGTATCGAAACACCTCTCGGCGTAGCACGTCTACGAGCTCTACGAGGTGCTACGAGGTGCTACGAGGTGCTACGCTGCTACGCGAGTGGTATTCATAGCAATTGGACTGGTATTGATTTGATAGCCTTGTTGGAGATTAGGTCTTCAGTCTGTCGGTGTAATGTTGTTTTTATTTTATTGTTCTGAGACGGGAAGATTGCATTTTGTCTGCGCAGCGAGCGAAGGAACAAATAGATGGATGAGAGAAAGGAGGATCTACTAACAGAATTCTTAGAGTTTAGATTATTGTTGGCTGATTTAAAGAAATACTTATGGCTTTACTGATTATTTTATATTTCCCGGTAATCAGTTGTTTGAAACTTTGAGATACCTAATACGTTTCAATATGGAGTAGAGTAGGGCTAGTTAATAATACTTTTATTATTCTCGGCTTTAATATTCTAGAAGAAAACTTTTTATAATAAAAACGATTAAGCCTATTGTCTAGACTGTTTCTATCCAAGTGCTTGTACTTACTTTCTGTTTAATAATGTACCTGTTGGTGACGTTTGTACCCGTATCCAATAAATATTCTATCTATTTATCTATCTAAGAATCAGCATGGTATCAAAATAGCAATACCATAATACTTGTTATTATGGTGTTGCTATTTTGATACCATGCTAATTCATATTTTCATTACTAATAGGAATATATGTATTCGAGATCCTATTAGTAGTTCAAAATACCAGTTGTCCTTCAGTTTGATGAGAATAGCCCCTCCTAAAGTCCTAAAGTCAACATAGCAAGAATCCATAAAGCACCAAAACCAAGAATAATTACTTCAGCGCGGTACGCACCCGCCTCGTGTCATCGCGCGGAGAAACTCCAAATCGCTTCGAATCTACATAATTGCATTTCTTTATACTTTCATAAAAAATATTAGGAGACACCTGGAGGAAGTTTTTGCCTTAAAAATTATTTATTTGTAAGTTCTTTCATAAATCAGAATAACTTGTTTACGAAGTAATCTCGAGGACGAGTCGGCTTTGCCCGCGAATTTACAACGACTGTATAAAAATAAACGGCTGTTTTAAACTTGTTCTGGTTTTAAGGCTTTTTAGGATTGAAATGTAGCCGTTTTTCTTTATGTTGTGCCTTGGAAGCATCGGGAAGGGTGATCTGATCATTTGCCTCTCGAGACACGATTTGAAAATTCATTTTTATTTTTACGCTGACATTTCAAAGTGTTTTGAAAGAAATTTCAGAGGACAACTACCTAGCAGTAGTTTCTGACGGATGATGAATGTTTTCTTAGTATCTTAATGATTTAATTTAATTTTATTAATTATTGTAATTAATTGTTTAGTTATTTTTATTAATATTCCATACCGGGACAGCGAAGGCTTAGTAATATACTATGCCTACTAATTGGCTTAGTAAATGACTAGAATAATATCAACTCGCAAGTTATTTTAACCACGGATATAAAGTGTCCGACGCCGCGGTCAGAAATGTGTAGCAAATAAACTCTTCTATTATAAAATAACTCTTACTTGTAACATGATAACCGCATTTGTCACTGCAAGTGGCAGTGCAAGGACATTCGACTGCGGGCAGTTTGTCGCCGTTACGTCGTGTTGACGGACAGCGCGGGGTTAGTGCGAGTATGCTGTGATGCTCACTTGTTTTATTCTAGAATAACGTTCCGTGAATCTGTGATCTATGAGCAATTTATGGCATTTGAGTTAGCTGTTGCGATGCTCATTTGTATAGTTCTAGAATGAATCTACGAACACTGTGAAGTTTTTTTACGTACGTTTATAACGTGTTCCAAGGCCAGCCACTTTGGTGGAAGAACTTTAAATATTGAAGATGGTTTTATGAGAGGAAGCATACCTTGGATTACCAGATAGGTTGAGTATTTTTTAAATTCAGTGAAAGCAGTTTCTCAAAATAATAATAAAAAAAACAGTTCCTCCAAATAAAAAAAAAATATTTAAATAAAATACGAAACGAAATCCTTCCATAGTTGTGCACTTCATGTGGCATAGCCGTTACTGTAGATTGTCATTCGCATTTTAAAAAGAGAATTGAGGTCGTGATTGGTTAAATTGAGTTAGCTCAGGCGACGCTCTTTTGTTTGTTTTAGAATAGGTAACATTTTATTATTTGAATTTTCGATCACTGAATAAGCCTTGCCTCGTTTGTTTTTGCGGCCGTTAGTTTTATTAATAGAGAATTAATGCCGCAGTTTATGATTTTGTTAGTTCGTTTATAGAATAGAATATACTTGATAGCATTCTCTACCTGATAACCTTTGGGTAGTGTGGTCAACAATTTAGTAGGTAGTGCTAGTTTACAGAACTTACTTTTACTTATAAACATAAAATATTTATATTTGTATTGTTTATATTTATTTATGAATTAATTTGAACGACCCTAAGCCTTTTATTGCCTATTAACTTAGAGTTTGCACCGCCCCAACTCTTCCCGCGGCTGTCGTAAGAGGCGACTAAGGGATATCCACCGGGGTCGGGCAGCAGCACCGAGTGCAGAATAATTTACCACCGAACTGCGTTTCCCAACCCGCATGCCCAGCGTGGGGATTGTGAGCACTATCCCATAAGGTAAAAACCAATACAGCGCTTATGAGTGTTAGGTTGGCTAATTCTTAGTGCTATGTTGATAACTTTGTTTTTCTGTCGGATGTATTCTGGGTATGGATGTCGTTACGAATACTATCCTTCTGAGAAACTTCGAGCATAGCTCGCTGAGTGACTTCGAAGTGGTGAACCAGTGCTACTGTGAGTGTCCACGTCTCAGCTCCGTAGGTCATAACGGGTAGGAGGAATGAAAACTATCATTTTCATATCAAACATCAAGAATATAAAAATCGACCCACGATTGACGGAGAAATCGTCGAATATACAACAAAACACACAGCCGAATATAGAACATTCACCCTTTTCAGAAATCGGTTGAAAAGAATAGATATGAAATATTTGCCTGACCGCCGCAACGTAGTTTTAAAACTAAGTAAATATCTTTTGTAAACTTTCTAAAGCGCCAAGCACAGAAAACAAACAAGGCGTAACTTACATATTCCAAGTGTTCAAAGCGACGACAATCAGACAAACTGTAACTATTGAAGTGTAAAAACTTGAATAGTTCCCAACAAAAGGTGGGCCTCACGGGATGAATAAGTCTGCGTTGGAGCATTTCTTGAGGCTGGCAGATAGGTCACTCGACATTTATTTTAGAACCTAGAGCAAGGAATAATAACTATGTATAGCAAACATAATTATATATAATTATTATTTTTTTGCTGGAAAATTCACACTGCATTATCAAGCCTCATGGTAAGCAGAGCTTGTGTTATGTGTACTAGATAACTGATAAACATAATACAATACATTACATAGATAGATATTTTTTATTATACATAGAAAACGACTAGAACACCTGGAACAATTATCTGCAGATCGTACACACAATTGTTCCGAGGCGGGAATCGAACCCGCGACCTCCTGCGTCGCAGGCGGACCTTCGCCAACCGCGCCACAGAGGTCGGCAAATAATAATGTGGGACAATGCACACGGCATCGTCTAGCCCGGAGCTGAGCAGACCTTGTGTTATGGGGAGATGTCTGATACCTTACTTTCTTAATACAATACATTTAACATAATAGATATTTTTACTATACATAGAAAATACCCAGAATAATAGGAAAACATATTTTCAGATCGTACAAATATTTGTCACAAAGCGGGAATCGAACCCGCAACCTCCGTCCTCGGACTTTCGCTCGCCGCTCCACATCGGTCGTCAAATAAAATAATAAACTGGACTAGCGGCCAACTCCCCAAACTTTGACCTCCGGATTACTTTCCGAACAATCGTAAATTCTCCGATAGGATTGGACAATTTTGAATAATGCCGTTACAAAGTACGGCCATCCAGACCTTACCTGATTACAGACTCCAGAACCTTCTTGACTTCGAAAGTAGGTTAAATGAAAAAGATATCTACCTCAGGTAAGGGTCTCAGCGAAATGCTTTTGAAGCTGAACCTTTTCTACTTGGCCGACCTGGCTAATCTTGCTTTATAGCCGGGCTCAGTTCTATCAAACGATTTAGAAAATATTATTTACAAACGTACCTCTATTTTAACGGGAACACCCAATGCAATAGACTAACCATATTTAAATTTAATATTAAAATTAGAAATCATCATATAATACAGAAAAACAACACAAAAATCATAGAGTCAACCTTACTTTAACTTTACATTACAAAATCACAAATAAAATCATAGATCACAAATCATATCCAATATACAATAAAATTAAATAAAATAAAAATTACAATAAAATTTTATATGAGTGAGTATATCACAAAAAATACAACTGTTGTATTCGGATATTACACAATTTTTTTTATTGTTAGTACATTTGAAGTAACTTACTAACATTTCAAATATTGATTTTGAAATGAAAGACTTGTAGTCGTTTCGTTCTATAATCAAAATTCCACTCAACGATTTTATTTATTCAAATTCTCTCTACGATTTCAAACAAATTCTAATAAAACAGAGTTCAAATAAAGACTGTTTTTTAGTCTTTATTTGAACTCTGTTTTATAAATAAATATTCTCTTTTGAAAGCTATCTCCAGGATTATTAATTTTGGAATAAAAATGTATACCATAGTTTATTTAATATACAAATACAAAATTATTTATTTGCTATTATCACTTAAATATGTACACATTACTGGCGGCCCCCGCGCGAGGCAAGCCTGTGTAGCGGGAAGCCTGTTTACATAGGTACCTTAACGTACAGATTTAAAGAAACTGATACTGATACAGATATATCAGCACTGTTCCGGTTATCAAAACAAGAATATTAATTATCAAATGAATATTCTTCTTTAAAAAGCTCTTATCTTTAAAACCGGGTAAAACAGACACCTAAGGATAGTCGATGAAGCAACTCAAGCAGCTATTTCAAACTGTTTGTTCGCAACTTAAAATACCCGCTTAATTACTTCCTCCGCACCAGTTACAGATTAAAGGTTTAAATGCACAAGCGATCTTGTTGGCTCGGACTTAAGATTCCAAGCCAACAAGTTCGCTACTGCATTCACCATTTCATCTACCAGCAGGTCCTGAAGGTTTTACAAAAAAATATTGTTATAAGTAAATAAATTATTGTTATCTTTGACGCCTTTTAAGATGCCGTAGGATAATTCAACGGCAAAAAATCAAATAAAATTATCATAGTAGTAGTAGGCTTACTGATTACCTGTAGTATAATTATTACTATGTTATGTACTCGTAGAACCTAATGTAGTGCCCATTCCTGTAATATGGTTCCCGAACGAGAATCTATGTAAAACACAATGCTCTGACTGTTGATCCAACCCAGCATGTTGGCCAACGCAGCAGCTGCTTTAAAATTAACAATAAAAGAATCGTTAGAAGAAACGAGGGACGTAAAAATCTATGATCGCGAACGGAAGTGGAACAATGCTTCCTTCGAAACGATCCTTTGTTCGAAGCGCAGGGCTCTTATCAATTCTACGATCGTTTTCAAGATATTGATTAATTTTTTCGCTTGATTCTCGATAATTATCTATACAGTCTTCAAGCTGCTGAGGGTGGAGGCTTCTATTGACATAAAACTTTGTTAATTATCATAGTTTTTTAAAACAAAGTCATTCATAACGGGATATATGATTTGAGTTTTGACCAATATTTCGGCACAGTTTCATGCGCCATCATGATCATTCATCTCAGCTTGCTAACTTTCAGAGCTATGAAAATGAAAATGAAATGAAAACGTTTTTATTTCTTTAAGCCTAAAAATAAGCACTTAGACAGGTCATATTTATACTATTAATTATTATCAATTAATTTTTTTTTATAGTTAACTTCAATTTTTTGTCCACCAGTGGAAGAAGTGAAAAACGCGAAATCCTATCCCTATTATTTACGTACAAATGGCTGTCAAACGGTTATACGAGTATGTTAGGTTATTTTTTACCCGGCTCCGCAAGAAAGAGGTTTATTGCTATGAGTGACGTCGTCATATCCCCTCCACAAGCCACATGACATTATGCGTTAATTAAAGTAGTGAAAGCCCCACTCGCAGTATTCATCAGAGAGTAGACACTGAATAACTCTTGTTTATAGGTCACATGCAATGACGTGCATGATCGACGGCTCAGCACGGCTGGTGAAACTTCAGCCGAGTTGGTGATTTATGTCTGGGAGCAGAAGGTTCAAGTTTATTTGACTGTATGTAAGTATATCAAAGGGACGAAATCCATGATGTAATAATACCGTGTATTGCTAGTTACCTATTCGAACTGAACATACGTAGTACCTATAGATAGAATACACTATTATAATTATACTACACTAGCGGACCTTCCCGGTTTAGTACGGATCCCTAACTTTTTGAAAATATAATATAGCCTATGTTCACCGGTAGTGACTCTCACTCTCACTTCCCAACGCTGAAATAATTTTTCAAATCGGTCCAGTACGTACGGAGCCTATTTATTACAAACAAACAAACAAAAATCAAACCTTTCCTCTTTACAATACATATTAGTAAAGACAAAACAGGAAATAAATACTTTAAAAAAATACACTCGTATTATATAATAGAGCACACATTACATAGATCGTTTTTTTCACAATTGTCCCGGTGTACGAAGGTCCACCTGCGACGCAGGAGGCCACGGGTTCCATTCCCGCCTTGAGACAATAGTGTGCACATGATTTCACGGCGGAGATGTGCTACGAGCCTTAGTGTTGTAAACATATCCAACATATTTATGGCGACAAACTATAAGTCACATACGTGTGTATTTTAGTCACGTCAGTGTTCTAAAGGTAAGTATGAAAAAAAAATTGTTATGACCTCAGCTAAGCAACTTCCACCACACCGCTGACAGTCACTTGACCGCCTTAAACTTAGTATTGAGGGCATGCTCCACCATAACTCAGCTAACATGACATTTCCCGCACAAACAAAATGCCGTTGAACTAGCTCCAGAACATACAATGCCGAAACCACAAACTCAACTTTGCAACGTGGAAAAATTAAAACAATAGTCAACTTCATAGCAGAGTAAAAATACGATGGTATTCTGTAACTTAATAATCGTGCAGGGCACAACGGCGATATCTATCTTCAGCCTCAAAATAAATAATAAAAAATACGCCTTATGTTGAACCGGACTTTACGTACTTAGCATAATATTTCCATCGGGTGGTGGGGGTGTGACATTGCCTACAATATGCTGCTGGTAGCAGCAACAATACAAAAAAATTATATTACAAACCATATAACATAGTGTAGTATATTGTACAAACATCAAAGCTATAGAACCGATTGGGTAAATTTTGTTTCCCCTTGATCTACTAAGATATAATGTAGACTATTCTGTATCTCTGAAACTGCAAGCAACAGCTATTTCAATATAACAATAATTATTAAAAAATAAACTTATTTGAAACAAAAACTTATTGCCTATGGTAAATTGTGAGCTGAAAATCACAAAAGTTAAAAACAGTGTAGCGGAGGAATATTGTAACTTTGTAACATGAGTCAACATTCGACACTAGTTACAGAATGACACCCCAGTTCCTCGTAACATAATTACGCGAGTGTCAACAGTCGCGCACAAAAGTGCAGTGGCAAGTGGATAATCGCGACTGTACAGATGGCTGACTGTACGTACATCGTACTATAGCTGTGTCGCACTGTACTTGGAGGGCTGGGAAATGTTTTCAAGTTTAAAATGTTTTATAATTGGGGTTAAAAGTGGTAAAACGTTTGTTTAATTTAGGAACACAGTTTTATGACAATGGCATAGGAAAATGTTACAATTGTGAAACTGTTTTGTTGTAAAATAACTAAATAAATAATGCTGGACAATTCACACATCATTATCTAGCCCCAAGGTTAGCAGATCTTGTGTTATGTGTACTAGATAACTGATATACATAATACAATACATTACATAGATAGATATTTTGTATTATACATAGAAAACGATCAGAACACGCATAAACATTATTGTTGGATATAAATAGAACTTGGCAAGGGCGAAATTAAATATCCTTTCAAATAACTTCATAATAAGTACCTTTTAATTTGAATTTATGATATCTAAGTTGAATTGGTGGGTTCTGTGACACAGAAGGACGCGGGTTCGATGTCCGACTCAGGAAAAATGTTTGTACGATCTGCAGATTCTGGGAACACCCAGAATCTGCAGATCGTACAAACATTTTTCCTGAGTCGGACATCGAGTCGTTTTGGTCGTTTTCTATGTAAAATAAAAAATATCTATCTATGTAATGTATTTTATTAAATTGATGTATTTATATATCAGTTATCTGGTTTCCATAGCACAAGCTCTGCTCAGCTTGCGGCAAGATAATGTTGTGTGAATTGTCCAGCATTCATTATTATTTTATTTAACTTCAGCTTAACATAGTATAACTATCGTAATTGTTTATTTCTTTTTCAATGAATACATTTCATTTGTATTCACTTCAACGGCCGCGTTCAGTCTTCCAATAAGTGCTATACAGTTGTATAGAACGCTTATTGGCCGACGGAACGAAATTCGTTTATCAGTGTTCATTGATTTTTTTTTCGTTACTATTATTTACTACCAAATTGTAATAAATTATTATTCAGGCTAAATACCTTCAATAATAATTTCCAAATTATAAGCTTTGGTTTCAGTTAAGTTTAAGCAACAAAAACTACAGAACGTCGCCAACCTTTCACACAACTCTGTGTCTAAGGCACAGTGTACATTTGAAAACAAACTTCACCAAGTAAACAATATTTGTCGTCGGCAGCCTGTAAGGATCCACCGTAAACATTACCATATGTTGCTTCAGTCCATATTCATGTCTCGTTACATTCCTTCGCGATATCTTTATACCTCTCTCCCACGAACACGACTCCACGCCACCTTTAGCCTTATACCCAGCAGTGGAGGGTATCATATGCTTTGAAGGTATGGGAATATAAGACAGTGGAATACGTAGAGCGTACGTATAAATTCAAATCGAGCAAGCACTCGCCCTAACTGGCATTTTCACGGGCTGCGAACGCCAGACACAATACAGTGAGTCGCACAGGGAGGGAGCAAGTGCAGGCTGTACAGGCACGGGCGGGGGAGCGCTTTATGGTGCACACGCATCGCGGGACCCGGTAATGGTACTGAGAGCTGCATTCTAGGGCCGAGCTGAAGTCTGCGTCAAGAGTTCTGAGTATTGTTTGAAACTGGAACTAGATAAGAAAGGAAACTTCTTAATAATAAATAAGTGAACTGAAAAGAACTGAACGATACCTACGATTCTTCATTTTACTCCTACGATTTGACGATGGGATAGAAATTCACAAAATTAAAGAAAATCTACTAAGCAGAATAGTTTTTTGTCCGTTCTTATGAGGGACTCCTACAAGGCATCCTGTATAAGACGTGCGTGCCCAAGATGAATAGGAAGATGAAGATGAAGAGGATTCCAGGAAGATCAATTTATCGCATATTCTGTAACTTTTTATTTTGTTTGTTAATTATAAAACTTTTGAAACAATCATTTAATTGTTTTCAGTATGTCTATCATGTTGCCTGTGTGCCTATGTTAGTCCACTGCTGGACATAAACCACATCACATATACATACTTACTACAGAATATATAAATATGCTATAAAAAAACGTATTTATTTATTCAATTCAATTAAAAACGTTTATTTCAGACATCAGTTTAAAGTAGGTAAAGAACCGGTAAAAGTGTCCATATTGGAGCTTAATTTTTAAATAAAAATAAAAGATAAATTTTAATTTGAAATTAAAATTTAATTATTAACACTTCGAGTGCTGAAATCACACCGTATGTGTTTTCTACAAGTGACTAATATGCGTAAATCCACACTAGCGCAGCGGCTGAGAAAATACAGATCTGTGTGACTCAGCACAGCTGTAATGTTTTTCGAACGAAACGCATGTGCGTTGCAACACAACTGCTGTGTAGAGCGGCAGCACGAATGGCTTAGGTTAAAAAAAAGATCGCAGTCTTCGAAAAAAGTTCGCAGTCAAAGTGGATGGATAATAGGGTCTTATATAATGAGCAGACCCTTAACGTTTGCCCTTGACCTCTGGAGTCGCCCCTGCCTACATACTACATTACGGAGGGCGAACAAGAAAATGTTATTTCCGCATTCGTATCGATTCTGAGTGCACTCTACTCGAGAATGTACCAGAATGACAAATACGGTTATTTGCATCCGTTGGGTGAACACGCCCTTGCTTTACGGGCTGAGTTTGTCTTACTTAGTCTAACCTATGAAAGGTCTGTCCGGAGCGGCTAGTACGAGTTTGCATAATATAGGTACCAAAACGAAAAAGTTTTCGTCGTCTAGTCTGTTGGGATATGGCATCATGGCCAATCTGGCTAAGACATCATAATCAACGACAACCAACCATTCTCCACTATGGCAATGATATCATCGTTAAATCGCCTCGTAGAATCCTAGTTGTTTGTCAGTCTAGTGCGTGTGGTTCCATTCGCACAGAGATCGATGGGGTGCTGATTCACACACCATCTGTTTCTAAACAATTACCACGCTGTCTTGTAATTTGCGATTATTTCGGCTGAATATTAAAGTATAACTAGCTGCGCCCCGAGGCTACGCCCGCGTGGTTTGAAAAATATAAGGGGTATGTAAAATAGTTTTCGTCAGACCTACTGAATACACATAATTTCATAAGAATCGGTTAAGCCGTTTCGGAGAAGTTTTTTTACAAATACTGTCACACGAATACTGTCACACTGTTGACTGTTGCAAACAATCTAGAGGTAGCTTAACTGATTTATTGTTATTGGCCATTCTTCAAAAACAATAGCAATAGATATTGTAGATGAGCTCTTTGACGTTTCATGAGACGTTGGGAAAAGGAACATTTCACGTGATACGTCGGGAATAACGCCCCAAGATTTATTAGAATTATTGATTTATTTTGAATAGGTACTAACCCGATCCTTTCATCTCACGTAGAATAACATAACCTTCATAAGGCAGCGGTCTTAACTGCACGGCTTCCAATAATTAGGTTCCAAGATATTTTATGTCAACAAAAACATTTCGGTTTGTTGACATATAATATCTTGGATTCTTAAACGGAGGAACATAATTTACATGTAGATATCTCAGTCTATGATAGAAACAAATTGTAATGGTTGTTGCGTTGTGACCAATTAGAAAACATTTTTCCTGTAACGAATTGTTTCCTAAATCGATATTCTGACATTACACACAGATACTTCAATTTCATTAATTTGTATAGATTCTGATGCATTGACCCAACATTGACCGCAATAATAAGTTATCAAACAAAAAGCGCTAACGAGAAGCAACGTAAACGGATCATGATCTCGCTTCGCTAAATGCACTGAAATAAAACCGCGATAATTACATTTAATATGAAATATGACGTATCCGCAATGCAGATAATGTAGCCCTTTTAATGCGTGTCTGAGCTGTGTGCGCTGTGCACGCGCATAGCGACACTATAATATTACCTACGCATCACTTCATATAAAACAAAGTCGCTACCCGCTGTCTGTCTGTCTCTATGTATGCTTAGATCTTTAAAACTACGCAACGGATTTTGATGTTTTTTTTAATAGATAGAGTGATTCAAGAGGAAGGCTTATAAATCATTTGACACATAGATTTCCACGCGGACGAAGTTGCGGCGCGCTTCTACATACGAGTAGTTACTGATTGTAGGTTGGTAGGGCGTGCGCTGTGGTGGTCGAAGTAAGTAACACACAATTCAGTCACAGGCCTTTATTCACTACATTTATATTAAGAAGGATTGGAAGAAGGCACAGTAGTTCGTAGATTCACAGAAAGAGTTCACAGTAGATAGTAGGAGAAACAGAAGATAGAATGAATAGCGATAGCGGTAAGTACGTAAAGATTAGAAGCAACTTGAAACAAAGTAATCCGCGTCGTATCGAGATTCCAAGCGACTGACTGGGTGACACGAGGAAAGAGGTAGCGGGGCGCGGGGGTCCCCGCGCGCTGGCCGGCCGTCGTCGGGCCTAAGGAATGCGCGTGATTGCGAAATATAATACAAAAGAAATGGAAGAGTAGTGTGTAAGAACAAGATGTGATAGTATGAACGTTAAACAGGTATGAATGATAGAATGTATGGACAGTGTACGAACATAGTAATAAGTATGTGTGAACGTGTAAATATATAATTTAGATATTATATAATGAGTAGATAAATAAATAATATACTTAAATAAAGTGTTTAATTTGAATATTGTTGGGAGATCCCTACATCACTCCCTTCCGAAGACCGTCACTACGGGCGATAGAAATCCGGGAACCGGACTCTTCTACCGGAACGTGTAGTGTACTCAGAAGGGGATGGTTCGGAAACTGGGACAGGCCTGGGGATTGGGATAGGGTCGGGATTCAAGATAGGCTCGGGATTCGAGATGAGCTCGGGATTCGGGATAAGCTCGGGATGCGAGGAGTTCGACAAGATGAAAGCCGGCTTTAGGCGATCTATTGACACATTCAACGCTTTGCCCTTGAATAAAATTTTGAATATTTTATGTCCACGCTGAAGAACTTCGTGTGGACCGGAGTACGCAGGCTGGAAAACTCCTCGCAGCGTTTCTTCCCGAAGGAATACGTGCGACGAGGAAGCGAGGTCTTTAAAAACGAAACTTTTGTTATTTCTGTGGCGAGACGCAGGAGCAGGTTGCAGTTTACCTACAATGGAGCGCAGCCTAGCAGTAAAGTCTGTAATATCGGTCGTACTGGTGATGGCGCTGTGAAAGAACTCACCAGGGAGTCGTAAGGGCTCACCATACACCAGTTCGGCCGATGATGACATAAGGTCCTCCTTGACTGCGCTACGTATGCCTAGTAGGACTAATGGAAGAGATTCCGTCCAATTGCTGTCAGCGTGGCAAGTGATTGCTGCCTTCAGCTGGCGGTGGAATCTCTCCACAAGACCGTTGCAGGCAGGATGGTATGCAGTCGTCTTGCGGTGTTTGAAACCGGCTAGTTTAGCCATGAATCCGAATAGCTCGGATTCAAACTGTCGCCCACGGTCAGTTACAATATCCGTGGGGCATCCGAATCGGGTGATCCAACCGGAGAGTAGGGCTTTGGCTACCGTTTCTGCCGTGATGTCCGCAATAGGTATGGCCTCTGGCCATCTGGTATAGCGGTCAACAGCAGTAAGGCAGTAACGGAAGCCGTTGGAGATTGGCATAGGGCCAATGAGGTCTATATGAATATAGGCAAATCGAGCTTTCGGCAAGTCGAACGAACCTAGTGGGGCGGAGACGTGGCGGTTGATCTTTGAGCGCTGGCAATCCAAGCACGCTCGTGACCAATCTCGACAGTCTCTCCTGATTCCTGGCCAAACGTAACGCTGAGCTATAAGTTTAGCAGTAGCGTTTGCGCCAGGGTGACTCAAGCAGTGGAGGCTGTCAAAGACTTGCTTTCGCAGAGGTTTGGTGACGAAAGGTCTTGTAGTGCCAGTGCTCGTGTCACAGTAAATTAGCACGTTGCTACCGGGATCCCTGATCTTCTCTAAGCGAAGCGACGTTGGTTCGTCATAGAGAAAAGAAGAAAGCTCGGCATCAACGGCTTGGGACTTGGCGAGGACTTCCAGGTCAACTGGCCTTTGCAACTCGTCAATTCGCGAAAGCGTATCAGCAACGACATTATCCTTGCCGGATATGTGCCGAATGTCGCTTGTGAATTGTGAGATGAAGTCCAGATGCCTATATTGTCGAGGAGAACAAGTGTTCTTCCGCTCGCTGAAGGCGTGGCAGAGAGGCTTGTGGTCTGTGTAGACCGTAAAGTCTCTTGCTTCCAGCATGTGCCGGAAATACTTGATTCCCTCGTAGATCGCGAGTAGTTCGCGGTCATAAGGAGAGTACTTCTGCTGGGACGGACTAAGTTTCCGTGAGAAGAATGCCAGCGGTTGCCATTCCTCATCCTTATGCTGCTGGAGTACTGCTCCCAATGCGAGGTCGCTAGCGTCAGTGACTAACGCTAGTTCGGCTTGGCAGTCGGGGTGGGCTAGCATGGCAGCATCGCAGAGGCTCTTTTTGGTGAGTTCAAAAGCTGCGAGGGATTCACCTACCAGGTTCACCGGGTCCTTAGGCTTCACCGAGTCGGCAAGTAAGGCGTTTAGAGGGGCTTGAATTCTCGCGGCGTTCGGGATGAAGCGCCTGTAAAAATTCATCATACCTAGAAATCGCCTCAATTGCCGGATCGTTGTAGGAGCAGGAAACTCCTTAATCGCCTGAACCTTTAAATCTAGCGGCTTCGTTCCGGCGGCAGAGATATTGTAACCTAAAAAGTTTACCTCTGGAACGCCGAAAACGCATTTCGTGGTGTTCACGACAATCCCGTACTTCTGCATACGCTCAAATAACTGCCTGAGATGACTTTCATGCTCTTCATCCGATCGGCTGAAGACCAAGAAGTCGTCGAGGTAGCAGTAACAAAAGTCCAGACCACGCGTTACCTCGTCCACGAACCTCTGGAACGTCTGTCCGGCGTTCCTGAGCCCGAAACTCATATACGGGAATTCATATAAGCCAAACGGGGTCGTTATGGCAGCTTTCGGGATGTCCTCCTCGTAGACAGGGATCTGGTTGTAGGCTTTGACCAAATCAATGGTCGAAAAAACCTTACAACCGGAGATGCTGTGGGCAAAGTCGTGAATGTGCCTAATAGGGTACCTGTCGGCGATTGTCCGAGCATTGAGGAGTCTGTAGTCTCCGCATGGGCGCCAGCCATTGTCCTTTTTGGGGGCCAAATGCAAAGGAGACGACCACGGACTCTCGGATGGACGCGCTGTACCGCTGCTCAGCATCAAGTCGAACTCCTGCTTCGCCAACTTGAGCTTGTCAGGAGCTAACCTGCGAGGGGAACAAGAAATAGGGGGGCCGGGTGTGGTGCGTATGTGATGTACGGTAGTGTGTTTGTGAGTGTGGGGAGTGCCAGCTGGTTTGGTGATATCAATAAACTCAGATAAAAGTTTGTGAAACCGCGAGTCGCCGGATGGAATCTTTACAGAAAATAGGTTATTATTAGGAACGTTATCAAAATATGCTTCGGTAGACAAAGAAGTGACATTATCGATGATACGTCCTATGCGCTTGTTGCGAATATCAACAATAAGGCCATAATGGCTTAAAAAGTCTACTCCAATTATAGCCTTAGTGACGTCGGCCACGATGAAGTTCCAAGGGAAGTCGCGCCTAAGACCTAAGTCTAGGTTGAGCTGTGTCGGGCCGTAGGTGTAGATGACGCTTCCGTTTGCGGCTCTCAGCTCGTAACCGGTCTTGACTCGACGCTCCTGAAGCGCAGATCGAGGGAAGACGCAGACGTCGCTTCCGGTATCCACTAGGAAGGGGATCTTCAATCGGTGGTCAGTGACGAAGAGGCGACCAGGTGAAGTGGGGCAGTCGTCTGTCGCCATTATCGACTGCCTTGGGCGTTTCCCGACTTCTCATAGTCGCAGGGCTTGACGCAGTTGTTCGCTTTGCTGCCGTGTCGGTCATGGTACCAGCAGATCGGGAACCGACGGTAGCTGGACTGCGATCTCGATCTGGAGCGCCTGCGCTGGTCGTCGTTCTGCCGGCGTTGATTGGAGCGAGAACGTTGTCCTGACTGCGGCTGTTGGTTGAGTTGCGTGGTGAGGTTTCTGAACGCTGCCTTCAGCTCTGCGATGTCATTGGCCATCGACTCCATGGAACCTGGGACGGCTGCTGCGGAAGTCGAAGCTACGTGTGCGACGGGTGCGACGATGTCGTGGACACGGTCCGCCAGGTCAGCAGAGGCTTCGAGTGAAGAGGCTGGCTGCGATGCGATGAGAGTCTGCAGGTTACTAGGGAGACGGCTGCACCAGATGCTGCGTATGAACTCGTCAGGTACGGTATTTCCAGCAAGGCTTTGCAGGTGCCGAAGGAACTGTGACGGTTTCCGGCAACCTAGCTCTTCGTGCATGAGGAGCTGCTGAATCTTGTGCTCCCTGGACGCAGAAAGACGTTTTATCAGCTCTTCCTTTAGCTTCCCGAACTTGTTGGTGGCAGGAGGGGACGTAATGATGTCTTTCACCTCTTTTGCATACTGAGGTTCCAGATGACCCGTCACAAAATAAAATTTTGTCGTATCGTCTGTCACGTTCGATACGACAAATTGTCCTTCAACTTGCGCGAACCATAGTTCCGGCTCGTCCGGGTAGAATTGCGGTATCCTTATCTGAACCTTGCCCTCAATCTCACTTTTCGCCTGCATCCTAATTTTACGCTCGCTCGACCGCTTGGTCACCTTATTACTCTGCGACGATTTTGCCGAGTCCGATGAATCGCTCATTTAGGTAATGACCAATATGGTATGATATCTCTCTATGCTCTATCTTAGATTATAATATAGGTACCTTCTTGGTTTTGTTCCTTTCACAGGGGTCACCAGTTGTAGGTTGTGGGGGCGTGCGCTGTGGTGGTCGAAGTAAGTAACACACAATTCAGTCACAGGCCTTTATTCACTACATTTATATTAAGAAGGATTGGAAGAAGGCACAGTAGTTCGTAGATTCACAGAAAGAGTTCACAGTAGATAGTAGGAGAAACAGAAGATAGAATGAATAGCGATAGCGGTAAGTACGTAAAGATTAGAAGCAACTTGAAACAAAGTAATCCGCGTCGTATCGAGATTCCAAGCGACTGACTGGGTGACACGAGGAAAGAGGTAGCGGGGCGCGGGGGTCCCCGCGCGCTGGCCGGCCGTCGTCGGGCCTAAGGAATGCGCGTGATTGCGAAATATAATACAAAAGAAATGGAAGAGTAGTGTGTAAGAACAAGATGTGATAGTATGAACGTTAAACAGGTATGAATGATAGAATGTATGGACAGTGTACGAACATAGTAATAAGTATGTGTGAACGTGTAAATATATAATTTAGATATTATATAATGAGTAGATAAATAAATAATATACTTAAATAAAGTGTTTAATTTGAATATTGTTGGGAGATCCCTACACTGATAAATTATAGATTCATGCGTTATTTTGCGGGTATCAATGAATGCAAAATAAAAAAGAAATGCTTAATATAACAATGAATATATTAGTAAGAATAATTGCGCAAAATCTTCTCAGATAAGATCTAACAAAATGTAGTCCGCGTGCCGCCCATCTTAACACAAATTGACGCAAACACACAACCGATTTATAGAAGAAAAAACCAACTACGAAATGAAACAATCTATCAAAGCAAGTCGTCAACTAGTTTCGTCTCTCCACGAGACATCATCAGGACACCACAAATATTGCGCCTGCCTTCTGCTTGCATAATCAATATGCTTTGATGACAAAGATTTAAATTGTTTGACGGGCAAATTGACAATACAATAAAATTACTCTTTATTACACACCAAATACAAACAGGTACACAAGACAGGAACAAAACAAATACAGAATATGTTGTACATTGCCTTGACTCTTGTTTGTGGGAGGAAGTATTTTTATCAGTTTATTTATTTCCACCGTAGGTACACATGTTACAATTGATGTCGTTAAATACTAGATAAATTAAATTTTTATTACATATAACACACACTAACTTTTGACAAAGGAAACACCATAGGGCATTGTGCAAAGAAAAGCTAGTAGTATCGTAGCTGATGATGATGTAGAGTTAAGACTTGAATATCGCTTCTCCCCTGACCACACCCTGCCCATAATAGTGTTGTTCACAGTAGCATCATTCCGGCTGAACCCACCAGCGGAAACAGCGCTAATTGCGCTGAAGTTTTAAAAATATTAACATTACCAACAATAACGATTAAGCTATTTTTGCGCTGCTTTATTTTTGTTTACGTTCTTCATTTACAACGGTAAAAAAGGCTTGTTCTACTTGACTCCGACCTACAAAATGGTTGAGTTTTGGAATCGTATTAATACTTTTTAATTTTAACAAAGTACCGGTGTAGATTAATATAAAATTTGTAACTAAAGAGTAACTATACAATTTGGGGAAATATTTTCATTGATATGATAAGAGATTATGTAGTATGTACAAGTATGTAGTCTGCGTTGAATGAAATGTGTTGATCATTGTGTTTATGTTTTCAGTCAGGTGGTTGAAAAACTGGAACACATCCCGATACAGAGGGGAAAGTTTACAGGTTTACGTCCCGCCAATGTCGGTAATTATTGAGATATACTAACCTATAAATTCTTTGATTTTCTGTGTGGGTCAGCACATTAGTTAATAAAAACAAACAAGTAACGTTTATTTTTATAAAATTTCAGATGCCTTTATAAATAATTTTTTATTTGATCTGTAGATAACTCTGTTAAAGAGTAAATTAGTAGGTTCTCAACTTCTCTTCTAACCTTTTCCTTGTCATTAACTCATGACAGAGTGGTTATGGTTATGATGGGGTCTTTATGAACGGTTGTTCGTGGAATGCGCCGCCATCGCTGCATCGCTGCCTGTCAGATGCATTGTGGAACAGTGGGTGATACCGGACTGTGTGAGTGATTTTTTATTGACTAATTATTTATTTAGAGAGAAACTACGTGTGCTTGGCCCTCCTAAAGTAGTTAGATACCTATCCTTAAATAAACTTTCTTGAAAATTAGTGCTTAGTGGAATGTGCCCTTTTTAGTGTTATTTGACAAGTGGGTAAGTAATAGGTTTAGTTGATGGCCAGTGATTTATAACCCGGTTTATTGCAGTACTTACGTTTTTATTTACCTTTCCACGCTACAGAGTATTTAACGTGTTTTTTTATTGCACGTATTTAAAATGAACGTTTTAATTTGTTTTCATGTTTGAAATGGCTTTGATTATTGCAACTCGTGGATGATTGAAATGCTTCGGCTGTTTTTATTTAACCTCGTTTTTCCACTTTTTAGAAAGATTAAATGAAACCCTTAAATAATTAAAAGTTCGGAGTATTTTAGTAAGGATTTTATTTTATTTTATTTATTTGGGAAACAAAAAGCTTATAAGCTAACGACAGTTTCCACTCATGGTAAATCATGATAGATAATTATGATAAGTAAATGGGCTAACAACTGAAGACTGTCAAAAATAATCTAGAGGTAGCTCAAAATATAATTAATTAAAAGTGTGTTGCAATAAATCCTACGGAGCTGAGACGTGGACACTCACGATAGGGCTGGTCCACCAGTTCAAAGTCGCTCAGCCAACCGGTGGGGTAAACGTGTTCTAGAGTGGAGACCGCGACTCGGCAAACGTAGTGTAGGACGTCCTCCGCCCAGGTGGGATGACGACCTGCGAAGGACTGCAGGCAGTTGCTGGATGCGGCAAGCTGAAAACAGGGCGCTATGGCGCTCATTAGAGGAGGTCTATGTCAAGCAGTGGACTGCTATAGGCTGATGATGATGATGATGATGTAGTGCAATCAAAGAAAAACATCCTCTTCTAAGATAAAGATACTTTTCACTGATTAAATAAACAATATAATAATATTTTACTTTTCTCTAATTACCTGTAGTTCTACTCGACGACATCTGTGGCGCGGTGAGCGGTCAGCCTGCGACGCAGGAGGTGACGATTCAATGCCCGCATCTGGACAATAAATGTTTGTACGATATTTGTCTGAGGTGTTCTGGACGTTTTCTATGTATGTATATAAATATATCTATGTAATGTATTATATTATGTTATCAGTTATCTAGTACCCATAACACAAGCTCTGCTTAGCTTGGGGCTAGATGCTGTGTGAACTGTCCTGCATTATTTATTTAATTCTATTTCCTGTTGCCTAAGACCAAGTATTTCCTCAGTTTAGTAGGTAGTAAATTCAATGAGGTGTTCTTAAATCTCAGGCAAAGCCAGAGCCAGCACGTAGCACGTAGAAACATCACGTCAGGTGGCCGGCCACGTGGCTTACGTGACGTACTCTCAACGACAAGGGCTACCTTGAAACTATAAAACTTGATATAAAACCCATTAATTGATATAGAAGCAAAGCGACGACTGTTTCGATAAAGCTCAAAGAACTAGCCAGCTGAAGTGGCAGTGGGCAGGCCATATCTTGCGAAGAACCGACCACCGCTCGGATAAACGTTTTCTTGAGTGGAGACCGCAATTTGGCAAACGTAGTGTAGGACGCCCTTCGGCCAGGTGGGATGGCGATCTGCGAAAAACTGCATGCATATGCTGAATGCAGCAAGCAAAAGTCAGGGCGCTATGACGCTCTTTAGGGGAGGACTATGTCCAGCAGTGGACTAATATAGGCTGATGATGATGAGGATGAAATAAGGAGTGATTAGTGGAGACTTGTCATACAAAGTTTTTCATGCAGCAGTTTAAAACAATATTGAAACTAAGATAAACTTGAAAAAAAAAAACAGAAATCACAGTACCCACTACCCACTTAATTTTTTTTAAATGTAAATTAATTTAACCTTTTAGCTATACTAAAATGAAGCAAAAATAAAGAAAATATTATCTTATAAATATTAGTTAGATTTTGAGAGTAGGCTCCTCAGCTTTTATTTACTGTCGCATCCAAGAACGTGAGTTCGATTCTGTGAAGCTTCTGGAACGGCTTCTACAAAACAAGTCGAGGGTCACGGAAAATGCTGTAAATAATACCAAGGTTTATTTACCGGAGTGACAGTTTGATAATAAAAATATATTTTGAATCACGAGGTTTCCGAAACGTAAATCGCTGCATTAGACATTGCACACTTAACGTCAGAAATACATTGAATCACATTTATACCTAAAGCACCAGATTATGTAAAAATTCAACGCGAAAAATACCTACCCATGTGTTGCCTTAGTTCAAAAAATATTTTCGTATTCCAAACTGCCAAGTCCCTTAAAGATTCGACTGTCAAAGCCAATTTTACTGTTGTGGTGTGGTTTAAAGTATAATCGTTTTCATGCAAAGAGACTTAGTACGGCTTAGGTTTCTGATCCTAACCTGAGAAGAACATGATGAAAAGCTGTCCCTTAGAAACAAGACAAATTTTCTAACACAACCCAATAGTAGAAATCTAGCTCTACAGCTAGATCTAGTAGATATTTCCTCCATCCAACTTCCATATCATATTTGGTTCTGTGCCCTATATAGTGAAGCCGCGTGCACGCAATTCCTCTCGGCCCATTGCCCCGCGCGCTGCATACGAAGTGCTGATCAGTCGGTGTTCAGTGGTTATCGGCTGATGGATAGACCTTTTGCTCTTGGATTTGAGGTCAAATACGCTTCTATTTAGAGGTCAATATTTAGCGCAGCCTTAGCCTAGTTTTGATTCCGGCTCTGCGATTATTGTAAGCGGTTAAAGTTTTACCTTGACTCACTCTAGCGCCAGTACTGATTTCATCTGAATACCTACTATTCAGTTAAACAGAAAAAATATTAATCTATTGGGCAGTTTTTTACCCGTCATTAAAATGTTATGCCTTTGTAATATTTGTATTTTGTATAATTTAGGCAGAGATGCAAAAATAGAGGTGGGTGACTATGCAAGCTACCTATACCTAATAACTATTTACTAATTAGAGAGAAAAAATAAAAAAACTTATGACAGGTTGACAGGAATCACAAACTGCCTAATAAATATTTGAAAATTCCGTTGTATAAATTAATATTGATAAACTGTCCCAAAAATTTTATAAATAATCCACAAGTAAAGCAGCGTGTGTTTAACCCTCATTTATGTAAACCCGAAACTGGTCCTAACTATTTATGACGTCACCGGCCCGTTTTTCGGCCGCCTAACCCGGCGCCGCTTAACATTAATTACCGCACTGCAATCCGCATTTTGCAGAATTATGTCCGCGACTCACGGGAAGGAGGTTCGTCGAACAATCGACTAAAGTGCGGCCGAGCCGACCTAATATAACGACCACTTTAACGTCCCTGTTTCATAATGTCCCCTAGGACTTGTTTTTTATATTCCTAATAATGATGATTGTTAAATGAACTGTTGAACACTTCTTCAAGTTCAAGTTCACTAAACTTATCGAAATATCAAAATAAATAATTATCATTTTATAATATTTCAATAGGTTAGATTAGGAAAAATTGTCGACCCATCAAAATATGCAAAAAATAAAGCGAGCAGCGAGCTATTTCTTTTTTTATTTGGGAATTAAAAAGTTCTGAAATGTTACCTTAAACATTGGATGAATTTAAAAAAATATTCCGATTTGATTCGTTCGGTCTGTCCCGGACTGCCCACAGCAACCAAAAAAAAAAAAAACGCAGCGTCGTCGGTTGTGAGAACATTTTGCCACGTCACTCTTTTATGTGTTGATTTTAATTAGAAATGTCTTTTCAGAAAGTTATTAGAGCTTGCTGTACAAACTTCACGTCCGTGTGTGACTTGTACAAACCATTGGCGATGCCGCGCTTGCAGCGGCCGGATTTATGGCGCACATTTACATCGCATACTTTACACGCTGCAGCCCTAACAGGACAGTACATTACCGGCGATGTGCAGGCGACTTTTAAAACTATTGCGGTCATTTTTATGGGTTAATCATATTCTTTGAATGTTTCGCTTTGTGTTTGTCAAGAGATTGATAAGGGCAGAGATTGCGGTACTAGACTTTTGACGAGCATTGCCGGGAAATGACAACCTCTGTGGTGCGGTGGGTGAAGGTCTGCCTGCGACGCAGGAGGTTGCGGGTTCGATTCCCGCCTGGAGAAAATTGTGTGTACGATCTCCAGATATTTGTTCCGAGTGTTCTGGTCGTTATCTATGTATAGTAAAAAGTATATATCTTTGTAATGTATAGTATTGGTAGATGCTGGATGCATCAAGCTGAAGACAGGGCGCTATGGCGCTCATTGGGGGACGCCTATGTCCAGCAGTGGGCTATCTATCATAGGCTGATAATGATGATGATGAATGTATAGTATTAAGTATATCAGTCATCTAGTACCCCTAACATCTGCTTAGCTTGATGCTAGATGATGCTGTTTGGATTGTACAGCATTTTTTTAAAATTTAATTATTTAAAAAGGAATTCCCGAGACTAAACCCGTACGCTACGACTCCGACGCGGTGGACGCACAGCTTAATTTAAAAAAAGAACCCTACACTCTTGAGAAAGTCTCGGCTTTCTCAAGAGTGTAGGGTTCTTTTTTTAACTTTGGCAGATTTTATAATACTTTGGAGCTATCAAGTGAAAAAAAAATGAATTATGCGTAATTTATAAATTCCATTTCAAAATAATCTCCTTATTATTATCTTCTGGTGTAAAATAAAATAAAATAAAAATGCGATAATATATGTTTTATTTCACACCAGAAGATAAAATAGACAAATTAAAATTATATCTTGCCCAAACGTAGAGATTAAATTCTCAAAACATAATAATTACTCCGTTACGCCATAAAACGGAGGGCCTAAAACCAGAGGCAACTAATTACAAGAGCCCTTACATTAATATCCAATTTCAATTAGTGGGCCTACCCTTGCAGGGTACTGACATGGCTTAGACTGCCCTTCGTGGGGCCTACCGACCCTACCCTAGACCCGAGACGCTTGATGAATTCTTATAAAAAAGATACAAAATGGTCAGAAAAACACCATAGTATTCGATAGATAATTCAAATTCAAAATATTTTTATGTCTTTAGGCTTACAAAATAAGCACTTAGACAAGTCAAAAGTCTATAAATTATTATCAAATAAGATTATTTTACTGTTTTACTGTTCACTAATTTTTTTTCCAGTAGTGGAAGAAGTGAAAAAGAAACTACTAGTATGTTCATATATCACTTATGTGTCTCATCATCAACATCATCCGTCCACAGCTGGACATAGGCCTCCCCTAATGAGCGCCATAGCACCCTGTCTTCAGCTTGCCGCATCCAGCATCTACCTGACAGGACGTCCTATACTACGTTTGCTGAGTCGCGGTCCCCACTCAAGAACACTCATGTGTCTAATACATTTCATTTGCTTATCTAAATCTAAATATAGTGCGTTTTTCATGTCAATATTTATTTAAAGATCGCACGACATTCAATTGTTACACACTGTTGTCGGTGTGGAACGGAGCGGCATCTGGCCAAGCATTCACATCATTGGTGTGATTACCTATGGAGTAGAAAGACTTCTTCGATGGATAGAAAGATAGTAGATAGATAACACTTTATTCTTAAAAAAACAGAAACAATACAGAAATAAATGCTTAGAATAAAGGAAGTATAAAGGGTGACTTATCGCTGAGAGCGATGTCTTCCAGGAAACCTTAGGGTGGACTGGGCATGCCGGAACAATATAGACGGTGGCACTAAATATTCAATTTTCTTTAAACTTCTTAGAGCCTACAGCTGTCCGGCGTCCGCGTAATGCGCAGTCTCATATGCCTGTGAATAAACTTTGAACCGTGCCCATGAGAAAAATGTTTCGACTGTTTTTTGTACCTAAGCGGATATATCTATATACCTATTTATAAATAAAAGAAATTCGTGTTAGTTACACTATTTTTAACTCAAGAACGGCTGAACTGATATGGTTCAAAATTGGTGCTTAGAAACAGACGGATATAGGATACTTTTTATGCCGTTTCATATTTTTCTAATTTCCACGCGGACGAAGCCAAGGGGCGCAGCTAGTTGTTAATAAATATGGTCCTCGCTCTCATCTCCCAATAAGAGTAATCTTCCAATCTGACTAATGAACACGCACTCCGATGCCGCGGCGTGACGTCACCGTCGGCAAACAAGTGACAAATGACGCTGCGGCCAGCGCCGCCCGTGACAGACCGACGAATTAGCTGCTCAATATTAACGGCAGTGTGCGACTACTGAGGGTAAGTTGTACTCGGTAGTTTGGTCACAGTCCCAATAGGAAGTGTATTAATCTGACTAGTGTTCATACACTAAGTAAAGCTCATGCTTTGCCTACTTTACACTTAATAAGTAATCCTAACAGTTACTTGTTTTATCTATCTATCACCAGATCCAGATTCTTTATTTATTTTGCGAGTACAAAATAATAAAAAATTGTTCATTAATCCAGTATAATAAACGAGTAAATAAAAATCTATGAACTAAGATATAAAAATAATTATTGCTCATCACAAATAATAAATTCAAACATACATTATCACACAATCAAAATATATATAAATTTAATTAACAATATTATAAGTAGGCATAAATGTTAAATCGTAAAATCATTTTCATTACAGAATACTCACATCATCCCGAGACACAGCATTTCAAAATGTTCATGTATAAAGCCTACTGCAGTGTGTAGGTAGTCATTAACAAAGAGCTTCTTGGTCTACTGTAGTGTGTACAATACATTACTATTGTATATCAATACATTACTGTTGTATCATTGTAGATAGGTATTGTATCGACACTCCCTACGTATCTTCGTCTAACTGCCAGATACACAGTTATACGTTTGATGCATTTTTGGCATCTACACATGCCAGTCTATCATTATAACTTACAAAAAAACAAAAAAGTCTACTCTAAGTACGTTTTTCTTGATCGTATAACTGTCCAACTTCATTATTTTCCCGCCATATAATGCTGTATCTTCCACATACACACTTTGACGCGGGGGGAATAAGGTGTGGGTGGCGGTAAATGCCCGTTACGCAGTTTTTGTGCGGACAGCGAGTAGAATGCGTGTGCGACTCGTAAATATTTGATTTCCGCAAAATGACAAGTGAACGTTTCTGATTCCTGAACAATTTAAAATCAGACGCTACTAAGAAAGGAAAAGTAGATATCCTAGACCCAGCTATATCTACTACAAGACCAGGTAAGTAAATCATAATTAATGATTTACCAACTTTTTGTGCTTTTTGATGTCCAAATCATAGTTATTAGGTTTCTTGAATCAGTTGTGTGTTATTGCCTTCATTGCTGACTAAATAGACAATTATTAGTAAGTACATTTTGAAACTTTCCCAATTTTTTTTATAACCTACGTACAAATGTGTAACTACGCACTTACATATTTATACATCGGGATTCACTAAGATCATAAGGTGTATCTAGGCACTTACATATTTATACTTCGAAAAGTTGTTAAATCAAAATTCGGTAACTGACTTTTACATAGTTTTACATCGGAAAGTTATTGAATTAAAGTTATAGTAACCCATGCACTTACATAGTTCTGTGTTTGTGTTTTCATGTTATTTTAATAAAAAACAATTATTTTTAACCAATTGCAAAAAAGGAGGAGGTTTCTCAATTTGACCGTATATGTATATATATATATATATGTGTGTATTTTTTTGTTCGCGGATAACTTCGTTGTTTGTGAACCGATT